>CM028377.1:85286776-85313529 GCA_013146195.2 Codonopsis lanceolata | reverse complement strand
GTAGGTAGGAAGAGGGTGGTGGCAACCTACGGTAAGTGGCTCCGACATTCTTTAATCCGAATGGCATGACATTATAAGAGTAAGTTCCCGAGGAGTAGTGAATGAGGTCTTCTCACGGTCTTCTACTGCGCCATTTTGATTTGGTTTGTAGCCAGCTACGTCGGCCAAAGGATCGGACTTTGTGGCTGCGGACATACATGTCAATGTTGGGCGGGGAAGTCATCTTTAGGCGGCCTCTGTTGAGGTCGCGGAAGTCTACAGTTGACTTTTTCTTTGGGCCGGTCACTATCATTTGATAGCCAGTCGGGATATTCAACTACCGGATGAAGTTAGCCTTGTTCTTCATGATTTCTTCTTTGACTTGTAGTGACCATTACGGCTTGATGCGGCGGAGCTTTTGTTTGGCGGCGAGCATCAGGGTATGTGGGAATCCGGTGCTCGACTATGGGCGGATCAAGGCCGGACATATCTTCGTAGGACCGAGGCGAAGATGTCACGAACTCTTTGAGGAGATCAATGAGTGCCTTTCTACGGCCTTGGAGTAGCTGCCGATTCGATTTCTTTGATTTCATTGTCGGACCAGGGTTGATAGTGGGCCAGTCTTGATGTCTGGCGATAAATGGCTTTGTTCTGGTACTCGGCCGACTTTGCAAGCTCAAGCGGATAATTTTTATCTTTTGGGTCCATTTTATTAAATGACTCATTATCATAATATTATTATTTAATGCGTCTTTTTAAATTAGGTGCAACTAAGGAATAGCAAACATCCATATTATTATTAAAAGCACATTGTCACGGGGTTATTACATTGTTGAGGACACGGGGTTTGAGATCCTCAATGTGTGGCGGATTGGTAGATGACCAAAGTAAAGGTAAGGAAAAGGATCGGGGGATAGTATATCCGGCGGTCTACAGTCTGCGGTGTCAGGAGTGGACCGATTAAGTAGTATACCAGTGCTGAGAGGCTTATTAGAAATAGACTTCGAACTTCGGCGAGGGCTTTTCATAATGTCGGTGCCTCAGTCTATCATGCCAGAAAGGCTGTCTCCTAGGCAGTCATCATCTAGCGAGGGCGATGCATAATCATCTTGGTCTATAGACCAAGCATTTTCAATAGTGGCTCTGAATATAATTGGTGCTCTGAGGGCTCGAGGGTAACTTGTTCCATATCATCGAGATAATCTTGACATCATCAAAGATTTCCCAACCGGGCATCTTTTCCCATTACGGTCTATCCGGGGCTCGGGAAACATAAGATAGGCTTCGGTTTCCCCCTTGCGCACAAAATAACCATTTAAGGTTTTCGATAGAGGTGGAGAGGGGATATTCATAAGGAAGGCTGTTTCATTTACGCCTTTCTTTTCTTACGTTTACGTTTCATATTGCGGCTACTTCAATTGGAGTAGGCGTGTATCTAGGCAGAAAGGAGGGATACATTCCTTAAGTTCGTCTTGGACTAAATTAACTAGCCCTTGCTGGCGATTTACGCGAAGACCTAGACCGGGCATATAATTCATTTTTTGGAACATGTTTAAAGGGACCATGTTTCCTAGGGAGGTAACTTTCTTACGAATGATGTCGGTTTCTCGGCCAAATTGATGGCGTTGACCACGCTTGGGGGATAACCTCAAAGCCAGAGGAAAATACCGGTGTCTTCATGTATCTATCTCGAGGATTGGGACATCCTCGCTTTCCTATTTTCCACGATCTTGTCGGCGGAATGATTACTATATGATCATCGTGGATGAATTTGACACGGGTGTAATGAAGAGGCTACCCCCACTTTTACCCCGTGTGGATCGAGGCGTCCGACAACAGCTAAAGGTGGTTGGTATATCCGGACTTGGAACTCAACCGGCATGTTTAAGGGCCCAACAGTAACATTAAAGTGACTACCCCAAGACACATCGTGGTGTTGTCGTATGCCTTAGCTTGTCTGTCTGAGGAAGGAGTGAGTTCGATATTTTTATCCCGGCTTGGCTAGTGTCTTTGGCGGGACATACATTCAGTGAAGACCGTTATCTATCAAAACTTCGGGAACCGTTTCTCCAAAATTCCCGGTGATGTGAAGAGCATCAATGTGGTTAGTTCCTTCCCTTGGCGGTCTAGATCGGTAAACATTATCACGTTCCCGAAATGAATGTTCCCGATCATCCGGTGAGCTCAACTTCGTTGGGGGAGGTTTCAATAGGAACGACCGCTTGGCTTAGCGACTTAGCTGTATCACGGTGGGTCTTGGAAGCACAGAAGCCCAGATGGAAATGTTGGCTGAGTTTTCTTCATCGAGCTAATAAGGAATCTTCCACCGTTTTAGCCCGATTCGTTATTTGATCCTTTCGGAATGGTCACCTTTTCGAGGTCTGGTAGGCTCGGCCGGATCGGGTAAGGTGGCTAACATCTCCACCAACCCAGTGGCTTTCTCCGATGTTACGGTGTTTTGGCTACCAAGGATGGTGTCCCGAGAGCATATTACGCAGCTAAGCTCTTTTATGGATAAGGGTGGAGGAATAGGAATGAGGATATATGGAAGTGGGTGTTTATTTATTTCAAACTTGGGCCTGACGGAAGGATTTTCATCTACCTCAATCATATTGATTTGAGGTAGAGGGTTATTGACTACATTTGGTCTGGGTGGAGGCTTTTCAATAACCTTGTCATCTATTAGATCTGGATAGCATGTTTGAGGGTGTAACATTTGTCGGTGAGGTGACCATTGGAGCGATGATATTCACAGTACTGGGCATGGTTCCAAGTTACCGGGCAGGGATCGGAGTGGCTTATAATTTTCCAATGGCTTTAACACTCCTTGTGCCATTAGCCCCGTAGTATCACTGCAGGCGGGGCTTGCGGTTCATCAAAATGGTTTTCCACATTACGATTTAAAGTTTAGGGGCCATTATTTGCTCCCGTTGTATTGACAGCTGCGTCGACCCATAATACCATGGAGCGAGCTATAATTTTGGGTAGAAAATGGGGTTGAGGCATTCCACCATATTGACCATATGGAGGCTAGTGCGGTTGTCTTTCCTTTGGAGTAACGAAAGAAGCTGGAAGGCGTATTGGTTTTTAGTTGGCCGGTCAGGTATATCGTCATCAATACGGGCTCCTATCTCCACTATTTCTTTGAAATTGGTACGAGGAGGTACCGCATGTGTTCGGTAAATGGGTTGAAGGTTTTTGATGAACATCGGCATGACTCTCGGATCGGATCGAGGTCGGCCAACTTTCTCTTCCACATTTGCAAACTCGGCAAGGCGCGAGGTTTCTTTTCCCGTTGGGTGCACGATTCAAGGTCCCTCCTATTTTCAGGACTGGTATTATCTTTGTATCTTTCGAGGAATGCTTCGGCTATCTGGTCCCAAGTGTTCATGGTACTGCTATCAGACAGCATTAACCATTGTTTGGCAGCTCCTACCAGGGTGAGGTGAAAATTGGAAGCCATAGCTTCAAAGCTAGCTCCCATTTGCATGCTTGGTGGAATAAGATCTTAAATGGGATATGGGGCATCGGTCCGTCAAACTTTTCTATGTCGGGCATTTTGAATTTTGAGGGAAGTATTGCTGATGGTTGCAATGTTAGGGCCCGAGTAGAAAATTCCCCTTTATTGAGGAGTTTAAGCATCATGGCCTTCATATTTTCCATGTCGGCCTCCATTTTGGTGGTGGGGAGTTGGTTTTGGTATATCTTGGGATTTGGGAAGGGGGTTATTTTCTCGGTTGAAGGTAGGGATTTTGGGCTGGTGGGTTTTGGACAGTATATGGGTTCTGGGTTAATGGAATTTGGGCATTATAAGGATTTTGGGATATGGGTATTGGGTTGGATAAAGGTCTTGGGTTATTGGGTTTTGGATGATATAGGGATTTTGGATTGGTTGGCTTTGGGTAGTATATGGATTCTGGATTGGTGGGTTTTGGGTAGCTTCAGCCGGGCGACCAGGATCATTAGGAGGTAAACATGTGGTAACTTGGCCTGGCGGGTTAAAGCTTTTTGGGTCCATGTGTGGGCTATTTAGGAGTGGGTTAGTCATAGGAAAAGGAAGGTCATTTGGGTTCTGGGTGTTTGGGAGAATATATTGTGGATAAGGCGGATAAGGGTAGATATTTGGGTAATAGGGACTTGGTGGAGGATTGGGATTTGGGATAATGGTAGTATTTGGTGGGTTGGTGTTTGGCTGGGGAGTTGGGTTAGGAAGCACCTGAGATGTGGATGCTTCTTGGGGAATAGTAGGGAAGAATTCACCTCACCTTTGGATTTTAGACTCGCACTGCAGCCATCGACTTATCGGCGCACTCCAACCTTTGGTCAAACCATTCTTGCATCGCCGAGGCGAGCATATCTGAGCCCCGAACCTGTCCATAGCCGATCGCTCACTTTCTTCTCGCCATGCTTTGCTCGGATCTTTCGCCGATGGCCGATTACGCCTCGTCGATCTCGAACCGATACCCTCGATCGATTTACGTATATCTTCCCGAATCAACCGGCCAGTGCTATCTCTGCGTTTCCAAATTCGGGCAGTCTCGAGGAAAATGGGGGTTTGGTAGGTATCAGAAGGCTAAATGGAGGCTATATGGGCTTGAAGTACAGCGTGCCTTTTTATTAGTATTTTATTTTTAATTTATTATTTGTTTTCCCTACAATTGACCGGATAAGCACCTGCTTTATTTTGACGGTCTCAGGACTTTTCCTGGAATAGTGGATTCTTTCACCAGAGTATAGGACCAACGTATTCCACCTGCCTTTCGACTCCCCAGGGATCGTCCCGGGCGAAGGGCCTATACTCTTTTCAGGATCCACCATTCGAAATGATCTAGGTCGAGCATATGAGAATTATAAATCAGCCCCTGTTTGTTATTTATTGATATTTTTTTTTTTGCACTTATTATTTTTTCGAACTTGCGCACTTTTTTTTTTTAACATATATATTTTCTGATTTTTTTTTGATGATTTTTTTTTTTGACAGGGGCTGACCCACAATTCAAAAATGCAAAAACCGGTCGGTCTGTGAAGTGTCCTGAAAAACTATATGCATTCTAACGTTGGCTTATGCAGGGGGTAGGTGGCCAGGTGTAGGATATGATTCGGAATATATTTACATGCGTGCACGTGTGTGCGGTATCTAGAAAGCGATAAAATCTTTATTTATTTTACGTGATATAGAAAATAAAACAAATTTGGCCTGTCTTCTTTGTTTGTGTGGATTTTCTCGGCTTTTTTAGTTTGAGCGCGAGCAAGCAAGCACATCACATTAAGAAATAGAAAGAAAAGTGGGGAAACTATCTATCCCTATTAATTACAAATTTTGGTCCTATGCCCCCAAAATAAAATGACATAATGAATGCAGAGATGTACAAATATACAGATTTACAGAATAAAGTGAAAAAGAAAAATGAACTGAAAGAAATAAATGAAAGAAAATAGAGCCGGAAGTAAAGCCCCAGCTCTTTTGTTGTGCTGCCCGGAATTTATTTGTAAAATATATAATATATATATATATTCCTTTTTTTATTTTTGAAATTTTTTTTTATGTATATATATATATATAATAGTGTTTGAAGGCTTTTGATCGGCCAAGTACGTTGTATGCCCGGCGATACCACACCCTATTCGAAATGCTTTTGGGGTATCAATGGAGTTTCCAGCCAATATACTTAGACCGCCTTATATATATATATATATATATATATATATATATATATATATATATATATATATATATATATATTTTGAATTTTTTTTTATTTGATTGATTTTTTAATACTCTCGAACATGCACAATGTATATCTGAACGAGGCTGCCGGATGGAGGATCATATCCACAAATATAGCCACTACCGTAATGGGAACACTTTATTGAAATGCGTAAATTAATATAACGAGCATATTGCGGCCAAAAACAAAGAAAAGCCAAAAAGGTTTTATTTTATGAGTCTAGCCCTCCATTTTAAAAATAAAACAACTCCCAGCAGAGTCGCCCTTTGTGAGGTTCAGGATGTGCTCCGCGCCGCGCCTGGATAGGGGTGCGCGTGCGTGCGGATGCGACACCACCGCTCTCGCTTCCACCCTCCCTTGTTTAGGGAAGACGAAATCCAAAGTGCGAGAGGAGTGCCGTTGTCTATATTAGCACGTTGGAATGTGCCTCGGTTGCCCGAGTGGATTTTGTATCCAAAATGGGAACTAAAGGTTTCTCATGTCGGGTTATCCCTTATTTCGTGGATAACAAGATATGGGAATGCATTACCTTTCCATTCTCATTCTCCCTTTTTTCGTCGGGATAATAGAAGTGCAAGAAAAGATATTGCGACGCCCCCACTTATGGATTTATTAAAATGGCCTTATGGCCCAATCAGATCGCTATGGGAGCTATGGGTTTCCCGCATCAAGTTATCTCTTGTTTAGGGATACCAGGATATGGGAATACATCACCCTCCATTCAGTATCTCCCTTTTTTAGGGAGAAACAGAAAGTGCAAAGAGGAATGTTGCGTGGCCCCACCGGATCCGAAAGTTTTAGAGTCGCCACCTTTATTTTAAGGCAAAAATAAAGGAAAACCAAGAGAAAACCGAGATTTTAGAAAACGGGTTCGGGGCTAAGTTACGAGTTGGGAAGGTGCTAGGCACCCAACTCGCCTTTCGGTCTCAAAGCGTTTTTGGCTGAAATATGCTCATTGTTATATTAATCTAGCAAATAAATAAGGTCTTATTTTGACAAGGGAAAATTAAACAGATACATTCGTGGCTACATTATTTACGGACTCGCAGCCGCCTCCTTCCAATAATTACAAACACATTTAAGAATATTTGGCCATTATAACGGCTCTTTTACATAATTTTTCCTAATCTAATCCGGGCAGCACAACGGCTTATATTGGCTACATTGTGCCGGATTTAAAATACAACTTTTTGAAAATAAATAAAAAGAAAAAAATATAAAATAAAATAAAATACGCTCTTAAAGGTATTACCTTTTAGAGCGGTGGTGTGCTCGCTCTGTCCTCTGCGGGAGAGGGAGTCTTTTTGTTTTGAATTGAGTGACGGAATTGAACCGGATTTGAACTGGATTTGATTGGAGTTTTGAGGTCGGGCTAGTCAACTCGAGGCAGTGTGACTTTATTTGGGTAGGTTTTGGCCTTTTCGGCGGAACCTAGACTTAAGTTTTGACTTTTTTAGCTCGTTACTCGGGCAGAGTAACGGCTTATTTTGGGATTTTTGGACTGGGGTTTTAAGGTGGATACCTAACAACTAGGCTAGGGATCACTTATAACCTATGGGTTTTTGATTTGGCAGAGTTTGGATGGGGTTTGGAGATTTTAGGGGCTTCCACTCACCTATCTCGCACCTCTCGTACTAAGGCGATCGAAGAAATCGCAGAAGCAGAGCTTCGCTGCGATAAAAACTTCGCGTAAACTTTCATCCAACAAAATGAGAGGCCGAGGCCTCTATTTATACTTGAGGAGCAGGACATCGATGGAATTCTTGAATTTTTCTCCGTGCCGTACCTTTGAACTTGTACCAAATTGAATCTGTGAGACGCATGAAAAGCATGCTTGGTGCGGCCAAGCTATTGCTTGGTGCGGCACCAAGCTTCTCCTAGGTGGCACCAAGTACTTTTTTAAAGTTTGCAATTTTGACACTTTCCCCCCCTGCAGTTCACTGTTTCGCGCATCCTGCTTTTTCTTTCGCATTTTTGACTTCTGCAACTTGACATTTGTTAAGTTTTAACAGTTTTTGATATTTTATGTCAGTTACATACCAGGGGTACGAAATTGGGGTGTCTACACATTATTTTCTAATCAATATGGGATACATCTATTCTATTGGTAATAATAGTAGAATACTTTGTAATCAATATGAGATACATGCATCTATTCTATTTGTAATAAAAAGTCTTTAATCTAAAAAAAATTTAAACCAAAATTTCTTTTTGAACAATGTGAGATACATACTTTTTATTGGAAATAAGAATAGAAGTTTTTAATATAAGACTTTTAAAACTAATATCTTTTTCTAAACAATATAAGATACATCTCTTATAAGATA
Source organism: Codonopsis lanceolata (assembly GCA_013146195.2). Taxonomy (NCBI): domain Eukaryota; kingdom Viridiplantae; phylum Streptophyta; class Magnoliopsida; order Asterales; family Campanulaceae; genus Codonopsis; species Codonopsis lanceolata. The sequence goes on along the minus strand of CM028377.1, from coordinate 85,305,494 downwards.
ATAAAATTAGAAGTCTTTTATCAATGTAAGATAAAACGTTTATATTGGTAATATTAGTAGAGATATATTTCATATTGGTTATAAATTGATTTTTGTTTTAAAAGTTATTAGATTAAAAATCTAACATTTTATTGTTAATAGAAAAGTTGTATGTCACATTGGTTTGAAAGTAATGTTGGTTGTAAATTTATATATATATAAGACTTCTACTATTAACAATAGAAGAGGTTAATATTAGAGATTAATATCTCATTATTATATTAATTAGTAATACCTATTATTAATAGGTAATGGTTAAAAAACAAAGAGTTACACATTAATGCTTGAGAATAATAATATCATTATTGTCATAAATAATAATAATAATAATAATAATAATAATAATAATAATAATAATAATAATAATAATAATAATAATAATAATAATAATAATAATAATAATACTATCAATAGGAATAGTAATAATAAAAATAATATTGTACAATTCTTATCATCATTGTTATGAATTAAAAGAAAAATACATTTTCGTCCAAATGAAAGCTTTTAACATAAATGCGTTAGCTAGACACTTTAAATTTTGGACTTTATAGTATTAAATTATTTATTTTGAGACTTTTAAAATCATTATTCATTTTCTAATAATGTGAGATATTTTTTTTATTTCTATTGATAATAAAATTTAAGACTTTTATTTAAAGACTTTTAAAACAAACATTTCTTTCTAATCATGCATTTTTTCTATTGGTAATAATAGTATTTTTAAAACTATCACTAATTTCTAACAAATGTAGAATACATTCTTCTATAATAATAATAATAATAATAATAATAATAATAACAACAACAACAACAACAATAATAATAATAATAGTCTTTTACATAAAAACTTTTGAAATCAACATTTTTTTCTAAATAATGTGAGATACATCTCTTCTATTGGTTATAACATAAAAATAATAATAATACTTCCTCCGTCCCTAAATTATTGTTCTTCTTTCCTTTTTGGTCCGTCTCAAAATAATTTTCCAGTTTGAAACTTACCTTTTTAAAACATCAATTTTACCACTTTACCCTTACTTTTTCACCTTACTTTAATTATGTGCCACATACACATGAGTTTTAAAGGAAATTACACATTAAACCAATATAAATAATCAAATCAATTGTTTTTACTTAATTCGTGTTTCGGGACAACTATGATGATAATTTAGGGACGGAGGGAGTACTAGTCTTTTATCTAAAAAGTTTTGAAACCAACATCTTTTTTTAAACAATTTGTGAGACATCTCCTCTATTGATAATAATATAAAAATTCTTCTATCTAAAGACTTTTATAAACAATATCCCTCTTTCAAATAATGTGGGATACATCTGTTTGTAACCAATGTGAGATACATTATCTAAAAATATTTTAAACCAATATAACTTATCTAACCAATGTGAAATACATATTTTCTATTAATAATGTCTTCTATAAAAAAAAACTTTTAATACCTACATCACTCACTAACCAATGTGGAATGCATCTCATCATATATATATATATATATATATATATATATATATATTAACAAGCGTGATTTTCCTGCCTAAATGTTTTCCAAAATGAAAACACAAATATGCATTATAAGTTGAAACACTTTGTTTTATTATATTTTTCTTAGTTTTTATACTAAACATTTAATTAACAAGGCATTGGAAATTGGAACACTTTGTTTGTTACATTTTCTTTATATACATATAATGATAAATGTGATTAGCACATCCAAATATAGCAAGATCCTTTCAAAATGCATTTGCCAAAAATAGGAAGATATATAATGACATATGTAATTTGTTTATCTTAAGATTGCTAGATAACTATTGTAACTACTTACAAAATAAGTAAACTATTTACATATGAACACATATACAAGTATTGATAAGTAAATAAAAAAAAAATAAGAAGTTGTTAAGAAATTAAATATCATCAATCTAAGAGTGAATGTCTTTTCTTCTCTTACCAATATGCAAGGGAAACGAGACTAACAATCTAAAAACTCAACAAACATTACTTACTCAGCCATAAATATGCTTCATCTTTGAATATTAATTTACTTGTGAGTTTTGTCAAGACAAATTATATCCATAGGAACTAAAGAATAAGTACATATTGAAATATAATATGATGAACAACTATGGATCCTTAAAGTTTGTCATGTCTAATTTGATATTCAACAAACATTGTTTATTCAGTCATAAATGTGTTTTTCTCTTTGAATATAAATGCTCTATGACTGCTTTTGTTGTCTATAACCATATAATTTTACTGGCAAAAGTACTAGATCAGTTATGACATACTGGATGAGTGGACTTTTAAAGATCAACAAGGTCCTGGTGAGAGGTGACAACATCATCATTACCAGATTCAATTTTCGTTCATTGACATTGGAAGATGAATATGAGCAAGTAAATCGTAGTATAATTGCTCTGGGAACATATACGATGACTGTAGAGGGGTGTGATTATGTATATGGGCGAGTAGCCGAGTATATCATAATCTGTGAGAAGTACAATGAATTGAGAGCAATCATAGTCTAAATGTCTGTGTTATTGTCTATTGAATTGAGCTTAAATACTTGTAGATATCGTTCTAATAATTATTTCACATATTATCAGTGTCACATCATTTGGGTGACACTATTAATGAAAGAGTTTTTAAGTCGGGGATATTTTGGTCATTTTAGGGGAGGGATGACTGTACGAAGTACTTCCTCCGGACCTATATATAAGCAAAAAATACTAAATTTTGGTGAACTTAAATATAAGCAAAAATCACCATATTAAACTCTACTCACAACTTCCAAGAAGTTTGGTACCAAAAATACCCCTTGTTAATTCTTTTGTTTTTCAAGATGTGGGCACATTCCCTATACACAAAGAGCCACTAATTATAAAAGGAGCTATAATGAATTGATGACAATGAATTAATATTGCGTTAATTGTCATCAGTTTTGAGTGGGATACTTAAGGGTATTTTAGTATGTATACTTTTGTTTTATATAAAATCAAGACAATTTAACTAATTTAACTTACTTTCTTAATCTGTGTGAAATCAGTTAGTTTTGCTTATATATAGGTCCAGATGAAGTATGTAATTTGAGTTGCTTTTCTTTGATTTATCATCATTTGAATTTGTTATACAATTTTTATTATCTAACAAATATATATTCGTTTAAAGACGTATTCTAAAATATATATGAATTTTTCATTCATATAATAAGCAATAATTAAATTCACTTATATTTTTATCCTTACATTTGAATTATGTGTTTAATTTTCATAATACACTAACTAAAATATAAAAAAAAAACATTTTATTAATATTGATTAATATAGATTACATGAGTTTTGTTATATGATAGTGATAGTAGTAGTAATTGTACATATTTAATCATAGTGATAGTAATAGTAATCACACATATTAAATGACAAATGTTGTATTTAAAAAATATTCTAAAATTTATAAAATATTTTATTTATTTATGGTATTCTCTATTAATAATTTTAATTTTTATTAATCGCTGTGTTATAATAATTTGTTCAGTTTATGTACATATCGAACTCACAATCTTTACGGTACAATTATTTGTTTATTTTATTTATTATAATTAGAGTTTTTAATCATGATATTGGTTTTACAATAATTTATTCTTTTAATTTTATTTTTTCGCTTCTTGTTGCTTATGTATAATTTGATTGAAAAAGATATATGACGTGCGTTTAACGCACGAGTGTAAAGCTAGTTTGGTAATAATAACATAAGTTTGTTATCTAAAAAAAAAATCTAAAACCAACATCTCTTTCTATATAATGAGATACATCTCTTCTCTTCTCTTCTCTTATATTGATGATAAAAGTAGAAGTCTTTTTATCTAAAGACTTGTAAAATCAACATCATTTTTTAACCAATGTAGGATGTATCTCTTTTATTGGTAATAATAGTAATTTAAAATCAACATCAATTTATAAGAAATGTGTGATATATCTCTTATATTACTAATAATAGTAAAAGTCTTTTATCTAATCTAAAATAAATTAAAAGGAATACAAGGAATTAAAACATCAGATTAACAAATCCCTCAAGGAATTTATAATAACAAAAAAAAAAAAAAAAACAAACAGAAGAAGCATCCATTCTCATGTGGGTTTAAATAGATTTTATACCAAAGTTTCCCCTTACACTCAATATTAATAGAGAATTCCAACTTCTTGAATATAAGGAATTTAGAGATTGGTTCTTCAATGTTTTTAAACAAGAAGAACATCAAATCATTAAAGAAATATATTATAATAATCTTGAGTCTAGTCAAGAAATTATTTATTTTGAAAAATGGTTCCATACATAGTACCCCGAACAACAAATGATTCAAGTCCTAAATTCTTATACCAAGAATTGGACTAATAAATCGGGGATAGTTAAAACATAGGTCCATCCTCCAATAGAAAATTTAGAGTTAAAAAAGGATAATAAAAAAATTAGCAGCTGAACCCTTTATTGAAACAGCTTCTCCTCAAATAAAAAATGAAATATATCCTGTTGTAAAACAAAATAATTGGACTAACTTACATCTTCAAACTATTGGTGACCAATTAATTAGAATTGAAGATAGTATAAATTCCAAAAGCTAGCAATTCAGAACCTAGTACCTTCGTACTAATCCTATTTATTCTGTAAATATTAAACCACCAATTCCTGTAAAGGAATTCCATTTAAATCCTGAAAAAGATTTTATGGGTAATTTGATAAAACAATTAAAATGATTTAGTATTAATGTCCTAAACAAAAACAAAGATCATTTTGAAGAAAGTAATTCCCAAAATGAATAATTTTCTGAAGGTAAAGACTTGTGTAGGACGGTCTTACGGATCATAAATCCGTAAGACGGAGCCCCATTTAAAAATTCGCGGGTTAATAAGTAAACCTGTTAATAAAAGTCACAAAAATGGGCCAGTCGAGTTGGTCATTGGTGAACTTCAAAGGCTTAGCCCAAGGTGGTTAAGTTTTAATGCTCATTTCCTCTATTTGCTATGGTGCCCCCTCCACTTTCAATGTTTGTCGCCGAATTTTCATGTCTTGCAGTTTAATCATTTGTCAGCTCCGTTAGCCATTCATTAGCATCAATTGGCTTGGTATACTTGACATATTCTAACGGACTTATAAATGAAAATTTATTATAATGACACATTTTAATATTAAAAGTGACACTATAAATGAAAATTTATTATTTTTATTAAAATACAAAGTAACACTCTTAATACTAAAAAATGACACATTTAATACTAAAAAGTGACACTTTTAATACTAAAAAGTAACACTTTTAATACTAAAAAGTGACACTCTTAATACTAAAACGTGACACTCTTAAAACATTAAAAAGTGACACTCTTAATACTAAAAAGTGACACTATTATAATACTAAAAAGTGACACTCTTAATACTAAAAAGTGACACTCTTAATTCTAAAAAGTGATACATTTAATATTAAATGTGATACTATAAATGAAAATTTATTATAATTCTTATTAAAATACAAAATAACACTCTTAATACTAAAAAGTGACACATTTAATACTAAAAAGTGACACTTTTAATACTAAATAGTGACACATTTAATACTAAAAAGTGACACTCTTAATGCTAAAAAATGACACTTTTATATACTAAAAAGTGACACTCTTAATATTAAAAAGTGATACTCTTAATACTAAAAAGTGATACTCTTATTACTAAAAAGTGACACTCTTAATACTAAAAAGTGTCACTCTTAATACTAAAAAGTGATACTCTTATTACTAAAAAGTGACACTCTTAATACTAAAAAGTGACACTCTTAATACTAAAAAGTGACGAATTTAATACTAAAAAGTGACACTCTTAATACTAAAAAGTGACACATTTAATACTAAAAAGTGACACTCTTAATACTAAAAAGTGACACGTTTAATACTAAAAAATGACACTCTTAATTCTTTGATTCCTCTTCACCATAACTCTCTCATTTTTTATTTTAGTATTAAAAGTGTCGCTTTTTAGTATTAAGAGTGTCATTTTTAGTATTAAATGTGTCACTTTTTAGTATTAAATTTGTCAATTTTTAATATTAAAAATGTCACTTTTTAGTATTAAGATTATAACTTTGCATTTTAATGAGAATTATAATAAATTACCCTTTATAGTGTCATTTTCAACTTTAAAATATATCACTTTTGTCTTTTCAATATGTCACGTTTGACTTTAAACGTGTCATTTAGCATTTCGTTAAAATCCATTAAGATCCGTCAAGTATCTTAAGGCAATTGATGCTAACGGGGCTGACAAATGATTAAACTGTAAGACGTGGAAAACATAAGAATTTCGGTGATAAACCTTGAAAGTGTAGAAGCACCGAAGCAAAACAACACATCTCTGACAATAAAACTTAAAAAAAACACTAGGGAGGTTCAAACTTTAAACCTAGACACTGACCAATAAACCTTTTACGTTTTACATGAACCACCTCACCTAACAACCTTTTACAAATTTTTATAACATATTATTTATTTAACATGATATGCGAATTTCTAAATGAGGCTTATAGGAGACCACCTCTTTTCTGAAATTGATGAATTTGAAGCACAATTCAATAAAATGAATTACCAGTTACCACCCTCCACTAGTACAAAAGTCTATCATCAAAGACCAACTCCTCAAGATCTTCTTTTCATTTTCAAAGAAATGTTTTCCAACAACAAACTATCATTAATTTAAAAAGAATAAAAAGAAGGAAAATCCAAAGACTAATAACAGAAAGCAGACAACTTAGGGTGGGCGGTTGCAACTTCCATTACCCCACTGACACGGACACGTGAAATCTCTGAAATGAGCGTGGAAAGATTAAGCGAGACACTAAGAGCATCCCCATTCTTCTATTTCAACAACTTTTTATTTTTTTGGGAATTATATTGAGTGGCCATTAGTAGCCACTACGAGAGAGAAAATAATGTTTACTTTTCAAATAAGAACCTATCAATTACATAGGGAAAGGAGAGAAAGTTGAGGGGACATCCGCCACTATCTCGGGTGTGAGTGGGGGTGGGGGGTTTTGTTTTTATTTGATGATGTTAAATTTAATATTTTTTTTGTGTAAGAAGATTATACAATGTGAAGATATATTCTTAAGTAGGTAAGAAGATAAAAATATGTAAGTGGCAGTGAGACCCAAAACATTGTATAAGAAGTTGATGTTAAATTTAACATTGAGGATGTTTTAAGGAAATCGTTAATGGGTCAAAGATACTTGATAGTCATTGACGACATATGGGATATTGGGGCATGGGATGATTTGAAAACATCTTTTCCAGATAACAACAACGGAAGCAGAATTCTGTTAACTAGTCGGCTCAAAGACGTGCCTTTTTATGCAGAACCTAGTAGTCCTCCTCACTGTTTGAATTTTCTAACTGAAGATGCGAGTTGGGCTTTGTTGCAACAAAAGGTCTTTGGGAAACAAGGCTGCTGCCCTACGAAGCTAATGGAAACTGGAAAAATGATCACCGCAAAATGTCAAGGGCTACCACTTGCAATTGTAGTAGTAGCCGGAGTTCTTGCAAGTGCAAAGACGTTAGATTGGTGGAGCCAAGTCGCTGAAGATATGGATTCTCATATTGTTCGTGATCAAAGGAAATACATGAAGACAATATCACTTAGCTACAAACATATGCCTAATCATCACATGAGAGCTTGCTTTCTTTATCTCGGGGCATTCCCAGAAGATCGTAAAATTCCAGTCCAAAGGCTGATCTGGATGTGGATTGCAGAGGGATTTATACCTTATGTTGGTACAAAGAGCTTGGAAGACACTGCCTCTGATTACTTGGAAGAGCTAATAAATAGAAGTTTGGTTATAGTTGACGAAAAGGGATCTCAGGGTGAAGTTAAGGCATGTCGTATACCTGATCTGTTGCGTGATTTATGCTTGACCATTGCTAAACAAGAGAAATTTGTGCCCCAAATGTATTGGTATTACATAGATTATTCTTGCACTCATTGTTTCCCCTTCTTTCTCTATGATCATCCTTTCCTGGTTATTCATCCGCGTGATTATCATCATACAGCATCGTTGCCCTCTACTCCAAATGTCGGCCTCGTCTGTGGTTACTCAAAAATAGATGTTGGTAGGTTATTCACGTGTCAACGATTCAACTTCAACGCTATTAGGGTATTGTATTTGTCTTTTTTTTCATTCAAATCATTTCCACATGAAATCGTAGAGTTAGTAGATTTGAGGTATCTTTACCTTAAAGCAAGTAACGTAAGTCCACCAGCAACAATTTCCAACCTTCACCACCTTGAGTCCCTAATCTTATATCCGGTGTATGGATTTGTTTTGCCACAGAATATATGGAGGATTGCAACTATAAGACGTGTTGTTTGTATTAGACCGGTGGAGATTTTCATTGAATTTCCTTGTTTCGTACGATGGATCAAGGATGGTCAACCACATCCCTTTGTGTAGCAAAATCTTCATACTCTGTCCTATCTATTTTATTCTGTGTCCTGTCAAATGGTCTTGCAAAATTGTTCTAACCTTAGAAAGCTGGGTCATGTTGGAGATTTCAATTCGGTATATGAACCCTTCACCTTTCCTGATCTAGGCTTCTTAAACCACCTTGAAACACTCAAGTTGCGTACCCGTGCTCACTGTTGGCACGTAGCCAAGTCATGGAATCAGGTTAATGTTCCGGACACACTTAAAAGATTAACTTTAGAGTATACTTTCCTGAATTGGACCGTAATGGACATGATTGGTATGTTACCCAATCTTGAGATCCTAAAATTGAAATCTAATGCCTGCAAGGGACAGCACTGGGAAACAAGTGACGGGGGGTTCAGACGACTCAAATTCTTGAAGTTTGAAGACCTGAACATTGCCCAATGGAATGCCACAAGTAATCACTTTCCAAGCCTTCAGCATTTAGTTTTGCATTCTTGCGTCTTTCTTAAGGAAATCCCACCTGGTCTAGGGGATACAACCACACTAGAGATCATTGAAATAAGCAGATGTAATGACACTGTTGGATGTTCTGCAAGAGAAATTAGGAGAGTTCAAGAGGGTTCAGAGGGTAATGGAAATAACTGGCCAGATATCTTCATAAAGCATCCGTATAACACAGAGGAATATTGGCCTTATACAGACAAGTTTTTTCGAAAAAAGGACACACAAAATGGTTGATGATGTCTATTGATCAATCCTTAACCAGGTACGTTAATCATCAATGAGTGTTAGTTAATATGATACTATCTGAATAACTAGGCACAAAATTTTCTTAATCAGTCAACTAAAATATATACTGTTATAATGCAGGCTCAGGAAGGGTGAAGCATGGACAGAGAAAGGGACTAGAGTGGGAAATTTTTGGAGTTGAGAAAGGTTCCTTATGTCATATTAGGTGATCTGGTAGGTCTCGTTATGAATCGTCTAACAAAGTTTTCCGTTGTCTTCATTGTGGTAGCAGTTTAACTTGTGTGTTACTAGAAGTAGAATCTGAGCGTTCATTCATGTATACTAAATGCAGCTCCCAAATTGCAGTGTTCTTCTGTGCTCGTTTCAACCTTTACTTCATTTTTCAGCGTGTTTCTCTTGTGATAGTTCATGTCAGAGTTATGATCCGATATCACTATTCACAGAAGTGATGGAAACATCATCGTAAAACCTTTTTAAGGATATTACTAACAAGTACAGACTACATACTACGAAGTACGAACCAGGAACCAGGTTGGCTTCGTTCCAGACTGGGAACCTTTGCCGCCGTAACTTGGCTTGGTTCCGCAGGTTGGTTACTCGGATGAAACCACTCCGTTAATGAGGGTGCATGACCATGGTCATTTTATTAGAAGCTGTTTAATTGTCTTACGTATTCCCAATTGTATGACTTGTAGGCCAGATTTGTGAAAATAGTGCCGACAATGGTACCGTGTTCCATTGATTTGATATACCACTCGAGGATAACTTGAGGGTATCATCAAAGATGCCTATAAAGTCAAATACTTTAAAGTTTTTTCCTTTCTAACATGTCAACAAAGCTATATTCAACTTCTACTACATATATTTCTTGTTAGTAATTAACTTTTGATGCATTGAGAAGTTGCCTTGTGGTCTTGGCCTAAAATTTGGCAGCCCACATCAACAGCTTCGTTACCAATTTGGATGTCCAAATCATGAATACCTTGATCATATTTTAGATATTAAAAGTTCGTTAGTTAAATCAGTAAACCCTAATTTATGCGATGATCAAAAAAGTAATTAACCCTACATAAATTGATCAATGCACCTAACCAGGAATACAATGGACTTCAAGTTTTTATTTATGAAACATATTTTTTGAATGATTTTCACGTCTCCACGTCAAGGGAATTGGAGAGACGTCATTGAATACAAGGATTGGAAAGATGCTTGAAATGAAAATCAAATCGAAAACAAAAAATGAATTTCATATTTGCATGTAAACACAAGAGATCATCTTTTATAGCAGAGATGGTCAAGTTCTAAGTGGTAAACATATCCACAACATAATACTCCACAGAGAGGCCAAAATCTGTATTGACAAATCCCGGGAGCACTTGCTAAACTGTGCAAAATTGTAAGGTAGTTGGGGTTTTAGGACCAAGTTCAATAACTGTCTTGAGAAAGCTTATACTTATATTTCAAGACATGAAGAATAAGTTTCTTCATTAATTCAAGAAACACAACCCTACCAGGCATTCCTTCCTAGTTCCTCCCAATGGCAGTGGGAAGATCATTCCACTGCACGCAGACATTTGTCACTGAGCTACAAAAAAAGTAAACAATTGTAATAATTTGATTTAAAAAATAAAAGGACTACACCAAAATAGCAAAAGATAGTCGAACAAGAGTAAGACCATCCCATCAATAGAGACCCACTTACATTTGTCAGGATGAAGATAGGATAATGCCGTAGAAATGTGTTTCTGGTTTAAGTAATAGTAGCAAAAGGTATAAGAAACCAAAGGAGTAACTTTGACTTCAAGAGATCCTCTGGTAGACGAAAAGAGAATGTTTCAACGTTTGAGACCACTTTCAGAAGCTGAAAGATCTGTTGAAGTTACATCACTAGAGCTATCCATCAATCCATCAAGCACTGATTAGTCTGTCCTCATATTCAGAGCTTTCTTAAATCCTTCCGCTAGCACCTTGGACCCGTCAGATTCTACTTGTTGAACTTCATATGATGTAAGATCCATCTCCATCCCGGTATCAACAAAATCCTTATCATCAGCCTCAGTATTATAGGCCTCTTCTAATGTTGGAGTAGATGAAAGAAGGCGATCTAACATACTGTCACTTGAGCTGTTCTCTAAGGTTGGACAAGATGAGAGAAGCTGATCTAACATACTATCACTATCAGCCAGATAGGGAAGAACAAGAGGGTCATGATTTTTCGAAGAAAGCAACTTCTCATCATAGGGCCGCCCCAACATGAGGTCAATATTCTTAAAAAAATCTTTATGCAACTCCAATGAATCTTCAGAATTTGATGCCGTTGGATGTAGAAGTTGGGAAGAATCTTCTGGTGGTGGCTGATACCTCACTATCGTACCATTAGAAGGTACTACTTCTTCACAATCTTCAGTAACTATACGCCAATTATTCTCCTTTGGCTGAAGAAACTGAACCAAGAAATCAGGGCTTTGCATGGCCATGACTATGAATGAGAGCATCTGTTGCTGATTTTTTTCCATTCCTTTTAGTTGTTCTCGAAGGAGCAACAGCTTGGTTTGTGAAGTCTCCTGGTGCTGTCTCAGTTTGGCTAACTGCTGCATCAGCATATTCTTGTCAGTCGTAAGACACTCAACTTCTTTCCACAGTCTAACATTGTTATCTTCTTGTTTTTGCATTTCCACATCCTTGCTCTTGGTGTTGGTCTCCGTCTCCAGAGGTTTCTGCTGAACTGCAACCTGAGATGGTTTTCTTCTAATAATATACTTCAGCATATGCTTTTGGTCTTTAATAAACCCATCGTTCGCAAACTCCCACCGATCTGTATCAGTTTTTCTAAAACCCTGTAAACAATGTCAAAACAAACTTTTAACTCCAATCTTGAAATGATTTTTTTTAATAGGTAAGTATGACCCCTTGTTGGTATGGGGATTGGAACCAAGGACCTCAAGGTCTTTGCCTGAGTGCCCTTGCCATCTCTCCCACTTGAAATGAATTAAAGATCCTCAGGAGATAATCAGTAGCAGCAGCATATTATAAATTATTTGCTTAAGGTTTTCCACTCGAGATCATTATTAAAAGATATTGGCTTGCAATATCTTGACTTAACCATGAACTAACAAAGGCCTAAAGTAAATTCAACAGCAAGCAACAAACCTTCTGCAGAAACTTCATTATCTTTACTATTTGCAAAAAAAATCTATGATGCCACACATCACTCTGTGGGGGACCCTAATCTTACACATAAATATCAATATAGATCTATATACCCGCGCCGGGGTGTTGTGTGTGTGTGTGAGATGTAAATACACGAAATCATGCAACATTTGTAATCATACCAGTAAATAGTTTGATAAGATCCACGAAACAAAGTACATTAGCCTGGATTCCCTGCACCTTAAAGAAAATTTGGTACTGAACATTCAATTTTTTGCCTACAGTAAACCCTAACCTCCTCAACTATACACAGGCTTGAAAATATCTCCTTAATTTAACCATTCTCTTGTTACAAGAAGCTCCCTCAAATGCCACCAGAAATGCTATGTTAATTGAACGAACTAACTAGATAATGAGTTGGCTTTGATGCACTTGCTACTTCAAAGTACTCGCCTGACATAAACACTCATTACACAGAAAACTCTTAAACCACATCCTATTTTTAGAAACAAACTAATGACCGAAAGAAGTTCATTAAATGAACGGAAACCCTTGGAACTTCTCACAACGCCTACTATACTTCCTTATTACATGGTGTGGTGGTGTAGAAGAAAATATAAGCTTGGTCTTGTAATATAAATGTTAAAATGAGTCTAATTTATAAGAGGACCTTACAACATATCCCAAACAACCATTATATAATGTTCCCAAATCCTCAGAGAAAAACTCCTTGCACAATAGATAATATTGATCAGTTCTCAACATCCATAAAGTCTTGGGTATCTATCAATCTATTAATAATAACTAGAATGAATGTCAGCCATGTGACTTCGATTTAGCGATCTAAAACTTGGACTTAGTGGATAGACCATGGAATAACACTGAGCGGTGATCTGCTCTCTACATGTGAGTGAGGCACCTCTAGCTCATGCATTACGAGGTCCAGTTATACCATTTTCTTATGGTGAACATATAGCATATATTTATGATGCAGGACAACCTAGCTTCATGGACTTTGCAGTCTGAGCCAAAGCCCATGAGTCGTTTAGTCAAAGATACTTTTTGGTCAATTGGAAAATGTGGTAGATTAGGACTAGTATTATAATTTATTTAGTTGCTTTACTAATTAGGAAACTCTTATTATTTCATTAATAGTTGTTTTCCCAGTCATACTATTATTAGCTTAATCCTAGCCCTTGTCCTAGTATGATTAGGGGAATCTCTTAGCTTATAAAATACAATTGGAATGCCACAGAATTATTCAAAGTTGATTATTTATTTAAGTTTAGCTTTAAGCTTTTTGTGTTTGCTGCTTCTTCTCCTTAACCTTCTTATTCTTAATTAATAATCTTTTCTTAACGCTTCCCTCCACCAATTGATATCATAGCCCAATTTCAGTATATTGAACCAGTACATCTCTATCTTTCTTGCTCTTAATTCTGCCGCTTTTCCCGTCACCCTAGCAGCCCCCAACTTTCTTAACTTTTGCAAATAGCCCTTCCTTAAGTCTTCAAACAGTGTGTACATAACCCAGTGTTAGCAACCTGATCCAAAACCATTCACTGCTTTAACTAAACATTGTCCTTCATCCGCGCTTCAAGAACCAACCGAGGTCTTCCCCAACTCTCTTGAAGCTCACCCTCATCATCACATATCGCATCCTCAACCCATCAAAACCCTCGTGTCTCCTTGCGAACAAATCTGACTGGCCAGCCTTCTTCTACTACGGCACCGTCAGAACCCTAATAAGCCTTCATCGCCATTGATTTTGCTTTGTCAGCAGCCTTCTTCCCTGAACCTGAGATTTAATTCACTGGTCAATTGTCACCAGATCTGTTTAAAACTTCAACCTGACCCATCACCTTTCTGAATCAAGCAGACTTGTCCGGTATACAGCAAACAAACCAGTCACTCCTGAACCGGACCCAAAAATTTTCTGATAATTTCTAATAAAAGCCTTTAAAACCTTCGAACTAGATAATTCTATAATTTTGAAGCAAGTATCCCTGACATTCAAAACTACATTTATGATGAAAACAGATAACTTCATAACTCAGAATCACTTTGGCCAACTTTGGTCCAAAACTTCTCTCATAGGTAGAAGAGAACGGGGAAGGTGAGAGCAATAAAGTACAGTATGACTGTCTTCCGGAACTCTTATAGCCGTGCTCAAGGAAGAATACTATATGAGGCTACCCTAGTCAAAAGAGAAGTGAATCATCACCCATGCTTCATGGACACCATGTCACCAACACGATGGTCGAAATGGACTCATGTGTTGGACACGAAAACCTTGAAAATCCATGACACAACCAAGCATAATAACATTTAAATAGATATGAAAACATAAATGATTATAAGTAATACTAATAGCTATGATGATAGTTACTTTTATACTATATTTTCTAAGCATTTTAAGATTTGATACAAATAACCGAAACTTTGAGTAATTGAGTGAATTTGAAAAACCAAGTCATCTTTCATGAAGCGAAATCCTACTCCCTTGGTTCCTCAAAAAGAGCCCATTAGACATTTTTAGCCCATTCCACAAAAGAATATCTACTTGCTAAACTATTCTTTTTGGGACGTTACCATTGATTTGCTTCATATAATAATTCATGGGTGTGAATTGTGATCATTGGAAAATACAAATATTTATAATAGAGTCAATTAGCTTTCCTAATTTGTGCACCGAGTTAGATACAACTCTTTTTTTGGAACGGAGGGGGTAATTCCTTTCTGAAACCCCTAATTTCTGGCTTTGACACATATTAGCATGTGAATCCGAGGACACGTGCCTTCAACAATTGATTTTCCAAATCCCCCAAATCATAATTATTCACCTATCTAAGCCCACAGATAAAACAACACATGGTCGAGCATCACCATCAAAGACCAACACGTTGATAGCATGTAATAATAATGAAAAGATCAATTTCAATGCAGTGATTACTAGCTTCATAAACATAAAATTTGCAAAACGCAACAATAAGAAATATTCTGTTCTTACTAAATGAGAATGTACGGCATGCAATATGGATTTTCAACCAACCATAGGCACTGTGAGCATTATCAATCCCACTTCTGGAACCACCTCATCATAGCCAATGTGAATACTATTAATAATTCAACTTTCCTTAAGAAATCTCAATTCTCAACACGTTCAAAGACCCTACGTATCCACACAAACTTCTCTCATAAAAGTGCAAACACATCTAATTTACAATCTCAACTCTTTATAAAGACTTATTCTTTTGGTGAATTATTCTTCTCCATTATACATATACAGAGTGATCCAAAACAGACACTTCAGACATTGTTGCATCTCTAGCTTAACAAGAAGGAGACAGAAAAGACATTCCAGGATAATGGCAAAGTTCCTCACTCATCAGTATAGTCACAAATAAATTTCCTTTAGCTGTTATCAATCAAAACTACGATCTGAACTTAATATACAATAATTAACAATCCCAAATTCCTAAAGAAAAAACAACACTTTAATCAAGTAAATTCAACCAGAGAAACAATTTTTACACAGTAAAAAAGGCAGAGATTTCAACAGCATGATACACGTTATATCATAAAGTGAGCAAAAAGAACCCACAAAATTTAGGAAACAGAGAGAAAGAGAGAGACTAACGTAGATATTGAGTTGGCGTTGGAAGCTGGAAAAGTTACTGTGCTTGAAGTACTTGGGAAGCAATTCGGATGTAAACTCAGTCTCATTCAACACTACAAAACTGTCACCAGTGGGTGCCCACGAAATCACGGCGTCCGTGGAAGGATCGTCGACCATCTCATAGCATTTCAACAAAAACGGCGGAATCGAATACCCATTCTCCGTCGATTTCTTCACCATAATTGAAGAAAGAACAAGGGTATGTGGGTTTGGGATTGGGATTGAAATATGGATTTTGGCAAAGGTTTAAGGGAATTCCGGTTGGGATTTTTTGAAAAGGGTAGAAAAATAGTTGATGAATCGAGAAACGAATGAAGCCGATCGAGATGAATTGGGAGGAAAGAGAAACGAAAGGATGGGGAATTTGACTGGAAGATGAGTATGAAGACGATATGGAAGGAAGAAACGAAACTAGTCTCCTCTCAGTTTATTTTTTCTTGTTTTTTTGAAGAACAGTAGTCGCTAGTCGGTATGCGAAGACTGAAGAAGTAATCTAGCACCCCCTTTTTTTATATCGGCAATGACAAGGTACTCTTATTTTGCATTAAAATATGAGTATATATAGTATATTTCAGTCAATGAGAATATGTCATATCAGAGTATTCATATTTTAATATAAAATAAGAATGATCCCAAGCATTACCCTTTTGGTAGGGTTTTGGAGCAAAAATATCTACTTCATATAAGTTGGATTTTATTTTTTATTATTCTTTTTCCAATGTATTCCTTGAGCCGAAGCATACATTATGATTTATGAATGGTATCTGAAATATCGAAACTTATATATATCATAAGAGGTTTCATTTTGTAAACGTTAACTACGGTCTGGATTATTTTTTTCTAAATACAGTTACGGTCAAGATTAAATTTTTTATAAGTATGTAAATTACGATTTATTTATTCAGCTTCCTATTTATATGGATCTTCTCTTCCCTTTTTTTCTCTCCCTTTCCTTCTCCTATTTTCTTCCTCTCCCGTTTCTCTTTCTCTCTTTTCAATTCTTATCGTCTCCTCACAACACACTTCCAAAATCCAAGCCGTCCCCTTTCCCTCTAGCAGCACCCATGGCTTTGGCCCCCTCTCTAATCCTTAACATTTCCTTCTTTCTTGTGCTCGCTCATTATAATCAAGTTTTTCGAAGTGGAAGAGGAGGCAAATGGCGGCACAGAGATTGGAGGTGCCGCCGAATAGGTAAAAGGGAGTGACCGGAGGTGTTATGAGAAGTGTTTTGAACTTCTGCAAGCTTTCTCGCCATCGGGCCTTCTGTAAGCTTTCGCTGCCCTCTTCGTCGCCATTAAAGTTTAGACTTTATAATATGTAATTGTCAAGTAAAATTTGCACATGTGCCACATGCAAAGAAGGAGAAAAATAATTCTACAATTACGATTACCCCCATTAATTTCCAAGATATATTAAACCCATATTTCCTCTATTTGAATTGTGTTTCAGTAGCACGTGAGAGATAATTAACACGAAATCCACAGTGAAAAATATTACGACTTCATTAGTTTAATTGTAGTTCCATATAAGCTAAGCATACGAATTCCCTGTGATTCCATATAATTAAAAGAATTCTGGTTCCATGTAATTACAAGAATATAGGTACTTAACACAACACTTATAAAATGCTTAATACATCACTTTTGAAAAGTATTTGACCAAAATACCCTTTACATAAATTAATTTTTTTATTAAATTTAAATTATCTAAATTTTATTTATTTATTGTTTTTTATTAAATTTAAATTAGCTAATTTAAAATTTAATAATTAATTTGATTTGAATTATGTTTAAATTATTAAAAAAAAAAAAAACAAGTTTAGTGATTGGGCTTAGGGCAATCCAAAAGGGGGTGACTAGGTTTGGGACTGGGCTGGTGGCAGTCTAAAATTGTTTGGATTCGGGCTAGGCACTTGGGTTGGTTGGGTGGCAGTCCAAATTGAGGGGTATGGATTTAGGACTAGTTGGGTAGCAGTCTAAATGGGGGAATGAGTTTGGGCCCAGTTGGGTGGTGGTCCAAATGGGGGTATGAGTTTAGGACTGGTTGGGTAGCAATCCAAATGGGGGGTTTTTTATTTGCTTATTTTTTTTAATTTAAACCTAATTCAAATCAAATTAATTATTAAATTTTAAATTAGCTAATTTAAATTTAATAAAAAAACAAAAAATTAAATTATGTAAAGGGTATTTTGGTGAAACACTTTTCAAAAGTGATGTATTAAGTATTTTATAGGTGCTGTGTGTCCCTTACCAGAATTCTTAGCGAGAACGAGGTTGATTATTTCAGATATCAGGCTCCGTTTGTTTCACAGAAAATGATTTCCAGAAAATGATTTCTGGAAAATGAAAAGATTTCGTTTTCAGGTGTTTGATAAATCTTTTGAAAATATACCGGAAAACATTTTCAAGTGTTTGGCAAACGCACGGAAAATGCTACCAAAAACAATATATGAATAAGTACAAAAAATATATTTTAATATTAATGCACATATTGAATATAAGATAGTGTTGAGCTTTTTAAGTAATTTTTTATCAGTAACCTTAATTTATCATTAGTCGTGTCAAATCAATAAGTTCTATATTTTTTCAATCTCACAAATACAAATAAAAAAATTATAATTGAT
>CM028377.1:85274276-85279276 GCA_013146195.2 Codonopsis lanceolata | reverse complement strand
TTGCATATCTGCTTAAAAACTACGATAACCTGCTATAACCGACTAAAAATGTCTAGGAAATGGAGGTTTGGTATGCATTATAAACTGCTGCATTATAATTGCTACCTGTTGTATCTCTCCCCCGTATTAATTGCATGAAATTGGAGAGTCTATTTCTTATCAACGATGTTCGCTACTCAAGCTCGGGTTACCCAGACTCCATCGTTAAGGGGCTCAGAGACATCCGACTCGTACTGGTATGTAACATGACATGAAATATCAAGATTTGTTAAAAATTAACAAATGTCAAGTTACAGGGTTCAAAATGCAAAAAGACAAAGTAGGATGCGCAAAACATTGAAATGCAGGGGGCAAAGTGCCAAAAATGGAACTAATAAAGCAAAGCTAGCGCCACCCATGGAAGAAGTGGGGGTGGGGCCCAGTTTATGTATGGGTGGCGCCCATTTCGAGCTACAGGATCTCCCAAGTTGCTACAGGACAGCTACAGTTCGCGTAATGTGCAAATTTCTCTGTGTTCTGTACAACCGACTGAAGTCTGAAGAGAGAAAAAGAAATCCCATCGATGTCCTCTTCCCAGACTATAAATAGAGCCTTTGGGGTTTACTTTCAGACACTCTGAAAACACCTTTTCTTCCCCCAAAAACTCTCCACGTCGTTGTTACGCTGGAGAAATAAAGATCGACGTGAGATAGTGAGCGATCCTTCTCTAAAGCCTCAAAACCCTGTCAAATCTCCTCCAAACTTAAAACCAACCGGTCAAAGTGAGCCTTAGCCCCCCAGCTAGGTTTCCACCCTATTTCACCGGTCCAAAAATCGCGTAAAGAGAAGTTGCTCTACCTGATTTAAAAGGCCAAATCAGTTAGAAATAAGATGTTATTCTGCCCGATTTCCGCTTCCCTCAAGCAACCAAACAACCAATCCTAAGCAGTTACTCTGCCCGGATCCCGAGGCAAAAAGTAACTTTCGGAAATAGTCATTCTGCCCGAATCCCCACACCACTTCATAAAAAAAAGACTCCCTCTCCCTGAAGAACAGAGCGAGCACACCCCAGTCCGCTAGTAGGTAAGTTTTAAAATTTTTATTTGTAAAAGTGCTACTTTCCATCCGGCCTCATGTAAAAATATAAGCCGTTGTGCTGCCCGGATTTAGTTTGGAAATAGCACTAAAAAGAGCCATTATTATGGCCAAATATTTTTAAGTATATTTGTAACGATTTGTAAGGAAACAGCTGCAAGTCCGTAAATAATGTAGCCACGGATGTATTTGTTTTTATTTCATGTCTTTTAATGCATTATTTATTTGCTAAATAAATATAACAAAAGCATACTTTAGCCAAAAACTATTTTTGAGATCGAATGGCGAGTTGGGTGCCTAGCACCTTCCCAACTCGTAACTTAGCCTCCGAACCCGTTTTTTACAATCTCTGGTTTTCTTTTCTTTTTTCTTTTTGGTTTTTCTTTATTTCTTCCTCAAAATAAAGATGGCGACTCTATAAAACATTTTGGATTCAAGCAAGCATCGCAACATCTTTTCTTGCACTTTTCTGCTTTCCTAAAAAGGGAGAATGAGAATGAAAGGATGATGTATTCCTATATCCCGGTATCCCCTAAACAAGGGATAACTTGATGTAGAAAACCCAAAGCTCCCATATTGGACCAAAATCCAACCGAAAGTTACCGAGGCGTATTCAAACGCTTATCCTAGACAAGACTCCTCTCGCACTTTTAATTTTGTCTTCCCTAAACAAGGGAGGGTAGAATGAGAGCAAGTGGTATCCGCACGCACGCAAGCACCCTATCCAAGGGCGCACGGTGCGGGCAAGACACCCCTGAACCCACAAGTTAGCCACCGCCTCCATGAGGAACATTTGATTCCATTCCCACTGGCAAGACGTGCTCCATAAGTGGTTGAAAGGGCGCCTAGTGTTGGCGGCCATGCCCACACAAACCCCCTTGCCATCGATCAAGATCCAGCTCAAAAACCGAGCAAAAAGTGGTGGCACCCACAATCAAGGAACTCGTGTGGTTGAAAACCACGTGAGAACGATATGGACGAGATAGACGCCGTGCCGCAGGGCCAAGTATGGTCGCCGAGTCACACTAGCAAAGTGAGCGAAGAGATGAGCATGAACATTCGTATCATTCTCATTCTTATTACTCATCGGTCTTGTCTGACATCACCGCCAGGCATGATTTACAAGCAAACCATCTTGAGGCCCTTAGACCTCCAAGGTTTCTCCAACATGTGATAGTACAACAAATCACGACATCACTACCAGCACAGCCTCAAACAATGGCTGAGGTCTTGGCAATCGTGCAAGCAAGGATGAATGGATGGGAGGCCGGTCGCCAACCCGATGGGACGGCCCGCTTAATAGATAGTAGTCCTTTCGCGGATTGGATTGATTGAAACACACCTCGGCTCGGGGGATGTTTTTCCCAACTTTGACAAGTACTTAAGAAAACCCGAGCAGAGATTGGTTACGCTCGCTTTGAGGCACAAGTTGGCCTAGTGACTAGCAATAAGGCCCTAAAATGAAAGAAAGCGCTTTGTAGGGGCTATTCGTGAAAAGCTCAGAAAAGCTCGAGCTGGTTGGGAAGATTCCCACGAGGATCTATAATAGCATGGAAGGATCTGAGGACAAAATTCTTAGCTGAATTTGGTTCTGCTGGTACACTACTAAAAAATCGTTTTAACCTCTGCAAGGTGGTCCAAGGAGCTGATGAATCTTCTCACAGTTATGTGGAGCGGTTCAAAAAGGTGCTCGAACAGTCACGTGAATGACCAAGGAGAAGTCACGCTTTGCTTTTTGAATAATATGCGAAGTGGAGGCCTAAAACAAGAAGTTGGTAATGCATCCACCAAAGAACTCAGTGGCAGATACTTACTCTGGCTCGCTTATTCAACTCGATAGAGGTGGATCGTAAAGGAAAGGCAAAGGTAAATCGAAAGTAGCTCGGCGGCAACTTCAGCTCCTAGCTCGAACAAAATAATTTTCGAAGAGATCGTAACAGACTTCTAATTCGACTCAACCATTTCAAGAGCAAAGATTTTACTCCCTCAATACTTCAAGGGAGGACATTATGATGCAGATCCTGAATGATCTTCTTGCTCCCTACCCCATGAATCCAAACACAGCCCAGTATCGAGATAACTCAAAATTGTGTGCTTATGACAAGAATGCTTTATCTTGAAAAAAGAAATCTAACGTTTGATCAATCAAGGACGTCTTAATAGATTCAAGCATGGAAACAACAATGGTTGATTTATACAAATTACTTTGTTAATTTATATTCTCAAACAAATATAAACAAAACTTTTCCCAATAAATCGAAAGCAAAGTAGGCCCCGCCCAGCTTGTATTATAACTTTGTATGCCTCGACGTGAGAAGGGTACAACCCACGCCCTAAGATATTTGACGCTTTGTTCACTATGGAAACAAAGGGAGAAAAGTCTCGTTCAAATAAATATCCAACCTAAATAATTAGTTAACGATTCAATAAACCACGAGCCCTACCTAGTTAACGCCAAACAATTATGCCCGATAAATCGAGCAAAGGGCAATTATTTGGATGCTCGCCAAATTAGCGTAAGGCCCGCCTCGATAACATTTTTTTATTTTTACCAAGGCATTGCGTAAAAAAACAACAAAAAAGCAAGCATTCACACACGCTGCAAACTAAAAATCCTCATTTCATTATCACCAAATTACATCGAGGAAAATCACTACAAGACCTATTACAAGCTACTTAATTCCTCCTTGCTCTAAGGTGGTTCTTTCCTACCGCATCAAGCCTCGGCAAAGACTATCCATTTCTGATTGCAAGTTGGAAGGAAAAGGAGGAGGAGGAGGCAGATGAATCGTGTCTTGACCGAGAGGAGGAGGTAGGTTTGTTTCCACGCCGACAGATGTAGCAGGCTGATTGTCTTCAATATCTATAACCACGTGGCCGGCAGCAAAGGGAGCAGATCATCATCTTCATCCTTATTGGCCTCACGCCAAAGATATCATTCATCGATCGACTACCGATCGATGTTTTAATTAATCTTTTTTCTTGCAAAGTGAACAAGACTATTATAGAATAGTATTGAAGCAAGGGTCGAACCCATTTGTATACAAGTGATCATTTAACAAAGGCAATTTATCGATAGCAAATTATTAATCAAAGGGGTTTTTATATTTATTTCTATCCTAAACTACTATTAATATTTAGTTGTTTAACTAATTAGACAGTAATAACAGATATGAAGATCTTATGGTAGGTGGCAATCTAGGATTCTGGGTTTCACTTGCATCTCTTTTATGTTCAATTCATAATAATGTCATTCAAAGCCCTGGTTCGCTCACTAAAGATAGATATAGTCCAAGTTGAACAATTGGTCTCACCTCCATCCCATTCATATCCTAAGCACATGAACTATTAATCTAGTCGTCACCTAGATTTATGATCTATCCGTCACCCAGATCATGTAAGAACCTCGGTCCTAACTTATCACTCTCGCATCGATAGGTCCAATTTATTGTGTCAGGTCGCAAATGTATACGCATATTGGTCATGCAAAAAGCTTATCCGCACCTCTAGGCCTTTATTATTTGCGATTACATTCATTTGTTCAAAGCAAAATAATATAGGGATTGATAAACAACACAATCAACAAGAATCAATGATCATATATAAGAATTAAAACATAAATTTGATACAAGTTACCTCCCACCTCCTAGAATTGGATGATTTAGTTCATCATAGACATAATGAACAAAGACATAGAGATGATCGATACATGATTTGATCTTCAATACTTGAAATTACAAAATCTAACTATGTTATACGCCTAAAAACTACCTAAAATCTACTAAAGAGAGCTTCTAAAGCCCTCCTCCTCTTTGCCCCAGATTCCGACTTCATATATACCCTGAGTTGTAATCCAATCGAAGACCATGTGAAAATCCGAAAATCAAGAGCTCTCGACTACCTTGGGTGTCGCAGCAGTCGGGTAC
>CM028377.1:85235567-85274176 GCA_013146195.2 Codonopsis lanceolata | reverse complement strand
ATATCCATTGCATTAATCTTTGTCACGATATTCCATCGCATTGACTGGAAAACCGGATGCAATATCCATTGCATTAAACGAAAATCTTGATGATATCCATTGCGTGACGAAAGAGCGGATGCAATATCCATTGCATCGCGAAATCTTTGAATGCGATATCCATCGCATTGACGAAAAACCGGATGCAATATCCATTGCATCGCCTTGGTGAATGCGATATCCATCGCATTGACCTTCGAAAACGGTCACCAATATCCATTGCATCGCGCTTGAATGCGATATCCATCGCGTTGACACAGGAAAACGGATCTGATATCCATTGCATTCGCATCCCTGAATCTTGAATATCACGATATCCATTCGTGACGAAAAGGCGGATGCAATATCCATTGCATCGCCTTGGCCGAATGCGATATCCATCGCATTGACCGGAAAACGGATGCAATATCCATTGCATCCGGCAGTGAATCACGATATCCGCCGCATTGACCTTGCTGAAAAACGGATCAATATCCATTGCATCGCAATGCTTGAATGCGATATCCATCGCATTGATCAAGGAGAAAAACGATATGTCGTGATGTATGTGTTATGAGTAGTCTATCAAGTGTTGTGATGCGTGAGGCGTCTCCGGTATTTGCCTTCGTCGGAGAACAAAACCTCCCTCTAATCAGGGGTTGTATGCCCAAAGCGAAGTTTTTCCAGCATATTATTGATGTATAGAAAATGGGTAAAATAACACCTTTTCTTACCTTATTTTGCCCTTGCGCCTTACGCCTCTTTTGTTTTTCTACTTGTGCCTAGCACGTTTTTAGTGCACCTGCTAGGGGTTTTTGTTGCAGTTCCAACTTTTGCTGGAAATTTTTTTTGTTTTTGTTTTTTTTTGTTTTTGTTTTTTTTCTTCTTTTTTTTAGTCGCAATTTCCGGTCTTAGCTGGAAATTTCTTTTTGCTCTTTGCCAATTTTACGGCTTTTACGCCCCATTGCTGGTGATCTGCTTTGAGGGGATATGGACTTTACTCTATGTAGCCTTTGATGATACTGTTAAGGATCCGTGGAGGTGGTCCTTGGCAAGATGCTGGGAGAACATTCATAGGTCAATGTGGCGGAAGACCTGATAAGATGCAGTAGCCAGATGCAAGCAAAGGATGCAAGCATGCGAATGAATTTATTTTTTCATTCTCTTTTTTAAAAACTTTTGAATGTGTATGTGTACCATCTGTTTCTTAAACATGTTAAGACAAGTTCAGGCAAGGTGATGGAAATGCAATATAAGAGCTTAAGATGTGACTTTTTGTTGGCCTTGGAAGGTTGTGTGTATAGGAGTTGATATTTGAAATGGAGGCGGATGATGTGTTGGGTCAGTTTTCAGTCTTTTGACTAGTGCATCATTCAAAACAAAGGAATTCAACCGGGACTAGTGAGCCCTACTAATCAATGCCTCGGAGGAACCATTATTTTTTCTTTTCTTTTCCCCTTTTTTTTTTTTCTTGTTGTTGTTGTTGTTTTTTTGTTCGTGCTCTAACTTTTGCCTAGGCCGCCCTTTCGGGTTTTCAACCTAGCGAGCATTTACCTTATAGGGAGCCAGTCTTTCGATGCATGCGAGGATGAGCTGCTTATTTTTTTAGGGATCACGGCTTTATAGCCTTTTCTTTTCTTCAGACAAAGGTGGAAATGACAACTTCCTCTGGAGATAATGAGCCTTTGTGTACCAATGATTTTGGCGAGAGAAAGCCCAGGATGAATTTAATCAACCAAATCTTGTAAGATGGAATGGGCAAATTTATGAAGAGATTAACTGGAGACAGTCCCAGAAAGACTCAATTTGGAGAAACTTTTGTAGGAGACAGAAATGAGTATGCTCAAAGAAAGTGAGACGACTCTACTGGACAAAAGAAGAGTCATGATCCAGAGCTTATCGCCGAGTATCACAGGTTTTATGGACCCTACTTAACATTTATCTTTTGATAATTTATGTGTCTTTAGCAAGGAGTTCTGTCCTGGATCCAGATCACGTTGCATCCGATTGAAACAGAGCTATAGGTGGTGACTAGGTTATGGCATAGTGTTCAAGCATTTAGGATGGTTTAGCTTTAGGATTGGGATCTGATTGGCCTCGTGTTCAAAGGTATTTTGGGCCTTGGGTTTGGTTATTTTAGGAGAGGCGATCGCAAGGTGATTATTCGGTGGCCTTTTAGGCTATGGGTTTGGATGAGAATTTGGTCTCTAGGCCTGATTGTAAGTATGGTCGGGAGGTCGGCTTTCGGCTTTGGTTGTGGGTTATGGGGTGGTCCAAGAGTGATTGATGTTTTTCTTTTGTTGCGAGAGAATCATTTTGAAGTAGAGGCTTTTCTTTCTTTCTTTCTTTTTTTTTTCTTTCTTTTCTTTCTTCTTTTTTTTTTTTTGGGAGGGAAATTCCCCCTTTTTTTTTCTTTTTTTTTTGACCTCTCGGAGCAATTTGAGAGAATGCTTGAAGAGATACTCGTCTTCTCTCTCTTGGGATAAAAGAAGATTGTCACTCTTGGTGGATATATATAAGGGTGGAGCAGCCCCAGTTTTGAGAAGCTGGGTTTTAGAGATGGTTAGGCTTTGGAAATTGGTGGGTTTGTTCAGGCATTTGGAAGAGGATGGGTGTATGGTTGGAAGCCCCTAGTGTGCCGTTTAATAGCTCGGTCGCAATGGGTCGAAGGTGATTCTGGTCAAGACGACTTGCCTGCTCTAGATTTCATGTGTTCTTAAAAGTTTTCGGGTCCATATCTTCTTGATGACTCATCATCAACTCGTGTAGATTTATCATGTTTTTCATGAGTTGACTCGTCATCTTCATCTTTTTTTTTTCAGATATTTCGGCGATATATGATGCTCAGAGATCAAGAAGGAGACTCGACAGGCTAATATAGGAAAAACAAGAACTTTATCAGGCTTGAATATAGATAAATACTTTTTGGAAGGCTCAGTTTGAAGACTCGGTTGGGCTTTCAAAATAACGAAGACCAAATGAGCATACTCTGCAAGGATAAGTTGTAGGTATTAATATGGGTTAAGAAGATACCTCTGGGGTTTGAAAGCCCCTAGTCCTCCTGGAGTCGGCCTTTTCTAGATTTCCTGCGTTTCCAGAATTTTCTGCCTTCTTGGCTTTTCCAGCTCTCCTTTCTTTTCTGGCTCCCTACCGGGTCTTTTCTTCTTCTTTTTTTTTTTCATCATTTTTCTCTATTTTTTTTTGTTTGCTCTTTTTTTTTTTTTTTTTTTTTTTGCGGTGGTAGACCTTGACATCTCAAAGTAGGACTTGCTAGATTTTTTTTTGAATCAAGAATGACTGATGCACTTATCAACTGGTGATGGCTATTGAAAATAATGGTGAGGGGGGAATTTCCTGTCTTTACATGTTTTGGGAAACAGAAGACAACATATAGAAAAAGAGTTTCTCTTTTTTTTTTTTTTCGGAGACTCTCTTCTTTTTTTTTTTTTAAATAATCATTTTTTTATGAGATGTAATGATTACGTACCTCCGGACAGTCCTCTCAAGAGAGCAAATGACAGTAGTCAACTTTTTAGCCCCTGCAGAATTGTTAGTGGTACTAGAAAATAACAAGGGTTCCAAAATTGACACTGTGTTGAAAAGAGTTGTTTCCTGGAGATTTTATTTGACAAAAGAACATTCAAAGATGCAAAGAGTCTTTGGAGGTGTATATACAAGGGTATTCTAGGGTACTTTCTACTTTTTACTAAAGACAATCATGGGCGCGACTTTTCAATGATTTGGCCATCAATAAGATCTTGGATGGCACCGAGCTTATAACACTTATCGATTGGGATGGCCATGCTACGATGATACTCGCAATATTGAGAGTGGTCTCATGTGTCTGATAGCTTTGGTGGAGGTCGGTAGTTTTCCATAGGTTTCAAAACCCCTTGTGCCATTAAGCCTTGGAAAATCAGAGACATTGGGGCATTCAGTTCATCGTAATGCCTTCTTTTTGCTCGGTAGGGTCCTATGAGGTTCTTGTTGGCATTACTACTTCCTTCAACGAGTTGGCGATTCATATGACCATGGCACACTACTATATTTACCCGGTGGAATTCTTTCAACCACATTGACTTCTTCCGAAGACTCTTCGTCTGATTCAGAGTCACAGAGTGAAATTGGGGGTGTATGTGTATCAATCTCTAGGGATCCCGTACGTATTTCTTCATCAATACGGACTCCTATTTCCACTATTTCTTTAAAATTGCTATAAGGGAGATACCGCATGCGTTCTAGGTAAATGGGCTGGAGGTTTTTGATGAACATTCTGCATGATTCGGTAGGATCGGTCTATCCAAATGCAGGCGACTTTATCCTTCCATCTGGCTGCAAATTCTGCGAATGTTTCATTTTCTTTTTGGGTGCATGCCTCAAGTTCCCTTTTATCTTCAGTGGTGGTATTGTCTTTGTACCTTTCCAGGAACCCTTCAGCTATTTTGTCCCAGGTGTCCATGGTGCTATCATCTGCTAGCATTAACCATTGCTTAGCAGCCCCTATTAAGGTGAGGTGAAAATTGGAGGCCATGGCTTAGAAGCTAGCCCCTCTTGACTGCATGCCAGTAGAGTAAGATTTTAGGTGAGAGATAGGGCATCCAGTCCCATCGAATTTTTCTATGTCGGGCATTTTGAAATTTGGGGGTAGTATGGCTGAAGGTTTTAGCGTTAATGCCTTTATAGAAAATTTGTCTTTGTCCAGGGCTTTGAGCATCATACTTTTCAAGTTCTCCATGTCTTCCTCCATTTTGGTGGGAGGGGGAGTTGGATTTTGGTATATGCTGGTAGGTTTAGGAAAGGCTGGATTAGTTTCTGGCTGTGGTATTTTATAAGGATTTTGAGGAGGTGTTTGGTGAGGGTTCTGGTAAGGATTTTGATTTTGGGTTGGATAGGGATTTTGGGTTGGATGGGGATTTTGGGTGGGACATGGATTTTGGGTTGGATAGGGATTTTGAGTTGGATGGGGATTTTGGGTTGGACATGGATTTTGGGTTGGATAGGGATTTTGAGTTGGATGGGGATTTTGGGTTGGACATGGATTTTGGGTTGGATAGGGATTTTGAGTTGGATAGGGATTTTGGGTTGTGGTAATATTTGGTGGGTTAGTGTTTGGCTGAGAAATTGGGTTTGGAAGAACATGGGAGGTTGATGCCTTTTGAGGGACTGCAGGGGAAGAGTTCATCTCACCACTGGATTTCAAACTTTGCACCATGCTAGCCATTTGGCTTATCGCTGCACCCAACCTTTGGTCTAACCATTCCTGCATTGCTGGAGTCAGAGCGTCCCCTGAAGCCCCTGGATCTGTACCCATGGCGGGCTGCTTACTTTCAGCTGCCATTCTGCTAAAAGTTGTATCTCTGAACGCCTCTTTTCGACTGAAACCCGATATTTTCGATCGATTTGCCTCCTTCCCGTATCAATCGGCCAGTATTATTTATGCCTTTCCAAATTCGGGCCAGGTTTCTGAGGAAAATGGGTTATGGGGGTATCAGGAGGCTGGCCAGAGGCTGTCTGGGCTTGGAGTACAGCGTGCCTTCTTTATTAGTATATTTTTATTATTTATTTATTTGTTATTTGTTCCTACAATTGACCAGGATAAGCACTGCTTTATTTTGGCAGATCTCGGGACTTTTCCTGGAACAGTGGATTCTTTCTCCGGAGTATAGGACCAACGTATTACACCTGCCTTTCGACTCCCCAGGACTGGACTAGTCCCAGGCGAAGGGCCTATACTCTTTCCAGGATCCACCATCCGAAATGGTCTAGGTCGAGCATCTGAGAATTATAGGTCAGCCCCTGTTTATTGTTTATATTTATTTATTATACTTTTTTTTGTTTTTTTTTTGTGCGCAATTATTATATATATATATTTTTGAACTTGCGCATTTTTTTTTGGACATATACTTATATTTTTTTCTGATTTGATTTTTTTTTGACAGGGGCTGGCCCACAAGTCAAAGATGCAAAAACCGGTCGGTCTGTGAAGTGTCCTGAAAAACTATATGCATTCTAACGTTGGCTTATGCGGGGGTAAGGCCATGGTGTAGGGTAACAGTTCAGAATATATTTACATGCGTGCACGTGTGTGCGGTATCTAGAAAGCAGTAAAGTCTTTATTTATTTTACAGATATAGAAAATAAAACAAATTTGGCATGTCTTGCTGTTATATGTGGATCTTCTCGGCTTTTTATGTTTGAGCGCAAGCAAGCAAGCACACCACTTTAAGAAATAGAAAGAAAAGCGGGGAAACTATCTATCCCTATTAATTACAAGTTTTGGTCCTATGCCCCCAAAGTAAAATGACAGAATGAATGCAAATATATACAAATGTACAGAATAAAATGAAAAAGAAAATAAACTGAAATAAATAATAATATAGAGCCGGAAGTAAAGCCCCAGCTCTTTTGTTGTGCTGCCCGAAATTTATTTGTAATATATATAATATTTTTTTTTGATTTTCGAATTTTTTTTTATAATATTTCTTTTTTGATTTTTTGATTTTTTTTTTACTCTTAAACATGTCTGTAACAGGTATCGGAACGAGACTGCTGCCATGGAGGATCATATCCACAAATATAGCCACGGCCGTATGGGAACACTTTATTGAAATGCGTAAATTAATATAACAAGCATACTGCAGCCAGAAACAAATAAAAACAAAAAAAGGATTTATTTTATGAGTCTAGCCCTCCATTTTATTTAAAATAAAACAACTCCCCAGCAGAGTCGCCACTGTGAGGTTCCCGGGGTGCGACCCGTGCCCCGCGCGCCCTTGGATAGGGGTGCGCGTACGTGCGGATGCGGGACACCACTGCTCTCGTTCCACCCTCCCTTGTTTAGGGGAAGACGAAATCCAAAATGCGAGAGGAGTGTTGTCTATATTAGCACGTTGGAATGTGCCTCGGTTGCCCTGAGTGGATTTTGTATCCAAAATGGGAACTAATGGTTTCCCATATCAAGTTATCCCTTATTTCGGGGATACCAGGATATGGGAATGCATTACCCTTCCATTCCCATTCTCCCCTGTTTTCTTTAGGGGAAAACTGAGAAGTGCAAGAAAGGATATTGCGATGCCCCCACTATGGATTTATTGAAAATAGCCTTATGGCCCATTTAGATCACTATGGGAGCTATGGGTTTCCGCATCAAGTTATCACTTGTTTAGGGGATACCAGGATATGGGAATGCATCACCCCTCCATTCCCGTATCTCCCTTTTTTAGGGGAGAACAGGAAAGTGCAAAGAGGGAATGTTGCGAGGCCCCACTGGATCTGAAAGTTTTAGAGTCGCCATCTTTATTTTAAGGCAGAAATAAAGCAAAACCAGAAAAGAAAAACCAGAGATTTTTAAAAGCGGGTTCGGAGGCTGAAGTTACGAGTTGGGAAGGTGCTAGGCACCCAACTCGCCCTTTCGGTCTCAAAACGTTTTTGGCTGAAGTATGCTTATTGTTATATTTATCTAGCAAATAAATAAGGTATTATAATGACAAGGGAAATTTAAACAGATACATTCGTGGCTACATTATTTACGGACTCGCAGCCGTCTCTTTCCAATAATTACAGACACATTTAAGAATATTTGGCCATTATAACGGCTCTTTTACATAATATTTCCTAATCTAATCCGGGCAGCACAACGGCTTATATTGGTTACATTGCGCCGGATTTAAATAACAACTTTTGAAAAATAAATAAAAAGATAAAAAAATACAAATAAAATAAAATACGCTCTTAAAGGTATTACCTTTTAGAGCGGCGGTGTGCTTGCTCTGTCCTTCAGGGAGAGGGAGTCTTTTTGTTTTGAATTGGGCAGGATGACTGCTTGATTTTTGAGATTTGGGCTTATCAACTCGGGTAGAGTGACAGCTTTATTTGGGTAGGTTTTGGCCTTTCTAGTTGGGCGGAACCTAGACTTAGTTTTTGACTTTTTTAGCTCATTACTCGGGCAGAGTAACGGCTTATTTTGGGATTTTTGGACTGGGGAAATGAGGTGGATACCTAACAACTAGGCTAGGGATCACTTATAACCTATGGGTTTTTGATTTGGCAGAGTTTGGACGGGGTTTGGAGATTATAGGGGCTTCCACTCACCTATCTCGCACCTCTCGTACTAACCTATCGGAGGAATCGCAGAAGCAGAGCTTCGCTGCGATTTTTCTATCGCGTAAATGAGCAACTGGAATGAGAGGCCGGGACCCTCTATTTATAGTAGAGGCTGAGGACGCGGTGGGAATTCTTCAATTTGTTTCCCGTGCATTGGCCGCTTGTACCTTGCGCATCAGGAATTGTACCATTTTAATGTGAGAGAGCGCACAGGAACTTCCCATGGTGTGGCCAAGGTACCCCTTGGTGCGGCACCATGGGCTCTTTTGGCGGCACCATCAAGCTTTCCAAGTTTCAAATTTTTGCACTTTACCCCCTGCAGTTCACTGTTTCGCGCATCCTGCTTTTCCTTTCGCATTTTTGACTCCTGCAACTTGACATTTGTTAAGTTTTAACAGTTCTTGATATTTTATGTCAGTCACATACCAGGGGTACGAAATTGGGGTGTCTACACTATCCAAGGGCGCGCGGGACGCGGGAGCACGCCGGGCGACCCACTGGGTTGCAACTGGTTTGGCAGTGGTCATGTGGTACCTATCAAGCAAGTAGAATGTAGCGACGTTGACTAATAAACAAGCCATCACTTTTGCGGAGTACCTCAACACTGAGAAAGTATGAGAGCTGTCCAAGATCCTTAAGCGAAAACCTTTGAGAGAAGTTGTGTATAAACTGGTTAACAGCCTCAGAATGATCACCTGTAACAATCATATTATCTACATAAATGAAAAAATAGATGATAATATTTTTAGCATTGAAGATGAAGAGATATGTATCTATCGTGGAGTTGACAAATCCTGCAGAAAGAAGAAATTAGCGAAGTTCTTGGTACCAAGCTTGAGGGGCTTGTCGGAGTTCATAAATGGCCTTACGAAGCTTGCAAACGTGATTCGGAACCATTGCTCCTTAGTCCTCACCAAACAACAAAACCCAATCCCAATATAATCCCTACAGCCTTTGTCAATTTCAAGTGCTACATGCCCGAAAAGGCTAGCTCTGTCAATTCCGCCACCGTCAAACTTAAACACCCTCGCAAGATCTACGAGTGAATGCTCTGTATCACAGCTTGCGAACTCATTGGTGTAACCCCAATCCATCGCCACAGCCCTCGTCAATTTCAGGTTAACTTTGTCAATTCCAAACTCATTGACAGAACCCTGATCCATCGCCATTCCAGCCATAAAGATGATCTGCACCATGTCCTTACTCCTTAATGCACGACAACCTACCCTGTTTGGACAACGACAACGACGACCTCCACATTTGTTTCAAAAATCATTGATTATTTTAGAAATTTTGA
Organism: Codonopsis lanceolata; assembly: GCA_013146195.2. Taxonomy (NCBI): domain Eukaryota; kingdom Viridiplantae; phylum Streptophyta; class Magnoliopsida; order Asterales; family Campanulaceae; genus Codonopsis; species Codonopsis lanceolata. Next base: position 85,264,758 of record CM028377.1, on the reverse strand, counting down.
TATAAAGAGTTCACTTTTAAAAATGACTCCAAACTACAACTAGAACTTCATGTCTGTGCCTACGGCACGGTGCCAGTATATCTGATTTCGTCAATTGAAGACACCAACTTCTAAATAAAAGGTGCGATTTTAAAAAAAAATGTTACAGTTGAGGGGTACATTACTTCAAGTGGTAGTTAATGGGCACTATTCGAACTCGACCCATAGTTGAGGGGGTTATTTGTAAGGAGTTATATGTAACTGACGTAGGAACGTTTGAATTTGAGGCGGAATCAACCTCCATGGCCAGATAGTCTCAGTCAATCAATTGAGCTCTATTGTGAGATTATACTAATGTAAGGTTGATGTTTTGTTAGGGGTAATGGTTTAGAAAATTAATCTCAGGGAGCGACTGTTCATAATATTATTTATAGGGGTTGACTTTGTAACAGGATGAGAGAAAATAGAGATTTAAAAGTGGATAACTACTCTCATACATGTGAATGTGATGGTGAATCACAACCGTTAAAATTTTTAAGATAATTTAATCTCAACCTCTAAATAGTTTTAGTCAATTACATATATATGAGTATGAACTCTATTGTATATTATGCTCAAGCACATTTTTTAATAAAAAATATTCAAACATGAATTTTTGAGGTCGAATGGAAGGTATATCCATTTTTAAACATGAATTTTTATACATTTTCAAGTTGTTTCGTCTTGGTAGGATAAGTATTTTGGTAGCATACTTACATGATATAGCTTCCAAATCATCTATCTCACTCTCTGTCACATCTTCTATCCCATTAAATCTCAACCCCACATATTTCCTTATAAAAAAAAGACTGACTAAATAAACAAGAAACATGTATGTTCGAGATTTAATGGAACATAAAATGTAACAGAGAGTGTGATAGACGATTTGAAGCCACATGATATCTATAGGATGAAAACTCCCATTCTCAAATTTCAATATTCTTCGGTTCTTTAATCATATCCTAGGAAAAACAAAGTGTTCATAATACACAAATTCTCTCATAACATTATATCCTTGACTTTTATTTGTCAACTGTTAAAAGTCAATCTATACCCAAATTAACCCGGACCAAATTTCTTTTCAACTGAAGTGTTACTAATGAATTTTGTTGATTCTGACCAAATCCTTTTGACCAATCTTTTAATTAACATTTGCCGCAGTAAACTTCTTTATCATTCTTTTTTTTTCTTGCGTGGGTGTTATTTTTTCATTCCATATATACATACTGAATTATTGTGTTGTTTTGATTTTCTAAGCCAAGTTAAGAGTTTAATATTCAATTAAAGTTTGACAAAATCTTTTTATTTTTTTCAAAATTATAAAACACGCAATCCACATGTACTCTTAGAAGTTTAAGGGTCATTTACGTGACATAGAAGCATTGTTATGATGTCTTAGGGCAAGTCTAATGGTGGTACTTATAAAAACCAAATTTTAACACCTATTGGTTATTATTCATGAGTATCAAATGATCTTCTCCAATCATATGTATCAAAATGAAGGAAATTAAAATTAGGTTAGGTACTAAGGGAAGTATCAAATTTGGTACCTTATATCTAGTATCACACCTAATTTTGATATCTTTTACTTTAAACATTAAAGAACCTAATACTTTTATATAGATATTAAAATTTGATTTTGACCCCTACCATTGGACTTACCATACATTTAGTATGAATAGAAAAGCAAAAGAGTTGTGACGAAGCTATGTTGGAATATGCTTCTTGATAATTAACTTATCACCTTGCATATTATATATATGTTGATTTGCTTGTTCCTATTACAGTGAGTCATCACTAGTGGCTAAAAGGTCTGCATACCGATTAGCATGAAAACTTGTATGACATCACATAGGTCTTAGATTAGGTACGACCTGATCGAGTCCTACCTTCCTACATGATGATCAAACAGACCAGCACTTCGTATGCACTAAAGGACACTTTGAAGACTCATCACCAGCAGACGTGCTATTGTTACAAAGTTTATCAAAAGGACTAATCACCAGCAGACTTATCAAGTGCATCATGGAAATACCTTGAAGACTACCAGTAGACTTTCTTCGATTTAAATGTTCACAACTTCAACCAGCAGTCCTTCCTTACAAGAAGACTCACTAATTGAACATTACACCGGCAGACTTGATTTTGCACGTGCTACTGAAAGACAAGACTACAATAGATCAAGTCAAGACAAATATGTCCAAGCCTCATAAAGCCTGACATAGTTAAAGCTGCAAGACTTTCTCTCACTTACGTGGTCTGATAAAGTCACAAGAATCCACTTTATCAAACATGCTACGTAACAATGCATCATATGTCAGACTCGCTTTTCAGAGACTTATCAATACAGTCTGATAGGTAATAGTTCCACGACCTACAGAAGAAAACTTTTACCCAACAGTCAAAGATCATGTGAACAATATCTTTATCCGATGGACTTCAATGAAAACATTATCACTAATGGATAGAAACATCAATCTTCATCTCTCAACGATCACATTGACTTCAGCCTATATAAGAAATCTTTCTTCTTCTCCTACAAGTAGAGTGGACATAAAAAACTCGAAGACTCCTGCAACAAAAACTTCAAAGAATCAGAGATCTTTAATGAGATCGTCTTCACCAACGCATCCCAGATCTACACAGAAGAGTGCAGTGAATTCATCCAGACCTTAGCAAAACACTCCCTGTGGATTGCTAGGAAGAATAACTTTGAAGAATAGAAATAGAGAGATTAGAAACTTCAAATAGACTGAGGTCAAGCTTTTGGATCGTTCTACAGATTGATTTTAGAAGATGCCCAAAGAAGATAAAGAGTTGTCTGTAGATATTGCATTCATATCTACAGATCTGTATTCTTATACAAATGCTGTTGATTGTGCAATAATCACTCATCATGGAAGACCGAGTGCTTTGCACTCAAACGTTCAAATAATTTTTATCTGAACAACCTTGAAAATTCTCTTCTCATATAAGTCTCTGGTTCTAATCTCCGATTGCCCTCTTTGCTTAAGGATTCATCTATGAATAATTAAGTAAAGATTAAGGCTTGAAAGGACGGGGATAGAAACTTTACATAGAATGTTTAGTCTGATGTAATCTGTAATTTATCTTTGAATAAATTCAGATGTTCTTTCAAATAATTTATCTTCCAGTCTTTACCTCTCTATGAAGTTTTTATTAGCTAATTTATCATTTGAAAAACTATTCTCTAATGATTTCTGAAATCTGTATTTAGAAGAAGTATCAGGTGTGCTGTTGTTCTGATCATATAATCATCTACAGTCACTTGAGACTTCTCTAAATCTAAGCCTCACTATTTCCATAGTTTAAACTCTTTCAAACAGGCTTTTGATTTAATCAGGCAGTTCACCAGCAGAGTTGAAAACACTGCTTAGAGCAAGTCTGCCGCTAGCCTCTACTAGCAGACATGTTCAAACTCGTTAACTGCCTATGTCATCAAAACTTACGCTTTTAATGTAATCAGAAGAAAAGTTTTTAAAATGGCATCATAGGTGTGACGCCCCGCTCCTTCGTTGTCTCGGTTTGCGTGCTATATTGCACTTCTTCCTTTGTCGACGGTATGTTTGGTCTGTGAGAGGGTCTAGATGTGTTTGAGAGACCATATTAAGATCAAAACATTATTAAGAGACTCCATATAGTTGTTGACTTGCTAAAGTCACAAGTCGTGACCCGACGATAGTCGGAATGCGACGCGATTGAGGGTTTACTTCCGTTTTGTGTTCGTGACCTCGGTTTGGGTCCTAGATCTCTTTAAGATAGTTTATTAACATGTTTAGATGTGTTAGACTTCAAGTTGGAGGTGTTCCTTAAGTCTATCGAAGATTTGGAAGTTTTGGAGATAGCTGCTCGTCTCTATCACAGAGTTCGAGGATCGAGTCGCTGCATCGCTCTCCTTTGGGATTCTTATTTCCCTAGTTGTTATTCAACTTCCTAGAAGTATTTAAGCTTCTTCATTAGCCCTTAGACTTGCCTTAAAAGTCTCCTCTCATTGCTCGCTTGATTTCAAGTTCGTTCGTCGTCCTGCCAGACGTTGTTGCACCCCTTCCCTTCGCCTCCGAGTTGTTTCGGGAGTTGTTTGGGTGTGTTTTAGACTTGTTTTGAGTTGGGTTAGACCCTAGAATGGTTGCCCATAAGTTGGGGATCATTTAGATCAAGTTTAGACCAGTTTTGGAGATTCAGGAGCCGAGGCGGCCGCATGGGATGGAGTGAGGCGCCCGCCTCGATATCGAGAGCACCCTTATGTGCGTAAGAGGTGAGGCGGCATGGAGTAGGTTGAGGCGCCCGCCTCAACCCCAGAAAAGCTGTTACGGGATTTTCTTCCCCTGTTTTGAGTTGTGATGTGTTTTACCTATTCTACCCTCCTTAAACCCCCTCTAAACCCTTCCTAACCTCTCATACTTAACCCTAAACATGTCCTAACATTATTTAGAAGTTAATTAAGGTTGGATTAGAGCTTGATTATCCCTAATCTCCACTAATTGCACTTGAGAAATGCCTATTGTGCCCTTATTGTTGAGGAGGTATAAATAGCCTAACCTCTTCCCAAATCAGCCAAACCCTCCTCATTTCTCATCCTCCACATACGTATTCTAGAGAGAGAGGCTCCATGGGAGACTCTTGAGCCCTAGCTCTTCCCTCTTCGATCCAAGACGATCCGACCACCCGATTTCCTCCAAACTTCGGATTCTTGAAGCCCTCGACGAGTAGAACGACTTCACCGATCGGATTTGTGTTCTCTTGAGTTTTCACTCAAGCTAAGTAAGTTACTTTCCTTTGATTTTTGGTTCATTGGCCCTAAGGAAAACAATCTATATGCTATTTGTGGGCAATGAACACTTGTATGCTATGTTTGCCCAATTTTGGGGATTTTTGGAAGTGTATCTTGTAAGAACAATTGTAGAGTAATTTTATGATTGTTGAGGGTGTGATTACTCTTTATTATGTGTTTCTAGGCTTATGAGTATGCTAGAAATTATGTCCACATGTTATTTGAGTTCATTGGAGTAATATACCTAATTGGTGAATTTTGAAGTTATGAACTTGTTAATACCTTGAAGAGGATGTTTTGAAGGATATAGTGTGTTGGGGGAAATGGGTTATCCCTTTGTTAGGATTTTGTGAATTTTAGGGCTTGGGAATCAAGTCCAAATTACTTTGAAAATTGTTATGAAGTGAAGAGGATGAATTATGTTGGGTTGGATATGAATTTGAGGGCTTGAGAATCAAGCCCGAACTATTGGAGAATTATTGTTAATTGATGAGTTATGTAAATGATGAAACCTAGCCTTTAGACTCAACGGAGTCGAAATATGTTCAAAAATGTGATAATGAATTCGGGTTGGAATCCTACAACAATTGGATTTCGTTTGATTATAATTATGATGGATTCTTGGGTTTTAGGGCTCGGGAATCAAGCCCGAATGAACTTTGGGATTTTGGTAGTATATATGAATGAAATGTCTAATTGTGGGGCTATGAAAACATAAAGAGTGGAATGTAGAATTAAGACTCAACGGAGTCATTGTAAGGCCAATAATGTGATAACAAGCCTTTGGTTGAGACCCTACGATGTTCGGGCCTCGTTTGCTTATGTTGTGCGTATCCGAGTACCTTGTTGTGTCCTATGGAGACACTCATGTTATAGAGACCCATTGGGAACTTGTTAGAGCGTGCTTGTAAAGCACGGAGTATTAGAGACCAACCCATGGTCTCGAGTACCATTTAGTAATGTTATTCGAATAATTCACTATAAGGAATTTAGTCGCGAGCATATGATAGTACTTGCGAATTTAGACTACAAGGTAGTCTTGTCATTCATGAGATGGGTTTTGATGATGTCGGCTATAAGGACTTTGGCTAAGTCCGGTGTGCCTTTAAGTGAAGCTTAATGCTAAGTTTTGAATTGTGGTGGTTCTTAGACTAAGTAGTAGTCTTTGATTTAATCTTGGGTTGGGGACTTTAGTAGACCTCATGTTGTGAATTGTTGAGCTTATATGCTATTCTTGAATTGGTAATGACCTGAGGTTTATGAATACCTCAATACGTGGTTTTGAACTAAACTTACAGGTTAGTTGGATGTGTTAAGTGTGTACAAGTATGTGCATTGTTTATTGGGTTTTGTAGAGCATTATGACCTACTTGAATTGATAAGTTCTTTGGTGATGAACTTGGTCCTTATTGGTCATACAAGTAAATAATCTACTTGATCATCTTGATTTTGAGTCCAAATGGCGTCTTGGTCGCTTTTGTCAAGCAATGGGACGATTCATGGCCTTTGGAAACATTCGCTATGAATCGCCGCATTGGTACCCTTTCTCCTCACTATTTGGCCGATAGTGGGATGTGGTCTCGATTAGCGGCTCCTAGCCCGATATCGAAGCTCCCATTTCTCATCCCCGAGTCGGATGAATGTAACGCGAACTCATTAAAGAGAATCGGTGAGTTATGATCATTCGAGGATTAAATCCCTGCACTATGATCTTTGAGGGTTGGACCCATGGTTTGAATACAGAAGGGCTAGGCCCAGATCTTGGTTTTATGTGCTTAGGTATAAGCACTTATATGAAAAAGAACGTGTTATGTGGTTTATGAAGTTTATGTTACATGATGACTCGATACAAGTTTATTATTGGTAGACTATAAAGATACCATGATTTTGTATATGTTGGTGCATTATGCCATGCCACGATATGCTATGCCATACATTTGCATTTAGTAACTTACTGGGTCATTATGACTCATTTCGTGTGTTTGTTTTCCTTAGTTTTTGCAGCGATCCCGTTAGTACGCGTGGCGGCTTCGGATAGTGATTCCTAGAAGGTGGTCTTCCGGGCTTTTAGCTTGGGTCTATTGTTATTACTGTTATCTTGTAATTGTGAGACACGATTGTAAAGTTATGTAGACTTTACTTGGGTAGACTATGTTAGTATCATGTTATTGTATTATTTTGGTAGCCGACTCGTTAGTCGAGCTGTTGTATCTTTTAGAAGTTATTCCTTTGTTGTTTCGAGCATGCTTTAGCTCACTCATCCCGTTATTGTTAGTATTGTCATCTCCGACGACGTTAGTCGTGAGACTTGGGTTTAGTTGTTAGAATTTGAATATCTTATTCTTTAGTTGATTTGTTCCTCCGGCATGCTTTAGCCGTTGAGTTGTTGTTTATCAGGTTGGTATTCTTGTTGCTTCGCCGGCCTTAGGTTGCCGATGGTTTGTTGTACGTGCGCAATGTTGCGTCACGCGAGTCGTAGATTTGTCGAGAGATAGTTGTCTCTCAGCCTTGTATTCCTTAGTTTAAAACTGTAGGTTTTGGTCCCATTTATGATTTGCTTCCGCAGATTTTAGTTTTTGGCTATTCGGTTTTGCCGTTATGGCTTTTCATTTCTGTTTAGAGTTTGTAGGTTCAACTTTTGACTCGCACCACTACGCTTAGCGGGTGCTTGTCCATCTTTTAGCTTGTCTTGACGGCACGACCTTGGGATTCCGCATTGGAATTCGGGTCGGGCTGTCACAATAGGCTATTCACCCCCCTCCCCCTCTAGCCTATTTGAGCATTATTGTGGACCAACAATTGGTATCAGAACAAAGCTCTTCAAGCTATATGCCAGGACTAACCACCTGAGAGTTTGATCCTCGAATGCTCATCCCAAATACATGTCAAAAGAAAAAAATGTTTTGATCTTTAAGAACTTTTGACAAGGATTTCATTTGAGATAAATTTTTGAAAAAATTACTTATTTTGAAAAATTATTTTGTTTTAAAAAATTTCATGAGATAGAAAATTGTCATGATGATTGTGGGATAATTATTCTTATGACAGATATACATATCAATTGGTACTATGAATAACTATTTCTCAGATGTATAACAGTCTGATGGATGCATCAATTAAAAGGATTTCTGATTCAAATTCTCTTGACATAAGGCTAACGATTGTAATCAATCCAACACCTTCTCGAGAGAAAATTTTCTTAGTTAAAGAATTCTAGAACTTTATTGTAAAATTTTTAAAATGATTCCTATCTATTTTCTTGAAAAAGGTTAAGAGTCAAAAACTCTATATCATGAAACTTTGATTGATCCCTCTGTTATATGATGTTTAGTTTCTGGGAACATGGCCTAAATTTCAAAGAATTATTTGAATTCAAAATATAAGAAATATGAATCAAAGATCTCAAAGTTGTTGCAAAGGAAATCTACTATTTAGGCAATATCTACTACAGACTTATTAGCTCAGATTCCAAAAGGCATCTTCTGAAGAACATCTACCCCGATCCAAACATGATTGTTGTCAAAGGTACATCCCTTGTCTAGTGCTCTTTCCTTAAATCTTTTTCTTCTTTCTCTTTGCACAAAAGACCAAGGGAAAATAAGAGATTCAAGATCCAGACTTTCTTTTCAATTTCATGGATTTTCTTGAAATACTTGTTCTAGTATCTATATTTTTTTCTGGAGCCTTCTAAAACTCATAAAATGTTGCTAATGATCTTTTTGATTTTCATTCAGAAATACAGATTCTCTCAAGATCAACAAGCAATTTTTATTATCTCTCTAACAGCATTGAAATGCCATGATTGACTGACGAACAGGACCTGATTCACTTGTTTCAGTCAAATCTTCTTCCTTCTGGGTTATGATATATTTATATCCGCTTTATCTTCTTGATTCTCTATTAATCAGGATCATGAATATATCAACACTGCATAGCCTTATATTTGCTTGCACTATTCTTCTCCATTTATTCCCTGCAAATATAAAGCTTGAGTAATTGCTTATCATACTTTGCTCCTTGTTTTTTTCATTCCATTCTAATAAGAATGATTCACATTACTCATCTGGTTTGATGTTTTCCTGTCAAAATAATTTTTAGATTATCTTTGATCTACCTTGTCTGTGTCATCTTCAAACCATCTTCTTTGTCAATCATTCTTGTTGCTCAGTACTTCATAAGCTCAGTTCTATGTAATGACTTATAGAAGTTTTGACCTTAGTAGACAATGTGCAAACTACTTGGGTATCTTTGCAATTTCTACAAAGGTTGAGATTAAGCTTTTTGAAATTGACTACTTATTCAAGTAAAAGATAAATTTAATAAACTCTCGATAAAAACAAAATATCTTTAAAAGGGAAGAAACGTATTCATCAAAACATTTTTCTGACAAGTAACTTTTGTCAATATCAAAATCTCTTTATGAAAAAGTCGTTTTGTCAAATCAACTGAAAAATTGTTTTGTCTTTTCAAAACCTTTTATCTTCTCAAGAAAGTTGTTTTGTCTTTTCAAAATATTTTAGCTTTCCAAGGAGAATACTTTACCAGATATCTAGGAATTACAACCATCTCTCACTCTACCATATATGACTTTAATGAGAGTGGTTGAAAGGACTCTTCGTACTTAATGAATTCATTCCATTAACTGGTCCATTGTCTTGCCTTAGCGAGTATTTATAGAGACATCCCTTCTCTCATCTCTATCACTCGCAAACTATCTCCCAAACGCAATGATAGACACCTATACTATATTCCCCGGTTTCAAGATGTTACTTAGGAGTATTCTTTGCCCTAGATCAAGTCTCTCTATCAACAACTTGGTATTATCTTTTCTATCCACCAAAAGCTGTGTGGTTAGTTTTCAGGATTCCCATTGTATGAAGATTTACCTCAACAACCATTTAGCATGCCTCTCCCAGACTCATGTGACCATGCTCATGTCAGCTGCTCCTTCTTGGCATTGTAGACTTTCTACATGTTCTTTTGCTGACATGATTCTCCCTCGAGATCAGCTCATTTCACAGCATCGGACTTTCGAAAGGTAGTCATGCTTACTTGTGAAGGTCACCTAGGCTTGAGAGCTAGCTGAAGGGAGAAGGAAAAGCAGGTGACAGGGTCACATATATGCACTTTTCACAGTGTAGAGATTCTGTTTGGCTACCTCTTTCAACTTTGAGTCCCTTGATCTGGATCTATTCCGCTTGCCAACCAGTTAAATAGATCTGGGTCAATGATCTTCATAGACATCTCCTTGTAACATCTCTATGTATCAGGTGTTTAGATTAGCTGTTTACTAGGAATAGTTAAGTCACCGGAAGTTGTATTGAATCTTATAATCATTAGAACCTCTTTGTAATCGATTATATTTTGATCTAAATGAGAACTTGTTCAAGACAACTTTACTTCATGTCTATCTACTTTTGTATGCACTCTCCTTGATAGCATGAAATCTTATGTTCGCTTATGGATTCGTTACATGTACTTTATATTATATCTTTTGTTTCGAACCCACAACATCAAACATAACTCTATGTTACCCCAATAGCAAACCAATCCTTAATCAATAGTATTCCTATCTGATAGAATATTATTCAAATGAGAAGAAACCAGAATCTATTTTGAAACTAAATTGATTCCTATCTTGAAAATAATTCAGGATAAGAACCTTATTTCGCTTAAAAACATCTATGATTACTAGTAAAAATCTCATTAGAAGAATTACTGTTGGAATATGAATAACTATAATTTCGAATTTCTTCAGAAAGGATTGCTTACCTTACAACTCCTTTCTTAGGAATGTAAGATCTCACTTTAACCCATGATGTTTTGGTGAATCTTCATTCTCTTCTAAACAGGTCTCAAATGTCTCAGACAGTAGACATCATATCTGCTGTTGAATCATCGACCTTCTGTGGAACAAGCAACTTCTTCAATTCAATTCATGACTGCTGTTTCCTCTGTTCAAAGACAACTCTGCTAGAAATTCTTTCAATTTTTTTGTCTTGAACAAATGAGTTCGCATTTAGATCAAACTTATTTTGAGACCGAAAGGACGAGTTGGGTGTCTAACATCTTCCCACCTCGTAACTTAGCCTCCGAACCCCTTGCAAATCTGGTTACTTTTTGGTTTTTCTTTGCTTTTCCTTAAAATAAAGATGACGACTCTGTTAATCACATTTTGAGTCCACAATTAAGGCCAAGCGTATTCCACGTGATTAAAAGGTTTTGAAACCACCCGCTCTTCACGCAGCGGGGGATCGGTCAAAAAACGGGGCAATCACACTTAGCCTTTTAAATCACTTCATTCGGATTTGTATTCATCAATCTATGATCATATCAAGATCAAGCTAATAATCTGTTTTTCTGTTATGATTAATCTGTCCAACCAACTTATAAATTCGACCATTAATTTCACACAACTCCAAATTTCATGTATTATATATATTCAGAAACTAGACTCTTGGAACTATAATTAATTAAAATTAAAGATTAACTAAATAAACTAATTTACCGAGTATAGAAAGAATCAAATAATTAACGAAGATTGATATGTGGGGAGAATCTAGGAATTAAGATTTACTTGTATCGCCTCTTATGTTTGTTTGACTAATGTATCTATCCAATTATGGGTTCTTTCACTAGTGTAAAGGATTTAGACTAACGGATCGAGATTTGCAATCCTTAGTACCCTGCTTTGACTATGCTTTCTTGATCCATCCGCATCGCAATTAAGGGTCCGTTAAGATCACTAAGAACACACGCGAACCTAGATCTAACCTTAGCCCGATCAGGAAATCAGAGAGATCTATTTATCATTTAAGTTGGCAAATATATAACTCACGCACAATCATGTAGTTTATTATACCCAAGAGCCTACAAATTCACTAACACAGCCATTATGCGATAGTTTCACTATAAACCAGAGATAATCTAAAATGATAAACAACAATTGATATAATAGAATTTATAATTAAAACATAAGATTTGATATAAATTACCTCCAATCCCTAGATAGATTTAGTTAGTTTATCACATGCGATGAACAAATCATTATGAATGAACAGTACATCATCAATCTTCAATAATCGACAATGAAAATAAATCAAACAGTGTTTTTAGTCTTGAGAACAGCTCAAGAACTACTAAAATTCGGATACCTAAAGTTGTACTACTAGGGTTCTATTTATACAAGGTTAAACAATTTGAGAAATTACAAAACGACCCAGGCCAGAAAACGAGACCAAGCGGTCACTTGGTCCATATATTGAGCAACCGCTTAACAGCCTTTCTTTAGGAGCCGGCTACTGGAAAATGCATGGTAGCTCAGTCCTTTCGGCTGAGCGAGCGCATAATGTTTTTCTTCAATTTTCTGCCTTGAACTTTCAGTAAATTGCACTCAGTTCCCTGGAATCTTCATTTTATAGATTAAAGGCCTGAAATTCATCAATCGTCTCAAATTTAGCTTGAAACTAATAAAACACTAAAAACCAAAATTAGTAGCTTTAGAAACTCATGGAAAAACACAATCTAAATAGGAATATACACATAATAGATGCATATAAAACACATCTATCACTCTTCTTAAGTGTGAGCTTTCTCTTCAGGAGGAAGACCTTAAGGCTTATAGAAAATTTTATCTGATGCCTTCGATGACCATGACCTCTTATCCTTTCCCATGTTGTTATGTCTGTGTACTTTGATTGAACCGAAGAGGATATTTACAATCATGTTGCTAAACTTAATATGTTTTGAGGTTACTTTATGTATTGTGATAGAACATAAGTGGATATTATTATTCTTTGTCATTACAAATAACGAAGTATCGTGACAAAGTGATCACAGAAGATAAAGTTTTCCTTAGAACCCACATGAGAAACCAAGGAACTGTCATGTTTGTGGATGTCAAGTCAAATTTTTTTTGTGAGTTTAATCTAAATGATTTATTACTTTTATTCTACTTTATCGCTATTGAAAGATGTATCTTTAATGTCAATGCTCTTTTTATTATTTACAAAATGCAAATTGAAAAGTTACTTATAATATTCATTTATTTACATTTTAATAGGATTATACCACTCAAAAGAAATGTGATAGCTTTGATTCCACAGCTTGAGTGAATGCATCTGGTGGTGTTGTAAAGAATCGTTTGTACTACTTTGGTTCATTGGTTCCTGCATTAGAGATCTTGGGTAGCAGCACAAATTCCTCATTTGCAAGTTCAAATAAAGATTTCACACAGACCCAAGCATTTGAAGATAAGTTATCTGAAATAGTTGAACATATACGAGATGATATCCAAAGAGAAGTCATGACACAATTATAATTCACATATGAGGCTAAATTTGAGCAAAGGAAAGTTGATTTTCGGTTGTTATTGCGAGAGACAATTCGAGAATATGAGGCTCCTAGCATCGTCCACCAGCTTATATGCAGTTTAAGAGCATGACAACTTGACAATTCTATATAGTTTAACAGTATGAGAGTTTAGTATGATAGTTTGTCAATGCATTTTGAATATATTTGAAGCTTTGTAAACTTTAATTGTTTGATTTTAGACATTTTATGTGAAATGTTCTATAAGGTAGAATTGAGAAATATTTAAAGACTTAATATTAGTAATATTTTATTTTCAAAAAATAATTTACTGCAACATATTCTTTCATTGCAATTTTTTGTTTTGAAATTTAGGTACAAATTAACATTAGACTTTTGCAACAAAAAATTAAGTTGTTAGTTTAGTTCTATGTGTAATAAATTTTGAAACGAAAAAACCTGTTGCAATTTAGAAACATAAATAAATCGGTTGTTGTTTGCAACAGATTTAAAAATCCCTAGGAAGCACATCGCAACTATAACTGCAACTACTTTTTTCCGTTTGTATAGTTTTTGCAACGAATAAAATATCTGTTCCATTTTGCGACGAGGCATATTCCGATGTAAATTGTCGCTGGCATTTTCCATTAAAAGCATCCATTTGAAATTGATTTTCATGGATTACAACTAAAAAATCTGTTGCAATTTCCTTGTTTTCTTGTAGTGGACGAGAACGGCCGTTGATGGGGAAAACTTTGAGATAAGCGAGTTGACAGGAGATTGAGTGCGAATGACCCATGCTCGCCCATCCTATACACTTTTGTCCCATTTAACTTCTGTCGTTGAGAAGAGAGGACCGTTGTATTTGAGAATTCAATGGTACAGAGATTCCCGTATTCTCAATGCGCCCCTTGGTCACCCCTACTGATAAATGTGCATATTGTCTATATTTTTGGATACTTTGGGCTTATTTTTCTAGTCAATATTGCATTTATCATTGCTAATTTAATTGTTTTGGCTCCCTTACCTTTATTATTCTTAATTGGGCAATTTTGTAATATTGTGCATTAAAGTCAAGCTTTATTGGTGAATTAAAAACAAACTTTAATGATGAAGTAAAGGCAAAAAAAGAAGTTAAATTCTAACATTTTTCGTGGGCAGGCTGTGTTATTTTCGTGGGTGGAAAGCTGATATCAAGTGGTTATTTCCAGCAACAATCGCACCATATGTGCGAAATATTTCGCAACCTTCAATCGGGGCAGCTCAAGAGGCACTTCCAACATTTTCTAGTTTGAACCTTTTTATGCATCTAGACTAAATGAATTCTAAAGGGGGAATGGAGAGTTTTTAGTCCCTCATTTATCTCTCCTTTATTTCTCCTTTATTATCATTTATTTCTCATTTACCTCCTATTTACTAGAATTTATTTTGGTTGTCTCTTGGTGAGATAAGGAAATAAGAAAGGCTTAGTTTTTCCTATATATATATCTCCTTCTTCCTCTCCTTAGTGAGATATATAATCTTACTTTCATATTCTCCTCTCAAATAGTTAAATAAACATTTTAAAGTAGTTTTATATTTGAAGACTCTAGTTCGTGAATCCATTCGAAAGTATTTTGTTATTACAAGTTCTTCTTTTTCCCTTCTCTTTACTTTTATTTTTATTTCCACGATTATTCCTAACATGTTTATTTTAGTTACTTTAATTATGTGTGAGTAGTTTTCTAATTATAGGATTAGGTGTAGCCCGTAATGAATTTATAAATAAAGTTTTTATCTTTCCGTTTATTTGAATGTCACCCGTTTTGATTCGATCTTAGCTTTGCCAAGAATTGTATAATATTGTGGTAGCAAGAGACCGAATGTGAAACTACTACGTTTATGCAATAATATTAGTTACTAAAGTGAAGGACTGAAAGGTGAAGCGTAGGTAACGGAACTCTAAAATCGAACTAGAAATTTATGAGAACGACAATTGATTAAATTTCTAGAGGCTTATAGAATTGTAGGACATAATTGATTTACTTTAATTCATTGAGCGAGACATCGATTTGAATTAATCTAGGCACAGTTGAGAGTAGTTCGAAAGAATGCAATTAACTATTTTTTATACAATTTGTTT
The DNA here is from genome assembly GCA_013146195.2 of Codonopsis lanceolata. NCBI lineage: Eukaryota > Viridiplantae > Streptophyta > Magnoliopsida > Asterales > Campanulaceae > Codonopsis > Codonopsis lanceolata. Next base: position 85,249,516 of record CM028377.1, on the reverse strand, counting down.
TCAAAATTTGACATTCATCGCGAACGGAAAGATTGTTACGGAACTTATAAATTCATTGTTGTGGTGAACCAATATCTTAGAAGTTTTTTAATTATTGTTTTTAATAAAAAATCTAATTTTGCATTTTTAATTTAGTCTTGCTAATTTAATTTACTTATCACAACAAAAATCTTGAAATCAATTAGTCTAGATAATTTTAATTGTGAGTTCTTCGGTGCTTGATTCAAAGTCCCTGTGTGATCGACATCCTAAATACTATGCGAATAGCCGTGCGCTTGCGGTATAATTTAGTGATCAATTGAAAATCACTCAATACCTATTACTAATTCACCACAGTTGTCCCATAAGCAATCTTGTGTAAAACAAATAAAAATTTAACTAGCATTAAACAATATGATACATATATATTATTGGGCCTCCCTAGAGGTCGAAAGGGGTGAACCGTAGCGATGTTAATCGGGTCAACCCTATTTATTTCGGTCCAATATATCTTGACCCTATATGATCATGGTTTAAACATTTCCCTAAATTTGCAAACATAACCCTAAGCCTACAAACCTCTCTTTAAACGAGTCACACCTAAAAGACAAAAAAAAAACAAATAGTATTTTAATAGTATTTTCCAGTAAAACCCTCTGATTTTAATACTGCACAATGGTCAAGTGAAAGACGAGCTTCTCTTTTTTCAATGAAATTTCTGTTATGTGAATAACTATGTGATGTCATTCCCAAGAGAAGGGGGCGGGGTTGAAACAAAAGGTTGACAAATAGTGCAATTTACTGATAATTAGAATGAGTCTAATATCAAAAGTGTTTCTTAATCTTTTATAGTATTTTCCATTAAAACCCTTTAATCTGAATATTGCACAAATGTCAAGTGAAAGAAGAGCTTCGCTTTCGTCAATGAATTTTCTGTTACGTGAATAACTATGTGATGTCATTCAAAGAGAGATAGAGAGAGAGGGAGGGGGGTTTGTTGAGTCAAATATCCAAAGTGTTTCTTAATCTTTTACAGTATTTTCCAATGAAACCCTTCAATCTTAATATTACACAAATGTCAAGTGAAAGAGGAGCTTCTCTTTCGTCAATGAATTTTTTTTACGTGAATAAGTATGTGATGTCATTTGAAGAGAGAGAGAGAGAGAGGGGGGCGGTTGAACTAACTTCACTCTATGTACATTCAAATTCACCAAAAGATGAAGTATATTTTATCCAATGTTTGCTATGAGTGTCATGTACTTGGAGTCACCGATGCTTCTGCTCCTTTCAGCGGTATTTGTATTTGATTTTTGTTTAATTGTAGAATTAGCTAGATATATGTCTTATTTATCCATGCAAATATTTGACATTTGATGTCACTCATGTACTGTAAGTTCTCAGAGCAGAAAATTGTTTCTCATTTCCACAATACTTTGAAAAAACTTTCAAAGTAGTCCCTCAAAGCTTTGATTTGAAACATGTAATAAATGGAAACATGGTACATTTATGTATTTTTATTTTTTGTTAGTGTTTATTTTCATTCAATGTCATCTTACTTTCTCATCTTCCGGTACTAAAGTGATTTCTATGAGTATGGGTATGAAGATCACATAGACGAGGAGAATGCGTAAATGATCAATATCGCAAAGAAGAGAAAAACATATTAAAGGCAAAGGAGGCTGAATCATGCACGGTTCGAATATGACAAAAACGAAAAGAAAGAAGTAAGAGTTAGAAATTGAGAAAGGGCACTTCTTTATCATATGCTTAGTTAATTCAACTACATTATCTCCATTTCTAAATCTCATAGTTTCCTCTAAAACTTTTGGTTTGACTTTTGTACTTACATTATAGAAAAGAGAGGAAATGAAATATGTTTTTCTTTAGTTTTTTGGTTTTGTCCTCTTTTTGTCGTATAGTCTAGATTGATTTAACCTTTACAAAATCTCAAACATTTAGTGATTCATTCGCATATTGTCCGCTCAATATATTGATCAAATCTCATACTGACATCGTGTAATAGGCACTACACAAAATCAAAGTATATATATATATATATATATATATAATTTATTGGTGCGGATGGGGCGGGTGGAGTGAGGGGGTAATTTCTAATTACTTCACCTCCTTACCATTACAAATTACGAGAAACAGGTGCAGACGTAACACACGCACCCTTCTTGAATCAGAACTATAGATTTGCATGGCTTGTCAATTATCTATCTTTTCTTTCAATTTTCTTTCCTTCTTCTCATTCAGATGACGTTTCATCAATCCATTCTGAAGGTAGAGCAGGATCGGTGTGTTTACCAGAGAATGTGTGCGAAACAATAAATATGCCCAAGTTTACAATCATTATTACTACTCGTTTCGTTCTTAAATAATCATCATTTTTATCCCGCACACCTTTTTAAAAAGTAGTTGACCATAAATATTCGTATAATGTGTTGTTTTCTATAATGCATTTGAGCATATGACAATAATTAAAATATGTAGAAAATGTAAGGATAAATTAAGTCGTAAAATTGTTTTTTTTTTTTAAGTTTTGAAAAAAACAGTTTTATTGAAATTGACAAAAAACAAAGAGAAAATAATTATTTAGGAACGGACGAAGTATTATTCTGACATAGATTTAAACTATAAGCAAACAAAAGATAAGAAAAAATAAATTGCTATCCTTTAAATTCTAAATAGTTACACTGTAGCCTTCAATTTTAAGACATGGGTGGCCGCAACATAAGTAATGTGGAGCATAATCAATTGGGGGTTGTTATCTAGAACGGTCTTCCGGATTCTAAGTTTGTAAGACAACCTAAAAAAAAACTATTAAACCGAGCAATCCATAAAAAAAGACCGCAAGTTACCCATGAAAAAAACGAGTAAGAGAAATGAGCTAAATAGATAGGATCTGAGCCGAATCAAATGACTTGAAGCCGAACCCACATTTAAATCGAGACCAATCTTAAGTGGGCAACAAATTAATGAATATTTTCATTAATTGCTCCGGTGCTCTATAATTTTCAAATCGTGCGTCTTTTTTCAAACTTTGATGTCAAAGTCCCTTTGTGTCGAAACTTTGCATTTTAGGCCTAATTCAATTTAAATCTTTAATTAACTTCACCTTGAATGCAAAATGTCATTTTGTGATCAAAATTGACACTTTTTATGGACAAAAGTGTCACTTTTAAGCGAAATAATAATAATTTTCATTAAAATACAAAATAACAGTTATATAACCAAAAGTGACACTTGTAATGCTAAAAATGACACATTTAATATTAGAGTGACACTTTTATGGAAAACGGTGAAGGTTTTCATTTATAGGATTAAATCGTAATTTTGCCACCTTACTTCCACGCTTTTTTATTCAGCTTATTGTATTTTTTTTTTCTCAATTTAGTGATTGTACTTGAACTTTACGATCAATAAACTCACTGTAGACATCCCAATTTCGTACCCCTGGTATGTAACATTGACATACGATATCAAGACCTGTTAAAACTTAACAAATATCAAGTTACAAGGTTTAAAAGTGCAAAAGACAAAGCAGGATGCGCAAAACAATGAAATGCAGGGGCGAAAGTGTCCAAAAAGGAGGCAAAAAGGAAAAGCTGGCACTACCATAATGCATCCTGGGCGCAGCGCCCATAAGCAAGGGTGTCGGCGCCCAGGGCCCTGAATAGTGCTCCGACTTAACGCATTACACAAATTCTCAAGCACGCGGTACAAGCTGGTGAAGCACAAAGTGAAATTCACAAATGCCAGCGGTGTCCCTCCTTCAGCCTATAAATAAAAGGCCCCGACTTCGCTTTCAAGGACGAGAATTTCTTTTTACAAAAACTCTGTGCGTTTATTTTACGCAGATAGTAAGCGATCAATGAGCGATAGTGAGTTCCCCCTCCTATAAAGCCTCGAAACTCTGCCAAATCTCTTCCAAACGCAAAACCAACTAGTTAAAGTGAGCCTTAGCCCCCCAGCTAGGTTTCCACCCTATTCCCTCGGTCCAAAAATCTCAAAAAGAGCAATTGCTCTACCCAAGTAAAAAAGCCAAATCCGCCAGAAGCAAGCAGTTGCTCTGCCCGATTTCCGCCAGTAGCAAACAAATAACAGCAAAAACGCAAGCAGTTGCTCCGCCCATTTAACGGTGCCCAGAAGCAACCTTCAGAAGCAGTCACCATGCCTGAACCGCAACAGCAGCTGTAAAAAGACTCCCTCTCCCGGAAGGACAGAACAAGCACACCAACGCTCTTAAAGGTGAGCCTTTAAGAGTTTATTTTATAAAAAAACTATTTTCCATCCGGCCCAATGTAAAAATATAAGTTGTTTTCTGCCCGGATTTATTTAGAAAATAGCATTAAAAAGAGTCATTATTATGGCCAAATATTTTTAAATGTGTTTGTAACGATTAGAAGGAGGCGGATGCAAGTCCGTAAATAATGTAGACATTGATATATTTGTTTTTAATGCTTTATTTATTTGCTAGAAAAATATAACAAAAAACATACTTTAGCCAAAAACTGTTTTTGAGACCGAAAGGGAGAGTTGGGTGCCTAGCACCTTCCCAACTCTTAACTTAGCCTCCGAACCCGTTTTTTTGTATTCTCTAGTTTTATTTTTGGTTTTTTCTTTGTTTTCTCCTTAAAATAAAGATGGCAACTCTGTCAAAACATTTCGGATCATAGTGAGGCATCGCAACATCCTTTCTTGCACTTTTCTGTTTTCCCCTACACAAGGGAAAATGAGAATGAAAGGGTGATGTATTCATGCATCCTGATATCCCCTAAACAAGGGATAACTTGATACGGAAAACCCAAAGCACTCATAGCGATCCGAAATAGGCCTTAAGGCAATTTTCATAAAGTCCATAGTGGGGCCCGCAACATCCTTTCTTGCACTTTCCATTTTCCCCTCGACAAGGGAAGATGTGAATGAAAGGGTGATGCCTTCCAGCATCCTGTTATCCCCTAAACAAGGGATAACCTGATACAGAAAACCCAAACCTCTCATATTGGACCAAAAATCACTGAAGTGACCGAGGCGTATTCCACGCGCTTCTCGACAGCACCCTTTCCGCATTTTTAATTTCGTCTTCCCTAGACAAGGGAGGGTGGAATGGAATGCGTGGTGTCCGATTTCATCTTTCTCATATGACCATGGCACATTACTGTACTTACCAGGTGGAATTCTTTCAACCACATTGACTTCTTCCGAAGATTCTTTACCTAATTTAGAATAGCAGAATGAACTTGGAGGTGTACCGATTTCTAGGGATCCTTTGCGTATATCTTCATCAATGCGGACTCCTATCTCCACTATTTCATTGAAATTGCTATAGGGGAGATACCGCATGTGGTTTTTGATGAACATTGTGCATGACTTAGCCGGATCAGTCTGTCGAGTGTCTGGGCTAATTTTCTTTTCCATCTTGCTGCAAACTCAGCACATGTTTCTTTTTCCCTTTGGGTGCACGACTCGAGGTCTCTTTTATTTTCAGGGGTAGTATTATCTTTGTATCTTTCTAGAAACCCTTCAGCTATTTGGTCCCAAGTGCCCATGGTGCTATCATCTGCTAGCATTAATCATTCCTTAGCAGCCCCTATCAAGGTAAGGTGAAAATTGTAGGCCATGGCTTCGAAACTAGCCCCTCTTGATTGCATGCCGGTATCATAAGACTTTAGATGAGAGATAGGGCAATTAGTCCCATCGAATTTTTCTATATCGGGCATTTTGAATTTTGGAGGTAGTATGGATGAGGGTTTTAGTGTTAATGCCTTCGTAGAAATTGTTTTTTTGTTCTGAAGTTTGAGCATCATATTTTTCAAGTTCTCTATGTTTGCCTCCATTTTGGTGGGAGGGGGAGTTGGATTTTGGTATATGCTGGTAGGATTAGGGAAGGTCGGATTAATTTCTAGCTGTGGTACTGGGTAAGGATTTTGGGTTGGATATGGATTTTGGGCAGGATATGGATTTTGGGCAAGGTAAGGATTATCAGCGGTTTCGGTTTGGCTGCCAGGATCATTAGGAGGTAGATAGGTTGTAACTTGGCCTGGCGGGTTACAACTTTTTGGGTCCATATGTGGGCTATTTTGGAGTGAACTGACGATGGGAAATAGGAGGTCATTTGGATTCTGGGGGATATTGGTGTTCGGGAAAGAATATGGTGGATAGGATAGAAAAGGGTTGATATATGGATAATAGGGATTTGATGGAGGATTTGGGCTTGGGATAATGGTGGTATTTTGTGGGTTGGTGTTTGGCTGGGAAATTGGATTTGGAGGGACATGGGAGGTTGATGCTTCTTGGGGGACTGCAGGGGAAGAGATTACCTCACCATTAGATTTTAAAATTTGCATCAAATTAGCAATTTGGCCCATTATACGATCAGCCTGTGCACCCAAATTTTGATCTAACCATTGCTACATATTTGAGTCGGGCGTCCCACGGAGCCCCATACCCATAGCGGTTGCTCACTTCTTGCCATCTTGTTCGAATCGTATCTTACGCGTCTCTTTTCGATATGTTCCGGACACTTTTTGATCTGCTTTCTGTGCCTGTTTCCCGTAACAATCGGCCAGTACGATCTTTGCCTTTCCAAATTCGGGCTAGGTTTCTGAGGAAAATGGGTTTAGAGGTATCAGAAGGCTGGCTGGAGGCTTTCTTGGCTAGGAGTACAGCGTGCCTTTATTAGTATATATATATTTTTATTATTTATTTTCCCTACAATTGACCGGACAAGCACCTGCTTTGTTTTAACAATCTCAGGACTATTCACGGACGGAGCAATGGATTCCTTCTTCGAGTATAGTAGTACATTAAGTATTCCACCCTACTACTAGAAAAATGACCTTTAGTGAATGGCGGATTTTCCGTCGCTAAAAGCGAAATTCCGTCGCTAAAAGGCCCCCAAAGAATTTTCGTCGCCATTCGTCGCTAATCCTCGTCGATGCTGGCGACGCTGATGGATTTCCGTCGCTAAAGGCGACGCTTTAGAATTTTCTCCGTCGCTAAAGGTTGATTTTCAGCGCGGAATTCCGCGAAAGACCTTTAGCGGCGAATTTTACGAAAAATTCCGTCGCTAAAGGCGTTAAAATTAATTAAAATTGATTTGACGGAAAATTCCGTCGCTAAAAGGCGGCGTAAAAATTAATCCGTAGCGAAATTGACCTTTTCGCGACGAAAATTCCGTCGCTAAAGGCGTTTAAAAATTAATTTAAATTTGAATTTCAAATGACGGAAAATTCCGTCGCTAAAGGCGTTAAAGGCTAAAAAATAATTTAATTTGAATTTCGGCGAAGGAAAATCCGTCAGTAAGCTAAAGGCTTTTAAAAAATAATTTAATTTGAATTTAGCGACGGAAAATTCCGTCGCTAATAATGGAAAAAAATTAAAAAAATACACAAAAATACTATCAATATAATTTTTTTATTACGATAATATAACAATTAATACAAAAATAAAAATACAAAATAAACAATAATATAAAACTCTAAATGTTATTACATCGAACTCTAAATGTTATTACATTGTAGTACCAAATATATACATACAAAATCAAACAATATCAAATATCAATGTTTCAACTTCCGGCATTTTCAATAATCAAAGTGGGGAGGGGAGATTTACGGGATGAAAAGGGGACCCATCTTTGCTAGAGAGTCTTGTTCGATGATCCATATGGCCAACCAAACAAATGAGCAACCTTTCTGAGTTTCTTTTTTTTTTACGTACAAGTATCATGAAGAAGCAATAACTATATTAATAATATGGAAAAAGCTACCAAAAATCCAACATTGCTACTAATGTAAAATCAAATATAATACACCAATATAAACAAAAAAAAAAACTAAATAACTTCATAGATACACTTTAGAGGACCTTCAAGTAAAAGCTACACCCTTTATGAAACCGGGAATCTCCAACCAAGTGAGCATGACCTTACAACAAATCATCACCAACAAAGTTGGACGACGTTTAGTACAAATAAAAGCATACAACTATATATTTCAACCAGCTGAATAAACACAAAGACCATCAACAAAGAAGAAAGTGAGAATATACAAATTGACCTTATTAAAGCATAAAAGCGAATGAGTATGACGGGTTAATGTATCCCACGATCCCAAAAATAGTCCCATTAGCAAGTCAAACTTTTAAGTTCGTATATTTGTTGTACCAACTTTGGATTGCACTATAAATGTCCCTTTTTAGAAATGGTACGGAGAACATGCGGGCACATGTCAAAGAGGAAAGTGGAACTACTTTTCTTTTTTTTCTTTTTTTTGGGGGGGGTGGGGAAGGAAGGAGGAGCATCTAATTTATTGATTTATCCTTGCAACAGTCAAGATTCTTAATGGACGAATCCGACTTTAGTCATGATAGATTTTCACAAAAAAATTCCTACTTTCTTCTAAACTTTTTCATACTAGTCCACATTCTCAAATATTTCTTATTTTACCCTTTTGTACCAAAATAACATTTGTACCCGGCATTTCTTATTTTTCCCATTTTTCTTACTCCATGAAATATATCTTTGCTTCATGTACTTGCATCTACATATTGTTTACGCAAATCTAGCAACCTTTCGATCTTTCATTCTAATTGTCTCGTCTTCCTAAAGACTTAAAATCGGTAGTTTTCTTTCAAAGTGAAGAGAAACTAATAGATGACGTATAGCAAGAAATGTAACTATAGCTCACATTTAAAAAAAAATCGACAATGGCCTGATAAACAAATATTGCAAATGATGTGGACAACATAGGGACTGTCCAGATTTGAGTGAGCTACTCTGTTCTAAGCTAAAAAGAAATCGGCCCTAAGATTTGAGAAGATATCGTAAAATGCACTTATGAAGAATACAATTTCAGCTCAAGTGAAAAGTGAACCAATGTACAACGATGACAAGCATAACTCGAAAAGGCTTGTGAGTGGGGCTCAAGCCCACCACAAAATCGGCCAAAAAAATCAAACCGGCCAACTAAATCTTTTTAGAAATGTTATCCGGTTCTCTATGCCACCATTCTCCAAATTAATGACACGCCTCGATTCCCTATCGACAATATCACTATCATCCTCTCATGGAAGAAACAACAATGCGCGCCATGTGCCACCTTCAATCATCACAATAACTAAACTAGAACTTCTTTTGTAAATCGCTTGTGAAAGTATTAAATACTAAATATGTGTGTATTATAATCTATAATTTAGAGCCTAATTGTACTGCTCAAAAGTAGGCATCATGCCATAATCACAAAATTGCAGATTTGCATTTGAAATGCTTTTCTAAGCCTAGCCGTGCCCGTGACATTTTTAATAGGTTTGTAAATCCTTAACAAGCTCCTATAGCTACTTGTATTGGAAATATAGGTTCACAAAGTCGGGTTACATTTGATCGCAAAGACAAAGCAATAAGAGAGATGATCGACAATGGTTGTTGCGAATTCCGTAACAAAGGATAGTAAATTGCACGTGGTCGATACAAATCTCTGAACAAGGATTGCTTTAGAGTAGCTTTAGAGATTTTGGTTTAACTCTTTACAAACCGCTTTCAAAGAAAGAAAGAACTCAAAGATTAACGAGGCAAAGAAGGTGCAATAAGTTGAATTTTTTTTTTTGTTCGAAAATGCTCAACTCATCCTAGCTTTATCCAAAACAAACTTGGGCCCTTTTTCTTCACTGAAAGGGTCAAAGAGTTGTAGGAAGCCTCCGAAATTTGTATCATGTCTTTTACGCATATTCACTTATAATAAACTAAGATTATAAACCATTCTAAATCCAGTTTTGGCCTTGCAAATAAGTTCCGGGCACTAGCTAAGGATTCATTTAATATTTTGCATTGAGAATCAACAACTATATAATGGGGAGTTTTCCAATGCATTTACAGGCGATTTGCGAGGACCATATAGTTTTCCCATTTGAGAAAATGCATTTTAATATACTAAGATAAATCAAGGCTCCAAAACATCGAGATGTGAGATGTGGGGCATGCCATTCATAATACTAAACCGGGGACTTAGTCGAGCGCATTAAATCGAGGCGGCCGAGCACTTGAGCAAGATGGATTGAACATGCTGGTGCAATTAAGTGAAATCTAAAACCACTATTAGTGGTAAGAGTATTATTCTCTAACGTAACTATTTTATGGCTTCTCCTAAGTCACTTTTTACACAATCCAACTACAATTGGACAACACCAAACCAATCTTATTCATGTTTTTGTGGCTATTAATTGGCAACGATGCTTCTACTCAAAACATACACAAACACACCACAATCAAAACCCTTAGACCAATATATATGAGTGTCTACGTGTGTGTGTCAAAATTAAATTTGTACAAGGAACTTACAGTTAGAGAGAGAGAGAGAGAGATGGAACTGGAAGGCGGGGGAGCGATCAGCGAGACGAAGAAAGAAGGGAGCTAGGGTCCATTGGTCTTGGCGTTGAGGATGGCGGATTTGGGGTTATTTCATTTGGAGGTTTGGTGGAGGCTTTGGGCGAACAGGGGTGGAGGAGAGAGATGGAGATGAAGCTTGGCGGCTATGGCGGATTTGGTGAAGCGGCGAAGAGCAAGAAGATTCGCCGGGAAGAGATGGAGGGTACGGTGGGTTTGGGGAAGATTCGTCATTTGTTGGAGCTCGATTAGCGGTGATCTTTGGCGGCTTGTCGGAGAGAGAGGCGATGCTTGAGGAGGAGGGAGTGAGTGCGCGAGAAAGGGCAGGGAGGGAGTGATTGAGTGCCGTGGGTATAGAAAATTAGAGTGTTTGCAATTTTAGGGAAACTTATATATGTGGTGGGGGAAAACTGGGCGGGAGTGGAAAGCGGGAGAGTGAAATAAATAATTTTAATTTATTTGAATATTTTGTAAATTTATACTTTTAATTTATAGTTTTTATTTTGTTTGAATTTAATTCAATAAAACAAAGTGTGAGCGCGTTCTATGCACGGTTAAAACTAGTTAAATATTATTATATTTTATAATATAATATTATTAAATTATTAAATACAATTTATTTTAAAAATCAAAAAATTAACTACCACAATTATTTTTAAGTAAAAAATTATTCAAAATCAAATTTATTTTGAAATATTTGTTTTGTAAAATCCTTTGTAAATTTAAAATAAATAATTTTTGAAATATTTTTGTTTTGTAAAATCCCTTTGTATATATATATATATATATATATATAGGAAATATTATTGAGCTGCCTGGCCCAATAGGCCCAATCCATGAGCCACGTGTCAGGCGTGTGTGTCCTACGAGCAAGCGAGCAAAGGTGTTATGCGAGCAACCAGGCAAAACCTTAGTTTTTGTCAGGTTGGATACTTGTGAGATGGGGGCTCGGCTAAACGAGCAAAATTGATAAACGAGCATTATTGCTCGTCTACATCAGTAAGAGCTATTAACAGTTGAGGACATCCATGTTCGGTAAAGTCCAAGGTAACAGTTGAGGGTGGTTATACCCGAGCAAGAATCCTGACCAACAGTAATGACCAACAAGTTCTACAGATAACCCGTTGTCATCAGCGAGCTAATTAAATGCTGTTTATTAAAGGCCATGACCGTTTGTGGGGCAGTTAATGCCAATCGTGGGCAGTTAATAGAGATCGTGGGCAGTTAATGCTAATCATGGGCGGTTACTCATGGTTGTGGGCAGTTATGTCTCCGGTGCGTATAAAAGCTTGGCAAAATTAGGAGAGAGGTATGCGCAATCTAATTCTCTAGCCAAAACTCTGTCAAATTACTTACTCCATTGTTATCTGTGTACTGATTTACACACCGGAGGGCCCCTGCCCAGTTCACGTTTGTTCTTCCTTATTACAGAGTTGGGCTTGGAGGATTCACAAACACGTTGAAAGCCAGGTGTTTGGATTGGGCCGGTTCAGTGCATCCAGATTTCTTGGACGCATCAGTTGGTTCCATTGCCAGGAAACGTCGGCATCGAGATTTAATCATATATTTTTGTTTTTGAGGTTTCACCCATGGCGGAGAATGGAGTTAATGGAGGTAGTGGCGATCGAGAGAGAGAGGAGGTACACGAGAATCGGCCTCAATCGAGGGGAATAATGTCCCTCCGCCCCATGATGCGCGCCACCAGCTAAATCAAAGGCGTGGGGTTGATTCATTGGCCAGAAGCGCTGAAGCTGCAGTGGGGTTAGCCCATGAGTTTCGTGAGGAGGCTTTATGTCAGAGAGCCATCTATCTGGGTCAGATGCATCAACTTACCCTACAACTGATTGCTATGGGCAAGCCGCCATTGCCCATCGAGGTAGATCCGTTACCAGCCTTGACGGCTCCAAGCCAGGGGGCAGGTGTTTCTCGCACAGGAGGTAACCCGGTGAACCCTCTGATTGTTTATTCTCAACCGCAAGCACAAGGCTCTAAACAGCGCGAGAAGTCGGAAGGAAGCAAGGCTAGTCATCGGGTTGTTCCTAGTGTTCACTCAAGGTTGGGACCGCGAGTTGGCGAGGATTCGGCTCAGTCATGTCGTCGCCGACGATCGCCTTCACCACAAGGGTCACATGCTCGCCGATTCCGTTCACCTTCACCGCGGCGATCACGTGCCTATAGTCGCCGTTCGCGATCACCAAGGGGTTCTTACGTTCGAAGGCGTAGAACTCCCTCTCCTAAACTGACTCTCATCGGTCACCGCACTTTGCACGGCTCGCAGCTGGCACCTCGGGACAGGTGGCGCGGGCAGGTGGGGGTTCCGCAAGCCGCTTGCGATTATGGGACCCCCACAAAGCCCCCTCCTGCGCTCGTGGTGCGCCCTCGCCTTGGGGGTGGTTTGCACGCAACCATTAACATGCAAGATTTCGAGGAATTGAAGCGCCGGATGGAGGCCTGGGAACAAGGCAAGGCTCTAGATGGGAATTTTTTGGGTACGTTTGCTAGCCCGTTGGCTCCGTGGATTGAGAATGCTCCACTAGTGCAGGGGTTAATATTTCCGAACATTAAAGAGTACACGGGCAAGACCAAGGCTAGGGACTGGTTAATGTCTTTTGAATCCCAGATTGGGTTAGTAACGCCGATGAGGCGTTGAAGATCAGAGCCTTTGCTTGGTGCCTTGCAAGGAAAAAGCTTTTACGGATGGGAGCATTGCCACGACGCCGATCAATAATTGGGCGTACTTGCGAGCAAAATTCTTGGCCGACTTTGGGACGCTGGTTCGTTGGCAAAGACAAGTGGCCGACTTGTCTAAGGTTAAACAAGGTGCACATGAGTCAATCGGCGAACTACCTGAGAGGTTTACTAAAGTCTTGGAGCAAGTTCCCGGTTTGACCGAGCAAGAGGTGACATTGTGTTTTGAGACAGATTGCTAGAAGGTGAAGGTGGTTTTGCGATCGAAAGTTACCAAAGACACAAGCAGAGAGATGCTCATGCGAGCACAAAAATGGGAGACAAATAAGAAGGAAAAGAAAAGGAGAGAGTGGCCGTAAAACTCCAAGGAAATGGCCGAAGCGAGGCTACAATAAAAGCAATCTGCTATGATCGCCAAAGGAGTTTCTACGTGAATCGATCCGACCCCACCGAATACGCCGCGTGAAGATATTATGCACGAGGTCGAACGAGCCGCCATTCACCGCATGAATCCATCCGCCGGTGAAAGGGATTAGACAAAGAGGTGTGCCTATTATGATGATTATGGGCATACCAGAAGAGTGTTGGCCATTGAAGAAGGCCATTCGTAAGTTGATTAATGAAGGGCGGCTAGACCGCCTCTTGAGATGCAGCAAGGGGAATGCCCCCGCTGGAAGCCCCACCGATTAGGGGGTAATAAATGTCATAATGGATGAAGAACTCACTCCGACGCAGCTTGGCAAGCGATTTACTCTCAAAAGTGGTGGAGCGACTCCACGACTTTGCAGAGGGTGAGTAGGCCATTCGCTTTACTCATAGCGAGTTGGCGAGTAATGTTGCAAAGAACAATCGTTGATTGTCTCAATAAGTAGTTGATGGTCGGTCGTCGTACGTA
>CM028377.1:85207406-85235467 GCA_013146195.2 Codonopsis lanceolata | reverse complement strand
GTATCCCGCCACTCCAAATCTTAGTCAAGAAGACTTGGTAGCAAACTACGGGAAATACTTTGACCCCTCTTCCTCCTCGCTTTGGAACGCATTATATCTCTAATGATAGATTTGTTCAAGATGAATTAGTTTATTGGCCTGGACCATTTACAGCAAGGTCCACAATCTTCCAGCCTCTCCCTCCAAATGACCCTTTCCTAGTAAGTGCACTGCATCGCTCGAGGATGATGACCTTAACCAAGATTGGGAACAACCCTCGCTGAGCCCGATAAGCTAGCTAGAATCCGAGAGCCGCACATGTTCAGATAAAGTGAATACCGCAAATTTAGCCTACATTGAGTTAGTACCGCACGGATGGCCTCCATGCCAGAGGAGCCTCCATGGACACAAATTCTTCCTCGATGCTATGTCTAGTCACCCTTTTAATTACCGAATCAATACCCACCTGCTTACATCACTCCTTCACCGTCCCATTTGTTGTCGCCCACCACCATAATTGCTTGCCTCACCTCACCTAGTCACTGTTTCCACTTCAACCCCGAACCTATCTCTTCCATCCTTCACTCCACCATTGATGCCTCATCTTCCATTCCAACCACATCGCTTGCTCTCCCCACTTTACCAATATCGCCCCCTCTTCAACCTCTGCCCTTCCACTCCAAGAGGCCGGCCTCACCGCTTCAAACCATGTCACACCCCGCCTCCATCTCACTAGCCTCACCACTCCTACTTTGTTCAATCTCCGTCACCCATGCCTCCACCCGCACCACTGCTGTCAACCACTCCCTCTTCTCGCCTCCCGAACTCTAGCCATTCCTCCATCAGCTTCCTCATGTCACCATATCATCCATTCCTCCCTCGACCGCCACTATTCCCGCCCTCTTCCCATCAGGCCGGGCTTGCACCTGTGGTTTCACCGCCATTCTTATATCCTCACCGACACCGCAATGCTTCTCTTCCTCTTCCCCCCAACCGACCTTCCTACTCACCCAAACCAAGCCTCTCCACCGCTCATTCTCGCCCGACCTATCTCTTCACACATCTCACACCCTCTCTGCCGCCATTACGTCAGATTCAAACCTCCTCATCCCGAACCTTTCCAAGAAGGTGATCATGGTTCCTCTCCCCGACAACTCTCCGGAATGCATCATGGACTCATCTTCCGACTTCTTAAATCCATTTCGAGGATCCAGTCTCTTCTCTCCCCTCTCGCTTAGCCAAGAAAGCTCGTCAACGCAAAATCATTTCAAAAGCTTTCTACATCCCACCGGCACTAAAATAGTCTTTCCTCAAGACATGCCTACCCCTTCACCGAACCCGAGCCCAAGCCCAAATCCCATCTCTACCCCACGGATGTCTTTCCCCGACCTCGAGGATGCCGATATTCATACACATCGGCTATTCTCCGATGCACCTCACCACCAACCACCGGCCTCCACACCTCTCCTCGGTTCCATGTCTCGTCTGCCTAAACTTGACCTTCTATATGCTCATCACTTGCATATGAAGTCAGCCCACACGTCATACACATCACCTGCTACCCTTCAAGAACAAGTTGCTTCTCGCCCCAAACCTCACCCAGATCATTACCACCAAGTGCAAGTCGCCATTGCCACTGGTGTCTCGTGACTCTCTTGCTCTATCAACAAGAATGGTCTCATCGTGCTTTAATGCCAAGCTGCTATGCTTCAAACCATTCAGGAGGAGAAGAAGTGTAGCAAGAGCCGATGCTTCAGTGGCGAAAACCGCATTCTGGAAAGATCGAAGCTAATGCTCGATCACCAAATGACTCTCGGAAGCCATGTGAAGAACATGGTGAAGCCGAAAGAAGCGTAAGCCGATGCCCAAGTTGAGCCACAAGCAACTCGCAGTGTTTAAGGAGAAGAAAAGTCATAGTTGTGTCGGAAGCCGCAAAGAACCGAGAATGAAGCTAAAGTTGGTCCATCGCTTGAAGCAGCCTCCAAAACAACCGAAGGATCCACATCGCCTATGGAACATTTCATCTCTCTCTTTACTTTGAACAAACTCCGTTAAACTCGCTTTAGTTGTACCTCACATCGGGCATTACTTTATGATTTTTCAAGCATTACATCAGGTACTAACAAAATTTTGCAGAACTTTAAAATTCTTGGCTTTCGCTTTCAGTGAATGGTTTAAGAAAATAGAGAGATTGTTGAATCTTTAAATTTAAAAGATTTGCTTAAAAACATTTCACTTGATTGTCACCAGACAAGTAGCTTATAATTGGTCACGAATATTATTGTCACCAACTTTCTCACTGATCCATAATGCGGCTATTGAATGAGTTTATCTTTCCTTATTTGTTTAAACATACTCTAGTACTAACTCTTTCCCACTTTGTGTTTGTGATAGATGTCCCCGCCAAATAAAATCTCACAAGATCCTTTCAGGATCTTGCATCTCATCATAACACATTTTCAAAAATTCAAATGTGTTCCTAACTGTGTTGCTCACAAAGACTATCTATATATACCCATTGGAAGCATTGGTGAAGACAACGAATCAAGAATTTTTCAAGTCAAGAAACTTTCCACTTACAAACTCTCTACTGTCTTCAAAAAACTTTAGCTAGATACTCACCTTTGAAAATTTCTTTCTAGTTATTGTTTAGGCAAAACACCGAGTACTTCATTCCAATTTATTTCGAACTCGGTCGCTTGTCTCACGAGTTTGATTGTTTATCAATCATTCTCCCAAACACCGGTCTTTTGTTGTACACCGATCCATTAGAGATCAATTAGATTTTTAATAAAATTAGTGCACTTCAAAAATCCAAGTCTCCACCAACTTGGTAGTGACGAGTAAATTATCTCCGTGAACCACTTCAAGCGAATTGTCACCATTTCTTATATCCCCTCAAGTCGACTTAACACTTAAGAAGTTATTAAACCGATTAAGTGTCACCCGCTAACAACACTTGTTTGCTTACTTGTTCGATAACTTGTGTTTTAATTTCTTCTCTATATTCAAGAATCAAACATCAAAACAAATTTCTTTTGAAAACTGCAGTCGGTCACAGTCAATAACGACCAACTCACTTCAAAATTTTAAGGAATTTCCAAAGTGTCACCTAACCGACCATCTCTTCGCTTGATCGACAAGATCAAGTTTTCTGGCCGCCAATATTTTAGGATTTTCAAATCAACCTCCAAAAGTTTTTAAAGGCTATTCACCCCTCTAGCCTTAATCGTTGCTATCCGGACTTACACATACTGCACTCATGTCCATGAGGGTACGACATTACGCTTTTCTCGCAACACCATTTTGTTGGGGTGTACCCGACATTGCATATTCACCAACGATACCATTTTCTTTCAAAAACAAGGCAAAAGGTCCAGGATGTTGACCCAAATCAAAGAATTTTCCATAATATTCTCCTCCTCTATCGGATCTTACAATTTTAATTTTAAGGTCAAGTTGATTTTCAACCTCGCCTTTATAGACCTTAAATACATCTAGGGCCTCGATTTATCATGAATGAGGTAGACATAACCATATCGTGAAAAGTCGCCAATAAAGGTAATGAAGTACTTATGTCCTCCAATACCTCGAGTAGTAAAAGGTCCACAAATATGGTGTGAATAATTTTTAAAAGTCCAAGATCGGTAGCTCCACGTTTAATACCTTTTACAAATTTTCCTTTAATGCATTCAACACATGTGCCAAAATCTGAGAAATCTAAAGGATGAAGAACTCCTTCCTTTATGAGTTGCTCCATTCTTCTCCTAGATATGTGGCCTAAACATTCATGCCACAATCTAGAGGAATTATCATCCTTTAGTTTTCTCTTAATACCATTGAACAACTATATCATTTACATTCATCGATTCTAAGGATTCAGAAAATGAAGGATCTAAACATAATTTGTAAAGGTTTCCTCTAACAAACCGTAACCAACAACTTCGAGTAAAAAGAAAGAGAGAAGCCTGTATTCTCAAACTTAAATGAAAACCATAAGCGCCAAGTTTAGAAACGTAAATAAGGTTTCTAGTCATACGGGAACATAAACAAGATCAACTAAATCCAAATTGAAACCACTCTCCAAGACTAAACTGAGAGTTCCAAGCCTTCAACTTGAGCTTTCTCTCCATTTCCTACTATTACGTATCGATCTCCTTTATTTAGTTTCTTCACGGAAAGGAATCTCTGAATGAATTAGTAACATGCAGCTTGTACCAAGATCAATCCACCATGTGTTTAAAGGAACATTAATCGTAAAAGATTCATAACAAACATTAATTAGTGAACTACCTTTCTTTTCGAGCCACTCACGAAACTTAGGGCAATCCCTCCTCATATGTCCTTTCTCTCTACAAAAGCGACACTTGATGTTGCCAAGGTCTTTTGCAGTAGAAGAGTTTGCCTTGTCTCGCTTTTAGTGGTAGAAATACTCTTGTTCCATTTCTTGTTACTTTTGGCATAAGTTTTTCCTTTTCCTTAGATGGTCCGTGATGTGATGATATGGGCACTTTCAATCCTCTCGATTTATGTCTTTCTTCTTCTTGAGCACACATGCTCATTAGCTCACTCATCTTCCATTTTACTTTCAAATAATTATAGTTGACCTTAAATTGGCCAAACCGCCTAAGAGAAGTCATAATGAAGTGAGTGAGAAAACCTTCAGAGATTTCCATGTCCATTGCTTTAAGTTGAGCACCATGTCACTCATCTTCATAATGTGCTCACGCACACCACTCACACCATCATACTTAAGCGTGACCATCTTTGTGATAAGAGTTGTAGCTGCTGGCCTTCAAGAACCCATAAATTGTTCTTCGATATGAGCAAGATACTCCTTAGCATTATTAGAATCAGGAATTGCTCCGCGAATAGCCGTGCTAATGGAACCTTTCATAATCAATAGGGATATGCGATTGGAACGCTCCCACGCCTCGGGCGCCTTTAGCCTCAAGCATCGCCACCGTAATTGGTGGAGGAGCATTCACACGTAAGGCATAATCCAAATCGAAACTCCAAGAATAATGCCAATCTGCTCTTTCCATGAGGCAAAGTTCGTACCACTCAGGGATTCAATAGAGGAAAGACAACTCGTAATAGTAGCTGCAGGATTAAATGCTAAAGGAAAACAAAAACAATCATCCAAATTACGATCTTAAGAAAAATCCACAAAATACAATAACAAATCATTAACGTTTAAATAAACTGAAAAATAAGCAGTTTATCTATAAAAAAGCTAAAATACACAAAAACCTTTTTTTTATTCAGAAATCTAAGGCATCATTAATAGCCTTCCGTTGGGCCGACTATCAACATACAAGTGATCTCTCATTAAATCATTAGGAAAATCATGAAAAGTTGAAGCCACTTAAAAATTATATCACCGTTGGGCAGAAATAATTCAAGTCATGCAACTTTATATTTTCGTTTCATTATATTCAATAACCAAAAATACGAATCTTTCGTTGGGCCGGTTTATATTTTAAATTAATGAATATTTCATGAGGTGATTTTATCGTTAGCTTAATTTGTCCAAAAAAATGAACTTCCGTTGGGCTGTCTAATTTTCAAACAAACAAGAATCACAAATAATGATATAGTACTCAAAAGAATTCTTTAAACTTGTATTAATATGTCACAAAATATGAATATCGATTAATTGAATTAATCGAAACAAACGAGCACGATAGAGACATCAGTATGTAATTCATTTGAGTTGAGATAATAAACAATTAAATCATGAAGCCCATTAATAACTAATCAAATAGTCATATTAATCATGAATTATATATCAAACTGTTGGAATACTGACAAAAAATGCATCTTCAAATTATTTTTGCAAAAGGCATGCATCTTCAAACTGTTGGAATACCTTTTGCAAAAGGCATGCATTAATCAATTAAGGCTAACTGACCTTTCGGCAATTAACCTTAAAAATCGCAACAGTTTTGGCAATTGATTCATTAGCAATTGACCTATCATGCTAACTGACCTTTCTAGAATTTTGCAATTTGCACAGTTTTGTATTATCAATCAACAGTGAAATAACATAATTAAAATCACTATCGGTTGCAATAATAAAACAAAGAATTGTTGAGGCCCGGAACCAAGGAATTTAATAACCATGAACTGTAACAAGGAATAGGCCCGGAATCAAGGAATTTGACAACCATGAATTTAAAGATCAGATAGCCTTGAATTTAAGGATTACAATTCATCGATAAAAGTCAAAAATTGACAACCAGACAAGGCAAAGCTTGATGCCATGAATTTTCAGTTTATTGACCGGAAGAAAGCATGACGAAAGGAGGTCGCAATGTTGGTAATCGGTAACCTTACCATGCATTATGATTATGTAAAATTAACATGGCTCTGATACCACAATGTTGGAACATTAATTTACATAAGACTTGTACACATAATAAAGAATAGGATCATGTTTTTCACATAAGCATAATGAACGTAAATTGAAGACATACCGGAACTAATTGAAGCCATTAGTACGGAGTAATTGAATCCGATAGACTGTAATGCGGAACGAGAGTCTTCAATTCAAGTGGGTTTAGGTTTTCACCCCCTTATCTATTTCACATGCAATGGATCGTATGTATTTTTTTGTGGAGGCAACTATTACGGTAAAAGAACGTAAGAAACCCTAATCCCCAAAAGACTTTAAATAGATAGGAGGTGGAACCTAACCCTAAAGTGTAATCAATCTCCCACCGTCCATTAAGGTGTAGAGATTTATTGAGCCTATTAAGATTTAATATACTTTAAGTATATTAGATGACTAAATTATATAAGCCCATAATGTTATTTGGCTAATATAATTAATTAAGGTCAATAACTAATAATTAGTTTATTCTAAGTTAAACCCGTAGGTCACAAAACATGGGCTAGACCCCGTCGGGTCTAACATTCCTTTGCTATTTGGCTACATTTTAGGGTTCATAAATCATAATCCTTTTTTAGAGTGTATTCATACAATATTTCCTTTCTAAGTGTTCTACATTTTCGATGTTGGTCATGGCGAGTTCGTTTATAGGAAGTTGTTTGTAATGTCGTTTTGACAATAATTCAGATTGGTGTGGTTCAAATGAAGCTCCCCTAGTGATTTATACTGACATGATAGTGCTGAAGACCGACGTGGTATGAGTATGACCATCTAATAACAATGCAAAAAATCGGCAATCTTGCTGAAGTTGGAGATCAAGAATCCTAAGGTGTAATGTTGACTGAATTTTGATACCCAATTTAGAATTTTTGGAATAGGATGAACAAATAAGGGCTGGAATACGAGCTCCTTACCTTTACTTCGATCTTCTGTGAAGGTGCTTCGTTGGGGAAGGAAATACGTCTTAAGCCTTGAACTGTGGATGCAGATGAGAATATTGCATTAGTAGCACCTGAAATCAGTAAAGGGTATTTTCGAGTATTTAACAATTCTTAAACTTTCCATAAGAAAAATTAGATAGAGTGATGTACATGAGATGATTGATGAAGTATAGTAACTAAATTGAGAAAAAAAGTAAAGTGATTTTAATGAAAAAAAGTAAAGTGGTTCGGTTCGGTTTTATAGTTTGACAGAAAATCAAATTAATTATCTTAGAAAACATTAAAAATCAGACGAATAAAATTTTAATCGATAAATTAACATTAAATATTAATAAACAAATAGTCAAACTTTCTCTTGCAAACATGAAACATTAACAAAAAATTAAATATAAATCAAGATATTATTTGAATCCATGCTATTTGGTAAGAATGACATTATTTATTATTTATATGTCGGAAATAAATGTATATATTATATATAATAAATAATCAAATAAAACATTGTTCGGTTTGGTTTGGTTTAGTTTGGAAACATAACCCATGAACCAAACCAATTAGTTTTTGAATTTTGAAAACCAAAACTAAACCATCTTGAATCAAACCCAAAACAAACCGCATGATTTGATTCGATTCAGTCGTTCGATTGTACACTCCTAGATTACATCCAAAAAGCTTATAGATTAACATTAAGTAGACGGCAAAGAATCCATAAACAAATGTTTAAAAAGCCGGTCCATTCCATTTTCCCTTGTATTTGTCATGTTTGATTTTATTCATATGTACATATTATATCCCATTTTATCCCATACTTTATTCATGTACATTTATATAGTACCAAAATAGTCACTCAAAAATAATTAAGTTTTATAACTATTGCAAAAAACTAGAACGGGAAATTGGGGTGGAAAGACCTATTCTTCCTGTTGTTTTCTCTTCCACGATTGTTGGGGTAGAAAGTACTAAAATGCTTTAAAATTTAACTTCTTTAATCTTATGAAAAAAACTACTTCATCATTTTTCAAATTATTGTTCTCTTTCACACGCCATTCAGTTCAAGAAAAAGTGATTGATTGTAGCCTGTATAATAAATATTAGTGAAAAGTGTGATTTTCTTTAATACCCTTAAACATGTGGTCATAATTAATATGCTGAAAAAGTATTGATAAAGTAGTAAAAGAATTTACCTAAAAGAGAAAATTCTGAAAGAGGATAATAATTTTATAACGGACAAAAAAGGAAAAAAGACGATAATTTAAAAACGGATGGAGTACATGAGACTCAGACTACTTTTGTTTCACAGAAAATGATTTTCAGAAAATGATTTCCGGAAAAGGATTTCTGAAAAATGAAAAGATTTCATTTTCAGACATTTGGTCAATCTTTTGAAAATATGCCGGAATTTTTTTCGGATATTTGGTAAATACACGAAAAATGTTACGAGAAAACAATATATGAATAAAAAAAGTATATTCTAATATTAATACACTTATTGAAAATAAAATAGTGTTGAAGTTTAAGTAATTTTCTTTTAATAACCCCCAATTTATCATTAATTGTGTCAAATCAATAAGTTTCGTATTTTTTCAAGCTCACAAATATTTTTTTATTAATAGTAATTGATATAAAATAGTGTTTTAAAAAATAAAATAAATATTGTTTGGGGCATCCTTAAATAATAATATAATATAGCGGACACTAATTTTAGGACGTAATGAATATTTTTAAAATTATAATTTATAAATAATATGCACAAACTCCATTTATGTTTTTAAATAATTTATTTGTTTGGTGAAATATTATGCATGTATGTAAATATGCGTAATTTTGGAAGGGTGCGGAGTGTTGCTTCAATATTTGAAAAATGACTTACGAAAAATAAATTTGTAAATTATTTTTCGGAAAAAAAGCTTCATTTTTCGTTGACACAAATAAACTTTTATGTTGATTACATTTTTTAAAAACTAATAAACACCAAAAAATAATGAAAACATTTTTCAAAATTGTTTTCCTTTAAGCAAACGGAGCCTCATTTTGGGCAGAGAATGTGTACTACAGAAAGGACGTCATGCGAAGATAAACAAAGAGCATAAAAGAAAATCAAATTATCCTTTCGACTTTCGTCCCTTAAAAGATAGTCTCCCTTTCTTTTTTGTTACCCCCACCCCTCCCCACCACATTGTCTTAATTACATGTGTCGTTTTTATAATAATATTTTTACTATTTTATCCTTATAAATTATTTTACTTTATTTATATA
Organism: Codonopsis lanceolata; assembly: GCA_013146195.2. Classification (NCBI taxonomy): domain Eukaryota; kingdom Viridiplantae; phylum Streptophyta; class Magnoliopsida; order Asterales; family Campanulaceae; genus Codonopsis; species Codonopsis lanceolata. The sequence goes on along the minus strand of CM028377.1, from coordinate 85,225,897 downwards.
TTAGACGTACATGAGATTTAAAGATAATCACAGATAATATCAATTTTAATAATGAAATAAATTATTTTTGTTTAATCCAAGTGGAGGCTCAAATAGAACAATAATATAGAGGCGGATGAACTAATATATAAAACTATTTAGACCGAAGGAATAGTGACATTAGTTAAATATGATCATTTGACTCGATTGATGAATATATATGGTCTTTGACCATAAACCTGGTCGACCTGATAAATCAGTTATCGACTAAATGGTTTATATTGGTTTATTGATAAACCACTTGGTCGACAACTGGTTTATCTGTCGACCACTTGATAAATCAGCGATTTTGGATGTTGAGGGATTCATTTTTATTGGTTTACCGATAAACCAGTCGTGATTTATTAGTGGTTTATCAATAAAACAAGTCATAAAAGAGTTTTTTTTTTTTTTTTTTTAAGTGAGGCTACAAATGATCAAGTCATTTTTGACTTGGCGATTTTTGTAAATCCACCGAAGGAGTAAGCAATAGTGTTGACGGAAAAACATAGAGAAATAGTTGGCATAAAGTTTTATGTTTTCTCTCGATTATGTCTTGTTTGTATTTTATATATGTCCATATTAGCCCTATAAGTATCCTGATTTGAACTTCTATATAAACACTGATCCATAATGAAAACTATCAAACATTAGATCACCATGCTATCCATACTCTCTTGGCCAACGATTGCAGTAGTTATACTTGCTTATCTTCTACATGCATGGCTAGGGAAGGACAAAAGTAAGAGATTGCCTCCAGGCCCAAGAGGCTTACCGATCATTGGTCACCTTCATTTGTTATCGAAGATGCCTCACCTCGATTTCGACAGACTAGCCAAACTCTACGGTCCCATTGTCTCGGTTCGCTTCGGTTTTGTCCCTCATCTCATCGTCTCATCCCCACAAGCTGCCGAGCAATTCCTGAAAACCCATGATCTGAACTTTTGTAGTAGGCCACCTAGTCAGGTTGCTAAATATGCCGCTTGGGATCAGAAAAACTTGAGCTTTAGCCCTTACGGTCCTTACTGGCGTGACATGAGAAAGTTGTGCACCGTTGAATTACTTAGTACAAGTAAGGTTAGTTCGTTTGAAGCAATGAGAAGGGATGAGCTTCGCCTTTTAGTTGAATATCTAAAACGGGCAGCCCAACAACCGGTTTCTGTAGATCTAACCAAGGCGGTATTGGCAACGAATATTGATATGACTTGTCTGATGATTTTGGGTAAGAAGAGTATGGATAAGAGCTTCGATGATAAAGGGTTTAAAGCTGTTATTAAAGAGGGAGTGCAATTGTCAGTGATTCCGAATTTTGCTGACTTCTTCCCTTTTCTTGGGGTTCTTGACCTTCAAGGACTAAAGAAGCGTTCGAAAGCTATTAACAAAGCTTGGGATGAATTTTTCGAGAAGATACTTGATGAAGCTGCTCAATCTAGGAAGAAAGGGGAACATACGAAAGACGTTGTCAACACAATGTTGGACATTATGGAATCTGGAACGGCTGGATTTTACTTTGATCGGACACATATCAAAGCAATTCTATTGGTACATACTAGATTGAAAAAAGTGTTTTCCAATTTCAGTATTGTAATATTATGTTAAATTTAAATGAAATTGTTTTGTTTGCATGCAGGATTTGCTGTCTGCTGCAATGGACACCTCAGCTGCAGCGATAGATTGGATACTGGCTGATCTTATGAAGCATCCGCGTGTGATGAAGAAACTGCAAAAGGAGTTGGACGATGTGGTAGGAATGGATAAGATGGTTGAGGAATCAGATTTCCAGAGACTAGAATACTTGAACATGGTTGTTAAAGAATCCTTCAGGCTCCACCCGATTGCACCAGTACTTGTGCCTCGTTTAGCAATGGAGGACACCACGGTTAACGGCTACCACATACCTAAAGGGACACGAGTATTCGTGAACAACTGGACAATTTGTCGAGATCCTAATACTTGGACTGATCCGGACAAGTTCTTGCCGGAGAGGTTTGTTGGAAGTAGCATAGATGTTCGGGGACGTGACTTCCAAGTTTTGCCATTTGGCTCGGGAAGGAGGGTTTGTCCCGGAATGCAAGTAGGCCTCACGGTGGTTAGACTAGTGGTGGCTCAGTTGGCACACTGCTTCAATTGGGAGCTACCGAATAACATGAAGCCAGAAGATTTGGATATGACAGATGAGTTTGGTATTGTCGCTTGTAGGGCGAATCATCTATTGGCTATTCCTTCATATCGCCTAAACATACAACCATGTGTCTAATGGATATCATCCTCTTATTTCTGTCATACCTAATCGCTGTATCAGATGATAACGCATGATATATCTTAGTCAAGAAAGTCTCCTTAACAGTGTAAATCTCTTGTGTAAATGAGATAAATATATGTATTTTTTAATAGTTATCAGGATATCTTTTGTAGATAGACTAGGTCTCTCTTTGTATCCTACGGTATATATATTAATATTCAGTAGATACCCAAGTTAGGTTGGGTGTTACTTCTGATTTCCTTTTCTTGTGTCTATTATGAACTCTTTCTCTCTGCTTGTGCGTCTTTTTTCTTATTCCCCTATACTGTCTTGTTAACAGTTTGTTTTGCAGGTTAGTGGAATTCGTTCATGGTATCAGAGCTTCAACTTAACCATGGTGGATGAATCAGTTGCTAGCAGCAAAACCTCTGCAGTATCCCCCTCAAATCCAACCCTTTCCAATCAACCCACCTCCAACCATGCCCTGCCTCTTTTCTTTAACATTCAAACCTTTATGGCACACTGCCATCTCAATGAACAAAATTATCTGAACTGGAGCTCCTTATTCCTTTCTGCTCTTGACACTCACAAACTTCGGTACACCATTACCGATCGAATCCCTCCACCGGAATTCTTAGCAGACGGTGTCACCAACAACCCTTCTCATGACCTTTTCCTACAAGCGTCATGCTTGGTATTGGGCTGGATTAAAGCCACTCTCTCTCAGGATATTCAACCTCACGTTAACCCTTGTACTACTGCCCCGGATGCTTGGGATTTGCTAGCAAAGAACTTTGGGATATCTTCTGATATCCATATTCAGAAACTTTAGGATGATCTTCACGACCTCTCGTTGGCTCCGGACATGTCAATCAGAAGTTATATACTTCGGGCTAAAACGATTTCAAACTCGTTGAAAGCGGCTGGGGAACCAATATCTGATCGCATGCTCCATCGCCACATTCTTACTGGCCTCAGTTCGTTGTATAAAGAATTCATCACGGTTCAAAACTCTCGACCGGCTGGGTCAATAGAGGATTTGCAAGACCTTTTATTACAGGAAGAGGCACTGCAAAAGAAATTTGCGACCCCGTCCCTCTCCACCACTGCCCTTGTTGCCGACAAAACTCCAGTAACGTTGGAAGGTAAAAGTAACTCCTCTCAACCCCCTCTTTCACAGCCCACTCTTTCACCAAGATCCAATGTTTTTGCCGGAGGGCTTGGCTTTCATAATCAGGGTCAATTTGTTCCTCAATTTCGTGGTGGTGGGGGCTCTAACAACCGTGGTAGGGGTCGAAATTTCTGGAAGAAAAAGAACCAAGGCAGGGGCATTTTGCCCACTCCCCAACAACCCTTCCACTCTTTTCCCACCCGACCACCATTTAGTCCTGGCACATATAATTCTTCCTATGTTCCTCCTAACCCTTTTGTTAGCACTGACCCTTCTCCTATCTGCCAGCTTTGCAACCGTGTTGGACATATCGCTCCATAATGTACTGCTCGTAATAATCAGGCATACTCTGCCCAATTTACTCCCAGCCCATACACTGTCCCTTCCTCCAATCTACCTAACTTCCCAGCCTTGTCCCCTGTTCACCCTCCTTCGCAACATGATTCATCCTCCATGGCTCCGATGAACTTTGTCCTGGATTCGGGTGCCACTAACCACATGACATCGACAACAGACAGTTTATCTCACTTCTCTCCGTATTCAGGTACCGATTCGGTCACCATTGCGAATGGGGCCAATATGCCTATTTCACATATTGGTTATTCTTGTATATCTAATGGTGCTAGGCGTTTTTATTTACGTAATGTTTTATGTGTTCCTCATATGCATAAATCTCTTTTGTCTATTCGTAAATTTTCTCGTGACAATAATTGTTTCTTTGAATTTGACGCGTTTGGTTTTCGTGTGAAGGACAACCATACCAAGGAGATAGTGCTTTCTGGCAATAGCTCGCGTGGTCTCTACCAGCTATCCTTCTCCCCCATGTCGTCAGTCAACTCTCTTGCTTTAATTGGCGAGCGCGCATCCTCTTCCACTTGGCATGCTCGTTTAGGACATCCTTCTAATCAGGTTTTCGAGTCACTAGTTCCTAGAGTCAAGATACCAGTTAGCGGATCTATACGGAATAATAATATGTGTCATGTTTGTCCTCTCGGCAAGTCATGTAAACTCCCTTTTCTTGCTAGAAATTTCATGTCATTAAATCCTTTAGATTTATTACATTTAGATGTTTGGGGACCTTCCCCAGTTGTTTCCGTTTCCGGTTTTCGTTATTATCTATCTATAGTGGATGATTATTCTCGTTTTACATGGATATTCCCATTATTTAGAAAGGATGATGTGTTCTCTGCATTCTCCAATTTTAAACTTCAAATTGAGAAACAACTCGCAAGAAAAATTTCTGTTGTTCATACTGTTAAAACTATTCAAACAGATGGAGGTGGTGAATTTGTTAACAAACAGTTTGCATCTTTCTTAGTTCTTCATGGCATTCGTCACCAAATCACTTGTCCTCATACTCCTGAACAAAATGGCGTTGTCGAACGCAAACATAGGCATATTGTCGATATGGGCCTATGTTTGTTAAACCAAAGTCATGTCCCGTACAAATACTGGTTGGAGGCTTTCAGTACAGCTGTATTTTTGATAAATCGCCTACCTATGCGTCAATTACGTTACATGTCCCCATACCAAAAACTTCTTAAACGAGTACCCGATTATCGTTTTCTCAAAACTTTTGGGTGCAATTGTTTTCCTTACCTTGTTCCATACAATACTCACAAGTTAATGCCAAAATCGACTCTTTGTGTTTTCTTGGGATATGATTTGAACAGGAAAGGTTATCGTTGTCTTGACTTTAAAACGGGACGTATATATATTTCGCGGCATGTACTTTTTGATGAACAACATTTCTCTTTTGCTCCTAACATAAAAGACAGCTTTCCTGGCCCAAGCCAGCCATCTTCTGGTCTGCACCAATCTGCCTCACCTCGGCAGCCCACCAACGTTGCTGGGCACTCAGCTCCACAGCAGAACTCTCCATCATGGCACATTGACACTGAGCCACCTGCCCATTTCACTCCTACCAGCTCCCTTCTGTCCATTCCTCAGCTGGACCGCAACACTCTTCCCAATTCATCCCCCACAGCCTCCATGTTGAGTCCAACAGCCACGGGTCAACCACCCACAAGCAGGCCCCAATTTCAGAATAGTCCCATCCCTTATGTTTTGCAGGACTTGGACTCATCCTCCACTCATAGTTCTCTCTCCACTCCACCCCTACATTACAAAAGTATCAATGAGATTATGGCACGCCATCCTATGCCTCATGCTCTTACTGCCGCAACTATGAATTCTCCTTTTTATGAACCTAAAAACTTCAAGCAAGCTGCTCCAATTTTACATTGGCAATCGGCTATGCTCGAAGAACTGGGGGCCCTCCAGAAAAATAATACTTGGACTTTGGTTCCGCGGACTGACAGCATGAATGTGGTGGGCAGTAAATGGATTTACAAAGTGAAACGTCGAGCGGATGGTTCCATTGAGCATCACAAAGCCAGATTAGTAGCACAGGGGTACACCCAACAAGAGGGGGTTGACTACGACGAACCTTTCAGTCCCGTCGTCAAGCCTCCTACCATTCGTACACTCCTCTCCATTGCTCATTCATGTTCTTGGTCGATCCAACAACTTGACGTTCGCAATGCTTTCTTGAATGGGGTCTTACATGAGGATGTCTACATGGCTCAACCGACTGGCTACACTGATCCCTTGCGTCCCGACTATGTCTGCAAACTTCATCGATCTCTCTATGGTTTGAAGCAGTCTCCTCGGGCGTGGTTCCAAAGACTCCACGATTTTCTCCTCTCCATCCGTTTCTTCAACAGTAAGTCCGATAACTCGCTCTTTATTCGGCATGACTCTCAGTCCATTATTTGCATCCTCGTCTATGTTGATGATATTATTATTCTGGGCAGATCATCTGCGGTTGATAAAGTTATTGACCAAATCTGTACCACATTTGATAGTCGTCGCTTGGGTGATTTAAGTTACTTTCTTGGGCTTGAGGCTACTCGGACTGATGCATGTCTTACTCTCACACAGTCTCGTTATGCTTCAGATTTACTCCACAAATTTAATATGGAAAATTGCAAGCCTATTCCAACTCCTCTTGCTCCAGGCTCATCTTTTTGCACATCATGGGGACCCATTGCCAGACGCCACATTGTATCGTCGAATGGTTGGTGGTCTTCAGTACCTTACTCTGACCCGTCCGGACTTGGCTTTTTCGATAAATCAAGTGTGTCAATACATGCATGCCCCGCGAACTTCTCATCTCCAAGCGGTAAAACGGATCTTTCGGTTTCTCAAAGGCACAATTTCTCTCGGATTAACCCTCCATAAGTCTCGTGACTTCCGCCTCACAGCCTACTCTGATGCAGACTGGGCGGGTGATCCCGATACCCGTCGATCTACTACAGGTGCATGTGTGTTTATTGGCTCAAACTTAGTAGTATGGGATGACCAAAAGCGATCGGCAGTCTCGTTCAGATGGCGAAGGCTGAATATAGAGCGTTAGCTACCACCGCGGCTGAGCTCCGTTGGTTTTCCTTTCTTTATCGTGAACTTGGGATATTTCTTGCAGCACCTCGGTTATTCTGTGACAACATGTCTGCGTTGCACATGTCCCGTAACCCGGTTTTCCATGCCCGGACTCGGCATATTGAAATAGATTACCATTTCGTCCGTGAGCTACAGCAGCGAGGTTTTCTTCAGTTGCACTATGTTTCTACTCATGACCAATTGCCTGACATTTTTACCAAGAGTCTTGCTAAACCTCGGTTCGTTGCTCTTGCTTCCAAGCTTCAGCTCCGACATGCTCCGTTTCGCTTGCGGGGGGGTGATAACGCATGATATATCTTAGTCAAGAAAGTCTCCTTAACATTGTAAATCTCTTATGTAAATGAGATAAATATATGTATTTTTTAATAGTTATCAGGATATCTTTTGTAGATAGACTAGGTCTCTCTTTGTATCCTACGGTATATATATTAATATTCAGCAGATACCCAAGTTAGGTTGGGTGTTACTTCTGATTTCCTTTTCTTGTGTCTATTCTGAACTCTCTCTCTGCTTGTGCGTCTTTTTTCTTATTCACCTATACTGTCTTGTTAACAGTTTGTTTTGCAGGTTAGTGGAATTCGTTCATCAGATTCTTAGTGAACGATTTTTAACTGAAACTGAATTCACAGCTGCAAAAACCCGTATGAAAGTCAAATTTTTTCAAAATTTTACACTTTTAGTAACTTATTAGAAATTGTTATGTACAGCGGAAGACTAGCAAACAAATTAACAGAGTATAATAAGATCAATCACGAAGAAGAGAAAGAGATTGGGGCCAACGAACTGTCGAAATTTTATTGGAGTCTTACCTTCAAACGTTCTATGTATACAATTATGTACATGGATACAATAGAAACCCTAAAACACTTAAAAGTACATAAAACTGACAAACAACAAAAAATCTAAAAACGGGGCTGAGCGGTCGCTCAGTCCAAAGCACTGGACAACCGAGCAAAATCCAATAGCACAACTCAAAGGTTCTTCTATCGAGCGGTCGCTCAGCCTAACCACTGAGCGATCGCTCGGTCCCAAAACTAAATATGTCTTTGTCCAAAACTCAATATGCTTGGGTAATCGAGCCATCCTATTCTCAATAATCTCCACCTTGACGAGTATTCACCCAATCCCTTAGAAGACAAAGAACACGAACCCGAAACCACCTTGAGCACCTGTAGAACTGGACCTCCCACATCTCTAACAATTAGTGATGTGCAACAAATCCAAGCAATGCTTGAACTTGTGAGTTACAACTGACTTCGTCAACATGTCTGTAGCATTATCTGTAATGTGAATCTTCTTGAGCAGAATATCCCCATTATCAATCAACTCACGAATCTTGTGAAACCTCACATCGATGTGCTTCGTCCTTGAGTGATAAAACTCCACCTTGGTGACCACCCAACTCCTTGACTAATTAAGCCCCTAAGCCATAGGGCTTCCTTTGCCGCTTCAATAGCTACCATGTATCCCGTCTTGGTCGTAGACAATGCAATAATGGCCTGAAGCATAACTTTCCAACATATTTTTTACACCTTTCCAATATTGTACCCTAACAAAGTTGGCCCAAAATAGATTAAAACGAGCCCAATTAAAAAGTATTATTATGTTACATAATTTTTTTTAGCCGAAAAAAGGTACTCCCTCCATTCTTAAATTATCGTCCTACTTTTCTTTTTCGTCCGTCCCAAAATAATTGTCCAGTTTGAAACTTACCTTTTTAGAACATCACTTTTACCACTTTACCCTTCCTTTTTCACCATACTTTAATTATGGACCACATAAACATGGACTTTAAAAAAACTACACATTAAACCAATAAAAATAATCAAGTCAATTATTTTTTTTAATCGGTGCATCGGGTCAACTAAGACGATAATTTAGGGACATAGGGAGTATATTAAAAGTACTTAGCTAGGCAAGAACAGTAGCAAGACAACAACAACAACAAGTAGTAGCTTAGCGAGGCAGCAAAACAAGTCTGCAGCAACCACAGCAAGGCAGCAACAGTTGCGACCACATCAACAAATAACTAACAAACTAAGCTTTTGCATGTGCCATTTCAATCCAATAGAAGCAGTAGCAAGCCAGCAATGCAGCTTCTCATTTACTGTGAAAATTGAAAACAATAAAATTCTAATTCACTTGCACGTCGTACCAAGTCCAATCATACATATACAAAACACACAAATACAAAGTCACAAGTATAAACACTCACATATATAGAAGTAAAGTTTATGTCCATAGAGACATAAAAGCACTCGCTATTTCAGGATCATCCGTAATACCTTTAACAATAATACAAAAAATAATATACAAATTATATTAAACACTTAACAAAAACTAATAGCAAATAAACAAAAAAATAGCTTTAAATCATACATGATTCAAGGTCCATCACATCATCTAATCTTGCCTCAAGTTCTATTGGAAGAGGTCATGCGCGTAACCAATCTTGAGAGTAAATCAAGCACTCCACTACCTTTGAACTCAATGAACTACGAAATTGATAAGAACCCATCCTCCTGTACTAAAACCAGATTCAAAAGCAACTGTTGAAATAAGGATTGCCAAGACATCTCGCGCCATTAATGAAAGAACTTGAAACCTAGACTTAACCATTCAATTTCCACCAAGTTAAGACTTCAAAATTATCACAATACTTGATGCACCGTTCTTCTAGGTACACATCCACTTCAGACTTACTCCATGTGTTGTCTTTCTCATTTCCAAAAGCATTTCTAAGAGACAAGATGGTTTCATCGACCAAACATGCTTTGTTAGCTTTATTAACAAATGAGGTCACATCAACTTTACCAAATCGCAACCGTGTAAGTCATTGCTGAACCTAGTTGGAACATCAAGAATCAAAATTTTTTATAAGGATTTTCATCTAATTCACAACAATTCCTAAATTGCTCACTTCTTTGTGGAGAACCTCTAATATACCTTACTGCTAAGTGAATCTTTTCAATTGAACCTCTATCTTCTTGCATTCCATCCCTCACAATTAAATTTAAAATATAAGCACAACACCATATAAGAAAAAAATCACCATTTAAAACAAAAGCCTCTTTTTTGGAAATCTTTTTCTTCAAATGAGCAATGCATGTGTTTGGAAGATGCATTATCAATTGTCATTATGAAGATCTTGTGTATTCCCTAATCAAGCATACATGACTCAATAACATTTTCAATTGTTTCACCTTTAAGTGATGAAATTGGGAAAAAATGAAAATTCTTCTGTGCAATTTCCAATTGTGATCAATAAAGTGTGCAGTTAAGACCATGTAACCCATATTTTGCAATGACGTCCTTGTGTCGGTGGTGAGGTAAATTCTTTCAGCATTAAATGACAAGGACATTTTAATTCTTTCTTCAACCCAATATACAATTTTCAACAATCTCTAGCAATTGTAACACGCAAAGCTAACTGGAACCTAGACACATCAACACTACGAAATAACTGAAAACCATCACGATCTACGTAGCTAAAAGGCAACTCATCGATAGCCATCGTTTTTACTAAAGCCTTTCTACACTCTGACTAATCAAACTTCCAAGCCACTAATTTGCTCTCCCAGTCTTCATTTTTGAAAGATTCTATTGTTTTTTGTTTCTTCCTTGATTTATTAAGAGCACAAGACAAACACCTATATATCTAAATAACTTGATAGGGTGGCAGTGGCTATATTGCTCCCATACTTCATTTTACAATAATTGCAAACTTCTTGATAATAGTTCTTATCATTCGGATTTACAAAATTCTGACCAAAGTGAGTCCATATTTCACACTAATATAGTTTAGATTTCAGTGAAATTTTTAAGTCTACAGGGGCTACCCTAGACAAAATACTAGCTGAAGCAGAAGTACCATGTTTAGCAAATGAAGCTGTACCTCAAGTTAGATTGATAATCTTATTGGACTCGGATTGAGATTCTTAAGTAGCTAGCCAGTAAAAATAAATAAAAGACTCAGTGCCAAAAAAATGGAAATAAAGCATTGAATTAAGCTTTGCTCAGTATGGAAAGATTTGAAAGGAATAGTCAAAGTTAGGATCTCTCTCAGCTGCTCAAAATTCACCCTAAGCATTAGATGGGAATGAAATTAAACTTTTTTTGGTAGTTTCATAATCTTATTACCTCACAAGTTCAGCTCAAAATTATGCTTTAATCGGTAGCTTATTAACTTTCAAAATTTCTTAATGTTGAATAGTTAATAGTTAAGTACTATACTTTATAATTGTTTACACTTCACACTTGACAACTCACTGTTCTAGATGGTCAGAGTTAAGGTGGTTGGATATCTTGAGAAATCATAACACTTTCAAATACAACCACAAAAAGGACGACCGTGAAACTTAAAATAGGACGAAGTGGTCCAATTCAAATTGTTGAAAAAACAAGGTTCAATACAAGGCTTCCTAGAGAGAAGGAAAGAAGAACGAGCGGCGGCGAGGCAGAGAGAGAGAGAGAGAGAGCACACACACACACACACACACACAGAGAACATACCTGTTTTGGATATTTTCCACACTACTCGGAACAACTCGTACAGAAACGGAGTTACCGAATTTCAAACCCAATAATAATAATCCTAGTTAATACATATTAACTAGCCCAACACACACACACACATACACGTACAGTGGGGGGAGGGGATAACAAATTATTATACTAGGGGGTGAAATATAAATAAGGAAGGAACTCCAAGGGACCAAGGTGTACTACTCCAAAACCTGCAAAGAGATTTTCAGTATAGTAAATTATAATAACAAGAATGAAGTCACAGAAACTTCATTAGCCATTGTTATAACCTACAACATAGTTGGGTTAGACAATAATAAAGATATGAGAAGAATCAAAAGAAAAGGAAGGAAGAGCTTTACAGATACACCGTGACCCAAGCACGACTCACCTTCATCGACCACAAAGGTGTAGGATACAAGCTCTTCGGCTTATATTCCTTTCACTGACCATTGTCCACCAAAGATTCCACTGTAAACCTTAGAGCCCCAATATCAGTTCGACCAACACTATATGGCAATACAACGAGGGAGATAACCAGAGAACCGTCCGGCCAACAATCTCCGACGCACAAAGAGACAATCGGGAAGAGAACCTTCGCTCACTCACTATATCACAGAAGGAAGGACATGCCTCCCTTCACAAAGAATAGATGAAGAAGAATAAAGGAGGCTGCTGCTAGAATCTCTCTCTCTCACACACTACATAAAGGGGTGCCGAATGAGGGAGTATATATAACAAGTCAACAGTCAATCAAGGAGAGATAAAAGGAGTACATAAGGTAAGTAGGTAACCGGTTGAGAAAGTCACTAAGGAGATGGGCTAGAAAGATTTGGGCTTTGGTGATAGAAGGCATCCACAAATTGGGCCTCCAATTCTAACATTTTTTACCTTGGAGCAAGTGATGGTTCACATACATGGACTCACAAACAAATATTTTAAGAAATGTTTCATTATCGCCTGTCCCTGCACTCGATCTAACACAAAGTAAGAACAAAGAAGGGAAAAAAATTTCTATCACACACAAAGATACATAAATCAAAATACTTAACTAATCATAAAGTGGAATGCAGAATCATTCAAGTCACCATAGCTGCTCACAAAGAACAACCATGGAATTTTTCGAGAAATCAGAAGAAAATGGGACAACCTTAATTAACGGGATCACCGGTATCCAACATCAAAATTTTCAAGTAAATAATGCACTTAGCAACAACATCACAAATGAAATGAAAGCGAAAATCAATATGTTTAGTTCTATCGTGAAAAACTAGAATTTTACACAATTGAATACCACTTTGACTTTCCGAAACCACTACCACTTTTTTCTTTAAAAAAATTGCTTTCAAAAATTAAGTCTTTTAACCAAAGTGCTTCTTTAATTGATTCGGTTATAGCTATGTATTCAGCCTAGGTTGTTGACAAGGCCACAACGAATTACAATTGAGACTTCTAACTAATGCAAGACCCACAATGTGTTAACACATAAGATGTGGTAGACTTCCTATGATCTCTATCATTGGCATAATTCGAGTCAACATACCCAACCAATCTAACACAATTTTCAGATTTGAAGAATTTAATACTATAGTTTAAAGAGTGTTTCAAGTACCGCAACAACCACTTAACGGCGTGCCAATGGGGCAAACCTGTGTTTGACATATATCGGCTAAGACAACTAATGTCATAAGCTATGTTGGGGCATGTACTAACCATCAAGTACATAATGGAACCAATGGCATTAGAATATGGGATTTTACTCATTTGATTCATTTCAAATTGATTTTTATGACATCGCTCTTTACTAAGCACAAGGTGGGCAGCAATGGGGACATCTAGAGAATCGGCATCTAACATGGAAAATTTACTCAAAATCTTTTCACCATATGAAATCTGATTTAAGTAAACAATGGAGGATTTACGATCTCTAACTATGTTCATGCCAAGAATCTTATTAGCATCACCCAAATATTTCATGTCAAATCTAGCACTTATGCAATTTTTAACAACTTCAACCGATTTGGGACATGGGCTAATAAGAAGCATATCATCCACATATATAAGCAAGAAAACATGCACATTATTATCATTCCTAAAATAAATAGAATGATCATACGCACTCCGCCTAAATTTCAAATCAAGCATGCATTGATCAAAGTTTTATTTTTTATTTTTTATTTTTTAGGAAACAGGGGCGGTACCCTGCAGGATTTTATTAGAAATAAAAATAAAGACAAACTTGAGGGGGACAATCAGCCTGACCCTTATAAATGGGGGGACAAAGAAGCCTGACCTCGAAAAGGAGATACAAAGAGAGGACAAAAAGAAAAACTTAATGTCTACGTCTAATGTAAGGAGTACCAACTTTATCCAAAGCAATAGCACCACGAATACGAGGAGGCAATGTAGACACATCATAAAATTGGAGAGAAGATGAGGAATCGCAGCCCAGGTTGGCAAGGAGATCCGCAACACTATTAGATTCCCTGAAGCAGTGACAGATTAAATAATTCATCTCCCGTTGAATATCTTTCGCCTGGTGAAGAATCGCCCAACATTTCCAAGGAAACTTATGATTTGCTGTGAGACAATCAACAAAAATCTTGGAGTCAATCTCAATTATGGCATCCCTATAACCTGCTCCTTTCAGCCATTTCAAACCCTCCAACAAGGCTTTGGCTTCGGCAATAGAATTAGAAGAGTGAGCATAATAGGAAGAGAAGGCATAAACCAGGTCACCATTAGAATTACGAACTATGCCGCCTCCCCCACTGAAACCTGGATTTCCGCGAGAAGCTCCATCCGTATTTAATTTGACCTTCAAATGAGCGGGGGGGATCCATTTAACAATACTAGAGGCTGGAAGACTCAACTGATGATAGCCTCAAGTCGAGGGTTGAGGAAGGAATCACCAAAGCAGCCTAAGTCTTTCCGAATAGAGATGATAAGGGGAGTTTGCCGTATGTCCATGCCCATCAAAGAAAAACGCATTTCTGTTTTTCCAAACGTGCCAAAGGATCAAAGAGGGGAGAACAATGTGGGGCAAAGACTTCGGATGAAAAAGCCACCAAGAAAGACAGCATTGATGGATAGAAGACTTGTAGTTCGGCACTTGAAATTCAGCTTCAAAGGCGCACTCACACTGAGCAAATGATTTGGCAATGGAGAAAGACATGGGTGAAAGTCTCTACCGAATTAGACGAACAACAATAGCACCGAGAAACCATATTAAAACCTCTTTATGAGAGCTTCACAATCGGTAACCTACGAAAGAGGAGCTTCCATATGAAAACACTTATGTTCTTAGGGAGCTTTTTATGCCAATAAAATTTAGCTGTAAGTAATTCAGGCCTGTGATGACGAAGATGATGCCAAGCGTAAGACACGTGAAAAAGCGCCGAAGAGGAAAGCGCCCAACAAGCGGTATCCTCGAATCATGAAGGAAGCGCTCTTGTGCTCGAATACGCTGATGTCTCTGACAGAAAACGAGCAAAGCAATGGAAGAGTCGGATGAGAGCTATCGAGAATAACTCACGCACTGAAGAAACATTAATATCAGCCGGTTTAAGAAGAAGACCATCGTGTAACCATTTGTCAAACCACGGGGAGCACTGCCCATGACCTATTAACCAAAGCATATGTTGCTCCACAAAGGGTCTGATAGAAACCATACGACGCCAAACATGAGACCCATTCAATGGAGTTTGGGCAGGATGATGGTGCCGACAATATTTTGCCATGAAAAATTTAGACCAAAGAGTGTCACGAGTTCGGAACGCCACCAATTTTAGCGTATCAAGCCTTTGTAATCCCTCGAAGAGACCGAATACCAACCCCACCTTCAGACGGAGAGCAACATTGGGACCAGCAATCCAATGAGCACGATTTTTCTGGGTCGATTTGGCCCCAAAAGAAATTAGCAAGCTTCTCAACCATCCGAATGATGATTTGGGAGGATCAATGGAAGCTATATGATAAGCCGTAATGCATTGAAGAACGTAATTGATAAGGGTGATTTTTCTCGCCGATAAGAAATTTCCGAGCCAAGAATCAATGCGGGAACGAAGCTTTATAATAAGCGGATCAAAGTATTTTTTGAGCTTCCTGCCACTAAATAAAGGACATCCTAAATAAATTAGGGGGAACTCCTTTCTGACATAACCCAAGCAGAAGCTATAGAGACAATGCGGTGGAGGCTAGCTTCTCGAGAAACCGTAAAACTACTTTTATTAATATTGATGGATTGCCCGTAAACCTGCTCATAATCGACAGATTTGACGATGTTTGGCCGAGATTGGTCGCCATTACAAAAATGATAATATCACAAGAAATGATAAGTGGGATATGATTGGACAACCACTAGTAGAAGAGTAGGAAACATTAGGATTGGAAGAATGTAACTCATTCAGCCGCGACTAAGAACTTCACCGCTATAATAAATAAAGCCGATAGGGGATCTCCTCGACGAAGGCCTCTTGAAGAATGAAAAACCAAGGAGCACCATTAACCATCACCGAAAACCAATTATCGAAATTAATCTCCAAATCATGTCGATAAAAGTCTCACAAAACCCAAAACGCCGGAGAACTTTTATAAGAAAATGCCGCTTGACCCGATCGAACGCTTACACATGTCAAGTTTCGTATAATGTTGATCCCGAAGTCTTCTTATTAAGATTGGTCATCAATTCCCTGGCGAAGAATGTTATCTCAGATCACTCGACCTTTAACAAAGCCGCTTTGATTTGGAGAAATTATGTCGAAGAATATACCCTGCACGAGTGGCAAGAATCTTGGAAATAATCTTGTTAATGGGTTGCAGAGACTTATGGTCTCGAAATCTCCGAAAGAAGTCGGATGGGAAACTTTGGAATAGTTACAATGAGCGTGTTGTCCAGCTTTTAGGAAGAGGGAAGCCGAAAAAATTCCACCACCGCACAGAAAGATCGAACCAATGATTTCCCAACAAAGGGGAAAAAATAATCCCGAGAATCCATCCACCTCGCACTCTCTCCGCTTAAAGATAAAAACCGCATTTTTAACCTCATCATAAGTTGGGAAGTCGCCAAAGTAGAGTTCATATCCGCCGAGATGAGGGAAGGGATAGCGTAAAGCCTATCATTATCAACAGCTTGGCTCTGGCTTGAAGCCGGGATTGATAAAGTGAAGCACCGCCTCGATTTTTTATTTCATTAGCATCCGTAACAAACCGCCCATCAAGACTCTGAATGGCATGAATATGGAGCGGGCGACGGATTGTTGAACTGGCGAAGCAAAGAAAAGCTTTGAACTACCTTCGCCGCCCTTAAGCCATTTGATTTTAGCTTCGACGCCGCAATTCTCCTCAATTTTAAGAGCTTGCTTAAGTTTAGCGTGGCCGATTCATAGCAGATCGATCACCGAGAGCGAGTGCCTCAAAATTAGATTCAAGACATTGAACTTCATCTTCTTTCGTCAGATATTAGAAAAGATATTGCCAAAAGTTTCCTTTGTTCCAAATTTTCAAAGCATGCCTACAAGAAGAGAGTTTTTAGCAAAAACATGTAAAGGCCTACCGAAATTTGAACTTGCTTGCTTTTGAATGAGAGGTAAAAAGGAATTATGTGTAGTCCAAACATTAAGGAATCAAGGAGGAAGGATATGAGCCGTTATCCTTAGTGATAGTAGTAAGGAGAGGAGCGTGATCGAACAAGTTCTACTCAAATGACGAATAAGTAGAACCAAAAAATTTCGCCACGAAGAATTACACAAAGATTCGCCTAGGCGCTCAAAATGGTGGTCGACCATCTCTAGAATTCCACCATGTGAAATCATTACCCATATAACCAAGATCGATAAACCCGAAGCGGCAATACAAGAGTGAAAGTCCATGCCTCACGATCCCATCCATTGCCACCCGATTTTTCTTCCTGAGATAAAATGATGTTGAAATCCCCGCCCACAAGCCAAGGAGAAGTACCAATAGAAGTGCCCATATCTATAAGATCTCGCCCATAAAGATTGCCGCACAAAGGTATCGCAATTAGCATAAACACAAGACATATTAACCGAAGATGACCAAGAAAAATGCTTAGCCCCGAATAGAGATGTGTTGATCCGTGGCATGCAAGAGATTGCACGTGAAGGAGGATTTAACAAATAACCAAATAGAGCTTTGATTATTAGTAAAGTAGGTTTTAAATTTCAACCGCTTAGCCCAAAACAGAACTTGTTTAATATCTGCATGGGCTCAAATATAGCAAGAAAAGAGATTTTATGAAGTTTAACAAGACGCTTGAGTCTACCAACTGAGGTCATTACCAATACCTCGAATATTCCAATATAGAAGATTAACGTACCATGGATGGAGAGGATTCTTGCTGAGACTTAGACTTTGTTCGCATGCTGGGATGAGGAATAACTTTTTTCTTTTGTTTACCACGGCTCTTAGAAATAGGAACCGAAGAATCTAGGTTAAGATGATCCAAACAAAGGGAATTCGGGATCTCATTTGCTGGAAAGTAGTGTCTCTAGTTTCTTCTCCCGATTCATCTTCGTAAACTTCACTTAACGTGGTATTTTCCATATCAAGGCAAAGAAACCGATTTGGAGATAATATTGATGAAGCGGGTTGTTGGGCATTCTCATGAATGGTCGGACTAGTTCCATAGTAACCGAGTCCCAATTCGCATTAGGTCTTAAAAAGCATGGCTCGATCGAAGTGTTGGGGTTTTGGTTACCTATAAGGGTGGATCGCGTAAGTCGAGGGTGTAGGTAGAGCTTGGAGCAATAGGAGGTTGACCATTATTATTATCGAATTAATGGCATTCTAAGATCGGGTCAGCGAGGTTTTTGGAGTCCATCGAGTGGCCGGGCAGAGGAGGGGAGGCGAGGAGGGACCTAGGAGGATGATCTCGAACCCGATTGGGAGGGTTTTTAATCTTACGTAAGTTCGAATGTCCTTGCCGAAGACAATGAGAACAATAAAAGGGAGATTTTTGGCTACAACCGATCGCCAAAAACTAGGAAAAGGGTTCCACAAATCCACCCAAACTCTTGGAGGAGGTTTGGTTAGATCAATTTCTACACAAACCCT
>CM028377.1:85002952-85207306 GCA_013146195.2 Codonopsis lanceolata | reverse complement strand
CTTTCTGTTTTTTTAATTTTCACTTTCACACTTTCGTTTCTTAAAATAATTATTATCGAATCAGTAGTCCTTTGTGGCGTTTGCTAATTTTTTTCCACAATTCTTATATTTTTTATGATTAGAAATGTCAATCCGACCTCAAGTAGTAGTGGTCGAAGTCGAAACGATCCGGCTTGGAAATACTTGACATTGGATGATCCAAACAACACCAACAATACGACTTTATTTTTTTGTGGCTTGGTACTCGGAGGTTTTTAGGGCCAAAACAACATTGTTGGTGGAAATAGAAATGTGAAGGCTTGTGAAAGTGCCGGCTGAGGTGGTGGATGAAATTAGGAATTTTTGGGCATGAAAAGAGAGACGAAGGAGCAAATGGTTATGGATCAAATTCAACGATCTCGAATTGATAGTTATAGAAGTGGTGAATTTGATAATGATGTTGAAATTGATAGTGAAAGTCAAGAGATCGATGAGGGCAAAGCAAAACAAAAGGGGCGATGGATATGTTTGTAAATCGCATGGGAAAGCAAATGCCAAAAATATGAAACAACAAAAGGATCAAAATGAGGAGGCATTGAAAGAATTGGATAATCGAGCATGGTCGGCTATTTCTAGATGGATATATGATTCAGGGATTGCTTTCAATACCTTGAATTATCCTAGTTTTCAAGAGATGCTTGATGCGGTTGCAAACCGTGGTCGAGGATAAAATCTCCAAGTACATATCAAGTGAGAGTTCCTTTACTTAAGCAAGAGATAGAAAAGGTTAATCAATCCATGGAAGACCACAGAGAGGAATGGAGGAAATATGGTTGTTCCATTATGTCGGATGGGTGGAAAGATAGGAGAGAAGCATACGTTAGTGAATTTCCTTGTCAATTGCCGCAAAGTATGTTTGTGGAATCGGTTGATGCTTCCGATTATAGCAGGCGGGGAGAAGATTTGTGAGCTACTTAGTAAATTTGTGGAGAAAGTTGGGCTAAGAATGTGGTTCAAGTGATTACGGATAATGCTTGAATATGAAGTTGGCGGGTAAATTGCTAGTATTCTTTTTGCTTTCTTTTTTCTTATTGAAGTGATTATTCTTGCTTAGTTGCTATCTTTTTCTCCTTTCCGTTTTTTCGTAGGGGCGATGTTGGAGGCAAAGTATCCACATCTATTTTGGACACCATGTGCGGCACATTGTTTGGACTTGATGTTGGAAGATTTGTTCGAGATACCAAGTATCAAGTCAATCTTTACAAGAGCTATCAAGTTAAATAGCTACATCTCTGATCGCAGGGTTTAGTGAATATGATGAGGAAATTCACTAATATGGATCTTGTGAGACTGGCAACAACTCGTTTTGCCACAGCCTTCCTCACTCTTTTAAGGATTAAATTAGTGAAGAAAGGTTTAAGGGCAATGTTCCTATCAAATGAGTGGAGACGAGCAAATGGGAGAAAGAGCAAAAAGGTAGAAATGCATCGAGGATTGTTATGGATTTCAGATTTTGGGTGGGGACAAATGATGCTTTGAAGGTTGCCGGTCCTCTTGTCAAGGTTCTAAGACTTGTTGATGGTGAGAAGCAAGCTCGATGGGATATCTCTCTGAGGCTATGGATAGAGCAAAGGAGACAATAGCAAAGAATTTTGGTAACGTTGAGGAGAAATATATGCAATATTATAAAATCATTGATCGAAGATGGGAGGATCAACTTCATCGGCCTTTACATGCGGCGGGTTTCTACTTGAATCCTAAGTTTTACTACGGAAATCCGACATTGAAGGATGTAGAGGTCACGAATGGACTCTTTAAATGTATTGGTAGATTAGTCCCAGACACGATATTCAAGATAAAATCACCGATGAATTGAGTGCTTATAGAAGTGCAAATGGCGACTTGGGATGCCAATGGCTATAAGGCGAAAGAAAAAACGGGTACTACCCGGTACTTTTTAGTTTAAATACTATATTAGTATTACTATTAAGTAATGACTAAAGACTAATGAGTATAAATTCTATTGTAGCTGAGTGGTGGGTCAATTATGGTACCGAGACTCCAAATTTACAAGATTTTGCAATCAAGATTCTTAGTCTCACTTGTAGCGCATCCGGATGCGAGAGGTGGAGTGTGTTCGAACACGTAAGTACTAATTACTAAATATAGTATAAGATTTAGTTAGTTACTAGTTTCTTAAAAAATAGAAACAATTATTTTGCTTATTCATTAAAAATGGTGCATTAATTTGTGATTCATAGCAAGAAGGAATAGATTGACTCGAGCTAGATTAAATGATTTGGTCTTTGTGAAGTATAATAGAGCCTTGAGGCGGAGATTTGATCTTCGAGATACTATTGATCCTATCATCTTGGATGAAGTTGATGATGACAGCGAGTGGATTGCAGGTGAAGATGATGACGTAATCGAAGATGATGACATGTTTGATGATGATCTCACTTGGGAGCAAATTAGTAAAGTTAGTGGAGCTCAGGAT
This sequence comes from Codonopsis lanceolata, assembly GCA_013146195.2. NCBI lineage: Eukaryota > Viridiplantae > Streptophyta > Magnoliopsida > Asterales > Campanulaceae > Codonopsis > Codonopsis lanceolata. The sequence continues at coordinate 85,204,830 of CM028377.1, read as the reverse complement.
CCTTTATATTCGACGAGAACTCACGTAGTTTCTTCGAATGGTGACCAAGGTGGACCAAGTGGTGGACGTGTCGATCGACGACCACCTCTACCAAGTGGAGGTGCTAGTGGTTCAAGACAAAGGTCGAGGACTAGTGACGTGATTCGATTGACACTTCACGCACCCACCATCTTGTAGATGAAGATGATCTGAGACTTTGAGCAATTAATCTTGTGAATGAGGATTATGAAGATTATGAAGATGATGATGGGATAGATGCCGAGGATTTTTAGCTTGTTGTTGTTGTTAGTTGTTAATTATTACATTTCATGACTTTAGTTCTCTTTTGCATGTCTTTATTTTCATTTGCTTTAATGACTATTTATTTTCTTATTTGAAATTTAAGTTAAGTTCATAGCATGTTTTGGAATTTCAACTATGAATGATGATAGTTGTGTTATTAATATTATATTATTACGTTGTTAACTTAGTTTCATCACTCATTACATGTTTTATTGAGATTTGTTAAGATATATAACTTATATATATATATATATATATATATTAATTTTTCCGTAATATTTGTTCCGTGAGCGCTTTTTTGCGCTTTTTTTGCGCCTCGCTTCTCGCCTCAAATTTTGACCTCTCGCCCGCCTCTCGCCTTCCGCATTTTTCAACTATGGAGGGGAGCAAGAAAGGAGTTCGTCGCCGGTGGAGAAAGCAAATTTGGTGCAGAAGGAGGGTGTTTGACACACGAGGAAGACGCAGGTGGGTAAGAAATGGAGTAGTATGTCAGGCGATTTCAGAGGTCATGGTAGAGAGAGCACATGGGTTCAAAAGAATTCAAAATTCAAATCTTATAAGCTAAACGACGTAGCTAGAGGTAAGTATCCAGCTAGTTCGGACAAGGTAGGGAAAACTGGTAATAGGTTTGGGCCTAAGATTAAGGGGAGTGGGCTAAATAGAGGCCCATCTAAAAGGAGAGGAAGGGGTTAAGGTAGTTTGGGATCCTATTAAATCTACATGGATAGAGACCAATGAGGAGGTACTCACAGTGGGTAAAATTTCTGGGCCTTTTAAGTCCAACCTCATCTCAGATTCAGCACGTCAAATGGGCTACAGTGGTGGGTCGGAAGTGAAGGAAGACCCAATTATAATTAAGGACGGAGATTTGGGAGTCAACGCATCGTTTATTTCGTCGAGTTCTTGGTGGCGAGACTCGGACAACTTCGATTTCTTTGAAAGCGAGTGGTCGTCCGCATCGCAAAACAAAGACACCGACGGAGCAAGAGGTTTGTGTAGCTAGTAGGGAGGACAATTCGTCACAGGCTCATTCAGATCGAGGGACCAAGGATTGCTGCAAGACGCAGTCTATTCCTATGCATGTTCGGAATGAGGATTTAAGGGAAGACTCGATGAATGAACCTATTTTTTGTACCCCTCTCACAGTCACAGTTATTCGTCCAGACTCCGAAAGTGAGGAAATAAGTGTTGTAGAGCTGCTGCCTGATGACTTAATGAAGGAGGTAGAGTAGTTAAATTGAACCACAACTTCGGTGGTACAGCCAGTATTTGTGTGCGAGCCTGATTGTGTGATGGAAGTTAGGGAGGGCCAGAACAAGACTCAAGTCGAGGGGTCAGTGCAGGGAATTTCGGTGTCTGTTAATAGAGATTCAGAGATGGAAGGAACAGAGATTCAGATTTCCTCTCAAGTCGAGGAGTCAGTACAGGGGTTCTCGCAGCCTGCCAGTAGGGATTTAGGTAAGTCGGAAAGGCGATCGCAAGGAGAGAATTCAGAGAGTGTAACTAAGGAGGGCTCTCACGAGAATAAGGAGATTGTTTCAGTGGAGTAGGTTGCTATCTCGGAGAGGTATCAGGAGAGAGGTTGGGAAGTTAATGCAGAGGAACCAGTTGTATGCACTCCTCTCGCTATGGTTCATCCAGATTTGTGTTTACAAAAGGATTATTAATATTTCCAAATATAGCACTTGCATCTCATATTTCACAAAAGCAAAAGGATCAACATTAACAAAGAATTTGAGTATTGGCACACAAGAGTGAGAGAGCGAGAGGGGGAGAGAGAGAGGTTCAATACCTGACAGTTGGAGTAAAATTTTGTGAAGTTCTCGGATAAGCTATATAGGTATTCACACAACACATTTGGCAGGAGATTCGTGCAAGCTTCTTCCACAGTCTGGAAAAAGAAAGAGCAATCAAATTAACGTTTAAAACAATCGCATCTTAGCTTTAAAGAAGCATAGCATATAGGAAACAGAGTCAAAAACCACAGTTCAGTTTTATATGTTGTCTTACCTCTGCAAACTGGAGCAAATGAAGTCCTAGTACGCGTTCGTCCGGATGAGCCAATTCGATATTTCCCTCCTGTGCCAGATTAACAAATTTAATTGCAAAATTATAAGTCGATCATAAAATTCTTTCAATAATAATCATGTTTGCCACATAGCACTGCAATTGTGCCCCCATTAATATGGAGTTGCACCTGGCACCTGCCTAATGGTTTAAGTCTGTTGAAACCAACCCAACATTATCAATTGCTACTTGAAAGCCAATAGGCACTTTATATACTGTGAGTCTGTGATCTTTCACCAACAAAAAGTTCTAATTGCTAATCAAAATGTGTGGCAAATTAAATCATGTGTCAGTGCTGAAATGACAACAGGGACCGCCAGCCGGGAAGAGGGGGACGGGGAATCCCATTCTCATCAACTTCTGGCACTTAAATTCATGACAGCAAAATGCTTTCAATTCATATCTCGGAGATCACTAAGAGTTGTGACAGCCACAAGTGCATAGGTTACACAAGCCAAAAGAGACTACACATCCTAGCAACTTCAGTAACAAAGTCACCTAATGATAACTAGTTTAAATGAGCAAGGACGACATATTACCTTCTTCAACTCATCAATGTCTTTACCAGATTTCCGGATGATTGAACAGATTCGAGCATGAGCATACAACAAATATACAGCAGTATTTCCCTGCTCAACAAAGAATTTGAGGGGGTAAAATCTGTTAGGCACTATTTACAAGAACAAAGAATCATGCTAACTGATGACTATTTCAAAAATTAAATAAAATGGGGGTGCTGCAAAGATCAAGAACAACTTTTCCAGTAAATAATGCCTTAATTTTTATAAATTATAAAGGAAAGATATCTTACGATTAGGAAGAACGAAAACATAATAAAGAGTCTGCTTTGAGGACATCATTCATTAAAATAATCAAATAAATAAAAACAGCTTCTTTCCCTTGAACTTTATGTATATTTGATAGGTAAGTGTGACCCCTTGTTTATATGAGGACTGGAACCAAGGACCTCAAGGTCTATGCCTGAGTGCCCTTGCCTTTGAACTTTATATTAACGGAATAATGGAAACAACATCATTAACCACACCTTATCATTAAGCATCTGATCAAAATTAAATGTGTAATTTGTCAATCTGTTGTTCTTGAGGTCTGCATACCTGTTAAATCAAGAACAAGAAGAGCAAAGGTCAGAAACCTGTCTAACCAATTAAAAGAACGAGAGTATCAATCAGATGAAACTGATCAACAAATCTAACTCTTACATCCCCTCAAGTTAAATTCTCGCGTTATCAGGACCACATACACCAAAAGAATATCCAAATCCCATTCACTGAACATCTTTCACATGTAGAGCTAACAAAACAACTCAAGCCCTTGTAATCTATTCAGATGCTATACATCCTTTGGTTAAATAGATTTCTAAAGTTAAGAGGTGAGATTTCCGTAAATAATTATACAGAAATACGTTGAGAATATTTACATAACTAATACTCCCTATGTTCCAAAAATATGTCTCATTCAAATCATCAAAGTTTTTAATATTGTACATTTACTCCTCCATATTTCCTTTATATTGCACTAGTTATAGATTTTTTTTTGAATTTCATCATGTTTTTCAAATGAAAGAGAATTTTAAAAATGGAGTATTATAGCTTACATTTTTAAATGGGACTATCTTTTGGGACAAACTAAACGGAAAGTTGGACAAATTTTGTGGGACGGAGGGAGTTTTAAATAAGTTGGATAATTTTTGTGATCAGACACTTATCTTCCCCACTTCCATGTCTTGGTCTTAGCACCTATAATATCAGAGCAATAAGCATGTAAAAGTAAAGGAAACTTACTTAACAGCACCGTATCCAACGGCTTCTGCAGTTTCCTCAAGCTCCTTCTCAGTCCACTCTGCAGCCTTACCTGATCAAGAATCAGAGGGAGAGCATAAACATGCATCGCCTTAGTGGGTAGTCATTCAACTATAAATCAAGAGTGGGTAAGGAAAAACAAAACAAAACTGACATGGAGACTCACCTTCATTTCATTCCCCCAAGAAAGGATAGAAACAGAAAAGGGAAAAAACAAGAAAAAGCATTTTTGAGTGAAAGAACAAAGAAATGAATCTCATTGTTATACCTCGTTCCACAAGAGCTGCTTTACATCGAGTCTTCGCTTCATCGAGCAAATCAACTAACCGAACCACTTCAGTACTGCGGGTTCGAAATCTTTTTCCATCTTCACCAAGAACAAGCCCAAAGCCAACGTGGCTTGCTCTAGGGTACTTGCTGTCGTCAGCTGGAAGCCACCCTGCTCGTTTGGCAGCCTAAAAGAAGAAGAGGCAGTAGGAAAGCTTTCAAAAACCAGTTCTTTCACTTCCTTATAACAATGTCATCTATTGTTTCCAATGCTGTGGTGGGAAGTACCAGGCCCCAGCTGCGACTGATACTTACCGTGAAAAACATTTCGAAATGCTCCCGCTGGCCAACATCAGTAACATATATTATCCACTCAACTTTCTCTTCATTGAGTCTATACCTACAATTTGCAGGCAGAAAGTTTCAGACAAAGTAACAAACTGACTTATGCTTGCAAAAGGCACACATATGCATCATAATGTTTGATAATTTATCCTGAAATAGTTTTGTTTTGTGGTGTTGCTTGCCTTTGGAACTGGTTAGTTCTAGCTCTTATTTCGAGTTTGGTGGCAAACCATTTCATATGTGACAACCAGATGCTTTTTCCTATTGCTGATGTGAAACACTTCTTTGTCTGCAAAGATTTTTTCCTATCATATGATTGTTGAAAATCAAACTTAATAGGTCGACCGAGGGAGGAGGATGTTGTCACTTATTTTCAGGCGGGAAGGAAATCTTTTGATGTGATCTGCGATCAAGGTAAGGATGGAGTCAGTTTTCAGTGGTTAGAGTGAAGCAAAGGCAGAGTCCATGTAGTCGTTCTATCTCTGGACGAAGTCGTGTGGGTGTGTGACTGGATGATCAAGGCCTCAGCAGGCAGAGAGGTGTTTTGGAAGAAAAGATCAGGGAAATGGCGCGAGGTTATGGTGGCAAAAGAATGGAATACGCAAGGCTTCTATTTGTGCATCACGGCCAAAGGGCGTGGTAGTCCTTCGAAGATCTTTATCCCAGCAGTGGTCAATGACGGGGGATGGGAAATGGTGGCAGGCAAGATTAAGAGGATGGCAAAGTTCGTGATGGAGAAACCGATACTGGAGAATCCAAAGAAATCATACAGAGAAGTGGCGGACATTACCCCTTGGCCAGACGTAGAGTTGGTCGTTTCGAACAGAGGAGTGGGTTCTAAAGTTGATCTAGTTATAGAAGAGAATTCGTGTAGGGGTAACCTGCAGTTTTTGGACAGGTGTCTTGTAGGTTGGGTGGTTGAGCAGTTGAGCCCTACTCCAACTTGCGATGAGGTCCAGAAATGGGTAAATGCTAAATGGAAGACCCCAGGGGGAGTAGAAGTAAAGGTTCTGAGCGAATCTTACTTTCTGATCGAATTCAGTGAAGAAGCTGGCCACATCTTAAATGAGAGAGAGTGGTTATTTTGTCAAGCTCCATTGATCCTTGATAAATGGAATCCAACTGGTTGTTGCCACAGAGAGGGACAGAAACCGAGTGTTACTTGGATTAGGGTTTTAGGTCTCCCCCTCCATTTGTGGGGGAAGGAAGTTTTTAAGAGGATTGGACAGCTTTATGGGGGTTTTGTGGCGATGGATGAAGTCACCGAGAAGAAGACTGATCTGAGATGGGCTCGTATTATGGTAAAATTCAGCGAGGATTTGCCGGCTTGCATTAGGTTAGGGGTGGGGGGTAGTGTGTTTTCCATTCCTATCTGGGATGAAACAGCGGTGTTCTACCACCCAGGTAGTGACGGCAGAACTGAGAATTTTCCGATGAATATGAGAGGAGGGAGAAGTAGTGTTCAACACGCGCGAAGTTGGGGGGTGAAGGTAGCAGGGGGTCAGTTTCCTGTCGATTACACAAAGACAGACAATTGCAGAAAAGGGTGGGGAAAATCGAAGGTTGCAGACAATTTGAATTTCAAACGAAGTAATCAAAACGGTGGCGTTGGAAGCAGGGACGACTTTCAAGATATTTTAGGCTTCAAAAAGATAAATCGGGCTGGGCTAGATAAAGGGAAGCAGAAGTGGAATACAGGCCCAAGGCAGAATAGTAAGCCCACAAAAGGCAAGTGGGTGGTGCGCAATCAAGGGAATTATGTGAAAGGAAAGAGCCAGGCAGTCATGCCCAACATTGAGGGGGAAGCCAGATAATATGTGTTACTGATGTTTTAACAGTTCAGTGAATGGGATTTGGATGTTGAGCTGGGGCCTGGGTCCAGTAAGGTTGTTGGTGAGAAGGTATAGCTGAAAAAAGCAGAAGGCAAGAGGCGGGCGACAGGTCAAAATTTGAGGCAAGAGGCGAGGCGCAAAAAGGCACTCACGGAACAAATATTATGGAAAAATTAATAAATATATATATATATATAACATAATAAATCTCAATAAAACATGTCATAAGAGATGAAACTAAGTTAACAACATAATATTAATAACACAAATTTCATCATTCATAGTTAAAATTCCAAAGCATTAGATGAACTTAACTTCAATTCCAAATAAGAAAATAAATAGTCATTAAAGCAAATGAAAATAAAGACATGCAAAAGAGAACTAAAGTCATGAAATGTAATAATTAACAACTAACAACACAACAAGCTAAAAATCCACAGAATCTATCTCATCATCATCTCCGTAATCTTCATCATCCTCATTCACAAGCATAGGCGCATAAAGGCCATAAAGGCGATAAAGGTGATAAAGGCGCAAAAAGGCACAAAAAAGGCGATAAAGGCAACAAAAGGCGCAAAAGGCACAAAAAAGGTCAAAAAGGCGCTCATCACCTGGAGTCGACCTTTCCGGGCGTCAGACCCTCGCCTCATCTCGCCTCTCACCTCAGGCGCAAGAAGCACACGCCTTTTTCAACTATGTGAGGAGGCCCAAGGTAACTTTGGGGCTGCAGCCAAGGAATTTAGGGAAGGAATTAGCCCAAATCGGGAGAGGCTTTTGTCTCCTTCGACCCATAGTTTCACCCAGGCGGGGTCGAATCCAGAAGTTGTTCGAGACGATGTTACTGCTACAAAGATGCCGAATAAGAGGTCGATCACAGGTGGTGTTTGCGCAAGTGGCTCTTCTCGTTCGAGCGACTGCGTTTCGGATAATGAACTGCTACAGTGGGTTTTTAATAGAGATAGGGGCCTGGTCGTATTCGATTCGTTAAGGACAGGTTTTTCGGCAGAGGACGAGGAGCCTCCATGGAACTATCAAGGAGAAACGGAGAGGTCTGTCGGTGACAGAGCAGATGAAGTTACTGGAGTAGAGAGCTCGCGGCATCCAATCTACGAGGATGTTCGTCCTGTTGAGGGATTGCAGTGTACTCCAATCTCGATGTATAGACCAGAGGAGATGAAGGAACTCAGGAGTCAGGATGGGAAACGAGGAAAGTCCACAACACATGTCTGCTTGGGTGTGCAACAAGGCTAATAGTCTGGGGAAACATCTGGGTATCTCGAGCAAGGGGTTTAAAGGTAAGATAGAAGACTTACTGGTGGAAATGGATAAAGCTCGAAGTAGAAGAAGCACGAAAGAAATCAACAGGGGCATGTCCAAAGGGATGACCAACCGGGAGCTCAAAAATCTGTGTTGTAATTTAAATTTTGAAGGAGCAGCGAGTAAGAAGGGAGGGGGCACCACAGATCCATGTTAACTTGATTTAAGTTGGAATGTGTGGGGGTTAAATGATTTTAAGAAAAGACAGGTCATAAAAGAAGCAATTGGGCGATGGAAACCTAACGTTATTTGTTTGCATGAGCTAAGATGGAGCGTTTAGAAAAGCGAATAATTGACAGCGTTTGGGGTTGCAGAAAGGCTGATTGGGTTCATTTAGGGGCGAATGGGGCTGCCGGGAGAGTGTTAGTGATGTGGGATAGCAGTACTGTTACTAAGCTGGATCAAGTTCAAGGTTCTCGCTCTTATCTCTTGCCTCTTCGAGCTGGTGGAGGAGTGGATTCAATAGGTGTTTTCAGGAGTTTACGGGCCAAACATGGATGCTTCTCGTATAGGTTTATGGACAGAATTATCTACATTCAGGCAGAGGTGGAGTGTTCCTTGGTGTGTGGGGGGGATTTCAACGCAGTGCGATTTCCCCATGAGCGAACGGGGCCAGCACAATCTCGCAAGGCATGACCGAATTTAATGATTTTATCAATCAAATGGATCTGATGGATTTGCCGTTAGAAGGGAATTCTTTCACTTGTTTTAGAAGTGGGGAGAGACGTCAATGCTCAAGGATCGATAGATTCCTTCTGTCTCCGGAATGGGTAGAGCAGTTTGGTATTTTCTCGCAGAAAAGTTTGCCAAGGGTGGTGTCTGAAAATATGTGGCTTGAAGATCCAGGTTTCGTGGAGTGGGTAAAGCTAAAGTGGGCTTCCTATGCAGTTGATGGAAAACCGTGTTTCAAATAAGCTAAAAAGCTGAAAATGCTCAAAGAAGATCTCAAAGTTTGGAATTAAGAGGTATTTGGGCAGATTGAGACCAAGATCCGAAAAGCTATGAAGGAAATTCAGAGAATAGATGAGCTGGAGGATGGGGGTGAGTTGGGGGAAGATGAAGCAGAGCATCGAGAAAAGCTGAAAATAGAGCCCAGGAAACTTCTTATAAAGGAAGAGATATGCTGAAGGCAGAAATCTAGGGTCCTGTGGTTAAAGGAAGGGGATAAAAATACAAGGTTTTTCCAACGAATGACAGAGATCCGTAAGAGTAACAATCAGATCAGCCGCCTGAAAGTAGATGATGCAGTGATAGAAGACCCTAATCAAATAAAGTCAGAAATTGTCGACTACTATCAGAAGTTGTATTCAGAGGACAGGGGCTGGAACATGGTGGCAGATGGGGTTGCTCTTAAGTCGCTACAGGAGGAAGATAAGGTATCTCTTGAACATGCGTTCTCGGAAGCAGAAGTGATGGAAGCGTTAAGAAGCATGAATGGAGACAAAGCACCGGGTCCGGACGGTTTCACAATTGCCTTTTTCAAAAAATGCTGGGAGGTAGTCAAGAATGATATTTTAGAAGTGTTCCAGTCGTTCCATGAAGGGGAGAGTTTTGAAAAGAGTCTGAATGCTTCTTTTATTGCCCTTACCCCAAAGAAAAAGGGTGCGGAGGAGCTAAGGGAGTTCAGGCCTATCAGTCTCATTGGGAGTTTGTATAAGCTGATTGCGAAGGTGCTGTCTTCAAGGCTCAAAAAGGTTGTAGGGAAAGTAGTCTCTGATTCTCAGCATGCTTTTGTGGGTAATCGCCAAATTTTAGATGCAGCCTTGATAGCAAACAAACTGATTGATTCCAGAATGAGGGATGGGCTTCCAGGGATTCTTTGTATGCTTGATATAGAAAAGGCGTACGATCATGTGAGATTGGATTTTCTGATGTATGTCTTAGAGAGAATGGGCTTTGGGGAAAAGTGGAGGAACTAGATTTATTTCTGCATATCAATGGTGAGATTTTCAGTCTTAGTTAACGGGGAGCCGGCCTGATTTTTCCCTTGTACGAGAGGACTGCGACAAGGAGACCCCCTTTCCCCCTTTCTCTTCATCTTGATTATGGAGGTCTTGAGCTGTCTTGTTGATAAAGCTCCGGCAGGAGGCTACATCAAAGGTTTCGAAGTAAGCAGACCTCATTTCACAAGTATTACAGTTTCACACCTACTCTTTGCAGATGATACTTTAATTTTTTGTGATGCCAACAGAACTCAGCTGGGTTATCTCCGTTTGGTTTTGTTATTTTTTCAAGCAATGTCTGGCCTCAAGATTAATGTCTCTAAGTGTGAAATTATTGCTGTAGGGGAAGGGGTCAATAACATAGAGGATCTGGCTTCTTTTTTTGGTTGTAGAACAACTAGCCTTCCCACAAAATATTTGGGACTTCCTCTAGGGGTGCCATTCAAGAGTACAGTTATGTGGAACTCGGTCATAGAAAGGTTTGAGAAGAGATTGGCATATGGCGGGCTGGAAAAGGCGGTTTCTATCTAAAGGTGGGAGATTGACTTTGATAAAGAGCACGCTCTAATCTCCCCACGTACTTTCTATCCCTATTCGTGGTTCCTATTTCAGTGGTTAAGAGATTAGAGAAATTGGAAAGGGATTTCTTATGGGAAGGGGGCACGGAGGAGCGTAAATATCACTTAGTGAGGTTGGGAGTCGGTGTGCTCCAACCTGCGAAAGGGTGGTCTGGGCATAAAAAACCTGAGGAAATTCAATGGTGCCTTGCTAGGAAAATGGTTATGGAAGTACCAAGTAGACAAAGAAGTGTTATGGAGGAAAGTAGTGACTGGGAAATAAGGGGGAAAACAGACATGTTTGGTTCCCTAAGAAAGTGGTACCTGCTCATGGCTCTAGCATATGGAAAGGAATTATGAAATGGTGGGATATCTTCAATCGTTCCATTTCGTTTGAGGCAAGGAATGAGAATCAAATCAGATTTTGGCAGGACATCTGGTGCGGGGAAAATAAACTTCAACACAGATTCCCCAACTTATACAACTTAGTGAACGACCAGGAAGAACTGGTGAGTTCCATTCTTACAAACTCTAACGGAGCAGACTCGTGGAACCCGGTTTTTCGTCGAGATCTCCAAGACTGTGAGTTAGAGGAAGGGGTCCAGCTTTTGGAAATTCTGCATGCTTTTAAGAGGCAAGGTTCTGATGAAGACAAAGTGATTTGGAACAGTACTAAGGATAGGAAATTCTCGGTCAAGTCGTTTTATGCGAAGCTTGATGAAGATGTGAATAAACTTTTTCCATGGAGAGTAATCTGGAAAGCAAAAGTGCCCAGCAGAGTTGCTTTTTTTTTGGGGAAGCGGCCAAGGAAGCTATCTTAACGGGAGATAATTTAAGAGCCCGCGGTAAGATCTACGTCAACAGGTGTTTTTTGTGTAAGCAAGATGAGGAAACTACAAATCATAACACTGCCCGGTAACGAGGGAGATTTGGAGCTGGCTTTTCCTCCTAGTAGGTGTATCATGGATGATGCCTAGATCAGTAATTGAGTTTCTCCGAGGGTGATCTTCAAAGAAATGCAGAAATAGGAATTTTTGGTGGGCTTCTGCTCCTTTGGCGATTTAGTGGATCATTTGGAAGGAGAGGAATCGAAGGGTGTTTGAGAACGTGGAGTCTGATGTTGCTCGAATTAAGATGGAGGTGTTTCAGACTCTTCATTTACGGTGTTCGGTAGTTGATACCGATGAAGAGAACTCTTTTGAAGAAATAGTAAACAGAAATCATATTTAGCTTGTTCGATTATCTTGTATACCCCCCCCCCCGTGTACAAGAACGCGTCTCTTTTTGACGCTTTGATTGATAAATTTATTTACTTATCAAAAAAATTACATTACACCATGTTGACATTAGAAAACTCTTATATAGCTTGTCTGGTAGCTGGTTGAGAGTTTTAGTTCAGAACATTGCCAAATCGAGATGAGGGATTTTTAACCTTCGAATCACAGAAGGTCAACCCAACTGAAGTAACTCTCATTTGGTTGGTACAGACCAACCATTTAAGTGACTCCCTAATGCAAAGGAGCTGGAAAAAGCGGCCCGCTGAAGTGACTGGCTCACAAGTTAATATATTAGATCTGAGTTGTTTTTAAGTAGTTGGAACCTACTTTGACGGGCCCAGCTTCTTTACTAAGTTTCGTAAACTTTTGAACCCCAGCCGAACTGAAATCTGTCATTTGCGTAGTCCGAACCAAATTCAAGGTTGACTTGGAGTCCGTTCATTGTTGTTGGTCATTTTAAAATGTCATACGTGAGCTTCAATTAAATAATATTGATGCAATAAATTGTTTTGTCATCCAAGGGGCACCTAAAGCAAAACATGGGTGAAATCATGAAAGTATAATTGCTGAAGTCAACGATCAGTTCATGAATCTTAAATGTTCTTGCACTTAATTTGAAAGACGAATGGTGTTTACCTTTTCAAGTCTATGTTGAATAGTCTAGGTTCAAGTCTATGTTGAATAGTCTAGGCACATTTACGATTAAATCAATAGAACGAATGTGACATTTGCAATCTCGGTAGTGCAAAGGTCAAATTGAGGATCCCCAAATAATAATAACTCCTATGAATATGTGACTTGTTTTAGGACAAACTCAAATGGATAGTATGACTCTTTTTTGGAGGGACAAATGGAATTCAAATTATTACTCCTTACTCCTTAGCCTTATTAACTAAAGCAATGAGTTGACCCCAAGGGTGAGAGATGGTAATTGGTAAGGGCACTCACGCAAAAATTTATGAGGTCCTTGATTCTAATCCTCATACCAACAAGGGGTTACACTTACCTATCAACACACAAAAAAATTAACTAAAGCAATGTGACACTTAAAGGAGTGACGTGATGTCAGGGGTTATTCAGCGCTTTCTTCATATCCTCGTAAGTTATTTTTGAATTTTTGCTATGATAACTCTAGAGGCTTATAGAAGAGTTGTTAAAAGAAGTATTCAGAAGATATGCTATTGATAAACGTTCACCCTTGGCATTTATGTTTCATGTTGACATAAGGATTTTACTTTGTTTTACCTTAAGACGCCAGGAACTTGATCAATTTAACCACTTGGCAAGCATGTCATCAATACATTTTTGGTTTAAATCTCAATTTGGTCACCCTACTTTCAGCCAAAATTCATTAAGCTCGCTCTACTTTTTTTTCCTCAACTTAATCACTCTACTTGGCTTGGACATTCAATAAGATCACTCGAGTCATTTATGTTAGATGGAAATCTTTGAAAAGACCAAAATGCCCTTATTAAGTTGAAGGGTTTTACTCTCAATGTTAAAAGTTGAGGGTTCAAACTAAAAAATAAAAACTAAACCTATAATGAATAGACCGAAGTTATATTAAAAAATTTAAGCAAGATTTGAACTTTGGAAAATCTTTTTTAAAGCATACCAAGCGGTCCAAGCACTAGCAGCTCCTCGCCTCCTCCACCTCCATTCTCCAAACAAACTCGGCATTACTGCCAAAGACGAAGAGAAGATGACCACGGACAATTTATAGAATTCTTCATTTTGTGCTTTCCCAACCCCCAAAATCAAATTCAAGTAAACAACAGACCAATTCTCCAAATTCACGGCAACTCATCGACACAACCCCTCGCCGCCATTGAAGTTTCTTTAAAGCCTTAACAAATCAACTACCCTAAATTCACCCACAACATAAGACTCGACCTATTCATCTTCTGCCGCCTTTCTCCAAAATTGAGTCTTCTGTCATCTTTTCTATAGGAATGGGTCCTTTGAGGTTGTTATTGGAGAGGTCGAGCCGGAGAAGGCGGTTTAGAGAGGATATCGCATGTGGGATTTCGTTGGAGAAGTCGTTGCCGGAGAGGTAGACGAGTTTGATGTTTGTGCAGTTGGTGATGGATGAGACGGTGCCATTAAGGCGGTTGTTGTGGAGGTCTAGAATTCGAAGCTGATCAAGGGAGGAAAGATAATCGATTGGGCCACGGAGGTTAAGGTAAGGTAGGGAGACGGTGGCTACGCAGTTGTTGATGCATTTGACGCCGCTCTATCGGGCGGAACAAGCGGTGGAGGTGGTCGAGGGAAGAGTCCAATAGGAGAGGAATGTGCCGTGGGCGTCGGTTTGGGAGCGGAAGAGGGAAAGAGCGGCGGTATCGGTAGAGAGAGAGTGGTGTGGAGAGAGAAAGTGAGGAGGAAGAGAACGTCCATAGCAAGAGCTTGCGCGGGAAGGGAGTGTAAACTGGCAATGGAGAGTGGTTTTCATCTGGCTATTGAATTTAACTATTTTATTTTATTTTGATGGTTATTCAAGAATGGATGGGGGTGTGTCTTCAGCTGGTGGATTCAATTCCCAAAGAAAGAGAATTGTTTGTCAAAAGAGAGGGTACTTCCAATTCCATTAATGAAGTTTTCTGAGGAAAATGAGCTTGCGCACAGGTAGAGGTAGGACTACACGGCTGCCGGACGTGAAAATAAGGGTATTTTTGGGTTTTTGTAAAAGTTGTAAACTTATCATCTAAATATCTTAACAGAGTGATGAAGTTGATATTTATGTCTAAGTAGAGTGATTAAATTGAGGAAAAAAAAGTAGAGTAAGCTTAATGAATTTTGGCCGAAAGTAGAGTGACCAAATTGAGATTTAAACATACATTTTGTTTATTTTTTTATAAGAATGTCATCAATACATAACAATCAAATAGTACAAGAAATGGTAAATGAAGGTATCAATCTAAGATGTGCAAGTGACGTATAGAAGGCCAAGAAGATCTAAGATTTGATCAATTCAGAAATTAGGAAACAAACCAAAGAGCCGCAAGATCAGTTGAAGCATAGTTGAAACCCCCATCCCGCTTCACAACAATAAGAGGTATATTTTTCCCTTCAATAAAGATCACACGAGCTCCTTCACTTTCCTCAATCAATCCCTTCTCGCTCAACAACTTTAGAGTCCCAGGAATATATGGATTGTAAAAGCTTTCTCCCTGAAAGCAGGAAAAACCAAATAAACACATCTAGATTGCTGTTCACTGTAAATAAGTAAGCTTGAGAGTATTGTAACGCAGAATTCATATCAGGAGTTCAAGACACTATCTAAATAAGAAAAAGTAAAAGTCCATCAAAAGGCTGGGAAACTATAACAGAAGAGCGCTTATTACAGAAGTGCGCTTTCCATTGAGAGTTGCTGTTTCATACCATGTATAACTCCATTTACTAATTATTTATAGATACTGAATGTAGGAAGTTTGCTCTAGAAGATACGTATTATTACAGAAGTGTTCTTTCACATTGAGAAGATCTATTTAAGTGCATATTCAATCAGAGAATAAAACAAGTTTCCATTCGATGCCAAATACAATAACCATGAGTATTAGTTTAATGTTCTCATCAGTCACTAAAGCAGTATATCCTTGGAGCAAGGAAACTATAACAGGATTGCTGGCATACTGTTCGTAGTTGCAATAGAAGCAAGGAAACCATGACGTAGTTTAGAAAGTGCATAGCTGGTACGAGTAGTAATGTAGTATTTATTACGCAAAGTCGAACATCACCAATCTCCTTCCTATACTCAAACTGATCTCCTAGGAGGAGCACCTTTCATTACTTTAACCAGTGGCATACTTCGAAATAGTTGAGTTTGTGCTCTGTAAGATGCAGTATCAGCATCATAATAACAAAATAACAGCATAAAACAAATGCAATGCAGTTTTAAGATAGATGACGCTTGTTGGCCTCCACCAAACCAAAAGGTTTCTTGAAAAGAAAAATATGCTACCTTTTCTTCTAACGTAACGCCAAGTCGTTGATAAACTTTTCCGTATCCGCCACGACTTATCTCACATATCTGTGCCCATGCCTTACGATACTTCTCTTCCCCTCCCTGTTTTTTCAGGTAAAATTAACAGGAAGTGAAAAAGAAAAACAAATAAAAAATGATCGCCAAATACTGTGAAGTCCAAAGCAAAAGAGCATTTATTAAAAAAAGAAAGTTCAAATCTAAGAGCTCATAAATGGATATTGATAGAACATACTTTTCAATTTTCAATAAATATATAAAAAAACCAATCTAAATTGTTTGGGCTACACAGTTAAGATATTTACCTGGAGACTGACCACTGCTTGTTGGGCCCTCTCCTTGAAGTCAGTATCACTATCAAATCTCTGCTTTGAGGCCTTGTAGAATGCCTAAGAAAGTACAAAACAAGTCAAGACAACACTGCTATTTTGAATCAAATAGCTAAATGCATCAATTTGTTTAGTTTAGCATACACCCTAAGAAAGTACAAATCAGAGAAGAGGTTCTGCAGATTCAACACATTATCATGTACTAAGGACTTACAGTTCTGAAAAAATTCATCATAAAGAATAAAAGAGGTCAACTGCCGATATTTTATTTAAAACTCTTATGTTGAACAACAGTATCTAGAATCTATAATGTGCCATGATTATATTAATAAGGCCAGTATACGAATTGAATAATCTGGTAGAAAAAATTGAGAACTTGAGGTTCGATAACAGACATGATTTGACCCAAGTAGTACATAAGAAAGATAACTGCCATACAATTTTGTCTTCCACATCATGAATAGCACAAAGAAAGAAAAATAAATAGCTATTCATGCAATTCTGGACATGAATATCTAATCTCAAGTAGTATTAATAAAATAATTGTACATTCAAATTGGATATATGAGCCATATGTAATTCTGAATGTTCTTTTACTCACCTCCAGATCACCAATAGCTTGATCATTAGCATTTTCCCAGTTCGGAAACTTTTCAAAAAGGAACTCGATCAACATGCCAAACTGCAATCATACATGTACCATCTTTAGTCGCCTTGACACAAACGAGAAGAACCAAAAGAATATCTTTGTGGAATATCCTTACATAACTAATATGATGGTACTAATGATTTCTTCACGTAGACAGCCGGTAAAGCCATGCAGTATGTAAACCATTTCTCTTTTAAATAAAATGGCTTACCTTAGGTTTTATATATGAACAAGAGAAAATAACTTTTTCCCAAAAGAAATACTTGGCTTGAACTATTATTGTTCCAAGATAAGCTCCTTGGACCAATAATACAATCTTCGAATGAAAATCTCTTGTGAAGAAGCAATAGGCAGATAGAAGATATTCAAGTGACCATACCAAACAAAAATTCATTTCCACTAAAAGGAAATACTCTATGGCACAAGCAATTTATATAACTCTACTAACTCATAACAAGAGAGTCATGAGAAAACTCATCAAATATTTACCTGTGTGCCCCAATCACCAACATGGTTTCTCCTAAGGACGTCAACATTTGAAAACTCAAGCATACGTGCCAGCGTATCTCCAATGATAGTAGATCGTAAATGACCAACATGCATTTCTTTCGCTATGTTGGGAGAAGAAAAGTCAACCACTGCCCTTTTAACTGGAAGCTTAGGCGCCCATGTGTCGATACCCTTTACTAGCATTTGTTGAATTCTCTGCAGCAGCAGCAGTAATACATGATAATAAACAAGAGATTCACACTTTACACAACAAATTGCTTCAGAATATAAAAGAAAGAGCAAACACCTCTGCAATCCACTCCCTTGACAGTTTAATGTTTACGAAGCCAGGACCAGCTATAGTGCACGATTCTACCATATTTGATGTCGGAAGATTTTGCATGATGGCCTGCATTTGAAGATCAAGAAACCAAATTAGGAAGTCAATTTTCGTAACCCAAGGAAGTAACATCATAACGTCCTCAAAAGCATTTCAGACACTAGAGAATGCCATTATTACCCGTCCAACAGGCTGTGGACCTCTAAATTCGGTACCTTTGTCTTTTATTTTAGTCCACAAGCTCATGGCATTATTACTGTTGACAAAAGAGAGTTCCTGATTAGTAATTCAAACAACAACTACAACAACAAAAAGATAAACTGTTGCCAGAAAGCTTAATGGCATCTAATGCATCACAAATCCAAGACTTCAGTTCAAGAATAAAATCCACAAATGGTTGTAAATAGAAAGAGGAAAAGAAAATGTCCAAGAAAAGATCCGTGCACACATTCAACACATACCATTGGTAATCACCAAATTTTGGGTTGCAGGGAGCAATTAAGGGTTCCACATCTGGCTCGTCCGGAACTGTTACCTTGAGTGCTGATTCAAATAGTTTCGCCAATTGCTGCTTTAGGCTTCCGATATTCTCTTCATCCTGTCCCACAAAACATTATCTTAATAATCATTGCAATTCTTAAGTTGAAGTAATGGAGTGTATCAAAATTCATTTCAGAAGAGTCCTTCCTTCTCTGGAACAACATATTAACATGTGCACACACAAAAATTTGAATGTGGGTATTTATGAGCAAGGACTTACAGCTGCCATAGTTGATATGGAATGTGCCTTGTTAACAGCAAAAAATCTTCTAGATGTTGTCTGATAATAACCGTCTAGTTTCACAACAATTAACCTATAAGAACTTCATGGTTCACCGTACAAATAAAATCAAGTTCCAAAAAAAAATGTTAGACAAAAACCATTATAAAAATGAGAGAAGCAAATATCAATTCTAAAATTTAAAGAATCACAAGTTGCATTTAAGCACAATACTCTAGCTTAGTAGAAAGCTTAAAATCAACAATAATATCGCTCATAAAACCAAACAATTACACTTACAAATTGTATCATTATACTAGCTCCATCCAAAAAAATAGTCTCATGACAAGTCAAACTTTTAAGATTATAGATTTCCATTTTTGTAACTCCTTCAAAATACAAATTAATATAATATAACCTCTTAAAAATGAGACAGTTTTTAGGGGCGGAGGGAGAAGTTAGTAATGTTAGGGAGCTCATAATTGGAAGTGGAGCTCGTATTAGTTTCAAACTTGAAACCAATTTTGCTCCACTTCCAATTCTGTGGCATGTCAAATAATGTCATTGGAAATCTCAAAGAAACTAGCATATAGTTAGTCCAGTGCTAAGAACAATCTACAATCAATGACCGAGGTGACACCAAGAAATAAACCCCGTAGACACCACAATCTCTAACCCAGTTCTATATATTGTCTTGATTTTTTTACGCTACCTTCGAAATTTTCTTACCAAACAATAAAAATACAAGCAACAAAGCATACAATAATTGGAGAAATTAATAATAAATAGGAATACAGAGGAGAAGAAATACGACATAAAGAGTATAAATATAAAATCATGATAAATTGAGGTATTTATTTGACATATATACACATATATGTACTTCCTTCGTCCCAAAAAGTCCAAACTAGTTTGGGACAGAGGAAGTATTAAGTGCTCGTTTAGTAGGCAACAAAATGAATCGCGATTGTTACGTACCAAAAGGAGCAATAAAGGGAGTAGAGTTTGGCTTACGGGTTGGAGGGAGAGACGGTGAATGGTGGAGAGAGAGGCGATTGAGATGTAGAGAGAGAATTGGAGGGGTGGAAACCGGCGGAATTAGGAGCCCAAATGTTGTGCTGCTGCGCATTATATTTTTCTATTTTTTTCTGGAGCCGCGCTATTGGCTGACTTGCGCTGTTTCTCCGGTCAATGGGAGCAAAACCTGAAAGGAGGTTAGAGCATGCACAAAGTTGGGGAAGCTTAAGCTCCTTCTTGTCTATTTTATTACAAAAATGACATTGAGCTCCTCACTTAAGCTTTTTAACAAAAACATCATTCCAACAATGCACAAATTCCAACACTTTAATATATCCCACCATCTTTATCGCCAATTTTTTTTTGATATCCAAATTAAACAAACCAAGTCTTTATTAGTAGATAAATATGTATACTTTAATTCAAAAATAAAAAAATTAAACAAAAATAATTTTTATGGGTGAAAATGGCATGATACCATAGTTGAAAAATGCAGAAGGCGAGAGGCGGGCAAGAGGTCAAAATTTGAGGCGAGAGACGAGGCGCAAAAAGGCACTCACGGAACAAATATGAAGGAAAATTTAATAAATATATATATAACTTAACAAATCTCAATAAAACATGTCATGAGTGATGAAACTATGTTAACAACATAATATTAATAACACAAATTTCATCTTTCATAGTTGAAATTCCAAAGCATTAGTTGAACTTAACTTCAATTCCAAACAAGAAAATAAATTGTCATTAAAGCAAATGAAAATAAAGACATGCAAAAGAGAACTAAAGTCATAAAATGTAATAATTAACAGCTAACAACAACAAGCAAGCTAAATATCCACATCATCTATCTCATCATCATCATCATCAACAAGCTACTTATCAAAACAAAAAATCTATCTCATCAACATCTCCACAATCTTCATCATCCAAATTCACAGGCATAGGCACAAAAAAGGCAAAAAGGGTGCTCCTCGCCTAGCCTCCCTCTTTCCCGATGACAACCCCTCGCCTTGTCTCGCCTCTCACCTCAAGCGCAAAAGGCGCTCACCTTTTTAAACTATGATAAAGACATCAAAGGGAGAATTTTTTTTGAGTTGTTTAGTTGCTAAGTTGAGGAGTTTATTTTGCTCCTCGGTCACCTTTATTCTTATTAAGTAAACTTAGGAACCTTTGTTGTTTGTGCTCTTAGGGCGTGGAACGCCTAATTAATTAGTCCGTCTTCAATTCGTCACGTGAAGCTAATGCCACGTGTGATTAGAAAATCTTCAGCTAGTATTTCATATTTCTGTAAGAGAAGTCATATTTTTGTAAGAGAAGTCATATTTATGTTTATAGAAATCACGTTTCATGAATTATTCTTCCTTCCATCAATACATAAATTAGTGTTTTTTTATATTAAATGAGTGTATAATTTTGTAACATCTTTATCAATTTTATCAATTGTACAATTTTTAGAACAAAATTTGAAAAAAAGATGCAATTCTGTCATTGTCACTAACCGTCATTAGATTTCTAACAAGTTTAATTTCAATCGCCTCCCATAACGTATTTGAAAATGTTACTTATAAAAAAAATGTATTTGAAAATGTTGATAGATGGTTTTTTTATTTTGATTTTTAGGGTTGATAAAGAAGATATTTAATGAACAAAAACAAAAGGAAAGAAAGAATGATATATAATCGTAAAAAGGAAGAAGGAAAACATGCATCTTCCAAATAGAAAGATAATAGAAATATAATAAATCTAATTACTCTACTTTTTGTCTTCATATTTCATAATATAATAAACACATAAAAATAAAGAAAATAAAAAATATACCTATTAAGTTTAAAAGAAATCCAATCAATTAACTATGTTTGAAAAAAGTTAATTCATGGAAATCTGGTCGGCAACACTCATTTATTGAACATAATTATTTTTTTTTTTGATAGGTAAGTGTGATCCCTAGTTGGTGCGGGGATTGGAACCAAGAACCTCAAAGTATTTGCTTGAGTGACTGCCATCTCTCCCACTCCTTGAACATAATTAATTATTATAAAAAGAACTGACTAGCAATTGTAGCAAATAGAATTGGAAGAGAAGAGAGAGTTTGATGGACCGTTGTATTTCTTATTCCAACCTCTTTTTTTAACGTTTTAAGGTTACAATTTATATATAAGATATAACTAAGGTTGATCATCTTGAACGGGGACTTTCCTTTGTAGCAATTTTTTTTCTATTCTTTGAAAAACTAAAGAAACAATCAAACAAACATAAAAGATAATTAAAAAAACACTTCTTCTTCCTTTTTTTCATTTCCACAAAGATACTTTCGCAATAACATTTTGTTTACCTACAATAATTGTCAATTTGCAAGAAAAAATTCAAGTCCCATTATCACTCAAAAAACAAAAAAAAAAACAATTTTCTTATTTACCAATTACCATGTACATTTAACATTTATCTCTAAACAAGAGAATTAAGCATACACAGGAACCAAATGGTCCAAATCAGTGAAATCACTGACACCAATCAACGCCCTTTTATAAACGAATTAAGGGAAACAATAAAAACCCATCAAAATTGATTTCTACTCAGAAGCAATTAAGCAAAAATTCAATAATCAAAAGAAACAGAAACCCATCAATTCAAGCAAAATAAGAAGTTAAAACAACCCAGTCCCAGTTCTAAACATTTCTGATTTCTAAACGAAATTACAAAAACATGATAGGTAAATAATTTTAAACACAAATATTGAAGAGGGAGAGGGGCCTGGCTAACCTGGAAAGTCGGAGAGAGGCTGAGTCGCTGAGACTTGAGAGGCCGACTGGAGAGAGACTCAGAGAGAAAAATTAGAAAAAGAGCGGTACGCCTGTGCCGGTGGGCGGTGGCGCGTCTTCGTTTGAATGGAGGAGCTGCTTGGTCGGTGCTTCCTTGAAAGTTGAATCCTTGTTGACTTGTTCCTATCCTTCCGTCCCGCACTCGGTCCCGTGCGAATTGCATAGGTTTTAGGGTTTAATTTTTGTTCAGTTGTCGATTGTCGAATTTTTGGGATTTTTTTGGGCTTAAGGCGTGGGCCTCACCATCCTCGTCGCTGGGCCGGCCCTAGATATAAGAATTACCCTAAACATTCACAAAAGGAAATGAAAAATTGCGGGCCGGTCCACTTTTCAAAGTTTCAAATCAATACAGTTACGTGTTTTTATTTAAATCGGAAAATGATATTTTTAAGGTTAAAAAGACTATGATGCCCTTAATAAGCATGAGGCGCACTACAGAAATGAATCACGGTGCATTGATTATTGAACCGCGATTCATCAATTTTATTACATTAATTTTTGTATGGCGGTTCAATAATTTAATTGTCTAGTCTAATTTGCACAACGATTCATCAATTTTATTGTATTAATTTTTACACTGCGGTTCAATAATTTAATTGTCTAGTCTAATTATACTGTGGTACCAACTTTTATATACCGTGATTAATTAATTTTTGAATGGCGATACATATACCTAATCCAAGTTGCATCGTAGTATCAACTTTTATATACCACGATAAATTAATTTTTGAACCGCGATACATAAAATATTATTAATTCATTTTTGCATCGCGATACAAAATGATAATGAATCAGACCATGTCCTCCACCTTCTTCTTCCATCTCTTTCGCCGTAAGCATTCTTCTTCCCACTCCTCATCCGCCTTCGTTTGTCTGAAAATTCCTTCAAGTCAACACAAATTCATTACAGTTTCGTCATAATAAATCAAACAACTCGTTGACCTTTTGGGGGCGGTGTCCCCACGACCCCCGCGACCTGACCGGGCAGGTTGATCCTCATTTCATTGCCCAACAATAGTGATTTTCGAATTCAAAGTATATTGTCGGAGCTGTTAAAGGAGTCAATGGAATTTTCTGAACAATATTTCGAAATGTGGTCTTTTACGGTTGAAAAAAGAACGGTGGACTTTTGGAGTTGGAAATTTGAAAAAAGGGACCGACCAAAATTTTACCCAAAAGGAAAACTTAAATCGAACTTATTGTTGGGGCTGCTCGGGTCATAGGCTATGACGCGGCAACCTCGCAATCGCTCCAAGCTCTACATTTATGTTCTAGAAATGTCCTTAAATTATTGTAGCAAATAGAATTGGAAGAGAAGAGAGAGACGATGGACCGTTGTATATCGTATTCCAACTTTTTTCTTTACGTTTTAAGGTTACAATTTATATATAAGATATAATAACTACCCTGAACGTTCATAAAAAGGAAACTTTAAATCGAACTTATTGTCGTGGCGTGCTCAAGCCACAGGCTATGACACGGCCACCTCGAATCCCCTGCGATGGCTCCAAGCTCTACATTTACGTTTTAGATAGAAATATGTCCTTAAATTATATGTTATCCAAACTCTAAATGGTTTTAGAAAAAAACTATTCAAAATTATAGAAGTTGAGTATGTAATTAATCGAGGGGGAATTTACTGTTAGGACAAAAAGTGGGAAAATAAATAAATAAATAATTACATAATAAAATTGGAAACAAAATAATTATGTACTGCCTGCTAAGGGAAGGTAGTTGATGGTGTAATTTGGTGTAAGTTGATGCAGGCTGGTGAAAGCTGCTGACATTGTAAGCTGGTGTAAACTGCTAACAATATAAGCTGGTGTAAGTTGATGTAAACTACTGACACTGTAAGCTGGTGTAAGCTGCTGACATTGTGAAGATTTAGTGATCAGGAATAATCAAAACACTAGGCCGCCAGTGCCGATGAATCAGGCCGGGGGCAAGGACAAGGAAGCAGGGCGGCCGAATAGGACAATGACAGACAAGAGGAAGAGCGTGGGGATTGGTAGCCATAGAGGATCAAAGGTTGGATGAATGGACACCATTGAATGTTACCCGCGAGCACATCATGAACGTCTTGATCGCTGCGAATAAGTTGGTCGCAGCTCTACCCACCAAGATTATAGCCACTTGACAAAAGAATGCTACCTGCTGAAAAGGGCAATATAGGATCTGATTGACCAAGGGCAGCTCAGGAGGTTTGAGCGAGGTTACCAGGAGATAATCAAATTAGATGTGGTCCAATGGCCACCATAGCCACCAGGCCAAAAATATAGAGAAAACTTAATGAATGGGTATGTAGTTTAATTAGGTCTTCCTTTCCTACACCAAAAAACTTTTAACTAATCCCTTCATGATCCTTTATTTCCAGCCTTTAAGGAAACGAGATCCAGCCTTACATCTTCTATAGTTGATATAGAATGTGCCATGTTAACCGCAAAAAATCTTCTAGATGTAGCTTTGTTAATAACTGTCTAGTTTCACAACAATGAACCTATGAGAACTTCATGGTTGACCGTACAAATAAAAATCAAGTTCCAAAAAAAAAAGACAAAAACCATTATAAAAATGAGATAAGCAAACATCACTTCTAAAATTAAATCACTAGCTGTATTTAAGCACAATACTTAAGCATAGTAGAAAGTAGACCTGGCAATTGGGTGGGCTGGGTTGGGTTTGGGTTGGGTTGGAATGGGTAATGGGTTGAAACAGGTCGAAACTCATTAGAACCCAAATGTCAAATGGGTTGGGTTGAAATGGGTCGGGTTGGAACAGTAACGGGTTAAAGCAGGACGACCCGTCTCAACCCAAAAAATTCCCCCCCCCCCAAAAAAATAAATTTATAGCATAAAAATCACGGGTTGAAATGGATAACGAGTCCGACCCACTTTAACACAACCCAATCCAACCCGTTAATATTATTGGGTTGAAACGGGCTACCCACTTCAACCCAAAAATATTAATGGGTTGAGTTGGGTTGGGTAATTAGTGGGTTGGGTTGGATAGGTAATGGGTTACAATTATCAGGCCTAGCCGAGATGTTGTCACAGTGAATGGTAGGAGCATGTAAATAATGTCCAAGTTCACGATAGATAAAGGAAAACCATCTTAGTTCAGCTGATGTAGTAGCTAGGCCTGACAATTGGGTGGGTTGGGTTGGGTTGGAATGGGTAATGGGTTGAAACAGGTTGAAACACATTAGAACTCAAATGTCAAATGGGTTGAAATGGGTCGAGTTGTAACTCCTTCGAAATGCAAATGAATATAACCTCTTAAAAATGAGATGGTTTTTAGGGGCGGAGGGAGTTAGTAATGTTAGGGAGCTCAAAATTGGAAGTGGAGCTCGTATTAGTTTCAAACTTGAAACCAATTTTGCTCCACTTTCGATTCGGTGGCATGTCAAATAATGTCATTGGAAATCTCAAAAAATTAGCAAATTGCTAGTCTAGTGCTAAAAACTATCTACAATCAATGATCGAGGTGAAACCAAGAAATAAACCTCGTAGACACCCCAATCTTGAAGCCAGTTCTATATATTGTCTTGATTTTTTTACACTACTTTCAAAATTTTCTTACCAAACAATAAAAGTACAAGCAACAATGCATACAATAATTGGAGAAATTAATAATAAATATGAATATAGAGGAGAAGAAATACAACATAAAGGGTATAAATATAAAAGAGAAATTTGATTTTTTAACCAACGTACTAATGAGGGGCGACACAATTGATAATGTAATTTGTATAGGACCAATTTAACAAATGTACTTTATTTTAAGGTAAATGACATCATTTATGTAACGACTGTTTGCAAGCCATAAAGGAGCAATGATATAAACACGTACATGTCTACTTGCATGGATAGCCATGTCAGCAAGTAGTTAACATAGTTCGACGACAACTTAACGAATTTTGTCACATTGTTTGTCCATTTCATACATTTTGTTTCAAATTTTAGTACATTCGTTAAATTTGTCTTATACAAAGTATGTGGTCAATTGTCTCACTACCATATAGTACGTTGGTAAAATAAGTAATTTTCTCAAATATAAAATCATGATAAATTGAGGTATTTATTTGACATATATTCACATATATGTACTTCCTTCGTCCCAAAAAGTCCAAACTAGTTTGGGACGGAGGCAGTTTTAAGTGCTCGTTTAGTTGGTAGCCAAATGAATCGCGATTGTTGCGTACCAAAAGGAGCAATAAAGGGAGGAGAGTTTGGCTTACAGGTTGGAGAGAGAGACGGAGAATGGTGGAGGAGAGAGAGGCGATTGAGATGTAGAGAGAGAATTGGAGTGATGGAAACCATCGGAATGAGAAGCCCAAATGTTGTGCTGCTGCGAATTACATTTTTCTATTTTCTTTCTGGAGTCGCGTTATTGGCTGACTTGTGTTGTTTCTCCAGCCAATCAATGGCGTTAGGGTTTTTAAGGTTTTGGAGGGATTAGATAACATTTGCGGTCCAATCCACCCACCGAAACAGGGCTGCAGGGGAGCAAAACCCGAAAGGAGGTTAGAGCATGCACAAAGTTGGGGGAGCTTAAGCTTCTTCTTGTCTATTATATTGCAAAAATGACATTTAGCTCCCCACTTAAGCTTTTCAACAAAAACATCATTCCAACAATGAACAAATTCCAACCCTTTTATATATCTCACCATCTTTATAGCCGTTTTTTTTAAATATCCAAATTAAACCAACCAAGTTTTTATTAGTAGATAAATATGTGTACTTTAATTCAAAAATAAAAAAATTAAACAAAAACAATTTTTATGGCTTAAAATGGCCAAATACTTCAAAGGGATATTTATTTATTTATTGTTTTTTAGTTGCTAAGTTGAGGAGTTTATTTTGCTCCTCAGTCATAAGTTTGCTTAAAAACCTTTGTTGTTTGTCCTCTTATAATGTGGAACCCCTAATTAATTAGTCTGTCTTCAAGTCGTCGCGTGAAGCTAGGGGTGGGCATCGGGTCAGGTATCGGGTTTTTTGGGGTCGGGTACCTGATGTCTTGGGTATTAAATTATACTACTCGAAATCGAACCGAAAAAATTAGATACCAGCATGTTGGGTACCCAAAAAGATATTTTAACCGATCATCGAGTTTGGGTAATTCGATTTGTTTAAAACAATGTAACTAGAAGTCTGGAAGTCTGAAAAGAGATTAACAACTAAAAAGTCAACAAGGGAAAAGTAAAACTATTTCTTGTATCCAACACTAGTTATTTAGTCCGTGCTTCGCACGGGTACAATGTGGGATATATATATTTTTTTGTAATAATAATATAACTTTTGGACATTATAATTAAATTGTTAATCTCTTTCACAGTTATACTATTTTTTTCTATTGTTACTAATATTAAACGATTTTTTTTACCTAAATACTTTTAAAATTAACATAAATTTCTAACTAACATGAGATACTTATTTTGTATTATTAATAATAGTAAAAAATTTTGATCTAAAGGCTTTTAAAATTAACATCTAACTTGATAATAATATTATAAGTCTTTTTGTTAATAACTTTTAAAATCATAATTCATTTTTAAACAATGTGGGATACTTATTTTCTATTTTTATCGGTAATGAAAGTTTAAGTCTTTTATCTAAAGACTTTTAAAGCCAACACTATATTCTAACCATGTGGTATACATATTTTCTATTAGTAATAATAATAGAAGATAAAAGACTTTTTAACCAATATCCATTTCTAAACAATGCAGATACATATTTTCTATTGGTAATAACATAAAAATGAATTTATCTAATGACTTTTATAACAAATACTCATTTATAAATAATATGGAATACATTTCTTTGTAACCAATGTGAGATACATCATCTAATTTTTTATAAAATCACTATCATTTTTCTAACCAATGTAAAATACTTCTCTTATATTGTTAATAATGGTAGACTTTTAGAATCAACATCACTCTCTAACCAATGTGGAATACATATCCTCATTTGATAATAATAGTATAAGTCTTTTATCTTAAAAAATTTATAACCAACATCCATTCCTAAATAATGTGGGATACATCTCTTCTATTATATTGATGATAAAAGTAAAAGTCTTTTATCTAAAGACTTTTAAAACCAACATAATTTTTTAACCAATGTAGGATATCTCTTCTATTAGTAATAATAGTAAAAATCTTTTATCTAAAATTAAAATCAACATTACTTTCTAACCAATGTGAGATATACATCTTCTATTGGTAATAATGATAGAAGTCTTATATCTAAAGACTTTGAAAACCAACATTACCCTCTACCAAATGTATGATACATCAACTCTATTGGTAATAATAGTATTTTTAAAACCAATTTAATTTCTAACCAATGTGTGATACATCTCTTTTATTGATAATAATAGTAGAATAATTGTAACCAATGTGAGATACATGCATCTATTCTATTTGTAACAAAAAATCTTTAATCTAAAGACTTTTTAAACCAACATTTATTTTTAAACAATGTGAGATACATATATTTTATAACCAATATAAAATACATCTTTTCTATTGATAATATTAGTAGATATATATTTCATATTTGTTATAAATTGATTTTGGTTTTAAAAGTCATTAGATTAAAAATCTAACATTTTATTACTAATGGAAAAGTTGTATCTCACATTGGTTTGAAAATAATGTTGATTGTAAATTTTTATATATATTTAAGACTTTTACTATTAATAATAAAAGAGATTAATAGTAGAGATTAATATCTCATTATTGTATTAATTATTAATACCTATTATTAATATGTAATGGTTGAGAAACAATGAGTCACACATGAATGCTTAACAAAAAAAATAGTATTATTATTATAAAAAAATAATAGCTTAATAGTAATAATAAAAAGAATATTGTACAATTCGTATCATCATTGTCATAAATGAAAAGAAAAATAAATTTGCGTCCAAATGAAAGCTTTTTTTACATATTTCCGTAAGTAGACACCTTAAATTTTGGATTTTATGATATTAAAATATTTATTTTGAGACTTTTAAAATCATTATTCATATTTTAACAATGTGAGATACTTTTTTTCTATTTCTATTGGTAATAAAAGTTTAAGAATTTTATTTAAAGACTTTTAAAGCAAATATCTCTTTCTAACCATGTGGTATACATATATTCTATTGGTAATAATAGTATTTTTAAAACCAATACTAATTTCTAACAAATGTGAGATACATTCTTCTATAGTAATAATAATAATATTTTATATAAAAACTTTTGAAATCAACATCTCTTTCTAAATCATGTGGAATACTTCTCTTCTATTGATGATAACATAAAAATAATAATAGTAGTAGTATTTTATCTAAAGAGTTTTGAAACCAATATCTCTTTGTAAAAAATATATGATACATCTTTTGTATTGATAATAACATAAGAATTCTTTTATCTATGAATTTTATAACCACATTATGTTTCTAAATAACGTGGATCTCTTTGTAACCAATGTGAGAATATCACTTTCCTAACCAATGTGAAATACATTTTTTTTCTATTGGAATTAAGTATTTTATAAAAAGACTTTTAATGCCTACATCACTCTTTAACCAATATTGAATACATCTCATCATTTGGTAATAGTAGTAGAAGTTTTTTATCTAAAAAAAATCTAAAACCGACATCTCTTTCTATATAATAGGAATACATATCTTCTCTTCTCTTTTTATTGATGATAAAAGTAGAAGTCTTTTTATTTAAAGACTTTTAAAATCAACATCACTTTTTAACCAATGTAAAATTTATCTATTTTATTGGTAATAATAGTAATTTAAAACCAACATCAATTTATAACAAATGTGTGATATAAATCTTCTAGTACTAACAATAGTAAAAGTCTTTTATATAATCTAAAATAATTAAAAATCAACATCATTTTTTAACCAATGAGAGATATACATCTTTTATTGGTAATAATGATAAAAGTTTTTTATCAAAAGACTTTGAAAACCAACATCACTTTCTAACCAATGTATGACGTATCTCTTCAATTGGTAATAATAGTAGAGTATTTTGTAACAAATGTGAGATACATCAATTGTAAAAGAAAAAGTCTTTAGTCTAAAGATTTTAAAATCTAACATTTTCTTTTAAACAATGTGTTATACATCTCTTTTATTGGTAATAATATAAAATAATTTAAAATCAACATCATTTTTTAACATATGCGAAATATACATTTTCTATTGGTAATAATGGTAAAAGTCTTTTATTAAATGACTTTGAAAACCAACATCATTTTCCAACCAATGCATGATACATCTCTTCTATTGGTACTTAATACTCCCTCCGTCCCTAAATTATCGTCCTCATTTTCTTTTTCGTCCGTCCCAAAATAATTGTCCAGTTTGAAACTTACCTTTTTAGAAAATCACTTTTACCACTTTACCTTTAATTTTTCATTCTACTTTAATTATGAGCCACATACATATGAGCTTTAAATTAAACTACACATTAAATCAATATAAATAATCAAGTCAATTGTTTTTTCTTAAACTGTGCACCGGGTCAACTATAACGATTATTTTGGGATAGAGGGAGTAATCGTATTTTTAAAACCAACATCAATCTCTAACCAATAAGGGATACATCTCTTCTATTGTTGAACATTAGTGTTTTTAGTGAAAGAAATTATACAACTTGAAGCACAGATTACTTTAAATGTCATTTATTTGTTGACGAAAGTAATTTGCACAAATGTGTTCTACTCGGTGAGAGTATCGAAATGATATATTTATTTGTCCAAATCAAGTCTTGAATATTCCCCCATCTGCACCACCACCTCCTATAATTTCCCCCATCTCATTTCCGTTACGTCAGACTTCCCCAAGAAACCCATCATCTTTTTCTCTCTCCCTTTCAAGAATCATTTCATTGGGAGCAAAAATGAGCGTTATTGGCTACCTAAAAGCCAACAATTTAGATCTTCAAATATGGAACAATGCAGCGTTTGACAATGGCGGCAATTCAAAGGATCCTAATTTAATCTTCAAACCCATTTCGATTAACCCATTTGATTCTTTCGATTCATTCTCCAGTAAAGAAAATCAAACCCCAAGATTTTCCAAAGCCACATGTCGCTTACTACAACACCGATTACGCTAATGTGTATCAACCTCAACAACAACAATACTCACAACCCTCAAATTCGAATTCAAACTCATATTCATATTCACTGTATAATTGTTATTCTGATTCATCTTCAACCACTGTTTCATGAACAGTACGCAAAGCCAGTACTACTGTACAGTTCGACTTCAAACAATTCGAAGCAACAACCACAGCAACATCAACAGTATAGGCAGGCAGAGATGGCGTCCTATCATCCGCCGGTTGTTCCGGTTTCACGGGAAGGACCACCATCATTGACATCATCGCTTTCTCATCAGCGAGTACAAATTCATCTCCATCAAATTGAATTAAATCGATCATTTTCCATTATTTTAAGATGCACGGAGACAACAACAAACTCTCCATAATTCAAAGCTCTGTCTCCATCAACATCAGCAACATCCATTAAAATTTGAAGATCTTCATCATTGATCTGTTGGCCAAGTTTTTGTAAACCAACTTTTAATTCTCCCAACAAACAAACATTACAACCTTTCTGGCTCAAAACCCAGTTCAGATTTGATTCAGGCCCAAAGAGGCCCATTCTCAAGGAAATTTAACCCAAGAAGCCCAACCCAATTGAGGCACATTTGATTCAGGCCCAAAGAGGCACATTTTCCGTAAATGCTCATTTGTTTGTATCTCTCCAACTCGCACACTTCACAAAGTTGTGTGTACGAGTTGAGGGAGAGTGTTAAAGAAATAGGTCAAACCCACGTAAGCCCGATTGGGCCCGTTTACATAGTTAGCCCATTTACATTGATTAGCCCAATAGATCATTTTACCTTATATATAAATATTTCATGTAATAGTTTAAGAAAATAAATCATTCAATAATAATTTGTTTTACTCCTTTCTCTCTCTACATCTCACGCATGCTCTCTTCTCTCTCACCTCAGGCCACCACCGTCAATGGTGGTGGTGTAGACACCCCTAATTTATAAATATCCTAAAAGTATGATTTATAAATTATAAATAGACTAACAAAATGTTAAGTTTCTGTTAAGTTTCAGGGGGCCAAAGTGTCAAAGAAGAATAAAAAAGGAAAAGGACAAATGATAACAGCATGGGAGGAAAATGAAGCAATTTTAAAGGGGCAGAAAGTCGGGGGGCCGTGCCAAAATCTGTCTATGCAGCGCCTATTTCTATTTTTGGTCTCCAGCTTCTTCCTCGCAAAGTCCTGCCACTTCAGCGCATGGTACAACCTCCATAGCTAACCCTCTCTTCCTTCGTGCCTAAGTCTGGCTCCTTTCCGCCTATAAATAGAGGCCCCTCGTTCATTTCGATAGATAATTTTATCCTATTGAAGCTCTGCCCAGTTAATCTCTCTTGCTTTCTCTCCCTCTGTTACACTGCACATATACCCTTTCTCTCTCCCTCAAAGTTCCCAGCAAGCCAGCCTTCCTTCCTTGTCCCACAAGCCTTCATCCGAGCCTCCGTCCTCACCCAGGCGACCCGATCAATCAACTTCCCCTGCCATTACACCGCCAAAGTTTAGACACAACATACAACAAAATCAACAAGCCCTGCCGTTACACCGCCGAAATTCAAATACAATGTACAATATTTTCAACAAATACAAGCAGTTACGCCACCCAAATCTAGAGGTGGAAAGCAACAAATACAGTAGTTACGCCGCCCAAATTGCATCATGAAAAACAACAAAAACAAGCAGTTACGCTGCCCAAATTTCAACAAACAACAATCAAAAAGACTCTATCTCTCGAAGAGGACAGAGCGAGCACACTCACGCTTCAAGAGGTAGGTACCAAAATTACTATTTTCATTCATGTTTTTTTTGCTTATAAATAATATATATAAATAAGTCGTTACGCTGGTATTATTTTTCCTATAAATAGTATATAAATAAGTCGTTATTATAGTATAATTTCTTTTTATATTTTTTTACAACTTTAAAATATAGACGTTACAAGCTTTCCTTTATTTTTCATGTCGCATATATATCTATATATAAAAATGTTTTATCTAGATTAAATATATAAAAAGAACATTTTTAGCCAAAAACCAAGTTTGAGACCGAAAGCGTGAATTGAGTGTCTAACCACTTCCTAACTCGTAATTTAGCCTCCAAATATGTACATTCTGGAATTTTTGGTTTTTTTATATTTAACATTAAATAGAGATGACGACTCTGTTAATATATTTTTAAGTCCACAATGAGGTCGAGTGAATTCTACGCGCTTTAATGTTTTGAAATCACTCGTTTTTTTCAGTAGCGAGAAGGTGCGAAACGAGGTTCTCACAGTGGCGACTCTGCTGGGAATTTATATATATATATATATATATATATATATATATATATATATATATATATATATATATATATATATATATATATATATATATATATATATCTGCATATGATTTGGGAAATCTTGGAGCAACTTCATTTTCGTATATGTGCACTCCGCAAAGAAAAAAGAAAAAAGTGGGCGAGAAATTTATATTTCATTTATTCTTACGGCAATCAAAGATGTAATAATTTATTTACTTGTCTATTTTATTTTTTTTGGGATTAGGACAAATCTGTAATTAATAGGAATAGATATATTCCCTATTTTTCTTTCTATTTATTGATGTAACGCCGACTCGCGCGATCATGTCGTCCCTTCTCGGGAATCTTAAACTAACAATGTAATACCACAATCTCACATCGGGTAGATGTGAGACTTGGATGTGCTTTATATAGTGGTCACACACTACCTCTGGCCCAAGGTACTGTGTGCTTAGTGGGCCAATGTGTGGGCTACACGTAGCAGATCCGACTTTCGGGTTCGGGGCATTACAAACAAAGCCGAGAAAATCAACAAAAAACAAAAAGAAAGAAAAAACGTTTGCTTTCTTTACTTCTTCATATTTGCAAAAAGTTTCATGTTTTTTAGATGGCTCATACACTTGCACTCATGTGGAGATATTCTGAATCGTTACTCTTCAACCTTGATAAACACGCCCGAGTATCCTTGTTTTTAAAAAAGAACTCGGAAACTTAGACCGAAATTATCACGACTTGCGCCCTTTAAGGAAGGGCCATCTGGGTGTTATAAGCCAGCCTAGCCCCTGCATCACCCACGTTAATATCATATATATCTTTTAGGACACTTCATGAATCGGTCGGTTTTTATACCTCAAAGTTAGTGACCAATCTCATGTGCAAAAAAAAATGAATAAAAAAAATGCACAGGGATTGATTAAAAACCTTGATGGTATCTCCTAGACCGTTCGAATGGTGGATCACAGAAAAAGTATAGGCCATTCGTCTAAGATCTATCCAATCTTGTGAAGTCGAAAGTCATGTGAAATACGAAGGTCCTATCCTTTGGAGAAAGAATCAATTTTTCCAGGCTTAAGTCCCAGACTGTCAAAACAAAACAATGCTTGTCTGACTAATTTTTAGGAAAAAGACAAGTGTTAATTATAAAAGCACACTGTACTTAGCCGAACCAATTCCCGAAACCTTGCCTTCTTATACACTACCTTCGACCTTGTTTCATAAAAAACTGGCCCGAATTTGGAAAGGAAGAGATAACACTGGTCGGTTGATAAGGGATACAAGAACAGATAAAAATTGTCCCGACCCAAACCAAGAAAGATATCTTTGCGAACAAACAACGGATTGAGTCTAAGAGCTATATATATATATATATATATATATATATATATATATATATATATATTTGAAAGACTATCGGAGAGCGTCCTAGTTATCTCGGACTATGAATAGATAGAAGATATGACCCCAGATAGAGTAGAGATTACTGCGTATAGATCAAGTCAAAGAGTATAAAGATTAGTTCAGAGGATACAGATTTGGGTAGAATGGCTGTCAATGATAAACACACTTTGTGGGCACAAATATAGAAGTTCTCGGGTACACCCCGAATCCTGAATTCCAGGAATGGCTAAAATGAGAATTGGATACCCATATGGAAAGGGTAACAAAACAAATGGTCAGGAAGCTTTTGGAAGGTTTAGCATAGATCTTCCCCCAATTTTCTCAGCGAATCAGGAACTTACAACCCTTAGCTGACAACCCCTTCTCTCTTCTAAGAGTCAATTTTCCTACCTCAACAGAAAACGCCTTCCCCATAATACCAATATGTTCAATGTTTGTTTCCCTCATTCAAACACCAACCCAACACTCTCTTACCCCAACACTTGTCACCAAAACCCATGGAGCTACTTCACCTATGATCCTGCAAAAACATGTACCCAACAAATGGCCTGTGGGATGCCAACTGGAACGACCAATATGACATCTATGCACGAAGCTCACTAGAATGGACGACTACCCTCAAATGGAAACACATACAATGGGTTTCTTGTATGATGTTGCTCCAGTCAAGGATGAAAGAATGATACACAGTCATCCTACTCAACAACCTAATCCCAGTCAAACATCTCGTCTCATGTGAAAGGAAAGAAAGGACATAAAAAAAGATCAAGACATTATGATGATTTACCTGTTTCAAGGTCTGTGGTTCTTCAAACATTATGGGCCCACGACCAGCTTGAATTACTCAAGGGTTATAAACCTCCAAGCCCATTACCTGGCACATAGAATCATTCCTATTATTGTAAATACCATCGCTGCAGTGGTAATCTCACCGACAAGTGTTACACACTCCAAAATGCCATCCAAGACCTCATCGATAACAAAATCATCGCAGTACTAGATGTAGTAAACAAACCCTTGCCCCTGATCAACGTGATCGAGGCTGACAATGTTAAGATATGTACACATGCTCAGTTTGGAAAAAAACATTTGCCTTACAGTGTTGTCCCTTTATGTGCAAAAGACACAAACTCTGATTTGCAACATGCTCTCCTGGAGTGTCATATTAAACAACAGTCAAAAGTCGCCTCAGGAAAAGGTGAACAACCTTGGGAAAGCCACTTGGGTTGGCGGAGATGTTAGTCACCTTATCACGCCTTACGCCCCTTAAGGAAGATCCAAGTGGGTTTTATAAGCCAACCTAGCCCCAGCATCACCCATGTTAATATCATATATATCTTTTAGGACACTTCATGAATCAGTCGGTTTTTATACCTCAAAGTTAGTGACCAATCTCATGTGCAAAAAAAAAAAAGAATAAAAAATGCACGGGGATTGATTAAAAACCTTGATGGTATCTCCTAGATCATTCGAATGGTAGATCCCGGAAAAAAATATAGGCCCTTCGTCTGAGATCTATCCAATCTTGTGAAGTCAAAGTCATGTGGAATACGAAGGTCTTATACTTTGGAGAAAGAATCAATTTTTCCAGGCTTAAGTCCTAGACTGTCAAAACAAAACAATGCTTGTCTGACCAATTTTTAGGAAAAAAACAAATGTTAATTATAAAAATACACTGTACTTAACCGAACCAATTCCCGAAACCTTGCCTTCTTATACACTACCTTCGACCTTGTTTCGTAGAAACTTGGCCCGAATTTGGAAAGGAAGAGATAACACTGGTCGGTTGATAATGTATACAAGAACAGAGATCAGGTCAAAGAGTATAAAGATTAGTTCAGAGGATACATATTTGGGTAGAATGGCTGCCAATGATAAACAAACTTATGTGGGCACAAATATAGAAGTTCCCGGGTACACCCCGAATCCTGAATTCCAGGAATGGCTAAAACGAGAATTGGATACCCATATGGAAAGGGTAACAAAACAAATGGTCGGGAATCTTTTGGAAGGTTTAGCATAGATCTTCCCCCAATTTTCTCAGCGAATCAGGAACTTACAACCCTTAGCTGACAACCCCTTCTCTCTTCTAAGAGTTAATTTTCCTACCTCAACAAGAAACGCCTTCCCCATAATATCAATATGTTCAATGCTTGTTTCCCTCATTCAAACACCAACCCAACACTCTTTTACCCCAACACCTGTCACCAAAACCCAAGGAGCTACTTCACCTATGATCCTGCAAAAACATGTACCCAACAAATGGCCAGTGGGATGCCAACTAGAATGACCAATATGACATCTCTACGCGAAGCTCACCAGAATGGATGACTACCCTCAAATGGAAACACATACAATGGGTTTCTTGTATGATGCTGCTCCAGTCAAGGACGAAAGAATGATACACAATCATCCTACTCAACAACCAAATCCCAGTCAAACATCTCGTCCCATCTGAAAGGAAAGAAAGGATAGAAAAAAGGATCAAGGCATTATGATGATTTACCTGCTTCAAGGTCTTTGGTTCTTCAAACATTATGGGCCCACGACCAGCTTGAACCACTCAAGGGTTATAAACCTCCAAGCCCATTACCTAGCACATAGAATCATTCCTATTATTGTAAATACCATCGCTGCAGTGGTAATCTCACCGCCAAGTGTTACACACTCCAAAATGCCATCCAAGACCTCATCGATAACAAAACCATCGCGGTACTAGATGTAGTAAACAAACCCTTGCCCCTGATCAACACGATCGAGGATGACAATGTTAAGATATGTACACATGCTCAGTTTGGAAAAAAAAACATTTGCCTTACAGTGTTGTCCCTCTGTGTGCAAAAGACACAAACTCTGATTTGCAACATGCTCTCATGTAGTGTCATATTAAACAACAGTCAAAAGTCGCCTCAGGAAAAGGTGAACAACCTTGGGAAAGCCACCTGGGTTGGCGGAGATGTCAGTCACCTTACTAGATCTGGTCGAGCCTACCAACCAAACCAAGAAATTGGCACCGCTCTGGAAAAGACAAAGAAGCTGACACTAGGGCTAAAGATAAGGAAGATGCTTTGCTAGCCCAAATGAAGAAGACTCAATCTAACACATCCATCTGGGGCTTGTATGCGCTTCTAAAAACCATCGTGACACGCTGGTCAAATCTTTAAGCCAGGTGATCATCCCCATTGAAACATCTTCTGGCGAACTGACCTAAATGATAGGAAATATACATTTTGGGAATGTGATCATGTTCACTGATCTAGACCTTCCAAAGGAAGGAATCAACCATATAGACGCTCTTCATATCATAGTGGGAATCATGGAGAAAAGGGTACCTCGAATCCTGATAGACAACGGCTCATTTGTAAATGTTTGCCCTATGAGCACATTAGCTAAATTGGGATCAAAGATCTCAGAATTAACCCCATCATCACAGACAGTATGGGCTTATGACAACACAAGTCGGTGTGTCTTGGGAGTGGTAACACTAATGATGACAATTGGCCTGTTTACCATGTTAGTTGAGTTCCGGGTCTTGGATATCCCAACCACTTTTAGTTTATTATTGGGATGTCCATGGATCCATGGGGTAAAAGGGAGTAGCATCTTCGTTGCACCAATGTGTCAAATTCATCCATGACGATCATATAGTGATCATACTTGCTGATAAAGTTATTGAGAACAAGGAAAGGGGGGACATCCCGATCCTCGAGATAGAGCACGATGACACTGGTATCTTCCTAAGTGGCTTCAAAGTCATCCCTTAGACAAGGGTTAATGCAATTGACTACGTGCGAGAAACTGACATTACCGGAAAGAAAACTATAGTCTTCGAATAAATGGTTCCGTTAAACATGCTCTAGAAAATGAGTTACATGTTTGGACTGGGTCTTGGCAGAAATCAACAAGGGCTGATTAATTTAGTCCAATAAGAGATTAAGGAATGCACACCCCCATTCGGTTTAGGATACAACCCTACACCAGCCGAGCTAGTGGCGGTCATGAAAGAGAAACACGAAAGAAGTAAGGCCGAACGTGAAAGGTGGCCCTACAAGGATCCTCCTTTAAGGCCGTATAGAAAAACTCTTAATGGGTACTTCGCGAAAAAAGGCGAAAGAGCTGCCTATCTCAATTCTCATGTTCCAGAACCGTGGATGGATCAAAACAGTAAAAGGCACCCTGGTTGGGAAATATTCGAAGATGTAGGTCTCGCCACCAGCGAAATGGAGAAAGTTATTCTAGAACCATGCAGCACCGCATACAAGACTGTGATAGTTGAGAACACCTAGACCATAGACCAAGATGGTTGTGCCTTGCCTTTGTTCGATAGTGACTTCATAGGAGATGGTTTTCTGGGTATGATCGACGGAGGCACTAGTTATGAAGGACTCCCGACTGAATTTGTGGCTATTACTGATAATCCACTAAAAAATTGGTACACCACCATTGGGCCTCTTTTGACAACAGCAGACTTAGTGGATAATTTCGGATACTGTAAGTCCAGTTGGCAACTGACAAGGCTAGAGGGGGGGGGGTGAATAGCCTTTTAAAAACTTTAAGGGTTGAATTGAAAAACTTTAAAAGTTTGCAGCGAAAAATGTAACCTTTTCAGTCAGCTGATATGGTCAGCTGGCTGAGACACTTAATTCCCTTTTGAAAATAGATCACTAAATATAAAGAATGAACTGAAGAACAATTTATCAAAACAAATAAGTAAAAAATTTATGTAAGTAACTGGCTGACACTTGGGTAGATCAAGACTTCTTAAGTGTTAGATCGGTTTGTAAAAGCTGAAGAAATAACTGACAGAGAAATTGAAGTGGTTCACAGTAAAACTGTTATGTCCACTACCAAGTTGGTCAAACTTGGATTTTTTGAAGTGCACTAATTTTATTAAAAATCTAGATGATCTCTAATGGATATGTGTACAATCAAAAGACCAGTGTTTATGGAGTATGATTGAATAACAATCAAACTCGTGAGACAAACTAACTGATTTCTAAAGAATATGAACTAAGTCACTCAGTGTTTGTCTAAACAATAACTAGAAAGTGAAGAATATCTAGCTCAAGATTAGGAAGATTAAGGCACAGAGAGGATGTCTTTGAGAGTATGAATGCTTCAGACTTCTGTATGTTCTTCAAGTGATTCCTGAGGGTATATATAGAAGATCTTGAAGAGCAGCCCGTTAGAAACACATTTGAATTTGAAATGTGTTAAGTAAAACAGATGTATCTTCTCACAAGATCACAGTGATCCTGTTAGACAGATATCGTACAAAATATCTAACAAAACACAAAACAAGAAAGTGTCAGTACTGTAAAATGTTTAAGCAAAAGAGGTAAAGAAGCTGGCACTTTAAAATTATGGTCAACTGATTCTATGTGACTGACAAGAGTATATCTCAAGTTGACCAATAATAACTTATAAATTCTTTGGCTGATAAAAAGTAGAATGATTTTAAGCAAATTTAATTAAAGCAAGATTCAACAGATACACCTTTCCCCATTTTTCCCTTTTTACCTCGGATTAGTCACCTACCAACCCGCTTCCTGATCATAAACTTGAGGACCTCAATCCTTAGGACCTCAATAAAGTAGCCAACAATGTAACCCCAGTTATTAATAATGAAAATCTCAATGTTTCTGTGCATTCCTTGGTTTCACATGTGTTAAAAAATGAATTAACTGAATTAAATGAAAACATAATTGAACCAATTAATAATGAATTATTTAACAAAGTGGACCAAAAAGATAAAGAATACTTAATTGAGCTCGCAAAGTTGGTGAAGCAACGAGAGGAGCACTAATCAGCAACTGTAGAAGAAGACTTGTCCATCGTCAATCTGGGATGAATAATGAGATCAAAGAGGTCAGAATCGGCAGTTATGTTCAAGGGGAAGAAAGAGTAGCTTTGGTTAGTCTACTCAAAGAGTTTTCAGATGTCTTCGCATGGTCTTACGAAGACATGCTTGGGTTGGATCCAAGAATTGTAAAGCATCGAATTCCTACATACTCTGATGCTAAGCCAGTAAAGCAGAAGCTCTGCAGAATTAAGCCTGAATGGTCACTAAAAGTGAACTAAAAATGAAAGAAGAAATCATGAAACAACTACACGACAAGTTCATTCAGGTGGTTGAATACCCGATCTGGCTATCAAACATAGTGACAGTGCCAAAACCTAATGGAAAGGTTCGAATCTGCATGGACTTCCGCGACCTCAACAAATCATCTCTCAAATATGACTTCCCTCTACCCAACATTAATGTTGTGGTAGACGTTGTGGCCTCTCATAAACTAAGATCTAAGGAAAAAAATTTCCTTCATCACTCCATGGGGAACATATTGCTACACAATCATGTCATTTAGGTTAAAGAATGCTGGGGCTACATATCAAAGAGTTGCCACCACCCTGTTCCATGACATGATACATAAAGAAGTTGAAGGTATACGTGGATGATATGATCATTGATTCCGACAACACGAATGGGGTCCACGTTAAGGACCTTCGAAAATTCTTCGGAAGGTTGTGTAAACACCAAATGAAGCTCAATCCAACAAAGTGCACATTTGGAGTCACCAAAAGCAAGGTCTTGGGATTTATGGTAACCAAGCAGGGAATTGAAATAGAATCTGCAAAAGTAAAAGCTATCATAGACATGCCACAGCCAAGGACTCCAATACAAGTCAAGGGTTTCCTGGGCCGACTACAATATATCAGTCGGTTCATTAGACTGTTGACATCCATGTGTGAGCCACTCTTCAAGCTGTTGAAAAGGATACTAACCGGGTATAGGATGAAGAGTGCTAGTTCGCATTTGAAAATGTAAAAGAATACCTCGTTAGCCCGACAGTGGTAGCTCATCCTTACATTCACAAGCCTCTCTTGCTATACCTCACTGTCACAGACACTGTGGTCGGGGCTATGCTCGCACAAGAAAATGAAGATTCCTATGCCGAAAGCGCCATTTATTTCATAAGCAAAAAATTACAAGGCAATGAACTCAACTACTCAGCCTAAGAGAAAAATTGTACGAGTCTAGTTTGGGCGACACAAAGGCTCAAGACCTACCTACAGACTCAACCCATCAATGTAATCTCCATAATGGACCCGATGAAATATATTTTCGGAAAACCGTCACTCTCTAATCGGTTGGCTAAATGGACATTCTTACTCAATGAGTTTGACATCACATATTCCACTCGTAAATCAATCAAAAGAAGTGTAATTACAGACCATCTGGCCAATTTACCATTGGAATCAAAAGACGCCAAGGAACCAGGTTTCCCAGATGAAGGTGTTCTTGAAATCACAGATGAAGACACCAAGTGGCAAATGTTCTTTGATGGGGCTACCAACAAACGAGGTTTCGAACATATGAATACTACTAATTGATCCAGTAGATTTTCACACTCCTTTAGCCGTAAGATTGGAATGCGAATGTTCTAACAATACTATCGAGTGATTCCGCCTTAATTATAAATCAGATCGAAGGGAAATGGAAAACGTAAGATTCTCGGCTTTAGCTATATCATGCTCATTTGACAACTCTAGCAAGAGAGTTTGGTGATTTATCATTCCATTATTTTCTGCGGGATAGAAATCAATTTGTTGATGCATTGGTGACATTAGCCTCGTTGGTCAAAGTTTCAGCAGAAATGAATATCCAACTATTCGTGGTCGGGAAGAAAGTAACTCCTGCCTACTGCTTCACAATCGACACAACTCTCGAAAAGGACAATGGGCCTTGGTATTTAGACATCGGGAATCTGTTCAAGAAAGGAGACTATCCAGGAAAATTAGACAAAAGAGGAAAGATCGCTCTATGGAGATGGGCATCGCAATTTGTGATCAGCGGAGGTAGCCTTTATAAAAGGCAATACCAGGGGTTGAATCTGTTATGTATAGATCAGATCAAAGCAGAACGAGTCATGGACCAACTACATAGTGGTACTTGTAGACCACATATGAATGGGCATGTGCTTTCAAAGAAAGAAATTCGACAAGGGTACTATTGGAGTACGCTAGAAACTAACTATATTTGGTTGGTACGTCACTGTGACAAGTGCCAGTGTTTTGCCAATCTACAATATGTTCCCCCGCATATATTTTACAACTCCATAGCTCCCTGTCCCTTCTCAATGTGGGGAATTGATGTCTTAGGTCAAGTTCACCCTAAAGAATCAAATGACCATGAGTACATTTTAGTAGCAGTCGACTACTTTACAAAATGGATAGAAGTTGCTTCTTAAAAAGTGTTGAATGCCAAAAAGGTGGCCGAGTTCATCAAGACAAATATCATATATCGTTACGGAGTACCTCTTGAAATGATCTCTGATAACGGTACACATTTTAAAGGAGAAGTAAATCGACTACTCGATGAATTCAAAGTACAGCAACACAAGTCCTCCACATATCGACCACATGCCAATGGAGCCATCGAAGTAGCTAATAAAACGTTAGAGAACATTATCAGAAAGATGGCTAAAACAGGAAGAGACTAGCTTGAGAAATTGCTGCTAGCACTCTAGCGCTACCGCACATCAGTTTGCACGCCTTCGGAAGCCATGTCATATTCCTTAGCTTATGGCATGGAAGCAGTATTGCCTATTGAAATTGAGGTCTTATCATTAATAGTAATGATAAAAGCAGAAATAGCCGACTAGATAAAACAACGCTACGATGAATTAGCCCTGTTAGATGAGCGAAGGTTACTGGCTTTGGAACACACTCGAGCATACCAAAAAAGAATAGCTCGAGCATTCAATAAAAAGATCAAAGGCCGAAGCATTCAAGTAAGAAGTTTGGTACTCCAAGAAAAGCCCCCCAATTATGTGGACAATAGGGGAAAATAGAAGTCTCCATAAATGGGACCATAACAGATATAGGCTGGAGGCATCGTTTTCCTTACAAATGAAGATGGGGAAAATTTTGTTCAGCCCTTCAACATGTACAAGCTCAAACGGTACTATGCATAGGCCCAGACGTACCTAAATGACCATGTTGCTTTTTCTCTCTTCAGCTTGTTAGGTTGAAAACCCAAAAAGGCGACTTAGGCAAAAGTTAGAGCATCGAAAAAAAAAATAGGATAAGGAGAAATAAGGGCTCACTAGGTTGAAAATCCGAAAGGGCGGCTTAGGCAAAAGTTAGAGCACAAAAAAAAAAAAAAACCAGGAGAAGAGGAAAAGAGAAAAGTAAAGGCCTCCAGCATAACAGAACTACGAAGACATGAGCCTCAAACTAAGGAACGTAGGCAACCTACGGGTGAGGTCGTATATGTACAAAGGTTCGGCATATTTCATTATATTACAAGGTGTTCCAATCTATTACAATCGTTCTTGACCAACAAAGGGAAAAAACACTACATAGCGATTACATATTAATACAATAAAAACATAGTACAAAAGGTCCAAAAGTGTAACCTTGGAGTACGTGTCTAAGACATTGAGGTAGTCATTAACGCCCCCAAAATACCGCCTAAACACCAAAAGCTCGGAAGGGTCATTAACCCCCTCCCCCATCCATAAACTTTTTCTTCAACACATGGGACGTCCCAGTCGGGCCCA
This sequence comes from Codonopsis lanceolata, assembly GCA_013146195.2. Lineage (NCBI taxonomy): Eukaryota > Viridiplantae > Streptophyta > Magnoliopsida > Asterales > Campanulaceae > Codonopsis > Codonopsis lanceolata. The sequence goes on along the minus strand of CM028377.1, from coordinate 85,160,339 downwards.
TACACTCATACGAGGTGCTGCTGATGCCCCAATATCATCCAGATGAGAACTTTTTGAACTCTCCTCCTCATTATCATCACCACCATTATCGAACGCTGCATTATTTCTCGGACTGGCAGCATCACCTCACCTTTCATTACTTTGCCTGGTGGTGTTACTTGGACCAGCAACATCACTTCGCCTTGCATCGCTCTGTCTGTCTGCATTACTTAATATCGGTGGAACATTACTAGGCCCTGATTCATCAGGTCCACGTGCCTCCTGGGCTCCGAGACCATAGACATGCTAAAACTCTTGTCGACGAACCAGAGGGATTACCAAACCAGAACTCTCAAAATCTTCGCCTATTCCATAAGGCGAGCATCCAGCCCATTGGTAACACACCTTGCCAGAATCTCCTGGAGGGTATGCCTAATGGTGGGGGAATGCTCTTATGTAACCCAGAGTAACTATGTCAGATAAACATATGAAAAGAAGATGTTTTCAGAGAAAGCATAAGCAGTGGCCCGCAAAGGATGGTCCATGGCCCACATCCTCCGAATAAGGTGACCAACATTACCTTCGATCACATCCATTTACATTAAGGGATGATCCTGATTAGACACAATTTCTTCTTTGCCAAATTGACGGAGAATCCTGTATGGCAGATCGAAACTGGCTCTACGGAAGCCGACAAGTATCACTTGGGTATAGATACCAGTAAACATATGAGAATGTTGGATTCGCCGTTGACCCAATACCTAAGATATATCAATGGACGTAGCATGCACCAAATGCTCGACCCAGTGCCTTTCATTCTCAAAAAAGGTTTAAATCTCAATTTGGTCACCCTACTTTCGACCAAAATTCATTAAGCTCACTCTACTATTTTTTTCCTCAAATTAATCATTCTACTTTCACATAATTAGCACGTTCATCACTCCATCCATATATTTGGATGGAAAGTTTAATTATTTTAGGAAAATTCAAAAATACCTTACTAAGGCCGCTTTATCCCTCGTCGGTAATCTTTGACGAATTCAATCTCAGGAAGAGTGGTGGATGAAGCAAAAATGGCAGCAAAAATGGCGGGGACAGCGAAGCTTGATCTAGAGGCGAAATTGAGGAAGTTCTTGAGCCCCTGGTCGAAGGAAGGGCTAGGGTTATTAACGAATTGGTCCTATCTTTCATCAATTTAAGATCAAGGCTTGGCCGAGTCTCGAACTACTCTCCATCCCTTCGATAGGAACGAGAACGCCTTACGATGGAGGTCGATGATGAAAAAGACGACGTCGTCATCGAGTCGAGTTGGGAACGAAGTTAGGCACAAAGCCCCAACCCGTTTGAATCGAAAAGATGATGATTCAAAGAAGGAGATTACGAATGAAACGCCGACGCCTCGTGATGGCGGACTTGCATTTCCAAAGCGGCGATGTAATATGTCCTTCTAAGGTTAGAACGTTAACCTGAACTAGATTGCCAAGAACACGCACCACCTTAAGGTAACTTTTTCTTTAGTAAAGAATCACATGGATCCACCGAGTCCTTATCAATCGACGGTCTCAAGCGACCACTAGATGGATTGGTGGAGTGCATCGATGAGCTTTGAGGACTAGATCTGTTGTTCAGTTATGGCCGACATCCCCCAAATCGCCTATCTTTTTTCTCTCTCTCTCTATCTCTAGTGTCGCCATCTTCATAGCTGCCCTCGCCATGTTACAAACCCAATGATTAAGCAATCCGAGATCTCATCTCCTTTCTAGAAACCATTCATCTTCTCGGCGATTCTCCATGGCCGCCATCCGTCTCCCTCTGCTTTCTAGTCGCCTCGCCCATCACCACAATCCTCTCTCCTCCGGCCAAATCGCACCTGAACATACCCACATCAAAGCTTTTGGATCATTTGACTTTTGGAGAGAGAAAGAGTGTATGTGTGTGTGAGGAGAAATATTGAGTAGTAAACGGGTGAGATTGAAAATTGGTCCACATTTTTATTAAGGGGTATTTTGGTCTTTTTAAAGATTTTCATCCAACATAACGGGCAGAAATAACTCGACTGACCTTAATGAATGTCGAAGCCAAGTAGAGTGATCAAATTGAGGAAAAAAATTGTAGAGTTAGCTTAATGACTTTTGGCCAAAAGTAGGGTGACCAAATTGAGATTTAAACCCTCAAAAAACCGTGGTATTTACCGAGGGACCCGTGGCCAGAAGGGTCATATCGGTCGTTTCTCAAGACTAGAGGTGGCAAAAATTTATCCAACTCATTGGGTTATCTATTATATCCATTATAAAAGACTTATCGGGTGTTATCCATTAACACCCAATTAAGTTAATGTGTGTTAATATTAACACCCAATTACAAAATGGATAATTATGGATATTAACCGGTTATCGATTGAGTTTATCCACTAATGTCACCATCACCATTGAGTTTATCAACTAATGTCACCACCATCAACCGCCTCCACCCACCGCCGCCACTTCCCACCTCTGGCAACCGCCACCGGCCATCGCCTCCCACCTCCGGCAACCACCCCTAAGCCGCCCATCATCACCACCATCACCACTGTATGCTCTTTACTTAAAAAAAAAAATAATTAGATACATAACTTACTTTTAGCAAGATTCGAACTTCAATCAATTGCTTTATACCAAAGCTTGTTACCAATAGGCTAGACCGCTTTTTGATATTTATTAGAAAGTTAATTAATATAAGTATAAACAAGTAATCATAAAAATTATTGATTATTATGAACATATTTGTTTTTTTTTTGTTTTGGATTAAGAATATTTGTTTGTTATTTATAATTTATAATTATTATGAATATAAGTATTTATTTTTTTAATAAGGTATTTGACTTTTTTTATTTTTTATTACTTTTACATAATCATTTACTAGTGTCAAATCAATAAAAACATATATTTTATATCTCACAACTATGAAGACTATTATAAAATTTTGACAACTTTATATATATTAGGTGATAAAAATAGTGTCGCATTGCAAATGTCACTTTTTATTTGAGTAAAAAAGGAAAGAAAAGATAAATGTCAAAATTAAGAGAATATCTCGGTCGTTGTTGAAAGTGAGGCCCATGAATTTTTTATTAAATGTGAAAAGTTGGTGAAAATATTATGATTTATGAACATTAAGTTATTAACTTATCATTGTGTGTGTGTGTGTGCATGTGTGTGTTTTTGCTGCGTGTGTGTGTTTTTTTTTGGCGTGTGTGTGTTTGGGTGGGTTTGTGTGTGTATGTTATACTTAGTGAATTATAATATAAGTAGGTAAGTAATACTCAAAATAATAAATGATATTCCTTATTGGGTATTATCCGGATAATACACATTTATTAATGGATAGAATTGAATATTATTCAATAACACCCATTAAGGTTAATGGGTGTTATTGGATAATATCAAAAACTACCCATTAACTATATTGGGTAGATAATGGTTTTATCCAAATTAACCGGTAACACTCAATTGCCACCCCTACTCAAGACAGGTGGTAAGACTCGATTGAGATGTTTCTTTTAGCCATATGTGAATAAAAGAGGTTTCCCAGATGGAAATTGAGCATCACCAATTGAATAAGTGTCTAGTCCATGAAAAGTTTCTGCCAAAAAGTTTGAGACTATGTTCACCTGACGGTCTTGGGTCAACGATACTGGATCAACTGCACGAGCACCAATGGTACCAGTTTGGTTCGTTAGGAAATATGTTTCCGGGATACACAGAAGAAGAGCTGCCCACCGCCACCCCAAATTTGTCCAAACCTAAAACAGAAGCCTAAATAGCAACTCACCGACCATCACTCTCCCAAGTACAGTGTGCAATAATAAATAAACGACATTTGATTTTTATAAGAATCAAGAAATGCATCGCTAACAAAAAAAACCACATGTGCACATAACAATGAATAAATAATACATATTTCTTTATTGTTCTTTCAAATAATCCAATTTCCTTTCAAGAAACAAAAAAAAAAAAAAAGAAAGAAAGAAAGAGAAGAGTGTTTCCTTTTCATATGTATGTCAACATAGCTTGCATCTTCGCATTGCATCACCAAGTGTCTACCGCATTGGCCCAAGAAAATGCATATCTTCTGCTGGCCCCCTCCAAGGACAGTCGACACCAATCTTCATTAAAAGCTTGCTGAAGCTGCTGAACAAAGCATCGCCAGCACCCTGCAGTTCAATCATGCTAAGTTATCGCCCAAGGACGGTCAAAGCACTGCTAGCAATTTCATCATCCCACACGGATCCTATTTCCGTCCAGCATCCCACCAAGGACATCTTCCTAAAGATCATCATTAGTGTCATAAAAGGCTACACAAGGATCATCGACAACAATCCGCCACAAGGCTTCATAATCACCGTAGCAACGCACCTTCTTAATTATCTGCACATATTACATGACTTTCATTATATCTGCCACATTCACATCATGATTTTACTCGCCACATTTACTTTTGTTTTAAAATTTATGTCTTTACTGCTTTATTTTCACAAGTCTTTACAATAAAATTGCATCGCTTTTTCCATTCTAGGTTAAGCCCATAAAAAAAATTGCATCACTTTTCCCTTCTAGGTTAAACCCATCAAAAAAATCGCATCGTCATTTCAAAATTGCATTGTCTTAATTTATTTTGCAATGAATATTGCATTGTAAGTTTGTATTTAGTTTTCGCTTAATTGGCAATTACTATTGCAACTATCTTTCGCATCGCAACATCTTTCGGTCCAGAACCGAACTACGTTTGGTCTGATTCCTGAAAAGGATACTTAGGTAGCCTATTACGATAGACATGACCATCACAGCACAAATGCTTCCATTTCAAGTGTTTATATGCCCCCATATCAAATGCTTGCATGTTCCCATGTCAAAATGTTTACATGCTTCCATATCAAATGATCGCATGCCTTCCATGTCAAAATGTTTGCATGTCCTCATATCAAGTGTTCGCATGCCATCCATGTCAAAATGTTTATGTCCCCATATCAAAGTGTTTGCATGTTCCCATTTCAAAATATTTACATGCTTTCATATCAAATGTTCGCATACCTTCTATGTCAAAAAGTTTGCATATTCCCTATATCAAATGTCTGCATAATTCCATATCAAATGTTTGCATGTTTCCATATCACAAATGATTTTCTATATCTTAAAAGATCTCTCATGCGAATTCTTCTCACAAAGGGTGCAAACCCCGGGTCATATCATGTTCTTTACAAAATTTATGCCTTTTTTATCCTTTCCACAAGGGGTGCAAACCCCGGGTCTTGGGAACGATCCACAAAGCATTTCAATTTCATAAGCATTTCAATTCCACAAGCAATTTAAATTTTACAAGCATTTTAAAATTTTCAAGCAAATTCAAGTTTTCAAAAAATAAAAAATAAAAAAAATCAAACATTTTCGATTTTCAAAACATCCTGAAGTCCACTGCTTTTCATCCACCTACATTGTTTCCCCAGCAGACGAGCTCCGACCATCACAGAATAAAATATTTGCATCGCTAATACTTTAAAACTCAAAATCTCCCCCAGCGCTGTTTATCTCAAATTTGGGAGTCTATTTTATCAACGATGTTCGCTTACACGTTTGTTTACTTATAAACTTCATTGTTGAGGGTCTCTGTAGACACCCCAAATTCATACCCCTAATTTATAAATGTCCTAAGTATGATTTATAAATTATAAATGGACTAACAAAATGTTAAGATTCTGTTAAGTTTCAGGGGGATCAAAGCGTCAAAGAAGAATAAAAAAGGAAAGGACAAATGATAACAGCAGGTGAGGCAAATGAAACAATTTTAAAGGGGGCAGCAAGTCGGGGCGTCGCGCCACCCATATCTGGCGTTGCGCCAAAATATGTCTATGCAGCACCCATTTCTGTTTTTGGTCTCCAATTAAGTTTTTCCTTGCAAAGTCCTGCCACTTCAGCACATGGTACAATCTCCACAGCCAACCCTATCTTCCTTCGTGCCTAAGTCTGCTTCCTCTCCGTCTATAAATAGAGGCTTCCCCCCATTTATTTTGATAGATAATTTTCTCCTACTGAAGCTCTGCCCAGTTACTCTTTCTCTCGCTTTCTCTCCCTCTGATACGCTGTACATGTACTCTCTATCTCCCTCAAAGTTCCTAGCAAGCCAACCTTCCTTGCCCTGCAAGCCTTCATTCGAGCCTCCGTCCTTGCCCTGGCGAGCCGATCAATCAATAAGCCTTGCCGTTACGCCGCCGAAATTCAGACACGACATACAACATTTTCAACAAATACAAGCAGTTACGCCACCCAAATCTAGAGGTGAAAAGCAACAAATACAACAGTTATGCCACCCAAATTTCAACATGAAAAGCAGCAAATACAAGTAGTTACGCTGCCCAAATTTTAACAAACAACAAACAAAAAGACTCTCTCTAAGAGGACAGAGCGAGCACACTCACGCTTCAAGAGGTAGGTACCAAAGTTATTATTTTCATTCCTGTTATTTTTCTTATAAATAATATATATAAATAAGTCGTTACGCTGTTATTATTTTTCCTATAAATAGTATATATATAAGTCGCTATTATAGTCTAATTTCTTTTATATTTTTATTACAACTTTAAAATGTAGACATTACAAGCTTTCATTTATTTTTCCTATCTCTCTCTCTCTCTCTCTCACACACACACACATATATATGTATATGCTTTATCTAGATTAAATATATAAAAAGAGCATTTTTAACCAAAAACCTATTTTGAGACCGAAAGAGCGAGTTTGATGCCTAACATCTTCTTAACTCGTAATTTAGCCTCTGAACCCATACATTCTGTAATTTTTGGTTTTTCTCTATTTAACCTTAAAATAGAGATGACGACTCTGATAATATATTTTTGAGTCTACAATGAGGCCAACTGCATTCCACATACTTTAATGTTTTAAAACCACTCGCTTTTCAGTAGCGAGTGGGTGCGAAATGGAGTTCTCACATGCAAGGTTCTAAAAATCGTTAGGCAGCCGCTAGGCGGCACACTTTCGCCTAGTGCCTATAGGACTAGTCGGGGAGTAATCGGGGCCTAGAATTAATGCATAATTACCATTTTTTTATAATTTACATCAAAGATCAAACACATTGACTATAATTATTTTTTTTGTCATTTTATCAAACACTTGTCTATATTTGTAAAATGAAACAAAAATATACAAACCTACCACTAATCCCAATTCCCAACAACCTCAAAGCAATAAACCAGCCAAGTTTAGAACTAAAAACAAAAAAAATATTACTCCACCTACCTACTGCCCATACAATCCACAGTCTAACATATCCTCCCTAGTCCCTTCTCATTCTAAATTCTAAGTCCCGAGACAGCCCCCTTCTTTTTCATCTTTTTTTCTTCTTCTTTTTTCTCTACATCTGGCAGACCGGCAACCCCTTTTTCTTCCTTTCTTTTTTTGTTCTCTCTCTTTCCGGCAGACCGACTCTCCTAATTTTTTCATCCTCCAATCTCTTTCCTCCTAGATCTAACCCTTTAATCTATCCCCTCTCTCAGCCCACCAAATATCCAAAAAATCAAACCCCATTTCTTTCTACATCCCTCTCTTCCTCACCATTACCACTACCCCTTCTTTCTCCAGTTCGCCCCCTTCCTTCTTCGATCACCGCACACCACAAAATCAAAGTTACAAAAATAAATTAAGGTCGGCGGGGTTTGGCATAGGCGCCGAAATGGCCGATTAGGCAGCGACTAAGAAATTCGTAGCGGTGGAGAGACGCCTAGCACCTAGGCGGGGAGTTTTAGAACACTACCCACAAGTGGTCCGACAGCCTTCCTTAAACCTTTTTCCTTTACAAACCTTGACATTTAGGCATATAGCTTTGTTTGGTCATTAAGAAAACATTTATAGGCCCTAAAAATTTGGGGAAGAAGGCCTTATGCCCATTTTTAAAACTTTAGGATTCGATTGTAAACTTTGATATAAGTTAAGTTTTAAAAAAATCATTTTAGCCTTTACTAAATGTACATGGGCAACTTAATGGTATTTTGCTAACGACATCCATCCAAAGGACTGTCGCTGAAAAAATTTAATACTCAAAGGAGTCAGATTTGAAAAAAATTGTTAAGGGACTAAAATTGTAAATGACCTATACTCAAGGGACCAATAGTGCGATAAACCCTTAAAGTAATTTCTTTTAAATCAACTTCAAATTAAAAAGGGATTATAATCATCCATGTAACTTTGCGAGGTAGCAAGAGGAATCCGCCAATCACATAAAAGTCGAGGAGGTCGCAATAGGAGATAGTATAAGTTTGAGTAAGTTTTATATAAGACCGTCTTGGATCTTTATCTTTAAGACGGAACTTCACTCTCTCATAAATCAATCCACTAACACACGGTAGGTCGGGTAGGGAGGATATATGTCTTACTAAAAACATTTGTAAGACCATCTTACCCAAAAAATTTCGTATAAGTTTTTGGTTAATCATCCATATTCCATACTGTAATATATATTGGCATTCTAAGTGATCGAAATAAATACATGATAAGGATATGTTTGTCCAACAAAAAATGTGGCCTATATAAAAGTCAAAATTTTGAGTTTAAAGAGAATCCATTTTTGCATATTATTATTATTTTTTTATTTTTTATTTTTGTAGACCTTTCTCATTAGGAGACATGTGAAGGAACCGAACCTGAGACCTCACATTTTGTAAAACCCCAACTCTATCACTAAGCCACCCCTTAGGGTCAAGTTTTGCAAATTAATTTTAGATAATTAAATATGATTATTATCCTATATTAAGAAGATAAACAAAAATAAAAAAGGAAAAATATTAATTAAGCAAGAATTATGTTAAATCACGAAGATTAGGTTAACAACTAAAAAAATATATAAGAATAGAAATAAAGTAATTGTGATTAGGAAATTAAAAAAATAATATTAGGAATTCAATTTTAAAATATCTCGTACTAAATTATGGTAGTAGTTCTAAATTTAGAAAATTAGAAAAATTACAGAGAAAGGATATTAATAGAATTATAGTAATAATAATAATATTGTTTAACAATAAATATTCCTTAGGACATATTCATCTTAGACACAATGTGATTAAATAGCTATTGAAAGATGGAGTTATATCCATTGATTATGTGAAGTCGGAAGTAAATTTGGCCGATCCTCTAACTAAACCCTTGAAGAGAAAATTAATTAATGAAACATCGAGTGGAATGAGACTTAAGCCGATTTGAAATATCGACAGTGACAGAAATCCAACTTTTGTGATTGGAGATCCCATGAATGAGGTTCATATATGGGTAATAGCAAGTCACTTGTTGATCATGCTAGCACAATATGTGATAGTCCCTTTCTATGGTGTGAGAAATGCTAGAATGTAATTATATGAGAGGTTGAGTTGTAAGCTCTTAATGAATTTCATATCCCTTAAGGATGGTATATTTAATTGCGAAATATATTTGATGAAATTCACTTATATAAGTGTGGAGTGGGACTGCTCCTATGAGATCATGGCATGTCTCTAGAGCACTCATGAATAACCAGGCACACACATGGCTTATCTGCACAAAACCGATTTGAATGGCAATATATTGAGAAAGTGTAATGTGAATTGTAAAATTTTAATTTACAATAAAAGTTCTTGGTTCATAGAAGTTATATACTTCACCAAAACTTTGTATGTTAAAATTTATCTTTCTAGATTTGGTTCATAGTTAAAAGACATCAGATTCGATGCATTTACACTTATTTAGTAACCTACCTTAAATTGTTTTATTATTATTATTATTATTATTATTATTATTATTATTATTATTATTTATTTATTTATTTATTTAAATTCTTTTGAAACATGTGAGGGATTGTTGGATAAAAATGGTTTTATATGTTTCTAAAGACTAATGCTTTCTAATTTCAAATTGTAAGAGAAAAGTGAGAAGACTTGGTCTTCTTATTTGTGTATAAACTAATCCCACGTTGTGATGAAGTAGTTGGTTGTGGACTTAGTCTTTCTATAAAAGTTGATTGGCTTTTCCCTTTGTGTTTTGAAACTAGTGTAGCACCCATGGGCTAAAATTAAATTTAAAAATAAATAAATAATAAATAATTTTAATGCTAACAAATTATACAAATTTCTGAATTTCATTTCATACAAGATATAAGACTCACCCAATGCACGAAAAAACACTAAAAAGACATTATATACATATTCACTTTCATTTTAAAGTCCCACATAATTGGTTGTTTAAAATATCTACCTCTTTACTAAACATTCTACAAAGATCTTCTTTTCCATTTTTTTTAAATTAATGACCCATCATCTCTCTCGTTATTTTTTACATACATGTTCAGAATTGGGGAAAGGAAATACAAAATATTAAGATCTTTAGGGATTTGCAAAAAAAAAAAACCAGCTCATTGATCAAAGTTTTTTAATGTGAAAATGTTGTTAACCAGTATTGTTTAAATTTTTTTTGACAAATTTGAGGGAAGGAAAAATAATTATTTGCAAAAAACTTGGTCCGTCAAAACTTTTTTTCATTTGATAATGTTTTGTAATATTATTCAATATTTCAGCGATCAACGTCTGAAGCTTTTCACTATATTCATAATGTACAAATATAACACATGTAAACAATTTTAAATGAATTCAAAGCAGCCTTAACATTGTGCATTTGCAAGGTCCAGCCTACATTGCATATTGTCATGAATTCATGCCCACGAGCTAATTTTGATTTTGAAGTAACTATTTTGCCTCGTTCAACCAAATGGAGTAAATATCACAAGCGAAGAGCACAAAATGCACCTACAAACATAACAAAATGCACCTACAAACATAACAAAATCGAGTAAATTAATGAAAAAAATTTCCACTTGAATATTGACTTTTCTAGAGCTTGCATATTCTTAAGCCATCATCAATGTACGAAATAAGACATTAGTGAAATACTTGATCGTATGTTGAAGGCTTGAGAAGAGAATTTACCAGATGTTGATGAATCCTTTAGAAACTCAAGGTCAAAAATGCCACCCGAAGCACCCTCCACATTTCCTGAGCAAGTCCATGGCCACACAACTGAACCCCTGCTAGCATCTAAAAACATTGTAAACTTAATATCAACTATCATTGTCATTCAATGATAATCGGATGTCAAGTAACAATGTACGATCATTGTTTTTATCAAGTCCCTACAACATTATTATGGTGACCGAGCAAGCAATATATATCCCATATGTGCATTATCAACCAACTTCGACTACTTGCCAATAAAAAACATACCCACCAATGATTGATAATTTAAGCTATCTAGTTCCCTATGAAGAGAAACCAATTATTGGCTGTGATATATGTACCTAACTTGCCTCATTGCCAAAAATCAATAAACAAAAAGAGAAGAAAAAAAAACATTTACCAATATGTTTCTCCATATGGGGAAACATGTAATTATTATCTCCACCTTAAAAGAGTTGGTCATATCAGTGAAACGATAACATTTCAACAAAAACAAAATGCACATCTCAAGTCGTGAGAAAACATAAAACAGAAATTAAGCACATTTCAATGTAGAACTTGAAACCTCAACTAACCTTCAAGCTGCCACAACAAGAACATGGTATTTCCATGCTTGAGTTGTCAGCCCTATATTTCTTAGGCAACGACGACCCAATATCAAGATCCATCAAGGAATGAAAATCAATAAATGTATCTTTGTTTCAAGCGGGTGTGGCAGGCAGCAACCTATTTTCACTCTCAATCTCAATAGCAGCTTCAAGGTTGATTAATTCAATAAGCAATTGATCCAGTAGCACCACATAATGATTCCCCATCTTTAAATCTAACTAGTTTTACACCCGTGCGTTAAACACACGTGTATATATCTCTTTTAATTAAATTATACACAAATAAAATGAAAATAATAAACCAAATTAAAAAATAAAGAAAAAACATGATGAAGAGAACAAATTATATCAGTATAATTGATATCATTTAATCAAATATTTTATGAATTGTTTAAATCATTTTCCCGTTCATAATTTTATAGAGTTTAATAATTAATATTTTTGTTATTAAAATTTAGGATCTTAAGTAGTATAAATATTAATTCAGATGTATATTCTTCTCTATATAACATATAGATTTATTAAATATTTAAAATTTATGGTTGATATCTACTACTATAATTTAATCGTATATATTCATATGATTTGCCAATAAGTTATAATTAATTGTGGTTACTTGCAAAAATAAATTTTGTTTTGATATTATAATTTCGGATACGATGAAAGAGACTCAAAAGTTTCAAATACAGATAAGTCATATATGAAGATTTTCATAGCAGACTTTTTATAATTAATTGTGGTTATATTTTATTTTGTAATCACATGTATTCAATGAATATGTTTTTTATCGTACATTTGTTCTTATTCCACTGTTATATTTGCTAATTTTAATTAATCAGTAAATTAAGTATACACCAAAAGAGATTTGTATTTACAGATTTTCACATGAGTGGCTACTCATATTAAATACTACTACATAGAAACTTGGTATTTTCTACAACATGTGCATATTTGCACATTTTCAATAAATCTTGAGAATTGTGTAATTAATTAATCAGATTTGTGTTCTCAATGCATGCTAACTACTATATAATAATATTCAAATATGACTTTCTTTTTTTAGCAAGTGCATTTTGGCGAGATTTTACCTCTTTTTGACTACGTAACTTTATATATATATATTTAGATCTAATCTAATATAATTTAATCTAATCTATCTAATCTAATCTAATCTAATCTAACTACCTATAAAAGTCTAGGTTGTCTCTTAGAACTTAATGTATGGACAAACCTACCCCTTAACTTAATAAATCACTCACCATTGATTAAGGCTAAAAGAGTAAATTTGTCATAGACTAATTAATTCCATGAATAATTAAATAATAGTTTGATCTATTGACTTGTACCTAATTTAAAGTTAGGTCCTACATTTTTTAATTCTATTAATTTCGTCTTATATTTTGATTTTCTTATCAGTTTTTCTCACCTACCATGATCATTACAAATGTCGCCCAATATTTTCTTAAATGACAAAAATACTCTTACTTAGTTGAGACACTAAAACTTTATTCGAAACTAAAAAATAATATAGTTTTACTTTCTTAAATATGTTCCGAAAAGACATTATTATATTTATATGAAAAATTGTATCTATAATAATATAATTGACGGTGAGTATCGAGATATTAAGAAAATTTGTAGCATGCTTAGTTATTACTCATGAATAAAATAAGAGAAATGAGTTAATAAAATGTGTCATAATGTCAAGAAGATGAAGAAAAAAAAACCATTTGATGAATTTGTGTCTTTTGTTAAGGGGACAATACACATAAATTTGTCATACCAAACAATAATGATTAGAAAAAAGTAACCATAATAAATATAATAAATCACTTGCCATGAATTAAGCTCAAAAGAATAAATTTGTCGTATGCTAATTAATTCCATGAATAATTAAATAATAATTTGATACCTTGACTTATACGTATTTTAAGTTAGGTCATACATTTTTTAATTCTATTCATTTCGTCTTATATTTTGATTTTTTTATCAGTTTCCCCCTCCTACCATTATTGTTACAAATGCCGCCCAATATTTTCTAAAATGACAAAAACACACTTACTCAGTCGAAACAGTAAAACTTTATTCGAAACTAAAAAATAATATGGTTTTACTTTCTTAAATATGTTTGGGAAAGACATTATTAGATTTATATGAAAATTGTATCTATAATAATAGAATTATTGGTGAATATCGGTATATTAAGCAAATTTGTAGCATGTTTAGTTATTACCCATGAATAAAATAAGAGAACTGAGTTAAGAAAATGTGTTATAATGTCAAGAAGATGAAAAAAAAGAAGAACCATATGATGAATCTGTGCGTTTTGTTAAGGACAATACACGTGAACTGCCTGGCCCAATAGGTCCAAGCCTAAGTCACATGCCCGACACATTTCCTGCAATCACGAGCAGAGCACGGGTATTCCGAAACCCGTTTACGGAGCGAGTTGCGGTCAGACATTGTTCATTATAATGTGCTCAGGATCTGAGGGCTAGATGCCAAGGTTACAGCGAGTTGGGGGCTCACCCAGCTCGCAAGTCATCAGTGAGCTGGGAGCACCGTCCAACGGGCAGGTGTTTATCAAGCAAGGTTTACTATATATGCTCAGTTATGAAAGTAACGGTCATCTTGAACGTGGGCAATTATTCCCGAAGAACTTGCTCCCACATTCATGACCAGACCGTTGCAGTAAACATGGCAGTTAATACACCGGCCATGCACGCCCCAACATTTAGTGGGGAGTTATTCAGTTTCCCGTACAGGCTATAAAAACCCCTCGAAACAAAGGAGGGAGGTACATGATTCATATACTAAGGCTAAACTCTATCGAATTGTTTACACAGTTGAGTGATAACTAATTCTCAAGCCGGAGTGCATTTGCAGGGTAAGCCCCTGCCTAGTTTATGGTTATTGTTTGCTTTTCAGGGTTGGGCCTTGAAGATTTTCGATAGATTAAAAGCCAGATATCCGTGACAATTAAGCCTAGTGCGTCCTTGGATTATTTTGGACGCATCAGTTGGTTCCATTGCCGGGAAATGATTTTTTCTTAAATGAAATTTTGTTTCTTAATTATAAGTTTTGGTTATGGCGGAAAATGGTGTTAATGGCGGTAACCAGGAAAAGGTACATACGGCTACCCCTAGTCTTAACCTTCCGGCTGGTAATAATCTGCCACCTCATGATGCCCGTCATCAGCTCAATCAATGGCGAGGCTTGGATTCCTTGGTTAGAAGTGTCGTGGCTGCTGTTGGATTGGCCAATGAGTTTCGAGAGAAAGCTTTACGCCAGAGGGCGATATATCTGGGGCAAATGCACCAGCTGAATTTACAGTTGATCGCAATGGGTAAGCCACCGTTACCTATTGAGCTGGACCCCTTACCGGGTTTGCCTGCACCGAGTCAAGCAGTAAGTGGGTCAAGGACTGGGGAAATCCTCAACATCCAGTGCAAGTTCCTTCACAACCTCATGAACAAGAATCTAATAAGGGACGAAGCCAGCAGGAGGGGCGATCCAGTCACAGGGTGGTCCCGAGTGTACATTCTTGATTGGGACCCAGAACGGGAGAGGATTCAGCACAGTCTCGCCGTCATCAAAGATCGACTTCTCGATGAAGGTCGTATCCTCGTCGCCCTCGTTCGCCATCTCCGCGTAAATCGCATGCCCATAATCATCGCACTCCATCTCCTAAGAGGTCCCATGCTCGCCGTCATCGGACACCTTTACCTGGAAGGTCACAACTCCATCTGTCGCATCATTCTAGAGGCAGGCGGGAATTGCATAAATTAAATGCCCGAAAAAGTTTAATGGCTAATGAGCCAGTGCCTCAGCTCGCAAGAGCAGCCCAAGCACAGGTGGCGCATACCGTGGGTGTTGCTCGAGCTATGGGACCCCCACAGGCCCCTCATATGCATGGGATGTGGCCTCAGCCCACGGGTGGTTTGCCTACAACCTTTAACATGCAAGAGTTCGAGGATTTGAAGTGCCGTATGGAAGCGTGGGAGCAAGGTAAGGCCCTGGATGGGAATTTTCTGGGAACATCAGCTAGTCCTTTGGCTCATTGGATTGAGAATGCACCTCCAGCACAAGGATTCATTTTCCCAAATGTTAAGGAGTACACAGGGAAGACAAAGGCAAGAGATTGGTTGATGTCATTCGAGTCTCAGATTGGTCTTGTGACATCAGATGAGGCTTTAAAGATTCGGGCTTTTGTGGGCTCGTTACAAGGAAAAACATTGGCCTGGATGGGAGCTCTTCCTCACGGGTCTATCAACAATTGGGCTGACCTGCGGGCAAAGTTCTTAGCAGACTTTGGGACCTCGGGAGCTATTGCAAAGACAAGAGCTGATTTGTCCAAGGTCAAGCAGGGAGCTCATGAGTCCACTGCAAGCTATTTGGAGCGGTTCACTAAAATGCTTGAACAAGTTCCTGGATTGTTGTTGATTCTTATTTTGTTAGATTTATATATGTTCATACATTACCTTAGTTTTATACTTTAGTGACTAATCGGGCTGCGTATCGATTAGCGTGGCAACTGTGTATAGAACTTTGCCCTAGTATAGTTTTTATAGGACTTTACAGGTTCAGCGGAAGACCTCTTCAAGGCTTCACCTAAGACCTCAAGCTTACAAGCGGCGACATTGTGTACACAGTCCATCCATCATGACGTGTCTGTCAGCAAAGATTAATGGATCAATTTAAATTTATCCTTATCCATGTTTGAATTTAAATTGAGACATTCCCTGACACCTCAAACCCGCCGAAAACAGCTTTCCGAAAAGCATGAAGACTTTTCACAGCCTGAACAGTAGGAAAGCAGACTGTCACCTATTATCTGTAACAACTCTCTTAGATCTGACATCAAGATTGCCCAACTTCCAGAAGATTTCAGTAATCATTCCCTGCTTTCTATCTATGAAGATGAAATTTCTGACTGGCAACCCCATGCATTTAATGCATTCAACCTAATAGAGCTGTTAAATTCCTCGTCTTCTCCAACGGATCTTTTGAGTGCACCTGCTATAAATAATGCCATTAAAGACTGAAGAACAGAGATCGATCGAACACTTGAAGAAATGCTCTGAAACTCTACAACTCTAAGTCTTACTACTCAGTGCATTCAAGAGATCCTCAACAGATCCATAAGTCCTCGTCAACAACAAGAAGTCGTGCATCAACATTTATTGTTTCTCTTCTTGATTGTTATTCATTCAATAGCTATACTTCTGCACGAATTAAATATCTTGTTTTCACATATATTTAATTCCTTAACCCCTAAACACAAGTCAATATTTTGTACACGATCCATTGGGAATATTCTTTGTAATAGATCTAGTGGAAAACATAGTGCACTATTTAAATCCAAGGTTGACTGCCTTGGTGGTGGACGTAGCACTCTTTATAGTGTGAACCATCCCAAAATACTTGTGTTTATTCCTTTACTGTTTGTCTACTCTTTTATCTGCTTATTACTTCATTTGTCATTACCCTTTACAACATATATAAGTAAACTATTAAGGTCTACCGGTAGTCCTTATCGGCAGACTTGATTCAGCTTTATTGAAAGACTTCCGCTACTTCAATCTTTTCAATAGATTGAAAGTACCTTTCAAAGAACTTGTATTTATTTTAAGTGTTTAATAAGCTATTCAACCCCCCCTTCTAGCTTATTATTGTGCTAGTTGGGACCCACAATTGTCCTAGCAAGAAGTCACTTTCTGCTTTGAAACAGGGTTGCTCGAGGGAGAATGTGGTTTGCGATCGGAGATGAGCATGCAGAGCCCAAGACGCAGGCCGAGATGCTAATGCAGGCTCAAAAGTGGTGCGCGGGGGAGACCGCGAAGAAAGAAAAGAGGAAAGAAAGTGCCGAGATGGGGGAAGCTAAGGCTAATCATAAGGGTAGTGGCCAAGGTGCAAGTGGCGGTTATAACAGAAGCAAATCAAGATATGATCGTCCAAGGGAATTTCTTCGAGAGAGTGATCTCACCCCGCTCAGCACATTGCGGGAAGATATAATGTATGAGGTTCGAGATGAGCTTCCCCGACCACCACGCATGAATCATAAGACTGCAGATTCCAGGGATCGAACTAAGTGGTGTGCCTATCATGATGATTATGGGCATACAACGGAGGAATGTTGGCCATTGAAACAGGCCATTCAAAATTTGATAAATGAAGGCCGGTTGGACCGGTTCAAGAGAGATGGCAACAACAGGGGGAATGCCCCCCGAAGAGATGAACCCCCAATTTGACGGGTAATAAATGTAATTATGGACGAGGAGCCCACACTCACTCAGCTCGGCAAACAGATTTACTCATTGTCAAAGGTGGTGGATCGCCCAACCACTTTGCAAGCAGCCGAAGAGTCGATACAGTTTACTCGCAGTGAGTTGGCGAGTAATGTGACGGGGGAGCAGTCCTTGATTGTTTCTACTCTGGTCGATGGCTGGGTGGTGCATAGGATTCTGGTGGATACTGGAACTTGCAGAGATGTGATGTACTATTCTTGTTTCCAAGGTTTAGAGCTGAAGGATGAATGCCTCAAGCCTTATGCAGGGACCTTGGAGGGCTTCACTAATCACAAGGTGCCGGTGGAGGGTATAGTCGAGCTTGAAGTTTTCATCGGTGAGGGCAGCTGCACTCGGTCAGAAACGGTCACCTTTATGGTGATCGACTTAAAATCCCCCTATAATATCATTCTAGGGGTACCGAGCATGACTAAGTTCCAAATGGTCGCTTCTATTCTTCACCAGCGTGCCAAGTTTTACAAGAATCAATGAGTGGGGGTGTTGAAGAGTCAACCCCGGGCCGTGCTGGAATATGTACAAGATACTCAAAGAAAAAAAACAAAAGTTGACTCTGGAAGATGGCGAGCAGAAAGTTACCATCAGCACCAAGGAAAAGTCTCATGTAATTGTGGGTCCTTCGACGATTGCTATGGTCAGCGAGGGCTTGGAACAAGATGAGCAGCGATCATGTCTTATTTTAAATTTATTTCATTGCAAGTGGACAAGACTATTGTAGAATAACTTGGGCAGTTGATTGATGTTTTATTTAATCTTTTTCCTTGCAAGTGGACAAGACTATTATAGAATAGTATTGGAAGCAAGGGTCGAACCCACAGAGACAAGTGATCACGAACAGTACAATTTATTGATAGCAAATTATTAATCTAAAGGGGTTTTATATTTAATTTCTATTCTAAACTACTATTTATATTTAGATGTTTAACTAATTAGCGATAATAACGAGATATGAAGATCTTATGGTGGGTGGCAATCTAGGATTCTGGGTTTCACTTGTATCTCTTTTATGTTCAATTCATAATAATTATCATTCAATGTCTTGGGTTCGTTCACTAAAGATAGATATAGTCTGTTGAACAATTGGTTCAGCCTCCATCCCATAAAATTCATCCATTCTATATCCTAAGCACAGAACTGTCAATCTAGTCACCTAGATTTATGATCTATCTGTCACCTAGATCATGTATGAACTGTCCTCCTAACTTATCACTCTCGTGCATCGATAGGTCCAATTTATTGTGTTGGTGAGCGATTATGCGACATATGCACATTGGTCATGCGGTTATCCGCACCTCTAAGCCTTTTATTATTTGCGATTACATTCATTTGTTCAAAGCAAAATAATATAGGGATTGATAAACAACACAATCAACAAGCATTGAATGAACATATATAAGAATTAAAACATAAATTTGATACAAGTTACCTCCCACCTCTAGATTATGGATGATTTAGTTCATCATAAACAATGAACAGCACATGGAGATGATCGGATACATGATTTGATCTTCAATACTTGAAATTACAAAATCTAACTATGTTATACAATCTAAAAACTACCTAAAATCTACCAAAGAGAGCTTCCAGTCCTCCTCTTTTTGGCTCGGCATCTGACTTCTATATATACTCGGGAGTTGTAATTCAATCGAATACCGTGTGAAAATCCGAAATAATCAAGCATTCGACCACCTTGCGGTCGCAAGGTGTTGGAGTACTGCGTCGAGGTCTCGATATGTCCCTTTGGAATTCTTTGGTTTTGCTTTATGATCCGTCTTGCCTACCTTGCGGTCGCAAGGTGCGAGGCTTAAGGTGTCGATGTTGACGACTTCAGTTCTTTCTTCATTTTTCCTTTTTGGCCCTTCTTGAAATTTGCACTTAAAACCACGGAGTTTCGCATATTTTCACTAATAACCACGAAACTTACAAAACTCACGAAAACATATATTAGTAGCCAAAAGCCTCGTGAAATAGCATAATTTAAGTCATAGAAGCATATAAAATCGACGTATAAAATACATCGATCAAATACCCCCAAACTTAAACTTTGCTCGTCCACGAGTAAACAATAAACTTATAAATACAAAAGCATATAAATAACAAAAATTAAAATCTTTTTGGAGGGTGACACTATTTACACTCCTCTATAAACCCACAAACTCAAGGAGACTCTTTCGAGTGACTCGACTATGCAGATAAATACAAAAACAGATAAATACAAAAGCAAATAAAAATTAAACTACAAATAAAACATAAAATCTTTTTGGCTTCATCTCAAGTTATAAGTGTATGGTATGCAAGTAATCTCAGTTCGATGCTCACCACATATATAGGCTTAGTCACATAAAACCAACTGATCTTTTCTTAAAACTGCTACTACTTCTAATTTCTCCGTGTGTGTGTGATCACCAGTCTTAAAGAATATCTTAACTAAAACAGTTTTATTAAGCTAAACACCACATTCATATGAAAATCAAAGTTTAATAGAAAATCATGCATTAAGAATTATGAGATCTACCATCCAAACCCGGTCAGTTACAGACAGAAAGGTCCCAAGGATTTAAAAGACTTATACATCCATCCCATGCACTTCTATGTATGACATACAATGCTCTCCTATCCCAATGACTTGTAATAGCTAAGATTATGCTAACACAGTGAGCTTTAGGGTGAATAATAATGAACATGAAGTGTGTGATCAATTTCATATTACTCACTTGACAGTTAAAACAACATAAGCATTGGCAAGAAGATCATTAGGTCTTTATTAGCTTGTAATGTAAGGCCAAGGTGTTGGGGGATTTGATGGAAAGGGATTGGAATTCAAAGTGAGAGAGTAAGACTACCCTTTATCCCTCATACTTCCAAGCAAAGGAAGTTTTCCCTATTTAGGCTAGGACACTGCAAAGACTACAAGTGGAGGGTGCTTTTCGTTACTTTTCACTTTTCTTCTTTCTCCCCCAAACTTGTTTTGGGCAATATATATTTCTAAAAATATCACATCATTCTTATCGGCAATTTTTCTGACATATTTTCTCTTGAAAGCTATGCTTCCATTTGAATCTTTGTTACACTCTTCTTCTTCCGTTTCATTTTTCGTCGATACATAATTTTTCTTTTCTTTTCTTTTTCTTTTTTTTCGACGGAAAGAAGAAGTCTTCGAAAAATAGCCTAGCGAAAAGAAGTGGTCCTCCAAAATCAATTTCCCCACCCACATCCTACTCTCTCAAAGGGTAGGCTAAAAGTGTATAGGCTTTTAGGGTTAAGTTAATGTGGGTAATAGAAGCGATGGCGAATGGGGGTTTAAATAGTGTGCTTAGCACACTCCATTCTTTTTTTCATTAGGCTCAACGGGGACGCTAAGGATATTTTTAGTATAGGTCAGGGAATATTTAGGCTCTAACGATCCAAAGATGGCCTAAGTCATTTCTTAATGCCAAATGCTCATGTAGTTTTTAAAGCAAGTAAGACAACACAAAATATCATATCAACTATGGGAATTGGGGTTGAATGTTTAGCATCCTTTGGATTTCACATAAGCATTCGCTAAGGCAGGATGGTAGGGACAATTGAGACTAACATGCGGAACACGGTTCGAAAGTGTGCTTGAGATATATAAATGAGAAAAATCCAAGGGATCTAACTATCATGCAATTGACCCTAAGTTACAATTTAATGCAACAATTATGTTCGAATGGCTATGCATCATATTCTTGTGCATATCTTGTTGTAATGAAGTAGGTGTTATAAACTTTATAAAACTATTCTAATCAATCCATAATTATGGTGGTGTGGGTGCATGAAGAATTTGGAGAAAAGTAAAAGTTTCGCAAAATTAAGTAAATTCCAGAGGGATCTACGGACTAACTATGCGGTTCATTGCATTAACTCCTCATCGATTACGACTAGCATTACCACACCTAAACTCGAGGATGAATATTTTGAATTTATAATTTTTTTAAATATATTTTTCTAAGAAATTTGGAGATGATGGCGATGACTCTTTTGATGGGAACCCAAGAGTCCATTATAATGTGAGTGTATTACGGTCAAGGCAACACCTCAGAAAATAAGAAAAAAATTAAAAACAGGAAAATAGGGTGAAGATTTAGATGGTCATCGTATAAAGAAATTTTCTTCACCCTAAAAACATAGCCCAACTCCATTCCTCGTTAGGCTAGGACACTGCTAAGACTTAAAGTTTAAAATCCCCCAAACTTAATTTCTATTTTGTCCTCAAAATAGAGGAACATATGAGAGGATTGATGGGGTAGGACAAATATCAAAAGGAGATAGCGGGTCCACCTAACGAAGAGGATGGAACTTGGGCCTCGACTCACGGTGAGTCGGGCGGAAATAACGAATGAGGATGTAACTCGGGGATCGTGCCGGGAGGCGGCCCATAATAAGCGGAGACATTTTGTCCCACCGTGTTAAACCAACCAAATAGCCTCTCTTGGTCGACGCAATTTGTGCCAAGCTGTTGATTGCCATCGGCCTTCTAGGCAACCTCTTCTAGCCTATTGGAGATCCCAACGGCGGGTCCTCCTCTTCCTCTTCGGGTTCCTCCTCTTGAGGAACCCTCACTCTCACTCTGGTGATGTTCAAACAAAATGGCCCTCGTAATGGCCGGACCGGCCTTGACCTCTCGCGTGTTTGGGCATTCTCACGCTGCCCCCACACAACTTCGGTAATCAAATGCGGGAGCGAACCCCGCATTCGTCCTACCTCTAATAAGGGTCTTGATTTGGCCGTTGATCAAACGGCCAACATCAACAGACCCACCGGTCATAATGGTGTAGGTCAAGACAGCCCTCTCCCAAGTCACCGTGTGTTGGTGACTGGAGGGCATGAGCGTCCAAAACAAATTTATACACGGGCTTGGCCGTGTCTTGGAGAAGGACTCCCCCATGGTGCGTGGTCCAAAAGGTGGATTACGGTTATAGGACCACACCACACCGGGGAGGCGATGGTCGCATTGACCACCTCGACATCGATACGGGGGGTTGAGGTGTGTGCTAAAGTCATCGGCACCAACCGCAAAGTTGGAGGTGCCGAAATAGGTGTTAATGCTTTGGGACGAAAAATCTACAACCACGTCCCTAACATTAACGGTGTCTAATACACCCCCATCTATGCCAATGTTGCCATTGGCATAGAATTCTCGGACAATGGGCACTATGGCTGCCCTTGGCGGAGAATCTATCAAAAGCCCCACCTACGAGCTATCAGATTGGGACGGAGGCCAAATTCTTGACCTTGAATCCCCTTTCGGGCACCAAGGACTTGGAGAGTTTGGCCGTATACCTGCGTAGCCTCGATAGGACTGAATCGGGTGATGTCAAAATTTTGTTCTTCCTCTGGCGGGGCCGGAGGGCGAAGCACCGTATTTCTACGCTTACGGAACATTTTGTTTGATTTTATAAAATTTAAAAACTAAAGTTTAAAAATAAGTTTTTAAAATTTTAAAATTAAAAATTTATTCTAAGCATGCAAAAAAAATTATCTACGTTAAAATTATCTAGCACCCTAGCATGCAAATATTTTACGTGTAAAATTAAAGAGGGTGATAGTGTTACTTGTTTGCAGCCTAAATGGAGAGTGCAGCCTGAGTGTGAGCTTGATCGGCGTCGGCAATGGAGGTTCTTCTTCTTCTTCTTCAAAAAGTCTTCAACCTTGATGGGGTGTAATGGTGGATGGATGGAGGTAGAGGATGAAGAGTAGTGAAGGAGAGAGATTCTTTGAGTGTATCTTGGAATTGGAGGCGATCTGCCGAATTTGAGAGGATAGGGCTGGCTGCTTTGTCTTCTTGAAGGAGGAGAGTTACGTGAATTTCGAAGAAAACCCGGCCTTTATATAAGGGGACCTTGCGGTCGCAAGTGCGCCACACTGCGTCCAAGGTCGGCGATCAAAGCGGTTCTGATTCTCGTTCATTCCCCATGTCTGATAGTACGTTGCACGAAGTCCGCATTTACGGAGCACCTTGCGGTCGCAAGGTCTCCACCACCTTGCGTCCGCAAGGTGGGCGAGCTTTCCTTGTTTTCTTTCTTCCTTTTCAACGGTTTGCGGTTTAGCCCTTAGTTAACTTCCGTTATGTCTTGAATCTTTCTGTATGCAAAAACTAAACAAAAACTCTAAACTAAAATTATTAGTAACATATAAATACAACACTAAGATGTTTTCTCCCCAAACTTGAATTTTGGCATATTTAATTAAAAATTAAATGTCCAAAAATTAAATTTAACGGAGAAAAACATATTTAAACTAACTATAAAAGCAAATAACATTCAAAATAGTGGGTTGCCTCCCACTTAGCGCCTTTGTTTAATGTCTTTGGCTCGACCAAGCGCAAGCCTAATCTCGGGGTGGTTCATTGTCGGCCAAGCGAATTAACTCAATTGTTCGTTCAAGCGACATCGGCTCTAAATATGGCTTGAGTCGGTGTCCATTAACTTTAAAACTTCATTATTTTTAGGGTTTTGAATATCAACGACTCCATGAGGATAAATTCGTACAATTATAAAGGGACGAGACCATTTAGATTTTAACTTTCAGGGAATAACCTTAATCTAGAATTAAAAAGTAACACTTTCATACTGGATGAAACATTTTGTTAGCTAACCCCATGTCATGATATTTTTGGTCTTTTCTTTATATGTCTTTGCATTCTCATACGAATTCAACCTATGTTCTTCTAACTCATTTAACCGAAACAATCTTTCTTCTCCGGCCAATGTTAAATCTAAATTTAACTCTTTAACCGCCCAATAGGCTTTATGCTCAATTTCAACTGGTAAATGGCAAGCTTTGCCATATACCATTCTATATGGACTCATTCCTATGGGTGTCTTAAAAGCAGTTCGGTATGCCCATAAAGCATCCTTAAGTTTAGATTCCCAATCTTTACGATTAGGCCTAACAGTCTTTTCTAATACTGCTTTTATTTGCCTATTGCTAACTTCTACTTGGCCGGATGTTTGTGGATGATAAGGTGTAGCTAACTTGTGAGTTACACCATGCTTTCTAAGAACATTATTCAACAACTTATTGGTAAAATGAGTTCCTTGGTCACTTATTATGGCCTTAGGTACTCCATATCTAGCAAACAAATCTTCTACAAATTTAACTACTGTTTTTCCATCATTAGTCTTGGTTGCTACTGCTTCAATCCATTTAGATACATAATCTACTGCTACTAGAATATACTCACAATTATTTGACACTGGAAAAGGACCCATAAAATCAATACCCCAAACATCAAAAATTTCAACAACTAAATTAATATGCAAGGGCATCTCATTTCTCTTTCCTATTCCACCTGTTCTTTGACACTTGTCACATGTTCTATAAAACAATTCACAATCTCTAAAAACAGTAGGCCAATATAAACCTGATTGCAAAATTTTCCTAGCAGTCTTGTTTCCACTAAAATGACCTCCACAAGAATATCCATGGCAAAATTCCATAATACCTTGTTGGTCTTTTTCCGGAATACATCTTCTTATTAAAGAATCAGAGCAAATTTTGTATAAATGAGGTGCTTCCAAAAATAATTTTTAGTTTCCGCCAAAAATTTCTTCTTTTCATAATGATCAAAATCGGATTAATGATATCGGACACATAGTAGTTGACAAAATCGGCATACCAAGGGTCGAGAATCTTTAATGGCTAAAAGTTGTTCATCGGGAAAATTATCATTTATGGGGACAGGATCATCAAGAAATTGGCGTTCAAGCAAGGGTGAAAATTCCAATACCTAGACAAATGGTCGGCTACGACATTCTCGGTTCCCTTTTTATCTTTGATAGTAATGTCAAATTCTTGTAACAATAACATCCATCTAATTAATCTTGGTTTAGCATCTTTCTTACTTAACAGATATTTCAATGCAGAATGATCAGAAAAAATTATCACCTTTGATCCTAGCAGATATGATCTAAATTTTTCTAAAGCATATACTACTGCTAAAAATTCCTTTTCAGTAGTTGTATAATTCAATTGTGCATCATTTAGAGTTCTACTAGCATAATGGATCACATGAGGCTTTCCATCTACCCTTTGTCCTAACACGGCTCCAATCGCAAAATCGATGCATCACACATGATTTCAAAAGGAAGTGACCAATCGGGCCGGATAAAATAGGGCGATAGTTAATTTTTCTTTTAATAAATTAAAAGCTTCTAAACATTCTTTATCAAAAATAAATTATGTATCTTTTGCTAGCAAATTACATAGAGGTTTCTGATTTTGGAAAAATCTTTTATAAATCTTCGATAAAAACCAGCATGGCCTAGAAAACTTCTAACTCCTTTAAGCGAAGTGGGAGGGGTAGTTGTGAAATAACTTCAATTTTAGCTTTATCAACTTCAATGCCTTTATTTGAAACAACATGCCCTAAGACAATTCCATGTTTTACCATGAAGTGACTTTTCTCCCAACTTAAAGTTAAATTAGTTTCACGGCATCTTTTCGGGTGATGTAAGGTTTTCTAAACAATGATCAAAAGAATTTCCAAAAGCGAAAAATCGTCCATGAAAACTTCTACGCATCTTTCAACTAAATCGAAAATATAGAAATCATGCATCTTTGAAAAGTAGGCGGTGCATTACATAATCAAAAGGCATTCTCCTAAAAGCAAAAGTACCAAAGGGACATGTAAAGTTGTTTTCTCTTGGTCTTCGGGTGCAACAGGGGATCGATTGTAACCGGAGAAAAACCATCAAGAAAGCAATAATATTCATGACCGGCTAGTCTTTCAAGGATTTGGTCAATAAATGGCAAAGGAAAGTGGTCTTTCTAGTTGCCGCATTTAATTTCCGCAAATCAATGCACATTCTATAACCGGTTATTGTTCTTGTAGGGACTAATTCATCTTTCTCATTTTTAACAACGGTAATTCGACTTTTTAGGAACTACTTGAGCAGGACTAACCCATTTACTATCGATATAGGGTAAATTATACCCGCATCTAAGAGCTTAAGAACTTCTTTCCTACTTCTTCCATGTGTGGGTTAAGTCTTCTTTGCCTTTCTCTTGAAGGTTTACTACCTTCTTCTAGATGTATTTTATGCATGCACATAGAGGGACTAATTCCTTTTAAATCGGCTAGACCATCCTAAAGCTTCTCTATGTGTCCATAAAACTTTTAACAAACTAGCTTCTTGCTCTTAAAGTTCTGCTATAATAAGGCAAAGTGTTACCTTCCATATGCATATTTTAAATGGGGTGGTAATGGCTTTAATTCTTCGACTTTAGGAGAATTAATGGATGGCATAAATTCAAATTTTCTACTTTAATATTTTAGCCTTTTTCTCCATTTATTATTTTTTCTTCCTTATTCTATCTCAATTTCTTCAAAGAGAGACTTCTCACTTCATCAATTTCATAACTTTCTTCTTTACTTTTCTTCTTCGGGATTGATTCTTTCTTCGCTTTCTTAACTTTTCTCTTCTAACTTTTCTCTCTCTAATCTTTCCTCTTCTTCTATTTCTCTTTCAATCTCATCAATGTCAATTTTTATGGGAGGGATAGGACTATCATCATAAACTATGAATCTATCTCTCTCATATTCTTCCTCTTCTTCAAAGGTTTCGGTTGATAACTTTTCAATCTCATCTATTGAAAAACAGGCACTTATGTCACTAGGTCTATTCATAGCATCAAACACGAGATTTCAACGGTTTCACCTAGGGTGACATTGTGAGTTTACCATTTTCACATTAATCATTGTATTGGCGGTTGCCATAAATGGTCTAACAATATTGGGACTTCATTATTAGTGCATATCTTCCTTTCCATCTCTAGAACCACAAAGTCAAGCTGGAATGATTAGTTTATCAACTTTGAACTAGGATATCTTCCACTATACCCAAAGGATATTTAAGCGAGCGATCGGCTAATTGCAATTGCATATTAGTGGGTTTTAGTTCTCCTAACCCTAGCTGTTTGTAGACCGCAAAAGGCATCAAATTAATACTTGCTCCTAAATCTAGCATTGCTTTCATCTTTTTAGAGCTTCCCAAGGAAACTTGGATATTAAAATTCGGGTTGTAAAACCAGAACTTACGTTTTCAGAAACAATAATCTTTTCATTGTTTTCAAACTTGTGTTTCTTAGAGTGAAGATCTTTGAAAAACTTTGCATAAGCTGGAATATTTTTAATAACATTAAGCAAAGGAAGATTAACATTCACTTTGGATAACATATTATAAATTTCCGTAAATTGTTTGTCCATTCGGTTTTCATAAGTCTTCTTGGAAAGCGGAATTGGAGGAACATAAGGTGGTGGAGCCACATAAGGTTCCTCTTCTTCTTGATCCAACTCTTTTTCAACTTCAATTGTATTATCTTTATTTTGAACCTCTTTTTCTTGTTCCTTATTTGGAACTTCTACTTCTACTTCTACTTCTACTTCTTGATTATTTAATTCATTATTCTCTTTATTACTATCACTATCTTTTTCGATTTCTTCTTCAATTTCCTTTTTAGAGTTTTCTACTGTAGCAGGCACTTTAGAAGAAGGATCAGGATCACTTACCTCTTCACCTATTACCTTACCGCTTCGCAAGACGGTGATTGACTTGGCTTGCTCGGTTTGACTAGGGAACTTCCCTTCTTCTCTTTTATCAACTTCAGAATTTGCAATGTGCTTCTTTAGATTTTCAATCTCTTCAAGCATGTATTTCATCAATTCTGCTTGACCTTTACTTGCTACATCTTGTTTGGGAACTTCTTCAATACTCAAGTGATTTTGATTTGGAAACTGTGGAGGTTGTGGTGGTTGAGGTTGGAATTGTTGAGGTTGCAAAGGCTTATTTCCTCCCCAAGAAAAGTTAGGATGATTCCTCCAACCAGGATTATATGTGTTTGAATAGGGATCATTCCTTGGCCTTTGAGGGTACATATTCATAGCATTAGCTTTGTTCGAATACATAGCACTTGATGGACAAAAATTAGTAGCATGAGAATATAATCCACATAAAGCACATGCTTCTTGAATTTGCCAATTTTCAAATTGAGCTTGTGTATTTGAATTATCTTGCAATTGATATAGGCTCCTATTTTTACCTCTAGCACTTTTACGTTTGGGAATTAATACTTAACATCTCAAATAATTCTTCTAGTGCTTACGGTGTCATTCTATTAATAGAACCACCATGCACTATCAACCATAGTTTGTAAGCTGGCGAAAGACCATGATAAAATTGAAGCACTAACACATGTTGAGCCAAATTATGATGAGGACACATAATGAGCGATTTTTAAATCTATCCCATGACTCATGGAATGTTTCACAGTTCATTTTGGAATGACATGATTTGTTTTCTGTATTCAATAAGAGATGCATGTTTGTAAAATTTACTCATAAACAAATCATATAATTGAGCCCAAGTATAAACACTATTAGGTGTTAAGTTCATAAACCATCTCTTTGCCAACTCTTTTAATGCACTTGGAAAATATTTCATTTTAATTTGATCTTGATCAACCCTCCTAAAGGAAAAGTACTCATCATGTATTCATATTCTCTTAAGAAAGCGGGATCTTCATGGGGCATCCCATGAAAAGATGGTATGGCATTAAAATAATGACCTTTTAACTCAAAATTCCTTACGACATCGGCAAGACTAAACATGATGTCACAACATTTAATGAAGGTCTACTAAAGTCATTAATAGTTCTTTGATTTATCACTACTTCCATATCTCTTCTTGCAGGTTCTTCTTCTCTTTGATTCATATTGACTGGGTCAACTTGGTTTTTAGGATTACGATTATTATTATTCTCTTCCATTGGAGGATCAACCAGAGGATCCTCTCGATTCAATTGGTCTTGATTATCAAACTCTTGAGCTAGATTTTCAAGGACTTCTTGATTTCTTCTAACAATATTTATATCTTGATTTAAGTCTACCAATTTAGGATTCAAAGATCTACGACCGTGCATAAAAATAATTTAAAGCAATTTAAAAACAACTAACTATTAAAAATAAAATAAAATAAAATCTTTTTGTATTTTTAATTTTTATAAAAACTGAAAATTAAACTAAAAACTAAATTAAATTAAAAACTACGCTACCAACAAACTAACTACGTGAACTAGCTTGTCCCCGGCAACGGCGCCAAAAACTTGATCGATGTTTTAATTAATCTTTTTCCTTGCAAGTGGACAAGACTATTATAGAATAGTATTGGAAGCAAGGGTCGAACCCACAGAGACAAGTGATCACGAACAGTGCAATTTATTGATAGCAAATTATTAATCTAAAGGGGTTTTTATATTTAATTCTACTCTAAACTACTATTTATATTTAGATGTTTAACTAATTAGCAGTAATAACAGATATGAAGATCTTATGGTGGGTGGCAATCTAGGATTCTGGGTTTCACTTGTATCTCTTTTATGTTCAATTCATAATAATATCATTCAATGTCTTGGGTTCGTTCACTAAAGATAGATATAGTCGTTGAACAATTGGTTCACCTCCATCCCATAAAATTCATCCATTCTATATCCTAAGCACGAACTGTCAATCTAGATGTCACCTAGATTTATGATCTATCTGTCACCTAGATCATGTAAGAACACGGTCCTAACTTATCACTCTCGTGCATCGATAGGTCCAATTTATTGTGTTGGTGAGCCGATTATGCGACATATGCACATTGGTCATGCAGTTATCCGCACCTCTAGGCCTTTATTATTTGCGATTACATTCATTTGTTCAAAGCAAAATAATATAGGGATTGATAAACAACACAATCAACAAGCATTGAATGAACATATATAAGAATTAAAGCATAAATTTGATACAAGTTACCTCCCACCTCCTAGATTATGGATGATTTAGTTCATCATAGACAATGAACATCACATGGAGATGATCGGATACATGATTTGATCTTCAATACTTGAAATTACAAAATCTAACTATGTTATACAATCTAAAAACTACCTAAAATCTACCTAAAGAAAGAGCTTCCCGTCCCTCTTTTTTGGCTCGGCATCTGACTTCTATATATACCCGGGAGTTGTAATCCTATCGAACTATTGTGTGAAAATCCGAAATAGTCGCATTCTGACCACCTTGCGGTCGCAAGGTGTTGGGTACCTTGCGTCCGCAAGGTCTCCAGTATGTCCGGCCTTTGGAATTCTTGGTTTCTGACTTGTGACTCGTACTGCCTACCTTGCGGTCGCAAGGTCTGAGGCACCTTGCGTCCGCAAGGTGTCCAGTGTTGACAGCTTCCGTTCTTTCTTCATTTTTCCTTTTTGACCCTTCTTGAAATTTGCACTTAAAACCCTGGAGTTTCACATATTTTCACTAATAACCCTGAAACTTACAAAACTCACCAAAAACATATATTAGTAGCCAAAAGCCTCGTGAAATAACATAATTTAAGTTATAGAAGCATATAAAATCGACGTATAAAATACATCGATCACCGCCTAATCAGCCAAGTCGGCGCTTACGCCAAACTCTGCATACCTTAATTTATTTTTGTAGCTTTGATTTTGTAGCGTGCGGTGACCGGAAAAGGAAGGGGGCAAACTGAAGAAGGAAGGGAGAGTGGTAATGGTGAGGAAGAGAGAGAGAGGTAGAAAGAAAAGGGGTTTGATTTTGTGGATATTCAGTGAACTGAAAGAGGGGATAAATTAAAGGGTTAGATCTAGGAGGAAAGATATTGAAGGATGAAAAAATGAGGAGAGTCGGTCTGCCGGAGAGAAAGAGAAGAAAAAAAAAAGAAACGAAGAAAAAATGGTTGTCGGTCTGTCAGGTAGAGAGAAGAAAGAAGAAGAAAAAAAGATGAAGAAGAAGGGGGCTGTCTCGGGACTCATAATTTAGAATGAGGAGGGACTAGGGATGATAGGTTAGACTGTAGGTTGTAGGGGCAGTAGGTAGGTAGAGTAATTTTTTTTTTTTTTTAGTTCTAAACTTGGCTGGTTTATTGCTTTTGGGTTGTTGGGAATTGAGATTAGTGGTAGGTTTGTATATTTTTGTTCATTTTACAAATATAGACAAATGTTTGATAAAATGACAAACATAAACAAAATTAAATTTGTAGTCAATGTGTTTGATCATTGATATAAATTATATATATAAAAAAGTAATTATGCCTTAATTCTAGGCTCCGCCTAGGCCCCGATTACGCTCGACTAGTCCCCTAGGCGCTAGTGTGCCGCCTAGCGGCCGCCTAACAATTTTTAGAACCTTGAAATCAAAATTCATCAAAAGATGGATAGGTAACACACACTGGTTAGAAAATGATATTGATTTTCAAAGTCTTTAGATAAAAGACTTCTATTATTATTATCAATGGAAGAGTTATATCTCACATTAGTTAGAAAGTAATACATTAGTTTTAAATTTTCTTATATAAAAGACTTTTACTATTATTACCAATAGTCAATAGAAGAGTTGTGTTCAACATTTGTTATAATTTGGTGCTGGTTTAAAAAATATTATTTTTACCAATAGAATAGATGTATTGTACAAGGTTAGAAAGTAATGATGGTTTTAAAAGTTTTTAGATAAAAGATTTAAACTTTTATTACCAGTAGAAAATAAGTATCCCACATTGTTTAAAAAAGGATAATGGTTTTAAAAGTTTTTAATAAAAGACTGTTACTATTTTGGAGCTTAAATAGCAATTTGGTCAACCTACTTTCCAGCTTTTTTCATTAAGATTATTCTACTTTTTTTAAAAAAAAATTGGTGACTATACTTGGCATTCTAAGCCAATAAGGTCATTGGGAGGTAATTTGTGTTAGTTAGATGGACGAAAAAGGTCAAAAAGACAGAAATGCCCCTAACCTTTGGACCAGGCAGTGTAGGTCATCTAACAGAATCGCCTTCAACGCGTGCTCGCTCAAGTAGTTTCCTAATTTAGGATTGTGGGAAGGGTTTAGGTGAGGAAGGAACACGTGAGCGAAAGGGGAACTAGTAGCGTCATGTTCCTCCTGAAAGGCATCTAGGTAGACAAATATCTTAAGGTGTTGTAGCATCTCCTCGTAATCAGCCTCAAACAGATCCCAATCGTGATATAGACCGTCTCCTCCGTTGCTTAACGACATCACTGCCTCAACTTAACTTATTTTACTTCTTCCGGAGGTTTAAAATACCTTCTCGGTAGATTCATTTCGCAGCGGGCTTCTTCTCCATGTACTTGGAAGCTTATCCTAAACCTGGACCTGAAATTGAGAGGACTCAGTTTGATTCTGCTTGCCTTTTGGTATCAAATTTGGAAATTGGGCCGTTAAGGTTCTCTGCTGCGACGGCGATGCAATGAAAAGACTGCCACTGTTGCCACAGTCAACATGGCCACTAGCAACAGCGGCTATCGCAACCTTAGCAACCAACATTGAGTATAATTCAAAATGTATTGTTCTCTCTTCTTGTTTAACCTTGATCTTAGAAGGTACCATAGACCACCCATCGTCTTTGAGAGAAGAGTGGCCTTGCCAATTGGATAATACCGACACCTCGACACATGTATCTGGTACTTTATTGTTAAACCTTGTTGAAGTTTGATATATTTTAATCAAATCATTTGAACATGTTTTAACTGGAATCCGACCTCCTTTATCTTTAATTGAGCTCGAATTAGAGCTCCCCAGCCTCATGGATATCAATTTATTAAAGTGACGAACAAATCTGGGCTGGAATTGGAGATCCTTAACTCTTATTCGTCATTGTTGGAAGCAGGCAGTCGACTTCATCATTTAACCTTCGTTGGTGAACTGATGAACTAAGGCAAGGGTGAAGGTAAAGGTAAAGGAAACGAAAACATGTGAGTTGCACATGCAATCAATAAGGGTAGTTTCGGGTTTTCAATAATTTGTTAAGCATTCCATCTAAAAAATTGGATGGAGTGATGAACGTGAGATATAATGCCAAGTATAGTCACCAAATTAAGAAGAAAAAAAGTAGAGTGATCTTAATGAAAAAAACTGAAAAAGGGTGACCAAATTACTATTTAAGCTAAAAGAATTTGAAAAGTTTAATAATCAAATTATAATGCCTAAATTCCAAAAGTTATATTAATATTACTAAAGAAAAATATGTATCTCATATTGTACTTGTGCGAATTCTATAACTAGCACTCCCTCACTTTAAAAAAAAAAATTATGCTTACATTTTATATAATATTTAATCTTTACCCTTCACTTGTGGTATAAACACATTGTTTGTGCTTAAATATTTTTGTTATTATGACTAACTTCAATGACACTAATATGCCTTTTATTGGACTTTTAAAATTACGAGTTTTTGAGTAAATGGGAGGGAGGACCTAATTTAAACGGCTCATTTTGGAGTTAATTTGATATTTAGCATTTTGTGTTATTTTAGAAAGTGTAAAAATGAAATGAAGTGTTTGAATGTGTGACTTTGGACATATTTCATAATTTTATAAATATGTCTAAGTGAAAACTAAGAAATAGTCGAGTGGTGAAGAAAAATTCTAATCCAAAAAATAGAAACGAAATTTATTGGTGAGAGAAAGAGTGTGAGACTCACAGTTGATTAACCAACAGAATCAGAAATAGACTAACAAAATAAAACAATTAGGTAAATTAAAAAGGTCCAATGCCGTCACGCGGGGAAGTCAGTCCAAGAAATTGAATTGGAAAATATTCAATTCTCTATCAATGGCATGCATGGCAATGCAGTTTCGACAAATGTGATCCGAGTTATTGCTTGCTTGCCTCTACGAAAAGGGGATCGATTTCGATGTCGCTCCCATCCCCATGTCCGCCGTAAGCTGCTACTGCTGCTTCATTTTATTTTCCTAGATTACATAGACAACAAGAATTACCCCCACATCGAAAATGCCCGCGTTTACAGTCAAAGAAGAGGAGGAGCATTCTGGGCTATTCATTCCATCAACTCAATGGCAAGAATCGCCATCACAGTAGGGTGGACATGAAAAAGGGTTTTGTTCAGGTTGTAATTCCTTGACTGAAGAAAAGAAAGGGCACACGAAGCTTATTCCTTCTACTAAAGCAAAAGGAGGAGGTTGTCAAATCTCAACCCATTGACTACCATTAAAGATTCAAGGATAGAAATAGGCTTTGTAATTCTTAGGCTATCATCTAAAGCTTCAAAGCTCGGTAGGATGAGATAGATTTCAGCAACGAAGATGGAGACAAAGTGGCAGACGAGGGCATTATTGGAACAAATTTATAAAAGTAGACTTAACCAGTTGAAAAAAATAAGAGATTGAAGCGGTTACAATTTTACCAAAACGTACCGACCGGTAATTATTCCGATAAAATAAAAGAGGACTGATCCACAACTTTTCCTATTTTTTTATCTTTGTCGCAAAGCCTAAGTCATATTCAAAAGTTAAATGGGAGAAATTCTAGCCAATAAACATGAGTGGATTTGCAAGTCATAATATTATCGAACCATTAAAGTGCGTTGTGTTGTGATGCATCATTTGATTTATTGTATTGCATCTATTATTGTAGTATTAGAATTGTTGTTGAGTTGATAGATGTGAGAAATCTTCTTTATCTAGCTATGAAATGTAGTAGGCATCAATCTTATTGAGAAAGAAGAAGTGATAAAATAGGATATGAAAGAGGAATTTAGTTTAGAGTGGTAATCGTATTTTAGGCTAATAACCAAAGGAATGTATATGTATGTATCTTTGAAAGAAAGACATGTGAACAAGTGAACAACAACCAAATCCATCTCTATTCTCTGTATTAAGATTGGAAATGGCTTTTCTGTAATGTAGAGAAGGGATGTTGCTGTTTCATTTCATGGTCGTTATTTGTTATATATTTATATTTATAGTTGATTGCTGCTTATACAGTGTCGTCTTGATGGATGAATATTTATATATATACATATATATACAATTGGTCCCCCACCTCTGTCCGTAACATCTCATATCTAGTACACCTTCCCATTCTACGCACTATCAACCTCAATTTCCTATATCCCAAACTGAATCCAATTCAATTGAAGCTTCAAATGTGCCACCAAAAGTTGCTAATTAAAAGTGACACTTTTTTGCTAGTAGAAAAAGTAAAGGTCGGCCTTTTTTAAATAATTGGTGATCATGCCAATGCAACTCTAGCACCTGCATCCCATGTGCATGACTTTGCCAATACTGGTCTTGATGGCTTGCACGACGCTAGTGTCTATCCGTCTACGTGCATTATAGAAGTTATGAATAAGTATGTTGTTGAACTTGTAGAATGGTGTTTATATACAAATATGTGTGCATAGAGGTAGTTGAAAGATATGATGAAAAATCAAAATTCGAAGTTATGGAAAAATCACACAGTGGCAGGCTGATTTGGTGGGGTTCAAAAATTTGGTGCCAAAACCAAGGTTCTAAAAATTGTTAGGCAACACTAGCGTCTAGCGCAAAGGAGACTACTCGGGGTGTAATCAGGGCCTAGAATTAAAGCATAATTACAATTTTTTGATAATTTACATCAAATATCAAACACATTGACTACAAATTTAATTTTTTTTATATTTGTCATTTTATCAAACACTTGTCTATATTTGTAAAATGAACAAAAATATACAAACCTACCATTAATCTCAATTCTCAACAACTCCAAAGTAATAAACCAGCCAAGTTTAGAACTAAAAACCAAAAAAATATTACTCCACCTACCTACTGCTCCTACAACCCACATTCTAATACATTCTCCCTAATCCCTTCTCATTCTAAATTTTGAGTCTCGAGACAGCCCCTTTCTTCTTCATCTTTTTTTCTTCTTCTTTCTTCTATCTATCTCGCAAACCGGGAACCCTTTTTTCTTCCTTTATTTTTTTTTCTTCTTTCTCTCTCCGGCAGACCGACTTTCCTCATTTTTTTCATCATCCAATCTCTTTCCTCCTATATCAAACCCCTTTCTCATCTCACCGAATATCCACAAAATCAAACCACTTTTCTTTCTACCTCCCTCTCTGCCTCACCATTACCACTCCCCTTCCTTTTCCAGTTCGCCCCCCTTCCTTCTCCGGTCACCACATGCCACAAAATCAAAGCTACAAAAATAAATTAAGGTCGGCGAGGCTTGGCGTAGGCGCCGACTTGATCGATTAGGCGATGACTAAGAAAGTCGCGGCGGTAGAGAGGGGTCTAACGCCTAAGCGAAGTTAGGCGGGGAGTTTTAAAACACTTGCCAAAACAGAAGGCGAGTCTTTATGCATATTACCCCTCCATCAAAAGTTTGGCTTGGTCACCGTACCTTTATTATGAAACACATGTGGAGCGGGAGGGCCTAGGAATTGAATTGAAGAAATTAAATGTCGATACACTTTCTCAAATATTTATTTGCTTCACTCCCCTGTTCTTTTTTTTTTCAACCATTAAAGTCAATTTTCAAAATATTATTCCTATAATACCACAATTCAGATAATGTTGTAAATCTTTCTTCTTCTTCTTCTTCTCCCTCGTCGTTGAATTCATTCGTCGTATGAAGAGGAAAGAGAGTAGGGAGTTAGGTGGTGAAGAAAAACGGTGATTACTACATAACTGTTTCTTCATCACCATAACTTTCAATTATTTTACTTATTCATATCATATTCTTCTTCTTCATTGTATTTGTGTGATTCAAAATAGATTTATTCGTATAAAGTGTTCGATGAAATGTCTGAATAAAAATCTTTTCGTTGTTGGATATCATTTTTAATCAGGATGCATTAATTTTGAATCAAAATGTATCATTTATGAATCGTGATGCATCGATTTAGATTTGAGATGCAGAAAAGATGCATATAAAATTGATTTTGTTGATTGTGTACTGGAAAAAAGGTAGATGAATGTATGGTTTCATAAATTTGATTCATAATATTTTCGCAACGATATTATGCAATTTATAATTTTTGCATCACGGTGCATAGATTGATGCAGCACCATGCATAAATTGGATTAGATCATTCAAATTGATGCATCGCGATGTATAAATTATCATCACAGTTTTTGTAAAATTGAATTAGATAATTTAAATTGATGCATCGCGATATAAAAATTGATGTAATTTGAATTGATACAGTGCATCACACTGAGTGAGTGATCCGTAACGCGTCTTCGGTTCACTAAGATCGTAGTCTTTTCGCCCCCAAAAGTATCTTTTTTCGATTTAAACAAGAAGCAAACTGCCTGAATTTACCCCAATTGAATAAACTACCCAATGATGATGATCCGCTTTCCCATTTTTTCCATTTTCTTTCTCTATTAATGTAGTATTTTTTTTTTGCATTGTCATTTCTCTAAATAAAAGTAATTGAAATAATCAAAACATATAATATATATTTTTTATTAAATATAAAATTTTAAAGTATAAATATTTTATTCTGACCGCGGTATGTAAATAAAAGGCCAAATTACAAAATTCCCCCCAAAGTATACATCTAATCTCAGATCACTACCCAACATAAATTTATCCCAATCTGGTACTTGATTTTACCATTTGTGTCAAATAGCTACCTATGCCCAAGGTTTGTTAGTGAAAAAACGTTTAGTAAATGTTGGGCCTAGGTAGTTATTTGACACAAATGGTAACATTAGGTACCCAATTGGTATACACTTATGTTGGGTAGTGATCTGGGATTGGATGTATATCGGGAGGAAATTTGTAATTTGGTCTAAATAAAAATAAAAAAGAGGAAAATATATTGGTAGTTAAATGTCACCAATTTAAATGGGTGTTCATTAGAGTTGAAATTGTTTTAGAGGGTCTCTAAAAAGATTTAGGGATCGTATAAATGATGTTTTAGAATGCAAGAATGTTGTAAAAGTAAGAGAATCAACATGCAAACTCTCAATTGTTCCGATAAATTAATACTAAATCCCAAACTCTCAACTTTATAGCCTAAAAGCAACAAAATCAACTAAAACTAAACAATCTTGGAGTAACTAAAACCACCACAAATAGATTGCTTCATAATTCACCCAATGGGTAAACAGAAATACTAAGTTATATGTAAACCTAAATTTACCCATATGAAGATGTAGTTAAAAATCATACTCCTACTACTTAACAAACCTAATCTAATTAGTTTCATGAGTTCTTGACCCAACAAGTAAGCTCTTTCTTGTCAGGGTACATGTCCTTCTGAACATAATATAACCCAAAAGGTTATTACCCACGAAACATTAATTGACTCCTGTTCATTTTAATCACAAATTGAGTTGATCTCAAGTTCAAGAATCAAGCCTATGAGCTTTATTTACAATCCCAGTTCATCAAGCATCAATCTTTGGGTAGGGTAGTTTGACAAACACACCAATTAAAATAATCAGAAACAAAAATATTAACATCACTATTCATATTAAGACTTCATATGCACGAATACTGCATTCGACCCATCATTCAACCCCAAGAACACACAGCAGGTTATTATGCAGGGGATCTGAAATGTGGTCAACAAGGTTCTGTATAGGACCTTTACTCGTTACCCCAGCTTGCACAAAAAACCCCAACCACGCCATCATTGCCAACCGTCCATTCTTTATCTCTTTCACCTTCAATTCCTCGAATGCTACAGGATCTTTAGACAGATTCAAGGGATCAAAAAGTGCACCACCAGGATAATTAATATCACCCGGCAGATAAATTCCTAAAGGCTCAAGAGCCTCAATCCCACAATATCGTGCATATTCTGGTCCAACCTATACACACAAGTACAGATACGCGTTACACCATGCACATACTTCTGCTTAGTTTAAAACACAGCAAGCTGCTTTATTTGATTTATATGAGGTTAGGTCTGAGTACAGTTGCCACCGGTCCCAATGGGCAAGACAATTTGCAAGTACCATAGTCTAGAAGATTGTTTATGTCCATACAACAATTCTCCAAGTTTATGGACCTGTTTCTGAACCCTTAAATCTCATATTCAAATGAATATAGTATTTCTTCCTTTAATTCACCATTTAAAAATGCAGTTTTAACATCCATTTGATACAAATCCAAATCTAATGCAACTATTGGCAATTGAAGTAAATTTGGGTGTTGGATGATAAATTTCATCAGTCTATACCACATTTTTTGGGTAAAGCCCTTTGCAACCAGTATAGCATCATGTTTATCAATGGTTCCATCAGACTTAATTTCTTTCACAGAATCCCCTAACTTCCATGCCTTTCTGATTGAAGGTAAATCAACATTCCCACATGTTATTTTACTAATAGAGTTTAATTGATCTTGTATCCCTTCTTTCCATTATTCGTCTTCAATAGTTAGAAAATCCTTTGCAGCTTTCCTCACTAATGCAAGTGAAAAAAACAATCTTTTAGTTGGGATGAGGGATTACGCCCTCTTTGAATACTTCCATCACTTTTGATACTATTGGATGGTTGTGATATTATCTTGATATTTGGTGTTTCTAATATTGTCCTTTTCCACATTATTTTCTTCCGTGATCTCAAACAGTCCTATTGATTTAGCTGGATTTCTAGTATCGGTTTCCTCTTCTAGAAGACTTACATCTGTACTCTATGAAACTAATGGTTCCACGAACATGATGAACAACCCCCACTTCCGTCTCCCGAATTTCATTCATCGGATGAAAGGAAAGTCATTCGTCCCCCCGCCCCTCTTTGGCTCCACCTTCTTATCTCTCTCTCAAAAAAACCAATTTTCCAGATCTCCACCACTTGTCATTGATCTACAAACCTTTGTCAAACACCCGCATTTTCACTCATTTGTAAACCATAGAACCTCCAATTCCAACTCTCTTTAATCCCCACAACACAGATCTGCGCCTACCACCATAAAACTGCTGACCACTGCCACCACTGCGGACCTTGTCCCAAACCAAGAACCAAAGACTGACTGACCCAAACAGAACCACAGCAGAGTACTCGGTTAATTAGGTTTCAGTTTGGATTTGAAAGTTGCAAAACCAATATCTGGGTTACACTTCCAGTTTAGTCAAAACAATTTAAGAATGTGAACGCTTAGGACCATACACAGTACACACCCAAACCCATATAGTTGATATGGCCTAAGTTTATGATAGACTATACTGGTCCTTGCTTCTAAAATGCTAGAGTTTTAGTTTCTCAAGCCTGGTGTGACTTTATGAAGCCTATTATATTGTATTTGAATGAAAATAGTTACTTTTTTCCAGGTCAGAAAGGGAAGGGATCTTAAACAGGATGACCCGGTCAACAACTTGAGCTCTGGAGGTGTTTACAGGAATCTCAATGCCATTTCCACTCTCCATCTTACAATTTTAGGGATTATGTAACCACAGCCAGCTGCAGCACTTATATGGGTGCCCTACCCATGAAGGGGTTAAGAGGTGTGATGAACTCAATGGTTTGAAAGGTTTCATGGAATAGAGAAGATCAAATTGGTTGATATAAATTTTAAAATGAAATATGAAGTCGTTACCATTAATAGGACCTGGCAGATGGCTATGACAATCACTCCTTGACTTCCAGCTACATGGAGGCCTGGGATGCCAAGGTAGTCCAGTGTATCACCCTATAATAGATTTTAAAATGGAGAAAACATAAAATGGGTCAGTGAAAACACTCGATCTTGCTGAACATTACATTATGATTTATGAGGAGTTGAAACTGTTCAATGCAAACACGACCAACTAAATCTCATTTAAGAAAACAGATGATACTCCAAACTCCAATTGGATCCATAAACAGAGAACCAAAAGCAACTGTTGTGAGATTAATGCTACAATGCCCTAAAAACGAATTATTGTGCTCCTCAAACACCACATGCAATCAGATCGAGTATCACAGAATATCAATGAAGCATCCACAAACATTAAATGAGACGCTAGCCCATCACCACCACCACCACCGAATGGCAATGGGGCATTTCGTGGTCGGTTATACATGATACCACTCTCATTCCCCAATCCAATGTTATGCCCCCATAACCGCCCCATTCCCCACCGGATAAACAATTTGTCCTACCATATCCATTCCCCACGGGTAACGGTTGATTGGGGAATACCCATGGGAAATTGGTTAAGTTAACAATTTAATTAAAAACACTTTAATGATTTAAAAAACACTCAACTTTTTTTTTTCAAAAAACATACTATATAATCAAGCTAATAAGACTTGATAAATGATAATACTTTTACTTAAAACTCATCATAATCATGTCCACAAAAACTAAAAAGTATAATTATGTAGTTGTGCACGCCAAAAATTTACCAGAACCTAACCGTTCCCCAGTTTTTTTATTACGGTTATTGCCGTTACCCGCCCCATATCAGGTCAAACCAATTAATAACCGCCAACTTCGATTGAGTTCGGGTACCCACGGCTCGGTTTGAAATTTCCATCCTCCAGCAGCAGCAATAATACTAAACAACCATACCTTCACCTAAATCCCCAAGTCCTGGAACAGATCAACAAGAAATTACCTTATGTGTCCAGGAGTTGCTAGTTGTACTATGTATCAAAACTAGATCTTTGTGCCCGTGCCTATGGCATAGTGTCAGTATATCTTATTCCGTTGATTGAAACGTCAATGCCTAAATAGAATGTGTGATTTAAGAAAATGATATAATTAAGGGGGTACATTGCATCAAATGGTAGTTAAGGGGCACAATTTGCACTCGACCCATAGTTGAGGGGGGTTACTCGTAATTGACCCTAGTCGTTGGATCTTGCTAAAAGA
The DNA here is from genome assembly GCA_013146195.2 of Codonopsis lanceolata. Taxonomy (NCBI): domain Eukaryota; kingdom Viridiplantae; phylum Streptophyta; class Magnoliopsida; order Asterales; family Campanulaceae; genus Codonopsis; species Codonopsis lanceolata. Next base: position 85,117,794 of record CM028377.1, on the reverse strand, counting down.
TTCATTTCCAACGGCCGGATAACCTTTGTCTTATTATTATAATTCTAAACAACTATACCTTCACCTAAATTCCCAAATCCTGAATCAGGTCAACAAGAAATTACCTCATGTGTCCAGGAGTTGCTAGTTATACTGTGTATCAAACTAGATCTTCGTGCGGGTGCCTAAGGCACGTTGTCCGTATATCTTATTATGTCAACTGAAACGATAATGACTAAATAGAAGGTGCGCTTTAAGAAAATGTTATAGTTGATGGGGTATATTGCTTCTAGTGGTAGTTAAGGGACGCAATTTGAACTCGACCTATAGTTGAAGGGGGTTATTTGTAAGGGGGTTATTCGTAATTGACTCATGGTCGTTGGATCTTGCTAAAAGATTCATTCCCGACCGCCGGATAGCCTCAGTCAATAGACTGAGCTCTATTGTATAAGAGATTCTTTACATTTGAAGGATAAATTACTAGGATAAATGAATACATGATAGAGAAGAGAATCAGCCACCTGCATATACTGGACTTAGTTGTTCAAAAAGGGTCAGTCATCAAGAGACTAAGATGTAATAACCCATTACCCTGAATAAAGGGTGAAATTCGGGCCGGTCCCTTTTTCAAAAAAAAATCAACCAGTTTGATGGTAACGACTTCATATTTCATTGTAAAGAGATAATTTCTTCCCTTTGGAATGGATGAGCAGAAAAAGATGGCCATATTAATGCTCAAACTTATGCAAGGATGAGTTCTTGACTCCTAAACTAGCTTCAACGATTTTTTTTTTCAGTTGTTTACTTGCTTTAGTTAGTTTTCCAATTCAATGACTGAAACGTTGACAACATATTTACGAAAATCAATCAATCAATCTATTTGATTCCTACCTTAACTAAAAAAATGACCTTATCAAAGCTCAAAATCATGTAAGGACTAAGAAGAATGTCACATACTTGCATCTCCCAAACTAGCTTCAAGGATTTATTCAGTTGCTTTACTTAATTTTCCAATTCAATACACCAAAACTGAAGAATACTTCACAATGAAGAGAAAATATATGAAGGGTCCCAAAAACAAAGAGGCTATGAAACAAAGTGGCAGAATATTGTGCTTTTGTTAAACAAATATTCCCACCATCCCCAAATTATTGTCCTGCTTTTCATCCGTTCCAATTTTTTTTGTCTAGTTTGTTAAGTTTCCATTTTAGAAAAACATTTTTACCATTTTATCATTACTTTTCTTCCTACTTTAATAATGGGCCACATGAGCTTCAGGGGCGGATGTAAAGCAATGGGCAGGTGGGCTCCAACTCACGTCAATCTTTTGCAAAAAATATATATATGTTAATCGTAATTATTAATCTTAAGCTCTTTTATAATTATGTATGTAATGGGTGAGGCTCATTAAGTCACCGACTATATGTAACTTCAATTTTCGATTAATGAAGTTATTTTGCACGGTTATTACTGTTTACAATTTTTTTTTAAATACCTAGCCCACGTGGCACCTAAATCATGGATTCGCCTTTGATGAGCTTTAAAGAAAACCTACATATTATACCAATATTAATAATCAAGCCAATTGTTTTTTCTTAATCCGTGTGCCCGGCCAAACATGACAATAATTTAGGGACTAAGGGAGTATATTCTAAAGAACCATGACGAGACGAAATCTTAGACATAACATGGTATAGTCATCTAAGGAGAGCCGTCTATTCGAATTGACTCAAGCCATCTAAACATATCATTTCACTAGTATGAAAATATAGAAGGGGAGTAATGAAGAAGTAAAATAATCCTTAAAGAGAAGCAAACAAAGAAACTAAAAGAGAAAAACAGATCATAATAACCTTCCATTCAGAAGAGGACAGAAACTGCTACAAAACTAAAACACATCCAGCAAAAAGGCCCACAGAATGACAAGCACACTCTATCCCAAAGAGACTGGCAGGCAAATACTCATTAAAACCATCAAGCAATATTCTCCTTATAATGCCCAAGGAAACTGTAATGCTACCAAACCATTCTACCCTCCTACTGCTACCCATATTTAGTAGATCTACCAATTTTATAAAAAAAAATAGATGAAGGAATTTCAGTTAAGAAAGAGATATCTAGGGGCACTTCTCCTGCCAAGTTAGTTGTATTCAATAGTAAGAGTGTAGTTTCATGCTTGTATCTCTAAGAAGTCATACCAAACTGAGAACATAATTAGGAGGGGAGGGGGTTATATTTATTTAAATTTATTTATTATTGCTGTTTTTACATATTAGCTTGTGACCAACTTCACTGCAGCTAAATGATATAATTCCATCCATCAAGTTACCTTTTAAAGTCACAATCATACGAGGATGGAAGATAATACCTGAAGCTTTGAATATCCCACTCGCCACCAGACAGGTTCAATAAAATGAAAGGCTCCCGCAAGGTCTAATAATTCTGGAATCAGTGCACCAAGTGCAGCAAGCATAGCCCACCGGGCATGCAGTATCTCGAAGCTGCAATATACAAAGATCAAATAATCAAGTGGCCACAAATTATAAACTGAAGTCTTTGTAACCTAATGTTGCAATAAACATACACCTCTCAGAGAACCATTTCCCAATTCTCATTGGGTTTAGTCCTAATACCAAATCATATGAAGATTATAAGCATGTCTGCAGTGTTACACTACAAAGAATTACTTTCATCTCATCACTCTTCCCACCATATAATATAAGTAACCAGTTATCAACACAGAAATTGTTACTTTAAAAAGTTGTTTCCATCACGTCATCAAAGGTGGGACTCCCATGCCATGTACCAAGTTACCACTCTTTATAATCAACACTACAAAATGAGAACTCGTGCATCCATTTTTAGTAAATGCACATCACATTAGATGCAGATAAAAATACAGAAAAATATGGAGTACATACTTAAAGAATTTCTGGAGAGCTGAAGGATCTTTGCTCAAACCGGCTACATCAAAGCCATAATCTCCAGGTAGTTCTCCACAAAGATAGGAAGGATACTCATATGGGATTGGACCCAGCCAGCGAGGGCGCTCTTCTCCATACCACAAGCTGCGAAACTCAGATATTATTCAATGAACACCACCAAAAAGGTAACTGTAATACATAAAGCGAGAAGACTGGAGTGTTGTAAATTTTTCTGTAATTTGCTTCCTTTACATACTGGCGCACCTTCCTCGTACTCAGTGTTAGGTACCAAGTAAGCTACAGCCATAGTGATACCAGATGTTTATCAAATACAAACCTTACAGGTAACAATAAATGAATGTGACAGATGTTCAGGCCACCTTGATGATGAATATTCAACAGTGGTGGAGATAACAACCAAGAAATCACAACTTCTCATATTATCGAACATGTACCAAGACATTTCTCCGCTAGTGGACACCACCGTGACACAAAACATCTATTCTAACTACTATTCAGAAAAGTACTCCCTCCTTCCCAATTGAAAAGGTACACTTTGACTTATTGCATAAATTAAGAAAAGTGTAGAATAATCACTAACTTCCTAAAATACACTATAATTGTTTGGCCACCACGGCACCAAGTCAAGTTGATTTAGTTGATATGACATGTTATTTTCAACCACAAATTCAAAGGGTAATATAGACATTATGTTAAAAAAGTTGTTTCCTGAAGACAAAATGTACCTCTTCAATTGGGAAAACTAAAAAGGAATATGTACCTCTTTTCAATTAGGATTGTAGGAGTAGCAAGGATTGCGGAAGCAGGAAGGTCAGAACACTTCCAAAGGGTGATGGATCAAGCTTAGACAGCTTCTTAAAGTCTTTCCTGACTAAAAAAAATCAAAACTGGCAGAGTGCGCTAAGCTTCCTTGAACTGTCACAAAAAAAGGTGCAGCAGTGGGTAGCTCATGCAGTCTTCATAAACCCCAGAGTCCTTCCAGCTGATGTGTGTGTTGTGGCAGTATTAATTGAATTTGACATGCTTGAGGAAGAGAACACTCGAGTACTGGTTACAGGGATTAATTCATAGCTTTTATCTTCTACTAGGTATGAACATGCTAACGCTGCTAAAGTAAATAGACAAGAGTTTGTGCAGGTGCACTAATTCTAAAGATCATCTTCCAAAAAAGAAAAACAAACCGATCTTCTATCACTCAAATGCTCCAAATTGAGCACCAATCTCTACTTAAGAGAGTTCCGTTCAGAACACACAGAGTACTGCCAACTCCGAGAACTATGTCTGTCATCCCAACTGAGACATCTTCAACCCATATTATTTTACCAGCAACGGCCTTCAATTGTGCCATACTAACACATAGATTCTATTCAACATACACAAAGAAACTCTTCTTTCCGAACCGCGTCTATGGACTCAGAATTTGACAATACCCTCAATACTCAACAGTCTAAGGAGATCAATAGTGGCCATGTCTGATCTGCGCGTCTATTTCCTTTTTGATAAAAAAATAAACTCATTAAACCCGCAAAAATATACTAAGATGGAGGACAAGAAGTCTACTGACTAGGAAGAAGTGGAAAGAGAAAAGGTAATTCAGCCAAAAATAGAAGCTATTGAAACAGTCAATAAACAGACTAAAAATAAGAAGAACAAAAAAAAAAGACAACCTTCAAAAACCACACATTCATTTATTTCTCTTGTCACAAAACCCCAAAAATTCTAAAGAAGCAACTATACTACAGAAGAAGGGCTAAGCCAAGCAGGCCAAGACTCAGATGGAATTTAAAAACGAGCTAATCAACCAAATCCCGGCAGCCTTAAGGTGAAGAAAAGGATTATAATGTGAGATGCTATTTTCCCATGCACATAACACACACACAAACACATTGAAGTTCAAAGCTTTATAAGGCCTCCTAAGATGCTTGGTAGTCATTGTTAAACTTTTCTTTAATCATTATCATCATCATCATTTTACTACGACTATTAAATTAAAGAGCAGATAAAATGAGTTCCGAATCCACAGGGAAGTGACTAATTTTAAAAGGAGAGAGGCTAGCAATCAAATTCAAATTATTGCAAAAACAAAACAAATCCGAAAGACTTTAAGGTCTTACCAATGACTAGTATTTTACCTATCCTTTCTTGCGTTTTCAGCGAATGATTTAAACTTTGAAGAATTAGCAACGGCAACCTTCTTCGTCTCCTCCATTCGCCTCTGAAGCGCCTCGCCAAGGGGACTGTTGGCGATGGCTTTAACGGTGGTAAACGGAACAGCTGAGAATATCAATACCCCGCAAGCTTGCCAAAATAACAGTCAACATAATTACATTTAACCAATAAAGTTTCTCAATTATCGATTCATACGAAGTAAACGAGAGCAGACCTCTTGCCAGGAAGCTCTACAGGGAGAAAATGACCGCTTTCTCAGGCGAAATTTCGGGGTGGCGGCGAGTTTGAAGGGGAGAGTCAAGCCATGGTTGAGAAAGGAAGATGATGGTTGAAAAAGAAGAAGCGCAACCATGGTTTCTCAATTCTCGGTAGCAGTTACGACTAACTGCCGAGCGACGTCAATGATATGGATAAGGGGCGGGATATTAATATTTAGAAAAGAATAAATATTAGTAGTAGTAGATTAATCACTTGCTTGGAATGAAAAATGACTTCATGACCTCTTTGTTAATGCACTAGCTTATTATCCGTACGATGCACAGTTGATTTAGTATTGTTTCTTAAATTTAATTTTGTAGGTAGAATCTGTAAGCTATTTGAATGAACTAACAACAGCAAGATGTTCACATAATTAATAAATTTTAAAAAAATTGTGGGATCACACCGAATCATCACACAAAAATTTATGCGAATTATAAAATCAAACAAATATTCTTAGGGAGGGGAGGGGAAGTACCATGAAGACAGACTCGTCAATAAGGTGTTTGATTAATGGTTAGTATTTCGCAGTGGTTGTTTGTGGTTTTGGTGAAACATGCTTAATCAAATTTGATAAAATCTATTTTAAATTGATCGAGTTTTGGTAAAATAATAAAAATTAAAAAACTTCTACCATGACAATTGAGGAGTCATAATCAAATGAACCTTGTCTAAATCAAATGTGATAAAATATATCCGGTACAAACCGAATTTAGCAGCAAAAAATGGTAAAAAAAAAACAAATTATACATCCAAGCAAGTGATTAATCTACTACTACTAAAACCTATCCGGTATTAACTTATTTTAATAGCAAAAGATGATTAAAAAAACTTTTACCATGCATAAATAAGACATCAGTTTCAAAATCTATCCAGTTTTGATTCTTGGCATAAAAAAATAATTTATACATATAGTACCGTAAGCATAGTTTAAATATATATATTTTTTTACAAAAGTTGTTTATAATAAGATGATTTTCTAAACTTGTAACAAATAATTAAAAATTTTAATTAGAATAATTTGAAAAAACAAAAAATATGGTAAATATTCAAAATTGATGATATGAATATATAATTGAAAGATTAAAACCTATGAGAATTGATAAAATATTCCCACAAAAAAACTTTTATCATGAAAATTTAAAGTACTAATCAAGCAAAACTTGTTTAAATCAAATGTGATAAAAATATATCCTGCAAAAATTGTAAAAAAAAAAAAACTAAATTTGTTTTTTAAAAAGTTGAGAAGGACGTTAATAACTGAACTCCGTTAGGGGCGCTTTATAGCGCTTGTTTATAATTTTATATATTGGCCGCGGTGACTAAGGTATTGGAATCTTTAACGGCCAAGAGCGTTGGAGCCCTAATCGCTAGTTTTCAAAATTTTGAACTCTTCCCCCTTTCTCCATCTCTCTCCCTCCTAAGCCCATCTCTGAAGACCGAAAGAGGAAGACGATAATCGGCATGAAGGACCTTCAAATTATGGACCAGGAGACGGCATTTCTAGCCTCAAAACAAGAAACCGGCAACGAATGGGAGCTCTTCAAAGAAAACGTTAGGCCATTGAAGAGAGGCCGTAACATCCGACTCCTCAACGACGCCCTCAAATCCAATTCTGACTATCAACTCAAGAAATCCCTCCTCGAAACCCAAAGGTCTCTCTTTTTTCAACCTTCTTTAATCTTTAATCCCCAAAAATTTGAGCTGTATTATTATTATTGTTATTACGGTAAATGTCTCTTTATATCTCATTTTTCTTATTTTGTATTGGTTTTAGAAATTTGATTAAAGCGATTGATGAGTACCAAGGTGATGATCCGCTTCAGCCGTGGCTTGAGTGAGTTACTGCCCTCTTACTTTAATTATGGTGTTCAAGATTCCATAAATTAGAGGGAAATCAAGAAGTTTTTGAAAAAGTTGAGTTATTGTGCTATGTTAGTGTTAGCTCTCCCATTTCCATTATTTGGAAAATACTCATGCCCGATTGATGTGTCCTGAATTAATTTCAATGTTTTATTTTCACAATTCCCCAAAACATAGAGTTAATTTCAAATAAAACTTACTTTTTTCTCCTTGATTTTTTTTGCTAGCATAACGAGTGTGCTAAGAATGTGATTGATGGTGCTTTACAAGTGGTTATGGCCTGACAGTTTAGCTGGAAATCAAAGTTTAGACTTATTTTTGGGACACCTGCAGTACTCTAAATGTTTTGTTATTTGTTTGGTAGCGAAGTGGAGTTTTTTTTGAGTGTTGTGTTTGAATGTCCCACTCAAATGACCCTAACGACGCTTCTTTTACATATCTAGCAGAATTTTGTAGCAGTAAGATTATGTATACGTTGTTCACTTTGCTAACAGAACTTCTACTTAGTACTCCCTATCCAGTTACTATGACCCTACTTATTGTACATTCTAGAAGAATTTTGTTGGATTAATTTTTTTTATATGCTTTTGTATATTTGATAGGATAACTTTCATTTGGGTGCTGGTGGTTGAGAGTTTTTGTTGAATGTTGAGCTCAATATAGAGTTTGTATTGTGTTGTGGTTAGCAAATAAGCTGAATAAAAAGTTACAATAAAGTTGTAGACATATGTATTAATACTCTGGCAGTAAAGTCCAACTTCTGAAAAGTTGAGTCCAACTTCTCAACTTTTGAGAAGTTTAAAATTGTAACTTATTAGAAAAAAGTTCGTGCAAAAAACTGGTATGAAAGTATATATATAGCCTTTTTTTGGCTTAATTTGAATGTACTTTACATACAGATAAGTGCATTATGAAAATAAGTTATATACTCCCTCCTTTCCTAATTGAGTGTCCTCTTTTTAAAATAATAAAGTTACTAAATTCACACTTGTGACTTGCCAGACTATAGTGTAAACACTAGGTATTGATGTATATATACTGCTAACGTATCCTATATTTTTTTTGGCTTAATATAAATGTACTTTACCTACATATTAGTGCATTATGAAATTATGAAGTCATATACTCCCTCCATGGCTCCATTCCTAATTGCTTGTTTTTTTTTTTTTTAATCTTTGTCCCATAACGAGTGTCCTTTTTTTATTCCACAATTGCTATCTATCATATCCCATGTGCACTTGCCAACTATAGTGTCAACACTAAGGGCATTGATGTTTATATATTGCTAAGGTAGCCTAATGTCAATTTCCTCAATTTCGCGAAAACCTAAAATAGGGACACTCAATTAGAAACACGGAAGCATATCTTTTAATTTTATAGAGCAATTAAAAAAACTATGGCTGAAATTATTATCATATAATAAAACGTGTCATTTTATAATTATGTATTTATAATTTGGTTATAAAATCAAATTAATAATAATATATTACTCCCTCCATCACGTTTATATTGGCTGAATTTCCTATTTTAGTAGTCTTAAAGTCTTTGGCCACTTAGAAATCCAATGCACATTTCTTATTTAGTTTCTTAATATACCCTTAACCAAGTTGATTATTTACAAGGTAAATAATGTATATTAATTAATTAAATAAAAGATATGAATGGAAATCCGGATATTAGACATTGGTTGTTAAGGCATTTGTTAATCCTAAAAATTTATGCTTTTGTCAGGTAGACAATATATATGAGACAGAGGGAGTAGTATTCTTTTTATAAAGGGTAATAAAGTCATTTTTTGTCAAAATGCTCTAAAAGTCACGTTTCTACCAAACACTACGGTTGCTATAGTTTACTTTTCAAACTGAGTTGCCAGAAGCATTTGTATAAAAAGGCGTTCATGTGATAAGTCCTTTTCATAAAAAAAGTAAAGTTTTGAAAAGTTTAGTTACAAAAAAAATTGCACCAGAGGAGGCCATAGGGACGCAAAGATAGTCTGGTCAAAGAGGGGAAAGAGGAACTGTGTTAGTTGGACTATAATATACTTTCTGAGATAGTTGCTGAAAGTATCATTATGTGAGTAGTTTTTATGAGAAGCAACAGGGATAAGCATGCTAGAAGCAACAACTAGTTTACAGGCTGAATTAATTGATAAACTACCTATTTGTACCTGCAAGGAGATATAAATAAGATGATATTGACACTGCTAGAGAAAATTAAAAAGGCCATGGGAGGATGAATGATAGTTGTGATTTTGTTAAGATAAAGATAAAGAAAATGATTTACGATTTCAGCAATTGCTTTACTCACTTTTCTTCTTTTTCTTTTAAACAACTTCATTTTATCACCTAACTTGTATGTGTCTCCCTTTCTCTTTTCTCATTGCACTTTCACAGCTGCATCAAATGGGTTCAGGAAGCTTTTCCCCCAGGTGGAGACTGCTCAGGGTTGGTGGTGATTTACGAACAATGTGTTCGAACTTTTTGGCATGAAGACCGTTACAGGGATGATCTTCGTTATCTGAAAGTTTGGTTGGAATATGTAAGTACTGAAGTTATTAGTTAAAGTTTTATATGGAAAGCTTTTTTGGGGGGCCCTTTAACAAGTATGATTGTTGTTTCATCTTACATTATTCCATTGAAAAATGTGTATAATTTAGACTGGCACTGCAGGCTGAAAATTGTCTTGATGCTGAAGTTGTATATAGTTTTCTGGATGCAAACAAAATAGGGCTGACACATGCGATCTTTTTCAAGTCATATGCTTTGCACATGGAATCGAAGAATAAGATCAGAACTGCAAATGACATATACAATTGTGGGATATCTAGGTATGACCCGTTGCTTTTGATTCATGTAGTAACATTTGGGTGGTTATATGTAAAAAACATTGCAAACTTTTCTAGTGAATAGATTCAAATTTATTCCATGCATTAGTTTTACTCTGTTTTGTGAACTTCATAAGTTTTTTTTTTTGATAAGTAAACGTAATATTAACACTGTGTCAAATCAGGTGACGCGTCCTTGTACACGTATACAAGACCAAAAGAAATAAATCTACAAAATATCCAAGATATTAACATTAGAGTCCCCTGAACTTGAAGCCACATCAAAAGGCAAAAATCTTGATGCACTTCCTTCTTTAGCTTGTCAACATCTACCTCCTCATTGTCAAACACCCTATGGTTCCTCTCCTTCCAAACACTCCACCAAATCGCCAATGGAATAGACTTCCATCCACTGTTGTTACTTATACTTCTGGAAGAGCCCCAACCATGAAGAACATGGAGAGAAGTCCTTGGCATCACCCAAGAAATACCTGTTGCACACAAAAAGGAATCCCATAAGGCTCCAGTAACAGGCGGAGGAAGTGATTTACTGTTTCCTCCTTTTTACACATGAAACACTTATTAACATAAACCTTCCCTCAAGCTCTCAGATTTTCCCAGTCAAAATAGTCTCCCTCGAAACTTCCCAAGCAAAGAACATCACTCTACTAGGAGCCCTCGACTTCCAAATTACTTTCCACGGATAGTGATTCACGTCCTCATTTTTAAGAAAGAGTAGAAGCACTTCATTGAGAAAATATTCCTTTTCGAACCATCCCAAACGACTCTATCCTCCCCTGTACCCCTTTGGACAACATAGAGCATTCCGAAGAGTCTAGAAATATTGTCAATCTCCCAATCACGCAAATTTCTACCGAACGAAGGGCTCCAAGAATCTATCCCATTGGAGCATTCCACCATCTCACTAACCATCTCATCCTTGCTTACGGCTATCTCAAATAAACTAGGAAAACCCCTTTGAAGAGAAACCACGCCGCACCACTTATCCTTCCAAAATCTCACCTTCTCCCCATTTCCAATGCTAAAGGAAATATGATTTTCGAAGGATCCCAGACTTTCCTAATGTCCTTCCAAACATTTACCCCATATGAACAGGACACTTCCTTTGGAAACCACAAATGGTTCCCTTCACCGTATTTGCCCACCACAACCCTTCTCCACAGCACTTCTCTTTCCCCCAAGAATCTCCACAACCATTTACCAAGCAAAGCATTATTGAACATCTTAATGCTCTTAACTCCCAAACCTCCATTCCTAATGCTAGTACAAACCGCTTTCCAGTTTACTAAATGATACTTCTAGTCTTTTGCACCCCCTTCCCTCAGTAAGTCTCTTTCCAATTTCTCGATTCTCTTTACCACCGACAACGGAATCTGAAAAAGAGAAAGCATATAGGTTGGCAAATTTGACAGGGTGCTCTTAATCAGAGTTAATCTTCCTCCTTTTGACAAATAACGTCTCTTCCAACTTGCCAACCTTCTTTCGAATCTTTTGAGCACCGAATCTCACACCCTTAAATTCTTAAAAGTTGCCCCCAAAGGAAGCCCCAGATACTTCGTAGGAAAATGACCTGTTGTGCACCCAAAAAACTATGTCAAGCGCCCCAAGTTGAAGACTTCACCCACCGGAATTATTTTACACTTTGAGATGTTAATTTTCAGCCCCGACGCTGCTTGAAAAAATTGGAGAACCAGTCTTAAGTATCCTAATTGAGATTTATCCGCCTCACGGAAAACAAGAGTATCGTCGGCGAACATCAAATGCGAGACAGAAAAGTCTGCATTACCCTCTTTGCCAACTTCAAAAGATTGCATATTGCATTTCTCTCTAATTCTAAAGTCTAAACAGATGTAGCTGGGAGTAAGACATTGAACCATTTTTATCTTTGAATGAACCAAGTAGAGTGATTATTTTTCTTCCAAGATTGGCTTGCTATTTGATTGAGCTTGAAATGGAGTCTGATTTCACACCTCTTTCAAGCTGATCTTATAAGTGATATGACTATGAAGCAAAGGTGGAGAGTTGGGATTTTATTGAGCCAAGAGTGAGTAGTTTGGTCTCTTGAGTCTTAACATACTACTGGTATCTTCTTAGAATTATCAATCAAGTTCAAGCAAGCCTAAGAATCTGACAAGGTTCAGATATTGCTCAAGTTGGACTCATTGTCCTCAAATATTTCCTACAAAGCATGCTTGGGCCAGTATCAACTAACTTGACCTATTTTACAGCTCTAACTTCTTAAAAGCTACTTAAACGCTTTGTTATCATCAAGTTTCCTGACTGTTGAACCTTGCATACCAGTGTCTACCAATCTCCCATCAGTTTGTCTCAATCTAAATTAATAAATAACTAAAATTGCTGTCAATGTTGGTAACAAGTTCCCCAATCTCTCTTCCCATTATTCTCGCTTAATCATTTTGTCAGTATCATCAATGTTCTGTTCCTCTGACTTGGTTTCTTATATGTGAATGATGGCATCTTGCTCTCTCAAGTGGCAAGCGGGTGCGGGTGAGTTGCTAGTGTCAAAACATTACATTGAAATACGTTTTTGCAACAATCAGCCTTAGAGTCAATATCACACTTGCCTAATGCGATGACAAGCTTGAGTTCTTATCAAATGTTCCTTCTTCTAGGAACGCTCAACCGATTGAGAAGTTGAAATCAGCTTATATGAAATTTATTGCACGATCAATGGGACGACCGAAAGCGAGCGAAGTATCCACTAAATTTTCAACTCTTTTCTACCTTAAATCTTTGATTTATTTGTTTTTACTGAGATGAATTTTATCATGTATAGGAGTTAACTGAGAATCGTGTACCAGTGCGAAGCTTTGGAACAGTTTTGGCTCGGGGAGAAAATCGTAAGTTTGCTTGCTGTCAAGTTTCTCCTCTAGCTATTGCCTGACCAAGGCTTCTTTGTGCTCTTTGCAGGAACCCACACTACGGGGAGTTCTGATGTTGCTAGGAAAAAAATTAAGCAAGACAGGTGAGCATAACGGTATCTCTTTTTTTTTTTTTAGTAGGGAGCACTAATAATTTTTTTGACAAGGTTACCAAAAGTTTGTTAATTGCAAATGGGTCAAATTTTTTATTGATGTTGTTAATATGTTTGTAGGGCTAATGGGGGTTCACTGGCAATTTACAAAGATACGAACACCAGTACCACCTTAAACCATCAATCAGAATTATCCATCTCAGACTTGAAACCCTGGCGCACACTAGGAGCTCGAGCAGAGAGAAATAAAGAGAATAATGCCATCCCTGCCAAGTGGACATCAGCCAAGGTTAATTTTAAGTTGATAAGTGTAATTTATTTCTTAGATTGGCTTTATGTGGCTTTTGAACTTTGAATGTAAAACTGCAGATTCCCCAGAGACCTGCACATAGAAATGGCACATCCACTACCACTGCCTGCATTGAGGTGTTTGTAGACGAGGAATGCACAGAGTGAGTAGTATAAGTCCCACAATAATTTGGAAGTACTTGGGAGTATTAATGACTTATGATGGCAATCTGGAGATTAAAACTACAGTAACACTAACATATAGGCCTTACTTATTGAAATTTATTTGGTGAACCTCTTACAGAGATCATAAAGTGGGGAATGAGGGTGGGAAATCTTTGACTCTGCAGCTGAGAAATGGGGATAGTCAAGACCTTAAGAAGTAAGTAGTGAATAAACGTAGCATCTTTATAGTATAAGTTGGCTTACGAGCATTTCAAAATCTTGTTATTTTATAGGGAAACCGAGCTGTTGAGGGAGAACCCGCTGCGTCATTTTCCTGCAAGCTGTCTGCCTAGATGATTTATCGGTGTCTACACTGCTGTAATGAACTAATGATGTTGTATGAGTGGTCAGCTTTTGTGTTTAAAGCTGTGCATGTTTGATTTCATTCCTTCATAACACTGAGATAGCACGCACCCTTGTGCTATGCATATGCTTTGTTAATTGAATCACTATTGCTTTAAAACATACATTAAGTCTCAGGATTACGACTATGGGGTGTTCTTGGCTGCAGAGGGTGGGCTCGAAAGACGGTAGGATTATAACTAAGATCAACCCAAGTTCATTATTCTATGTCAAGTTTTCAAAAAAAATTGTTAGATTCATTATATTGCTAATGTACTTGCATATACTGAATGAATGCTGGTGCAATCGAGTGAGGTTGTGGATCTAAACAAAATGGTCCCAACTGATCATTTTTTATTCAAGCTCTATGGGGATCAAACTTGTGCCCTATAAGTATCACTCGGCTACAGGCCTATTGACCCAAAAAGCCCTTATAACCCCCAAACCCTAAGTTGAGTGTACGCATTAGACAAAGGCATTCATGTGTTGTCCTCTCTCTCTCTCTCCCTCCCCTCTCTCTCCCCGTTGCACAATCTGCCCCCTTGTCGTGCACACGTTGTCTTCTGCATCCTCCGTCGTTGTCTTCTAGCTCCTTTGTTACTGTCGTCAAAGTAACCTTGCTCGTCTCTCTCTCTCCCTCTCCAACCCTCCTAAACCAATTCATGACTCAATTAATCAACCCATGAGTTGTTTGATCAACTCAATGAGTCGTTTAACCAACTCAATTAGGGATGTTCCTGACATTTTATAGGCTGGGGGCGAGACAACGAAAAGGGTCCTAATGAAATGATAATATGCAAATGTGAACACTAACATAAACTTTATTCTTCAAAATATACTTCTTGATGCATTTAACACTTTTTTTTTTACAAATCTTAATAAATATATCGAATCTACTTCAAATATTTTGTCCATTTGCAAAGCCATCCATTACCTTGACGCCGCAAAGCCATTCTATATCACCAACAAAACAAGGAAGCACACAAATAATCATAGAAAGCAACTTCTTCAAGCATTTTTATTTGCAAAATCAATAATGGTAGCGTCAACATAGGCACTTTCAAGCATATGCCTCTCAATATGGTTTCAATAAAGAGTCGATTTTATTGTTAGTCTATCAATGCTTTCTCCTCTTTTTTGGTTCTGGATAGACGGAGACTTTGAGAAACTAGTTTTAGCCTCTTTTTAAAATTTTGATCTAATCCCATAAGGGAAGGCTAAGACTAATAGAAAGGTCTAGCGCATATGGATGACGAAGTACACTAGAAGTGGAGGGGCTAGGGAGTCAGGGAGACGGAGGGTCGTGCGATTCTTCCGCTTATGTGATTGAAATTATGGCGCCGCCAACACCAAAATCATTGATAGCCCACCTCGCCCTAGCCTAGGAACAGCCATGGACTCAATAAGTGCATAGAGAGTGATCCTAAAACGTAACATCGTTTTCCCTAAACGTAACACCATTTAATGAATGAAATTACCCTTCTACCCTCTACATATCTATTTCCTCAACAACCCTTCATTTATTCCCTCAACCAACTATCCCCTTCAATTACTTCCACCCACCATAACTCAATAAGAGTGATCCTAACACTTGAGTGACCAACTCAATCCAAAAAACAACTTCATCTTTCTCTCTAAAAAAATTTCTCTACTCTAATGGATTATGATTGTAATCCCAATGAAAATGAAAATGCTAATAAAGACAATGTTAACAAAGATGATTATTTTCAGGTAATATATTTTTATTTTTAAATGTATTTTCACAAAAAAATTTAAAAATTCGTAATTGTGCTAGACATCTGCTAGAGCACAGTGGATGTTTAGTCAAAGTACCGCCTTCTACAAGCGGTTGTTTCATAAAAGTACCGCAAACATGTAGCGGATGTATTAGGATGACTTCGTTTTTAAAAAGCGGATGTGCATGAAAAGGTCCGCTTCTTGGTAGCGGATGTTTAACCCGAGTTCCGCTACATAATAATGGCTATAAATCAATATAACTGCTTACTTTGTAGCGGCTTTTTTGTTGATTTTGCTATAATTTTTTTTTTATATATTATTAATATGACTTTATTGTTATTTGTTTATAGGACTATTAGTTTGAAAACGAGAATAATCTATTTTCGGATGTATCTCATTTTTTTGTGACGGATGAAAAATTCATTGATCGAGAAGCGGCAAAAAATGGGTTGGAGAGATACTGGACGTGCCGAGGATATGCACTTTTTGTGACGGATAAAAAACCTCGGTACGATGGTAAAAAAATTTAAAAGATGTAAAGAAAAATGGTCCGAAGAAGGTTTTGTCTAAATTTGAAGTATATTTGCATGAAGTAAAAGATTGATGGTTAGAGAATTCAAGTTAGCGAGTTTAACAATGCTCACAACCATCCACTTTCAATGAGAGAAAAATGGCACACTTCAGCGTCAAAGTTGATAAAGGCAAGATTGAAAGGGTTGATCAACTTTATAGTGCTAATATGAAGCCGAAACAGATATTAAATCATCTATTGAAGATGGAAAATCCTGATAACAGAAGTTCGAGAAAACATGTAAAGAATTCTTTGGTAAGTATAAGAAAGAAGAAAATGATAAATAAATCAAAAATAGAGTATATTTTTAGATGAAATGAGTCGACATGAATATATTTTCTGGTTCAGGTCAAAGGGACTTGGCCAATAAAAATAAAGCTGTTTTGACTGATGTTATGCTTGCTCATTCGAAAGCTGAAGACATGTTGTCCTTATTTCCGTATGTTCTCCTTATGGATTCAACATACAAGACTAATAAATATGACTTGCTCTTATTGAAAATCATCGGAGTTACATCCGTGGGGAAGAATTTTCATGTTGCATTTGCATTTCTGCAGAATGAGAAAAGTGAAACATTTGCTTGGGCATTATATTAGTTGCGTGCTTTATTAGTTCATGTTCGCCCATCGGATGTCATTGTCATGAATAGGGAGTTGGCTCTCATTAATGCAATACGAGATTACTTTCCAACTTCTCAGCATATGTTGTGTAAGGAACCTGTTGGGAAAAAAAAGATATGCTGCAATATTTATGAAGAGGTGGATGGATATAATTGAGTCGAAAACTGAGGAAGAATACTTGATACATTATCGAGAGATGGAAGAGTCATTGGCAAATATCTAGGCGCAGTTGTTCGATATGTTAATTCGACGTGGTTGGAGCCCTATAAGGATACATTTGTTTGTGCTTTAACCAAACAATACATGTATTTCGGCAATCAAACAACGAACATGTAAAACTTATACGTTTATGAATGCAATATATTTATTATTTATGAACATTATGTAAATTTTTTGTAACCGTGCAATATGCTCCAGAGTTAAGAGTGCACACTCCCAGTTGAAGAGATGGTTAGGCACGTCAACTGGGGTTTCGATCATATATTTGATCAAATCCACAATGCTATTGAGCTTCAGTTCAATGAGATCTTGACTCTATTTGAAAGGTCTTTGAATGTAGTCCATCCTTTGACATCCTCAAATTTTCTTCTCATTCGATTGAGATTTAAGGTATCATCGCATGCCCTTGAGTTGCTACAATACGATTGGAATTCAACACAATGTATAGACAAGCCAGTTGAGGGTGATTTTAAGAAGTGTAGGTGTTTGTTGAAGACAAGTTACGGTTTACCATGTAGTTGTGAAATATGGCACATGCAGCAAACAAATGTCCCAATTGAACCCCATGATATCCATGTGTTTTGGAGGACGTTGTCTATGGGCGGAGTTCAAGATATAAGTACATCAAGGGAATCTGCAGCTAATTTGATTAAAAAAACATTTTATCAGATATGGACGGGACTCCGGAATCGCGGCAATATCACTATGCTTAACAGTTTTTCGATGTTGTACATCCCCTAAACTAACATTTCTGAACCAAAATAGTGCGACACAAAGGGCGTCCAAAAGAAGAACTCGACAAAGAGAGACCTCTCAGGTTTAAAAATATTAAATGTTTACGTCACATTACTTTTTATATTTCTTTATAGTAAATGATTTATACTTTAATGTTTATAATTGTCACCTAACCATACAAAATAAACAGGTTACGAGCATGCTAATTGTCAACCAGAAAGAGAATCAGGAGGTAGATGTGAAGTTAGAGGAAGAGGACGTAGTTCATTAGCATCGACGGATAATTCAATTCCATACGCCTCTCAGCTTCCACCATTGATGATCACTTTCATATCAAGGGTTATAGATGTCAAAACATATGAAAATTGTGGTTTTTGAGTTATTGTCCACTTAATTTATGATGACGAAGAAAAATAAGATCAGGTTCGTTATGATTTGATGCAGGAACTTATTGACTACTGGGACTTCTACTCAGCCCTCAACTTCTTGGAAGGTGACATTGAAGCATCTTACCAACTATATAATTGGCATACTTTTCCGGCTCTAACTAAGCATTGGTTGAGTCTTGGCATGCTCGGTTGGGTGATTACTACATGGTATCAGAGGATTGTAACTTGTTTGTGTAATATACCGATTGCTTACAATACATAGTTGCCGTTGCAAAGACGGTCTGTTGATGGACAACTGCCATAACTGCCAACCACAAGTATTGACTTTAGGTGGGTCAATTTAATCCACTTCATAGCACTTGGAATGAAGCCTCTAGTCCCCTGCCTCGTCTGCCCATTCATCCGAGGTATGAAGATTCTTTTCACCCAACGATACGACATTGGCTACCAATTTGACATGATCGATTTACTAATTACCTTAGTGTAGAGGGTTAACTGTTACTTTTTCACTTTATGTGATGTAAAATATTATTTAATTATGAGGGTTAATTGTTATTTTTGCAAAGTTAATCAGTCACAATAATTGTTATTTTTGCAAAGTTTCAATAGTTTAGAGGTTTAACTGTTAATAGTTTAAGGGTTTAACGGTTATTTTGCAAAGTTTATGGGGGTAAATTGTTATTTGTTAATAGTTTAGGGGCTTAACTTATTGTTTTTGCAAAGTTCATATGTCATAATAATTGTTATTTTTATAAATTGTTAATAATTTTGGGGCTTAAATGTTAATAGTTTAGGGGGTTAACTATTATTTTTGCAAAGTTTATGAGGGTTAATTGTTATTTGTTAATAGTTTAGGGGCTTAACTGTTATTTTTATAAAGTTCACATGTCATAATAATTGTTATTTTTGCAAATTGTTAATAGTTTAGGGGCTTAATTGTTAATAGTTTAGGGGGTTAACAGTTATTTTTGCTAAGTTTATGGGGGTTAATTGTTATTTGTTAATACTTTAGGGGTTTAACTGTTGTTTTTGCAAAGTTTATATGTCACAATAATCGTTATTTTTGTAAATTTTCAATAGCTTAGGGGGTTAACTGTTATTTTTACAAAGTTTATGGGGGTTAATTGTTATTTGTTAATAGTTTAAAGGCTTAACTGTTGATTTTGCAAAGTTCATCTGTCACAATAATTGTTATTTTTACAAATTATTAATAGTTTAGAGGTTTAACTGTAACTACATCACATAAAGTTGAAATAAAATTCTCTAACAATGGTGTCCAAACAAAATACATAACACTCCGAGTCCAAATAAAATACATCACAATGGTGTCAAAATACATCATCAAAAACATAAGCACCATAAAGTACATCACACAAATATAAAGTATATCACAATACATCCTCAATCTGTTGAACAATTTCGTCAACAGTATCCATATAAGTACTCTGGACCATAAGTGCATCTCGCATGGAATGATGGAGTGCTCTAAGCTAAGGATAAATAGACTCAAATCGATCCTAAAGTGATCTACGCGCATATGCGGCAGCTCTCGATGGATAAGAAGGCCTCTAGGATGCCCTCTGTGACGACTGCCCGCGATCGTGGGTGATCCATGATGGTTGATGATCCCCTATCACCTTAGTTTCATCATCATCATCATCATCAACAACAACAACCGACGGCGTCACACGATAATGTGTCCGCTCCCGAAACCAAAGCACGTAACCATCTATGATGGCAGACGAAATGTTGGCTACCCTCGATCCGGCCCTCTTGGGGTTTATAGAATGATGCTCCCATTGTTGGAAATTGCAAAACATCTCATTGTGGACATAAATGTATTTCAAAGTCTTCGGACCTGTATAAACCTTCATGGGTAGGAATACATGGCCGGGAATCGTTTGGATATATTCAAACTGTCTTAAGCAGCGATCGGGCATGTATGGATCGGTAATTTTACAGTAATGATGGCCTACGGGTAAAAGGAGTCCATATAACTTGGAAAAACAAATATTAATATAAATAGTTTAACATGTTTACTTTTATTTGAAACATAATTTACAAATGATAAATACTTACGACATCAACAGTCATCCGTTCAAGGACTCTCCGATACTCCAGTAGAGTCTCAGGATCATTTATTTTGCCACCGAGAGAAGAGGCTCATCTCTTAGCGTATGGCTCTTGAGGGTTCATGTCACTGAACAACTTGGTCTGAATTGAGGAAAGTATTCATAGATCCAAGCCTACAATAAAATAACGTCAAAGATTTAATATCGTCAAATAAAATAATTTAAACTTTACAGTGTCCAAAGTATTCATTTTTATACCTACAGTAGAGACAAACACCCAGCCATCTATCTACAACCAATCCTCGATGATATATCGAGCTGACGGTATAGAAAGGATAAAGTCGTTGCACCCCAAGCGTGATTGGGAATATCAGGGATATCCATCATATACGGTAGAAAGTGAAAATTTACCCGGTTTGACGACTTGTCCATGAACAATGTCATCCCCATCAACCACAATAAATAACCGATCATCCTAGGTTGAGCTGCAACAGTCTCGCCACCCAAATATTCTTGTAATGTCAAAAATCTAGTACCACTTCCCATCACCTCACTGTCTACCTTGGCAGTACCCATGCGTAGGAGAGTGGCTAGAGACGACTTGATCTGAGCTAACTTGGTACTTGCCAATATGGGTTTCCCTACAACTGGGATATGTAAAATGTAGTGCGCATCGTGCAATGTCAGCGTCATCTCCCCGAACGGTAAATGGAAACTGTTAGTTTCCGAGTGTCATCTTTCCATAAAGGCTTATATCAACGACATGTTCAGATGCTGGAACATGCAGTCCTTCAAGTGTCCCAAGTTACTCCGGGAGATCCATTGAATAGTGAGAATATCGTGTATACTCCAAGGCAATGTTGTTCAATGGTCCACGGAGCTATGATAGCTCAATACTGGCCTCTCCTGTTGAACAAAATGAAATAATCCCTCATCAATATTAAAACAATACTACATAGCCAATATAATAAATTTGAGTCACTACTATAGAGTCAATATAATTACTTCACCATTCCATATTGCAGATGCAATATGGCCACAAAATCTAGTAAGTAACTATGTGTTCTTGGGTCCACCTCTATGTGGCTCCATCAACATACAAGTATACACATCAACTTCATCGTCTGAATCGTCATTATCACCACCATCACCACGACCTCCTACTATGCCTCTACAAGGTGCTCGGTCCCCTCTCTGTCATCGACCAAATCCCAAATCCTCTTCCTTTTCATAAACTAAATGTTGTATATGTCGTAGTTGTTAGTCCCAAATGGCACAATACTAGACTAGAAGGGGGGTTGCATAGCTTAATAACACTTAAAAACTTCTCATAATAGTTCATAAAACAAGTACTTACAACCTATTGAAAAATGTTGAAGTAACGGAATACTTGTAAGGAAGACAGACTAAGTCTGCTGGTGAAGCACTACCAGTAGACTTGGCTGTTTGCTGAAGTTTGCAGCTCAAAGGAATAAGTTAAGACGAAGATAACAATATAGAGTAGTAAGCAACATAATACAATGAACACAATTATTTTGAGATGGTTCGCACTATAAAGAGTGCTACGTCCACCACTAAAGCAGTAAACCTTGGATTTGAATGTGCATTATATTTTTCACTAGTTATATTACATAAATCTCTAATGGATCATGTACAAAATATTTGACTTGTGTTTGGGGTGGAGGAATTGAATAGCTGGAAAACATAATATTCAAGGTGTAGAAGAAAAGTAATTAATACAATAACAAGAAGTAAATGAATAACAATTGATGCAGATCTTCTTCTTGTTGTTGAGGACTTATTTGATTAGTTTATGATCTCTTGAATGTACTGAGTATGATGACTTGATGTTATTAAATAAATTCAGAGCATTTTTTCTTCAATCTTCAATGACAGTATTTATATCGGAGTATCCTTGAGACCGTTGGAGAAGAAGAAGCGAGTAACAACTCTATTAGGTTGAGTGCATTAAATGTAGGGAGATGATTTGTTGACTTCATCTTCATCTGGGACTGATCAGGGTATGGAGAAGAATAGGTACTGGAACTAGCAGGTAGGCGACAAACAGAGTTGCAGACCTGCAGTAGTTGGTACAATCTGTTTGTGTCAGACTGCAAACCTGCTCTGCCATGTTCAGGAGGCGAAAGTTTTCATTCTTCGGAAAAGCTGGAAAGGTGTGCCTTGGAAATCGGAAGTCAAATGATGTTGAATTTATTCAAACTTAATTCATGATATATAAATTAACGATTCACTTGATGAGTTGGACATCCTGATAATCTTGACACGTCATGTTGTCCGAAGGCAGATAAACAAACTTTTACCCTCTAAAAGAGTGTTAACATAAATACTAACCTGTATTTAATGATTTTGAGCTAACACATTAACAGAGTTAGTAACAATTAACGTCTGCTGGTATGAAACAACTTTAAAAATAAACTTTAAGTTGTATGATCGATCGTACCAAGATTTCTTCTTAAATACGCCAACTTGGTGGCATCCAGTGGCTTGGTGAAAATGTCAACCAATTATTGATGTTCAGTTGGAATATATTCCAAACTGATGTTACATTTTTCCACATGATCTTTGAGGAAGTGATAGTGAATATATTGGTGCTTTTTTTGGAGTGCATCACTGGATTCTTTGAGACTGAAATTGTAGAAGTGTTATCACACATGATAGAACAATTTGCAGTCTTGATGTTGTAATCCACTAGTTGTTGCTTCATCAAGAGTAATTGAAAGCAACAGTTGCTGGCAGCAATGTATTCTGCCCCTGTGGTTGAATTTGCAACTGATCCTTGCTTCTTGCATGACCATGAGACAAGTCTATTTTAAGAAATTGAAAGAATAAAAAATTGAAGAGTTGTAGTCGGCTAGTACGTGTAAATAAGGGTAAACCAGGAAACAAAAGGTAAGAATTCATAGGGAGCTAGTAAAACGTCGAATATTTTGGGGAAAATGAGCTTCTCAAACGTCAAATAAATTCAAATAGAGGAAGTAATAAATATTAATTTCAAATTATTTAATTATTTTTGTAAATTTATAATTGTTAGCGGACATGTGGATAATTGAACTATTGACTATTTTTATAATATTTTGAACCTTAAATGATATTAAATTTTTAGTTTTACTTTTAAATTTTAACATCATAATACAATTATTATTTTTAAATTATTAGGTGATATTTAATATTTGTATATTAAACATTAATATTTAATAATTAAGATATAATAAAAATATATTAAAAATTAGATATTTTATTTTATTTTTAGACTCACTTAATAGATGAGATGCTCTAAGAAAAGGCCATTTTTCAAATCGATGCCTTTGACTCACAAGGACTCAGAAATCGAAGAGTTGTGAGAGTGAGACCCAATCATAACCTGGTTAATTTCCAACTCATGGAAGAAGATTGACCGTAAACGTAACACCAAAATCCCTAAACATAACATCATTTAATGCATAAAATAACCTAAATACCCCTTTTAACATTTAATAGATACTCACTTTTGGTACACACTAGCGGATGCTTTATAAAACATCCGCTAGGGCGTAGCGGATGTTTTATAAAACATCCACAAGTGTGTAGCAAATGTTTTATAAAACATCCGCTAGTGTGTAGCAAATGTTTTATAAAACATCTTCTAGTTTGTAGTGGTTGTTTTGTCGAAATCGAAAAAAAATACAAATCAACGGTTTTTTGTTTATAATTGAAAAGAAAAAATTATTAATTATGGAAAATACAAGTTGAATAGCCTACAGTTCAGGGATGAAATAGAAGTGCAGAAGTGTGCAAAGTTTGGAGAGACAAATACTAAATGGAGAAAGTTCATCAATAGTATATATATGGAGAGTTACAGCCCTTGGTTGTGATATTAGTTTGTTTAGGGTGCTTTATGTAAATTTTAGGGGTTGTTACCTTTCTGTTAGTTAGTTTATTCCCGTTTTGTTTTACATAAATACCTTTCCCCTTGTAATCAAAATGTTGAGTGAATTTCAGTCTTTAATCAATTCAGAAAGGCTTTTAAAGTTTTCAAAAATAAATCGAATCAAAATCAATCTAATTCACATGTGATATCATGTGAATTAACAATAAAAATCGAATCAACAATGACACGTAATCAAAATTACGTGAAGGGAAAGAGAGGGAGGGATAGTATAGTTTAATTATGAAGAGGGGTAACGAAGTAATTTTACCTTTTAAAGATGTTACGTTTAGAAATTTTGGTGTTACGTTTAGGTGTTCTGAAGAGTGGAAGAATCGTGAATTCCCATTGGTCGAATGACGGTACCTCCTCCTACTCTCTTTTCTTAATCTCGAAGTCGAACCATTGGGAAAAACGCGCATCAATCAATTTTCTAATACCCTAATTTAACTTCCCGGAAACAACCTTCCATGTACAAATTGAATCAATCCGTGGTCTGTAGAAATCCATATCGAAATTAGCTCTCTTAATTTTCTTCTTTTATCAATCTTTTTGTCGAAACCCCCTCATTTCTATTGACTAGGGCATGGGCGATTTGGTTGCTCAGTTTGATGATCAATTCAGTTGGGACGATCTTTTTGACGATCCCAATTTCTTCGACATCCAAGTCGCTGATCCTTCTCTTGTCCCAAATGATTTTTCCAACTTGTCCCCCGATTCCCTCAATTTCTCGGTTGATGACATCGAGCAATTGCTCATGAATGACGACGAAGAGGATTATGATAGAGCCCCTCTTCAGGATCTTTCAAATGGGTTTATGTCGGATATACTACTCGATTCGCCCGTTGGTTGCGACGGATCGCCGGGTGAAGTCGTTGATGATGTTTCCGACGTGAACAAGAATTCCAGTCCTTTCGGTGAGGAAAAGGAGGGCGAGGATGAGGAGAAGGATCCTGCTGCTGTGCTTATAGAAAACAACGAAAGCACCGATGCCGATGCCGGTGATCCCCTCTCCAAAAAACGGAAAAGGTATGGTAACATTAGGTTCATTTTTTCCTGGGGACTGTAACGATTAACTAACCAAGGTACTCTAGGTTGGGTTACAAATAGAATGGGGTTTGTTGATCGGCTATTCGGTTCCTGTGTAATTTAGTTTAAGCTTGAATGCCTTGTTAGCTTTAGTAGAATTATTGCACTCGTACAGAGTAAGCTGACAGTCAAGTTATTTAGCTTGGGTTGAGTAAAAGCTCGTTCCTCTTCAAGCTCAGTAATGTTAAGACAGCAACACCGAGCTTGGACACTCATTGAGTTTGGAAGGTATTAGTACTATTTTATTGAATATTCCAATGTCAAGTAAAAGCACATTTCTTTTCAGCATCATGCTAGGTTACGTAAACAAACTAAAATTTGAATAATCAACTGTATGGTTCGACCATGTTCATTTGCAGCCTTATTTCTTTTTATTCAATTTGCAAGGAACTACTGAATGGTGGATTAGGATTTATGTAGCTAATTCCAAGTGATTGGGACTAAGGTTTAGTTGAGTTGTGTATTTTTTTTATCTCGCTGAGGATAGTTTCACTGGTTATACAGAATTTTAGCAATTTTGTTACATGTGTCTTACAAGGGTTTTCATAACTACTTTAGATTCATTTTAAAGTTGTCATCATATTTCCTTTTATTTTCTTTTTACATTCTCTTTATAAGGATTAAGATTGTTTGTTTTTTGTGTGCGATTGTGGCCACATCTCAGGTGTCAAAGACTTAATTGCATGGATAATTTCTACTTGTTAATATTGGTATTGATTGTCTGCCTTTAAAGACATAGGTTTGTAATGCGTTTAAATTTTCAGGCAATTGAGGAATAGGGATGCGGCAGTAAGGTCTCGAGAGAGGAAGAAGATGTATGTAAAAGATCTAGAGATGAAAAGTAGGTATTATGAGGGAGAGTGCAAGAGACTGGGGATGTTGCTCCAGTGCTTCTTGGCAGAGAATCAAGCTTTGCGCCTTTCCTTGCAGAATAGCAAGGCCTTTGATGCTTCCATGACCAAGCAGGAGTCTGCTGTGCTCTTATTGGGTATGAATTACACTCTGTCTTGCACTTATTTTCCTTTGGCGAACATTTTATATGCCACTGCTGCCTTTTTTCTTATAAGTTGGACCCTTTCTTATAGGCCTTTGTTTGTATCTGCTCTGGTCATGCTCTTTGGTAGCCTAATTCCTGTTGTAGTTGTGATTGTAATTTTATCTTTAATGCTACTGGTATAGCTCAATGCATACCCTGTTTTTTGCTTTAAGAGATAGAAACTAATCAACTAAGGAATGTCAATTTGCATTCTATTCCCTTGTTGGCAGGCTCTTCATACTATTTTTTCAAAAAGCTATAGCTTGGGTTAGGATGTGTTTGCAGTTTAGTTGGCTTTAGATGGATGTGCTTTAGTTTGACTATACAACTGCTGGAAAAACTAAATTGGTTTAAATATATTGTATCTTGCATCATGATATCCCGTTTTCTTAACATTCAGCAGGCAGGTAAGATAATTCCCATATTTTCTTGTGATCCTGGGGTTACCTTGAAGGAAATTCTTTATAGCTGTTTATTTTGTCTACATTTTTTACATCTATCCCCATTATATCTAACAGGCTGAGGGGATCTTATCCTCATGGCCTGGTTTTGATAGGCAACTAGTGTGTGTGGTAACAAACTATGATGTGGTTATATGGTCTTTAGTAGCAACTTTTATATATTCTGTGAAGTGTATTGATATTGACTGTGATCATTGTCATTCAGAATCCCTGCTGTTGGGTTCCCTGCTTTGGTTCCTGGGCATCATGTGCCTGCTTATTCTTCCAAGCCAGCTCCATCCAAGTCGAGGAGGGGCAGTTCAACTGGAAACCGTGGAAAGCGAAAGGCAGGAAAGTCCGACACCCAAAAAGGCGGCAAGTAAAACTTGTGATTGTTTGGTGCTGAAGTCCTTTTTGGTGGGCAAAAGATGCAAAGCCTCTAGGTCGAGGATGAAACCAAGTTTTCGTACTCCCGTCAAGTTTTGGCATGACCCGCAAGAGATACTAACATCTTTTGTTAGTACTTGTTCTTTTTATTTTCCTTTTTCTTTTTTTAATTTTATATTTTGCGCTCTCTATTAGACAATTGAACTTTTCAGAGGAAAATAGATGTAGGTTAAATAAATAAAAAAGATGATGAAGGTTTTTGCATCAGGTATTTGGATCAGCATGTTGATAGTTCATAGTTCATATCGTATTTTGATCAGCTTGTTCGTAGTAGTTCATATATTGTAATCCATTCTACTCATTCCCTTGGGATTGTTTGCATTAATTTAAAGGATATTTAGATATATGGCTGTTTAGCTAGGTTTGAAGGAATACGAGTAGTTGGTATAATATTGATTGGGGTTGGGCCCTACCAAATTTTAATCAAACTCATAAACTATATAACTACCTTATTTATAATGAGTAGGCCTTCTATAACATCATTTTAAGGATCTTAATTCGTAAGACGGATTTTCAATCTTTTACGGTTTAACTCTCTAATACATAATGGGTCGGGTAAAATTGGTTCTTTTTACAAAAAATATTTGTAACATTGTTTTATCTAAATTTTTGTCATTTACTCCCTCCGTCCCTAAATAATCGTCTGGGTTGACCCAGCGCACAGTTTAAGAAAAAGTAATTGACTTGATTATTTATATTGGATTAATGTGTAGTTTCCTTTAATGTCCATGTATATGTGGCCTATAATTAAAGTAGAGTGAAAAAATAAAGGTAAAGTGGTAAAAGTGGTGTTCTAAAAAAGTAAGTTTCAAAGTGGACAATTATTTTGGGACGAACGAAAAAGGAAAGGAGGACGATAATTTAGGGACGGAGGGAGTATAATTTATACAACATATTGGTACAAATTTAAACCTTTGTAAAAAACGTTTTTGTAAATAGATATAATTTATTTTTAAAAAAGTAATTTTCTTTTGTATTATCTTTATTTTTAAAAATAAACAAATTAATACATTATTATTTCAAAACTGGTGCCCAAAATGGATGATACTATTTAACTAGGCGCACATTATATTTCTATGGTTACTGTTTGAAAATTGATATCTCGTTATTAGTTTTAAAATTTTAAATCATTTATGATAACGAAGTAAAAGAAAAATTAATTAGTTGTTGGTAATATTTCATCTTTTCATCACATGATTTTTTGATTCTTTAGAAAGGTAAAGACTTGTGTAAGACGGTCTTACATATCCTGAATCCGTAAGATAGAGCCCCATTTAGAAATTCGTGAGTTATAATAAATAAATAACATGTTACAAATAATCATAATAATTATTTAGACAAGATGGTCCATGTTGAGATATTAAGGTTTAGAGGTTTGGTGCAGAGTGGTCTTAGTTTGATTCGCTCCAGCCTACGGTTTTAAGTTTTATTGCATATTAATTTTCCTCATTTTGCTTTGGTGCTCCTGCACTTAGTTTGCTGTCGAAATTCTTATATTTCCCCACGTCTTGCAGTTTAATCTTTTGTCAGTTCCGTTAGCATAAATTGTTTTGGCATACGTGACAGACCCTAACGGACTTTGACGAAATGTTAAATGACACATTTAAAGTCAAAAGTGACACATTTTAAGGTTAAAAGTGACACATTTTAATGTTAAAAGTGACACTATAAAGAGAAATTTATTATAATTTTTATTAAAATACAAAGTAACACTCTTAATACTAAAAAAGTGACACTCTTAATACTAAAAAGTGATACATTTAATACTAAAAAATGTCACTTTAAAACTAACGTTGACTGTTAAAGGTGACACATTTAATACTAAAACGTGACACTTTCTATGTTAAAAAGTGACACTCTTAATGTCAATAACGACGATTTTTATTTATAAAACAAAATGACATTTGTAGGGTCAAAAGTAACACATTTAATGCTAAAAATGACATTTTTAATGTTATAAAGTAACACTTTAATACCAAACGTAATGATTTTCATTTATAAAAAAATGAAACACTTTTCAAAGTGAAAGTAACACATTTAGGACTAAAAGTGACACATATAAACCCAAAAATTAACATTTTTTTAGGAAAAAAAGAGTATGATTTTCATTAAAAATGCAAAGTAACACTTTTAAGACTAAAAGTGACACATTTTATACTACAAAGTGACACTGTTAATAGTAAAAAGTGACACTCTGCATATATAAACATGAGGGGGTGTCGATGTAATTTTCAAAAACTAGGGGGCTATATTGAGATTTCTGAATTTTACCTCATTTAACCTAGATAGATCCGTTTTACGAATAAGGATCCGTAAGACCGTTTTACAGGAGACCGCATCTTTTAGAAATGGTAGTTTGGGTAAAACACTTCTTTATTGGTGAAACGTTTTGAAAACACATCATTTTCTAAACATAACTTTTTAAAATACAACATTTTCAAAACACAATATTTTTCTTGTAAACACGTTTGAAAAACTATTTGAAAACACTATTTTCATAATCAATGTAGCTGTAAAAAGCAACATATTTTTAAAACGTTGCATATTTTTAAAACATTACATTGAAACACTTTTTAAAGAGAAAACGTTACGTTTTGGTCAAAACGTTTTACTAAATAAGCACGAAGAAGAGAAAAGGGGTTAAAGTGGGGCAAGTTAGGTGAGTTAGAGCAACCACAATGAGCAATTCTTAGACAATTTCCAAATTATTTAAGAATTGTACACCATTGTGAACAATTCTTATTTGAGAATTGTTGCTCAAAATTTTTGTTTAAGAATTGTAAGGAATCTGGTCAAGGAGAGAGATACACACATGTTATACACTGTCACTTGCTTTTTTTGTTTTCTTGGATTTTTTTATTGTTATCTTTTAGTAGAAAAATACAAAAATTGTGTAAATAAAGTGGATGATTTAGTATTAGAACTTATATAAGATCGAGGGAAAAAATTAAAATTATTATGAAGAATAATTTTAAAGAGAGAAATTATAAAAATGTTTAAGTAATGGTGAGAATTGGTAAAGAATTTGTTCGGTGGATGTTCGAACAAACAATCATGTTGACAGTATTTGGTGAATCAGTGGGCTCCTTTCCAAATTACAAGGATATCCTTGGCCTCATCAGGAGGCAGCCGCAGCATATTCCTTTCCTCTAAAATCTAAATGCGTGGGTTGGGTGCCGGTGGCCGGTGGGGATTAAACTTTATTTTGTTTCAAGTTTCAACCTTCGACCTTCAATTATTAATTTATTACCGATACATTTGAATATTGGAGGAGTAAAATTTATTTAGATTTTGTTTATTTGTTGACTACCCTAAAGTAAAATCATATCATCTTAATCCTAATCCCAAAATATACTTGATGAGTTGGGCTCAAATAATCAAATATTGGTCACGAGCTAAATACATGTATCTTTACGTGAGATACATATACCAGGAAAAAGGTTACCCGAGCATGATTAATCGGATTGAGCTTTTCACATTCTTCTCAATCAGGAATCCTTTTAATAGTTTGCCCAAGCAGATAATAAGGTTGCATGAACAGACGAATAATCAGTCCTCAACATGACTAGTAGCTAACACTCATGTTCGATATTTCAGCCACAACCTCATCAGTTACGTGCGATCAATCCGTATTAATGATCATAAAAACCTAAGATCTCTCTGCAATGATGACTCAGTCCCGATTACACTCCCAAAGGGCTATATAAACCTCATAATAACTCATTTGAAATGAACGCTCACTTATTCGTAACAAAACTCTTGTTATTTTGCTTTCAACAAGCTAAAGACTTACTCTCACGCCGGATGAGTTTCACGAGACACAATCTTGCATTCCTTATAAAGTATCTTTATTTTAACAGGTTTCTACAAAATCATATATTCACATAAGTCCAAATATCTTACAATCGCGAAGAACGACCCAATACCAAATTGTGTAACATTAATACTCATATCTTTCTTCCTTTTATTTGTGTCGTATCATCTATACTGTTCTTAAAAAAACTTGAGCTAATTATTATGTGTTGGGATAAATTCTTACCAATTATCAATTTCTAGCAATCATTTCACCATTTTAAAGATTTCATGCATTAAAATAAGCCTTCTTCGGGCTCGAGCTCACCTAAACACAATTGGAATTTGGAAGCTAGCTTTGTTTCTATTCTCTCCGTTTTTGGTAAAGAGTTATTATTTTATTTTAGAATAGTTCATTTATAAGTTCACTTTAAAAAATTAGAACATAAAATTGTCATTTTATTCTTAATGAACTACTAAAAATATTATTTTTTAAAAAATAATTTTCAAATAGAGTCTTTGTCGAAACGAAGAAAATATTATTTTTAACACATTTGTAAGTCTTACATTTTTTATGCACATCTTAATTATATTACAATACTACAATCTCACGACATAGAGAATACATTAGAATTAAGTCTTTTATTTTTCTTACGAAATAAACACATTAGCACAATATATGTGTACAAATAAAATAATAAATTAAATTAGACATTACTCATGTGTTTGACAATTTTTATTTATTTGATAATAATCGTTGAAACTTATAAGTCGCGAAATTGTAATTGTAATTGTAATAAATAATAACAAAAGTCAAACCAAAACATATGATTTAGGGGCAAATACGTCACTTGAAGAAGCATAAAGTGGCAGGAACGCAATAACCTTAAATGACGAGGGTATTTATTAATCCTGAAGCCGGAAGGTTAAACTGACAGCGGTAGAGGGTTGGTTGGAGGTATCGCCCCCCCCCTCCATCGTCATATATAAACCGTCTTTTAAGCCAAACCCCCTCACCCCCCACACAAGTCACAACACAGAGTGTGTTCTAGGTAAAAACACACAGAGGAAGGAGAAGAAGAAACCGAGATAGAGAATTAGGAATGGATTCGGATTACGGAGTTCCCCGAGAACTTTCTGATCTGCAACAAGCTCGATCGCTTTACCAGCCGGAGCTTCCTCCTTGCCTACAGGTTTTATCTCTCTCTCGAATCTCATTCCTTTTCATAATGCTGTGATTTAGTTCTGTTACGTTCTCCGGTGATTTCAATGACATGAGAGTCGATTTTGGATAGTTAACGTTATCGCCGTTTGCTGTTTTACTTCCGTTTTGGATTTCAGTTGCTAGATTGTACTGTTTTTGGTAGTAACATTTTGTAATATCGGTGTGATATTGGTTGCAACGCCGGTTTCGACCGTAATCGTCCCCTCTATTATTAAATTTTGTTTAACTTGATTGTAACTGTTTTTGGATCCATTGTCTAGTGAGAATTTGTATTGAAAATCTATGATTAGAGTAATGCTGTCTTTCTACTCTGTACCACGGAACATAGAAAGTAGATCTGATGTACAAGATCACGCACCATGTGCCTTATTTTACTGTGGTTACAGTTTTTTTTGTGCCACACTTTATTTGCTTAACAAACTTTGCCATGCATCAAAATCATTGGATCTCTGGCCACTGTATTTTACTAGAGTAGAAATGTTTATAATTTAAAGTTTTATTTTGGACGTTATGATGCCTATGCTGTAGTTCCAAGTATTGTTTGATATTTGTGCTTTATTTGGTTGATTTTGTGACATGTGGAATTCAAATTAAGGTCTAAATTTGCTTTGTTGTATGATGCATAACTTGGATAACTGAATAATCTCAAATGGCCCTACTTTCTTTTTGGGAATGTTACAAGTATGGAATCTCATTTTGGAAGTTAAGATTATAATACCGGTTAAGTTTTTTCTTTGGCCTTCATGTATGAAATTATCTAGTTTTATATAACATAAAGGGCTTGTTATTGTGTTTACTCCCAAGGATAATATTGTCTATCAATGAAAGATTCTGGCTTTTCAAATAGGGTGTCTTTGAGTGGAACTTGTTGTGAAGTTGTTAGTTGTTGATATAAGGATACTGCTCTTAGATATGTTCTCATATTTTTGTGTCAAATGTGGAAAAATTGCTTAATTCTTTTGCATTAAGAAGAGTGATACAATATTTTTCTTAGTACCTTAGTTGCTCATGTTAAATGGGCAAATGTCTAAATTTGAAATTAGCCTTTCTGTCAATCATGATCCTTGACAACCAAAACCAAGTTTTCATATGTGATATTGAAAAGCTTTTGAGCACATGGAACATACTTACCTATCCTCCATGTGTGTGTCTCTGACCTTGTTTTGTGATTTCTATTTTCACAACTGTATTCTCTCTCTCTCTCTCTTTTAAATTGAGGATGCATGATGCTTTATGTCATGTATATTCTGTATGCATTTCACCTCATAAGAGAATTGCGTACAATTTTTTAAGAGAATATTGGTTAAGATGGTTTATAAATTTATGTAAACGAGTAAGTGCACCATTATGAAGGTTGATTCTATTAGTGCTAATGGTATATTAAAGGTATGGGAAAGCCAAATTTTACATGGACATTGATAATTGAAATGGATATGATAGCATGCATTTTAGTATACGATATTGAAGTAGATCCTGTTTTATGGGTCAAAAGCATCCATCCATGGTAGTCCACCCCAAGTAGTTGGGACTTGGGACAATGCCTAATTGTACGTTTGCATTTTATTGGTTGTACTTGCAGTAATTGTTAGCTTCCCTATTTTGACGACAAAAGTGATTGTCTTGGATGAGTGGATCCATGTTTTTTGTCAGCCGATTTCCTTTGTTTACTTTAAATGGGTACTGGGCATATAGTGCTGATGCATTCATCTTTGCTACTGAATTTTATGTAGGGAACTACTGTTCGAGTAGAATTTGGTGATGCTACAACTGCAGCAGATGCCTCTGGTGCTCACACCATAGGTAGATCCTTTCCACACACATATGGTCATCCTTTAGCTCATTTTCTTAGAGCAACTGCCAAAGTACCTGATGCTCAGATAATCACCGAACATCCTGCAATTAGGTATGTGCTTTCTGTTCTCTCATCTTCCCTTAATTTATCAAGCCAATGTATTATAAAATGTAGCTCATTATAGTGAGCTTGATATCCTATGCTGAATAAAGATGTCAGCTCACTGTACAATTAATTGTTATGAAATACTCGTACTCAGCATTCCAATTAGGTATGAAATGCCACTTCATTTTACTTTAACTTCACTTATTAATCAAACGATGGCAATTGGAAATTGTCCATCAACATCTCCACCAAGAATTGTCTTGAAAGTTTTCATCTATCAAATTAAGTTATTTTTATGAAAGTTTTGGAGGAGCAGATATTTTTTTTATCTTCCGGTAATTGGTTCTTTCTTCAACTGCTAACTTTGCTGCTCTAGACAGTTCTGTATGACTGTTATCATAAATTATATTTTTCATGTCATGTTGGGTAATATTTTTGTGGAAATCATATATAATCAACAGAAGTGTCTGTAACGCCTGCAAATTAGCTTGATAGTTTTAATGGGACTATACTATAAATTTAGTTTTT
Organism: Codonopsis lanceolata; assembly: GCA_013146195.2. Lineage (NCBI taxonomy): Eukaryota > Viridiplantae > Streptophyta > Magnoliopsida > Asterales > Campanulaceae > Codonopsis > Codonopsis lanceolata. The sequence continues at coordinate 85,083,163 of CM028377.1, read as the reverse complement.
GGTAAATGTTTTCATGTCACAGTGGGTTGTATTTTAGTTGGAATGGTATTCAATTGAGAAATTATTCTGTAATGCTACTATCTAGACATTCTGGATGGGCTTACTCTCTTTTGTAATTTCACTTTCAGGGTAGGACTGGTTTTCTGCGGTAGACAATCTCCTGGTGGACATAATGTCATATGGGGTCTCCACAGTGCTCTCAAAATTCACAACCCACAGAGTACTTTACTCGGATTTTTGGGTAAGCAGTTCTAGTGTAGTGTTTCTAATTAGCAAAACTAGTGTTGATCAATAAAAAAAATTCTTGAGAAGGCCAAAAATTCCTCAAAGAAACATATTCCTAGGAAGCTGAATGTTAGATTCCTAAATGTCCATCTGGATTACATTCTTTTGAGTCTGTTAGAATAGTTGTTAGGTGGACTAAATAACCTTAAATTCACGAAAAATGGCATCTGCTCAATTGCTAGGCTTACAATGAAAGAGAGAAAAAAAGATGTAAAGAAGGTTGTTAGTTATACGCTCAGTTGTAATTTAGTCCCACAGTTTTTCTTTTCTCTTGGGTTTGGGGGGACAGTGGGTGGTTTCAACTCTGTGGATGACCTTAGGTTGAGGGTTGACTTTTGAACAGACAAAAGCAAGATGACTTCCGAGACTCAAGAAGGAAGAGGTCATTTTGATAATCAAATTGCTGAGGAAAATGTTGGGAACTGATGCAAAAAATGTGATTTGCTTGGCCGTGAATTGAACATTGCAGTGGTGGTTTTTATTACATGTACCTGGTATATCAAAAAATTTACTCGTAGATACTGGTTGTGTCATGGGAAGAAGTAGAGTTGCTTGTTGAAATATCACACACTATGTCACTAGGATTTGGGATTGTGCGTTGGGTGCAGCTACTTGTCTAGAAGTCAGATTAATGTAACCATGAAGTTTACGTAACATCACTTGATTGAAAAGAAGAATGCTGTGCTGGATACATCACATATGTATGTATATGTATGCACGCGTGTGTGTATATCTATCTATACATATACATGTGGTGCAAGTAATATGGGAATAGAGATATATAATAAACCCAGAGATAAGAACAGTTGGCAGTTTAATTGGTGAATATAGAGTATTTGGAAAACTTGACTGAAAAGCATGACTTGGTGTTTCGGGTTTCCTCATTTTTAAGAGTCAGGTAATGTCCTATACCCATGTCCCTGTCATTCGTATCGAGATGGCTTTTCCATGTTAAAAGAAGAATCTTTGTTATGGTCCTGGCCGCTGGGCAGTAGGCTTCAGACCTTGTTCAAGGCATTCACCCTGTATCACTTGTGCTGGAGTTTTTCCCTTTCCCGGATTAATTATTTAGAAATGAATCAATCGCATGTGATTTGATTCAAATGTTTCGTTTTACTTGGACGTGAGGATATTTTATGATCCAGGCTGTTTTATAACTTTTCAGCCAGGAAGTGTGGGCATGGTAGAATTATTTTAGAGCCTTGTTGACTTTCATACACTTGGGGAGTTATTTTGGTTTGAGATAATTTGGGATTCAGCCAAAAGGTTTTTTTTTTTTTTTTGCTTGGCTAGGGGGTTCTGAAGGTTTATTTGCACAAAAAACACTTGAGATCACAGAAGACATTCTTGCGACCTACAAAAATCAAGGTACCTCTGACAACTAAAGCATCATATTACGATTTTCTGATATCTTCCTACATTCAATGAAATCATAATTGCTTTACTCCTGTCAAGGTGGTTATGATCTACTTGGACGAACAAAGGATCAAATAAGAACAACTGAGCAAGTTAAAGCTGCGATGACTGCTTGTACGGCCCTGAAGTTGGACGGCCTTGTAATTGTTGGAGGTATATATTATTCTCTTCAAAGCAATTGAAATTTAGTAATTTTCTGATTTCTAAACCCTATTGTTTTGTTTTCTTGAAGGTGTAACGTCAAACACAGATGCTGCTCAACTTGCAGAAACCTTTGCAGAAGCAAAATGCCCAACAAAGGTGCATCTTAAATATCAATTTCCACACATAGTTGCCATGCACCTCATCATGTTGTGCCTGTCTAGTTGTCCGAAAGTATATCTTTGTCATGTGATTCTTTGGAGTTATGCAGGTGGTCGGTGTACCTGTTACTTTGAATGGGGATCTCAAGAACCAATTTGTTGAAACAAATGTTGGTTTTGATACAATATGTAAGGTAAGAGTTCTCTGGTCTCGACTGATTTCAAGAGAGTAGCAATCAACGACTAAAACATACGAGAATGAATATACTTCAATTGATATGTACCTCTATGGTTGATCATCTGACAGTTGTTCTAGGATTGGGGTGAGTATGAATATAGCGAGAAGTGAAAATTTTATCCTCATCATGTTTATAGATTTTTCATACTTATCTAATTTCGACCATAAAGTTTGTAATTAAGATTATTTCGCTCTATAACGTCATGCAGTACCTGAATCAAATCAGGGTGTCTCAGTAATTTAAGTCATGTTCGTTGAACTTGCCAAAACATTTTCTTTGTTTTAATCATCAGATTTCACATAAACTTAGGAAAGACCATCATACGGGGGTGTTTTTTGTAAGACAGATCTCCTTGAACCGACACACCATGTGTTGGTGGGCTATGCTGTGAGAGAGTGGTGGTCCGTCTTACAAATTCGGATTGTAAGACGATCTCACAGGATTCCTACTCAAGTATTACATTAAGATAAAATATATTTTATTCTTGGTGATTTTAATTATTGTTATGTCAAAGGAGATGTATCAAAATACTAACTAAATGTGCTATTATTTTAAAAGTTTTCACATGTAAAATCAAAATTTGAATTTGAGAATAAACTCTGAAAGTAGAATTCAAAATTGTTGTTCTTTAGATTCATTCAGTTCAACGATTCCACGAGAAAATATGAAACCACATCCTGTTTGTCTTTTGTTTAGGTCAATTCCCAGCTCATTAGCAACGTCTGCACGGATGCTCTTTCAGCAGAGAAGGTACCACACTTGATTCACATATTCCTGAATGGTGGAGTGATCAGTAGCGGGGCAACAAACCTTGTTATTGGAGCTGAACCCCCCCTCCCTTAAAAAAACCCCTTTTGCTGATACCTGAGTGAATTGTTTTTTCTTCCAGTATTATTATTTTATCCGGCTTATGGGTAGGAAGGCTTCACATGTTGCTTTGGAATGCACTCTGCAGTCACATCCAAATATGGTCAGCATTTATATTCTGTATATCATGTTTCTTTCGTTATAATGCTACCTTTTTAGGTCTGTATTCTCCTTCCTGATAAACATTATGTATGTTCTTACAGGTTATTCTTGGAGAAGAGGTGGCTGCGTCAAAACTTACGCTCTTTGACCTGACACAACAGATTTGTGATGCTGTCCAAGCCCGGGCAGGGCAAGGTCTGAAGTTTAGTGTTATCATTTCTTTTCAAGCAGTGGATATTATTACTTTCAGCTTATCTTTTCTTGAATGTTGTTTGGATCAGACAAATATCATGGTGTCATCCTTCTTCCAGAGGGGCTCATAGAAAGCATCCCTGAAGTGCATGCTCTCTTGCAGGTAACTTTATTCTGATCTGCAGTTTGTAGGAGTTTTGAATTTTGTCAGATGGTAAATATTGATTTAGTCTGATGATGTGGCAATAACATCTTCTGTGTTCCAGGAAATTCACGATCTTCTCCGCCAAGGTGTTTCTGCGGATAACATTTCATCACAGCTGTCACCTTGGGCATCTGCGTTGTTTGAATTTCTGCCACTCTTTATTAGAAAACAGGTCTCTGTCTGAACTCAACCAATTGACTAGGTCCCTTAGGTGAATCTTTATGTATGATTGGCGCTCATAAATTACCTTCAATACCACAGCTTCTCCTCTATCCGGAATCAGATGACTCGGCCCAGTTATCCCAGGTACTTAGGGATGCTCTAGAAAAGGGATCATATTTTTGGAAGTATTATTATTAATTTATATTTTCATGTTCTTCTATTTTCAGATTGAGACGGAGAAGCTTCTTGCTGAACTAGTGGAGGCAGAAATGAGCAAACGCCTGGTAAGATATGTGAGCCATCTTTGTTTGGATCACTAGTCGTACTAACAGAGCTTAAGATTCTTTCTTTTCTAGCACAGTGATTAACTCAAAAATGCCCGTCTGCAATCACCTTTGATTTACTTAAGGAATCGTCTAACTGCTTATACAATTTCTACGTTTTATTTTTTTATGTTGAAAAGTAATTCTTGTTATACCTACTTTTGGGGAATTTCAGACAATGGTTCTCACCCCCCACCCTCACTTTTACTGGGAAATATATTAACTGACAGCGAGATCATGAGACATAGACATCCAAGATTAAGGGGAGATATAAAGAAAAAAATAGAGAATTGCATAATGGAAGTTTTCCTTACTTTGACTTCACCTCTGTTCTTAGCGTTAGATTTTCATTAGTGTTTATTTGTGGACATCGTTTTTCAGAGAGAAGCTTGGGAAATGTCACATTTTTTATGGCATATGTGGAAGTTTTCTTCCAAAAATATATGGCCATAAGAAATCAGGTATATGAAGGTCTTGGAGGTTAAGCTGACATATGCCAACATCAAGCTGAGTCATGCAAGTTTTTTTAACGGTCTATTCTTAATCTCCAAGTACCTCATAAGTGTTACTCCCTCTGTTCCAAAAAAGTCTTGTTATCCTTTTTGGGCCGTTTCAAAAAAAGTGTCCACTTTCTATTATTTCCTTTTTTCAATTATTTCATTTTCCATTATACCCCTAATTATAATCCTTTTAATTGATGTACCCACCCTATTTTCTACTTTTGGCTCTCCCTCACTGTCACCACAACTTTCACAAGCGCAGTTTGCTCAACAAAATGAATATCACTAGATCACCCATTCTAGACAACATTCTTGATTTTCTTTTGAAGTCGACAATTATTTGAATTTCAGAGTTTATCCTGAAATCAAATCTGAAGCATTAGCTTTGACATTGACTTCCTATTTTGAAATCAAATCATCATGCTCAATTATCATTAACTAGAAGCTGGGTTCATAAGAATGGATTCAAATTTTTTTTGATAAAATATCATTCGAGGAATTTGTGTTTGATACGGATGGATTCAAACTTTTCTGGGTAAAGTTATCATTTGGTCTTTTCTTAATCTGTGCGCCAAGTCAAAGAAGACTCTTCTTTTAGGAATGGAACTATTAACATGCTAAAATTCCATTAGTTTTGGTTAAACAATAGCTAAGTGGCTTTAAGATCGAGTGTCTACTTAAGTGTCTTCATCTCTAACACATGTTCTTACTGTGGTTGTTTTAACAGAAAGAAGGAACATACAAAGGGAAAAAGTTTAATGCCATCTGTCACTTTTTTGGCTATCAAGCTCGAGGATCATTGCCATCGAAGTTTGATTGTGACTATGCTTATGTAAGTTTTTCTTTTGGACTGCCTCAGCCACATAAACTTACCAGTTCCCAATTAAATAAGGACACATTTCCTTATTGAGCATAACAATATGATGCAGGTTCTTGGGCACATCTGTTACCATATTCTGGCAGCAGGTCTGAATGGTTATATGGCTACTGTAAATAACTTGAAGAACCCCGTGAACAAGTGGAAATGTGGTGCTGCTCCAATAACGGTACGGTTTTTTCTCCTTCGTGTTTAGTGGCCAATTAGCCAGTGTTGTCAAAGAAATGCTAGAAAGTATTTGTTATGTTTTCCTACTTACATTTACCACACACTCCTTGGACCCACCAGTGACGGGAGTAATGTTACATTTACCCACCAGAACCAACTAAATATATTACAGGTTATACATTATATATTATACACTTTACAAACCAGCCCAATTAATAATTAATAAAAGTAAAAACAGCTTCCCAGTTTAACTTGAGACCTGTCTAATGGCCAAGATTTTGACAAGTCTGACTTCTTTTGTGATTCTAATGAAACTTAGGCTATGATGACTGTAAAGCGTTATGGTCGTGGTTCTGGGGCCACAGCAATTGGAAAACCAGCTGTGCATCCTGCTACGGTGGAATTGAAAGGCAGAGCATATGAGTATGCCACTTTATCATGACACTCAAAATCATGTTTGAGATCAAGCATAATGTTTCCTATATTTATAGGCCTGTATGAACGATTTTCCTCTCCCCCTCCCCTTCTCTCTCTCTCTACACGAAGGTTTCTAACAATATTTTCAAAAATCGATTCATACATGAATAGTGCACAAGGCTATTAACTTTTTGTGCACCTGCTGCTAATTCATTGCTCTGGGTCTTGGAACAGGCTGCTGAGACAAAATGCAGCAAAATTTTTGATGGACGATGTCTATAGAAACCCAGGACCACTTCAGTTTGATGGTCCTGGTGCTGATGCAAAGGCTGTAAGTCTGTGTGTTGAGGACCAGAATTACATGGGCCGTATCAAGGAATTGCAGGAATATCTTGACAAGGTGTTGATCTTTTTCTAATTGCTGATCAGTTGTTCATTCAGTGAATGCCATCAATCACCTTAATCTTGCATTTGACATATATATGTGTGTGTGTGTGTGTGTGTTTATATTTGTACAGAATTCATTAACATAATTAAAATTTTAGAAAGTGTAGTTATGACAAATTACCACCAACCCTTGAAATGATTTTCAAACGTGGATTCTTTATGTGGAACCCTAAAGTTTATTGAGAATAATAATAGAAGTAATTTTGATTTAGACCAATTGCAATAATCCTATAATTTTCTTCAACTTTTCTGATTTTATTTCATTTTCGTTCCTTTGCGTTTCCCCAAAACCAAACAGAATCGTATCCTGGCATTTCCTGTAGTAGTTGATATTGTTGCATAACAAATTTCTATAAATTTCAGTAGTTGTGTGGAAACGTATATTGCATAAATCTATGTTTGTGTTATTCTTCTCACACTAAATTGGCTTCTTTTGTTCTCTGTTTCCAGGTGCGTACTATTGTGAAACCTGGTTGTTCTCAGGATGTCTTGAAAGCAGCTTTGAGTGCCATGGCTTCTGTAACAGAAGTTCTTTCTGTAATGTCCTCGCCTTCTAACGGTGCGATCTAAGAATAGAATAGAATCTAGTTGTTAGTTGCCAAGGGTGGAAATGTCCCGTTGTGAGTTGTGACTGCTTACTGAGTTACTGTGTTGGATTTATAGTTTTCTCTTAATTTTGTCAGCGTTTCCGTGGGCGAGAGAACAAACAATGAGATTGAGGATAACTATTTGCGGTTTTAAAAGGGGTGGGGGGGGAGATTTTGTGTATGTCGTGCTTAAGTTGTGTACGATACTTTTTAGAATAAAAACATCATATAGTTATTGGAGTTGTTTGTCATGATTCGTATGCTATGTTTAGTCTATAAATTTTGTGTGTATATACTATGGATGGAGGTGTTGTTGAAATCCATTCTTTATTGTCACGTCATTATTATTTTAGTAACGCCCCTTCAAAATATAACACAGTTTCCCATTCAAATTCGTTACACCCATTCTACCTTTATGCTCTTTTATTTCTCTACTATTTAACAATTATTTTAGTTAATGTATTGTATGTTGCAAAATATTTGTACAAACAAATAAAAATTTAATGATTCTTACCTTACTATTGTATGTTGCAAAATATTCATACAAGCAAATAAATTGATTAATAGAGGAAATGAATGAAAAAATTAAAAGAAAAAGAGAGAAGACAAGACATATTGGGAAATTGTAAATTAGTAATGGTGATGCTCCTTTTTGTTTTCTTGTGGTTAAATTATAAATTATAAATAAAACGCGTTGAATTATTGTTATAAAACGCGTTGAAATTGACAGGGCGCCGTCCACCTTGTTACGGTTGTTATAAGTTCATTTTCTTATTCTTTTATGTTAGGTATCATATGATGTTTCCAATTAAGCAATTCAGTACTCAGTAGTGCTTTGTTTTGCAAGGATCGGCATCAACCTCTTGACCGACTCAGACTCTTACCCACAAATTAAAGTTAAGGTACCTAAATTTTCTTACTTCTCATCCATTTGTATGGTTGTGTGTGTTTGTAATTCCCAATAACATTACTTTTTTTTGGTAGCAGCCCATTTTTCCATAACAAATTACTTCGCCTGAGTAAGAAAGAAATGGAGAGAGAAAACACTTACAAAGCTCATGTTGTGGTGCTCGCATATCACGGACAAGGCCATATCAATCCAATTGTGCAGTTTTCTAAACGTATAGCCTCAAAAGGCATCAAGATCACCGTTACCACCACACTCACCGCTATGAAGACAATAATCCAATCAACATCTCACTCTGACTCCATTACATTTCAACATATATACGATGACCAGACTGAAGGCGGGTTGGCTGGACCTGGAGGCTTTAAGGGCTTTCTTGACAGGTTTCAAGCTACTGGCTCTCGTAACTTAACTCAACTCATCAGGAATCATGAATACCCCGTTACTTGCCTTGTATACGATGCTAATATACCTTGGGCTTCAAATATAGCTAAGCAGCTGGCCATACCTGGGGCTGCATTTTTTACCCAGTCCTGTGCTGCTATTGCTGCCTACTATCCCATGTATTGTGAGGTATCAGGAGAGACTAGTACTTTGCCACTGCCTGCTCTGTCCATCCCTGGATTACCACAACCTCGTCTTCCCCATCTTCCATCACTTGGGGCTAATACAGGACGCTATCCCCCTATAATCCTACATATATTAAGTCAATTCAACAATATCGACAAGGCAGATTGGGTCCTTTTCAATTCCTTTGATAAATTGGAAGAGGATATGGTGAAATGGATGTCAAATCTTTGGCCTGTCAAGACAATCGGACCATGTGTACCGTCTGTTTACTTGGACAATCGAGTTAAAAATGACAAGGATTACAGTTTCAATATATACAAGCCAAACAGCGATTCTTGCATGGAGTGGCTAAACAGCAGAGACAAGGGGTCAGTTGTTTATGTATCGGTTGGGAGTGTTACTAGTTTAAGTGCAGAACAGATGGCGGAAATGGGGAATGCACTGAAGCAAAACAGCGACTGGTTCTTGTGGGTGGTGAAGCCGACTGAAGAGAGCAACCTTCCTGTCAATTTCATTGAGGAAACAGTGGAGAAGGGATTGGTAGTGAGTTGGTGCTCCCAGCTGGAGGTGCTAGCACATGATGCAGTGGGATGCTTTGTATCACACTGTGGATGGAATTCAACTATAGAGGCACTGAGCTTTGGGGTGCCTGTGGTTGCAATGCCACAGTTTTTTGACCAAGTGACTAACGCCTACTATATAGAGCAAGTTTGGGGAGTGGGAATTAGAACCAAGGAAGATGAAAAAGGACTAACTACAACGGGTGAGGAAATTGGGAGATGCATCGAAGAAGTTATGCGTGGAGAGAAAGGAGTGGTGATTAGGAAGAATGCTACCCGCTGGAAGGAGGCGGCTAAGGAGGCTATAGAGGAGGGGGGCAGTTCAGACAAGTGTATCCAAGAAATTATATCACGAATTTTGGTTGCATAGGATAGGATTATTTTTCATTACTTGTTTCGGGTTCGGGGTGCAATTTGAAAGCCGCACATCATCAAGTTTCTAATACAAAATTTGGAATCATGTTTCTTCTCTCTTTAGCACATCTATTACTCTTAATAATTAATTGCCCTGCTTTATTCATTGGTCCACCGAACATCACTATTCAATTAGGGCCAACCGTACACTCAGATTAGCGTGAAATTTCCGCCCAGTTACTGATTGAGGCTGGAGAGGAAAAAGTTGAAAAGGGGATGAGAAAAGTTAGTGATGGGTGGGAAAGGGACAGATAAAAATGGATTGAGGAAGAGAGGGGAAGATGGTGGGTTGTGATGGTGTGCTTAGAAAGGAGGTGGGTGTAAAATAAGATAACAAATGGGGCTTTACCCTGTATTTTGGAAGATTTTTAAATTCAAGAGAGTGATACATGGTAAGGGGCACACTTACACATGCCCTAACGGTTCCAATGTCGGAACTGTCGGTTCTTGGAAGGGTATATGGGGAACTGGATTCGAACCGTGAACCTTAAATCCGATTCACGGTTATCGGTTCCACGGTTCCAAATTTAATTTTTTTTTTATTTTTATTTTACATTTTATGACTTTTTTATTGATTTTTTTTTTTGAAATTATTTTCAAACCTTTGTTAACTTTGTCTAACATATTTTTTGAATTTTTAAAAGTGACCACAAGTAAATATTTTAAACATTTTCTACTTAGTAAAATAACAAAAGTATTTTGTAAAAAAAAAAAACAAAGACGAAGAGTTTTGAGAGAATTAAAGAGATTAGAAGTATGAAAAAATTTAAGGAGTAGGAGTATTTATAGGTTAGGAACAAAAGAAAAAACCAAAAAAATATATTTTTTTTTTCATAAAAAACCACTGGTTCACGGTTTGTGGTTCATCGGTTCATGATTTACGAAAGAAAAGTTTAGTTCCAATTCACTCGAAAGTTCGGTTCTTGGGTGATTCGGTTCACAGTTCAAACCGTAAGCCGCAAACTTTTTGTGCATGTCTAAGTACACTTAGAGGTTTTGGGGGTCCAAAGCTCCCCTTTTTTTTCTTCCCATGTCCACTCAAACAAGCCAAATGTCATAATGCAACCCTCGTCTTCTTTGCATTTGCAAGTGCTCCACAAGATTTTGTCAAAGTTCTAACAAGTCTGTCCGTCACTCTCTCTCTCTCTCTCTCTCTCTAGTCTTCACTATACGCAAGAAAGTCACAAAATTGAATCCCGATGAAAATGTAAGCCCTCACTTTCAGTTACCCAATTCTCTCTCCTTCACTTTCAAAACCTTAAACCCCAAATAAATTTGACCCGTAAAATCTCGCCCACCCACCAACCAACCATACCAGTCCACTGAATAACTGCTCCATATGAGGCTTTGAGCTCCCTTCCTCCAGATCCAACTTCACGGCAATGTCTTTCTCAATTGGTCAGCCTCTCTCTTTCTATGTATGTCTATTTCCCTCCTTACAATTTTAGCTCTCTCTCCGTCTATGTATATCTGTATTATTGGTGTGAGGCGGTGACAAAGAAAAGATACGAAAGAAAATCGTCGCGGAACACCCACTTTTCTCTCCTTTTTACTGTTCCCTGTTTATAATTCTAATATTGTTGTGAGTAGCAAAAGAAAAGAAAATGAAAGAAAGTTGAATAACACCTTGTAAGTTGTACCTACATATATGTATTATTAATTTTTAAGGGTGATCATGAATTTCCAACCCTTGAATTTGGAGAATGAGGTTATGGAATTTGACATGGGTTCTGGTGAAGAGGAAGTAGAAGACCATACTGGTCTGGACCTGGAACAACCGGATGACTATGATGATGATTATGATGGTGTTGATATGGTCGAAAGTTCTTCTGGTTCTGGTGGTCGACATTTCTTGTCTTTTTCCAATGGGGACCCCAATCTTGAACCCTATGAGGGTATGAAATTTGATTCTGAACAGGCTGCCAGAATTTTCTACAATTCTTATGCACGTCGAATTGGGTTTAGTACTCGAGTCAGTGTTTACCAGCGTTCGCGCCGTGATGGGTCAATTATTTGTAGGCAAGTTGTTTGCTCAAGAGAAGGTTTTCGGCGTGGGGGCGGTGAGAACAAGTCAAAGCGCCAGAGAACCGTTACGAGGGTTGGTTGTAAGGCTCAGTTGACTGTGAAGAGGCAGACTTCTGGTAAATGGACTGTTACTAAACTTGTTAAAGAACATAATCATGAACTTGTGCCACCTGATAAAGTACATTGCCTGCGCTCTCACAGGCATGTATCAGGTCCTGCCCGAAGCTTAATCGATACCCTTCAGGCTGCTGGGATGGGCCCCAGTGGGGTGATGTCAGTGTTGATTAAGGAATCAGGTGGGATTAGCAATGTTGGTTTTACAAAAGTAGATTGCCAGAATTATATGAGCAGCAGCAGGCAGAGGACCCTGGGCAGTGGGGGCCAATTTGTTCTTGACTATTTCATGCAAATGCAGACTGCAAATCCTGACTTCTTTTTTTCTGTTCAAGGTGATTTTGAAAACACATCGGGAAACATTTTCTGGGCAGATGCCAACTCTAGAAGGAATTATAACTACTTTGGAGACACGGTTACGTTTGATACAACATATAGAACTAATCGCTATCGGGTCCCATTTGCTCCATTTACAGGAATCAATCATCATGGACAGCCTGTACTCTTTGGCTGTGCCTTGCTCCTTAACGAGTCAGAATCCTCATTTGCTTGGCTATTTCAGACTTGGCTTTCAGCAATGTCGAATCGTCGACCCTCCTCCATCACGACAGACCAGGACAGGATCATAAGATCAGCTGTGGCTCATGCGTTTCCAGAAACCCGCCACCGTTTCTGTAAATGGAACATTCTTCGAGAAGCCCAAGAGAAACTATCACATGTATATCCCATATTCCCTACTTTCGAAGCAGAATTCCAAAAGTGTGTTAACTTAACAGAAACAATTGAGGAGTTTGAGTCATGTTGGGAGTCCCTTCTGGAGAGGTATAAAGTTGTAGATAATGAATGGCTTCAGTCTATGTACAATGCTAAGCAACAGTGGGTCCCAGTTTATCTACGGGACACGTTTTTCGGTGAGATATCTATAACCCAATCAAGCGATTGTATAAACTCGTTCTTTGACGGGTATATAAACGCAACAACTAACATGAATGTCCTAATCAAACAGTATGAGAAAGCAGTTTCCAGCCGATATGAGAAGGAAATAAAGGCAGATTATGATACAATAAACACTCCTCCCATCTTGAAGACACCGTCTCCTATGGAGAAACAAGCTGCTAACCTTTACACAAAGCAAGTATTCATCAAGTTTCAGGAGGAATTAGTCGAAACTCTTGCTAATCCCACGACCGTAATAAATGATACGGGATCGGAGATCATGTATCAGGTGGCAAAGTTTGGGGAAGACCAAAAGCCGCACTCTGTGAGGTTCAGTGTTTTCGAAAAGAAAGCTAGTTGTAGTTGCCAAATGTTTGAGTTTTCAGGTATTCTATGTAGACATGTATTAGCCGTTTTCAGAGTGGCAAATGTTCTGACACTTCCGTCTCATTATATCTTAAGAAGGTGGACAAGAAGTGCCAAAAGTGGGGTTGTTTTAGATGAACAAGATGCTGGATTGCCTAGTACATATCAAGAATCCTCTGCTGCTCGTTATGACAATCTATGCCGGGAAGCCATCAAATTTGTAGAAGAAGGGATAGATTCAGCATGTGTTTATGATGTGTCAGTGAATGCTTTGCGTGAAGCTGCTAAGAAGGTCGCTGCTGCAAAGAAGAATGTGCGTGGACTTATATCAAGTTCTGTGGTCAATGTGAGCAATCAGGAAATAAACCATGGTGCAAATAAAGTTGATCATGTCCAGTTTTCGCCAGTGGTCAGTTCCTGATTTCTTTCTCGTGATATTTTATTTATTTGCCTCCGCCCAAGTTTGTTTCTTTTGAGTTTATATACTGTGTGTTGCAATTTTTATTTTGTTCTTTGAAAAATATCCTTGGTCTCTAAATTTTTGTAAGAATTAGGAGCTTATTTATCAAAAAACTTGATGACTGTAGACTTGCAATAGAATAGTGTGGACTGATGAATTGTCTGTTATACGAGAAAAGAAAACTGATGAATTTTTATGTGGGTTGTAAATGTAGGGTGAGGAGGTACGGGAATTGAGTGCGGAGGTGGAAAGTGCAAGTCAGAGATGCGAAGCATATAGAGGAAAGTTGGTTCAAGTTTTAAGGGATATGGAGGAACAAAAACTTAAATTATCCGTCAAAACTCTAAACATTAGGCTCAATCGGAAAACTTGAATTTAATTCTGTTTTTTTTATGTTGTAATTTTCGTCCTTTTACCGTCGTGTTGATTAACCAAAGTTCAATTTTCCAAGAATCAATCATTGTATGTGGTGCTGTCCTACTCCTACGCCTACCCCTACTACTTCTACTTATCATATTCATGCCATAACCTTAAATGAAAGGATGGTATACGGCACAAAATTATAGGGTCATAAGACGCTATAACTAAAATATTTTTTTTATCATTTGAACATTTGTGATTTTTAAACAACTTGATTATTTTTATTGATAAATTTTCAAAATATGTATTAAAAATTAAAAATTCTATATTTTGTAATGTTAATTGGCCTCAACGTGCTTAACGGTTTGATTAAATAAATTTGACTTTTTTGCTTATCATGTATATCCAATATCGTGTCGTGTCGTATTTTCGTGTTTTTATCGTATCGTGTTCAGATTTTAATATTAGGTATGATAAACTTATTGTTTTATATTGTTATTGTGCCGGCCCAATAACACCTTAGCATGACCGATTTACCACCCCTATGAGCATGGTTAACGACATGTATTTTACAAATCAAAAGCCAATCATCACTTCCAACAGTTGAATCAAAACAAATCAAATGAGTATCTAATTTGATTTGGTTTTGTTTCAAATTATGATAAAAATTAAATCATAATCATCTACCACTTTTTTTTTATTTGAGTAGGTCTTTTGTAAAACTGTTTATGGATTTTAATTCGTAAGACGAAGTTTCACTCTCACACAGTTTAACCCACTAACACACGGTGGGTTGAATAAGCATGATCCGTCTTACAAAAAATATCAGTGAGATCGTCCTACTCAAATTTTTGCCTTTTATTTTTATTTTTATCCCCTTTTTGGCATTTTTGCAATTCAAAAAATATTTTTATTTTTATTTTTTATATAAAAATGAGTACATATTTTTGTCTATAAATAGAAATTTGATTTGCTTTATTTGAATATCAAACAAATTTTCAAGATAAAAATGGTAAGGTATGGAAAAGTGTTGGAGTTTATATCATTATTATAATCGTTTTTGGGTTTTGAATCAAATGAAGGATTTCATTGGTTTTTAATTATTGTTTTTTATTCAGATGAATTGTTGTTCTTGTTCTAATAATCACATTAAACTTGTATGACAAGTTTTACAAGTGTCAAATCATAATAAAAGTGATTGAGTATTTTGTAATTATGATCTACTACAGTTTTTTAATTGTTATAAACAAAAAAATAAAATTAATTACATGTGAAAGGAAAAAGCTGCAGAAAATAAATAAATAAATAAAATTTTGAGAATTGGGGTTGGTTGAATTGTCCCGTAATCCCATCCATATAAAAAGTTAAGTTTGCTTTGACAAGTTTGATACACAAATTAGCAAGTTTGCTTTGACAAGTTTGATACTCAAATTAGCAATTTCAGATTTCAGTATTGAGTAGGTCACTTATAAGACCGTTTTATAAATCTTAATTCGTAAGATAGAGCTTCACTATCTCATAGTTTAATCTATTAACACATTGTGAATTGGGTAAAAAGAATTTGTTTTACAAAAACTATCTGTAAGACCATCTTACGCAAGTTTTTACCTATGAAATAATAGGTCTCTTGTAATATTGTCTTATGAATCTTAATTCGTAAGATTGAGTTCCACTCTCTCACAACACAACCCACCAACACATGGTAGGTCAGCTATTCGTCTTACAAAAAATATTCGTCTTACATAAGTTTTTGCTTAAGAAATATTCGTAAGATCGTATTACCGTCATTTTTTGTAAGACGTACCTTTCTTACCCAATTCATCGCGTATTTGTGGGTTGAATTGTGAGAAAATGGAGTTTCGTCTTACAAATTATAATCTGTAAGACAGTCTTACAGTCTACAGGAGATTTACTCATAATATGTCTTCTGTAAGATCGTCTTATGTATCATAATTCGTAAGACGGAGCTTCATTCTCTTACAGCTCAACACATCAATACATGATGGATCAGGTAAAAATGATCCTTCCTATAAAAAAATATATGTAAAATCGTCTCATTTTAGTTTTTACCTAAGAAAGAATAGGTCTCCTATAAAATAATCAGCTTATTTTGATGAATATTAATGATTGTATTACAAAAGAATATTCGTTTCAATATTAATGAATATTTATATTTTCTAATCCAACTTATTTTCATTAAAATAAAATACTTCCTCCATCCCTAAATTACCGTTTTAGTTGATCCGGCGCACAGATTAAGAAAAAATAATTGACTTGATTATTTATATTTATTTAATATGTAGTTTCCTTTAAAGCATGTGTATGTGGCTCATAATTAAAATAAGGTGAAGAATAAGAATAAAATAGTAAAAGTGATGTTTTAAAAAAATAAGTTTTAAACTAAACAATTATTTTGGGATCGACGAAAAAAGAAAAAAAAAAAGGAAATATCAGCTGGTGGTACGAAACTACGAATACGAAAAGTACAGTAATAACAACCCAAACACGGGGGCAATTATAGAAATGTAGTAGGATCAACATTTGAATTTCGAAAATATTGTTGCCGTTGGGGCGCCCACCCAGTCCCAGTTTATATATAACTCTTCTACATCTATCGACACATCCATCATTCCGGCGTGTTCAAATATAGATATTTCGAGAGAGAGTGAGTGAGAAACGCACACAGACGAGACATAGAAAATGGCGGAGAAATCGGCAATGGAAGCATTTGAGAAGCTGGAGAAGGTCGGAGAAGGAACGTACGGCAAAGTGTACAGAGCAAGGGATAAGGCTACCGGCAAAATCGTGGCCTTGAAGAAAACCAGACTCCACGAGGACGATGAAGGTGTTCCCCCCACCACTCTCCGCGAGATCTCCTTGCTGCGTATGCTCTCCAGAGATCCTCACATCGTTAGGTAATATATATTCCAACATTACAATTTCCCTACCCCCCAAAATTTTTAACCTAATTTATGTTTCGATTTGTATTTCATTTCGCCGGAATTTATATGCAATTTCTCAATTCCGCTCAATAATATGCTAGCGCTTCGCTTCGCTATTTGTCTGCGTTTCTAGGGTTCTTACCTTGACTTTAACTTGAACATTTATTCATATTTTTTTGAGGCTTGAACCATTTTGTGCATCAGTTTATAATTATTATAGTCTGGAAAATGATAGAAATCCCAACAAAAATGTTTTAATTTTGACTTCCAAGTCCCAAGCAATCTGTCTATCATTTGATGATGAGCATGCCAATCCACTACTTGGTTTGTGTTCTGCAAATACCTTGCTCAGACTGCGAGACCAAATTGGAATATTTTTGCTGGGACCAATACCATTACCATTGCAGAAAATTGCTTATTTTACCAATGTAGTGACACAATTGACCACATGTTTTGTATAAGACAAATTTTACAAATGTACTAAAATTTGAAACAAGATGTATGAAATGGACAAACAATTTATACAAAATGTGACAAAATTCATTAAGTTGCGCTCGAACTTCGTTAACAATTCGCTGACATGGCTATCCATGCAAGCAGCCACGTACGTGTCCGCGTTCCTTGATGGCTTGCAAATGGCCGTTACATAATTGGTGTCATTTGCCTTTAAAATAGAGTACGTTTGTTAAATTAGTCTTATACAAAGTACATGGTCAATTGTGTCGCCCCCAATTAGTACGTTGGTTAAAAAAGCAATTTTCCCTTACCATAACTCTTATAGTTTTACTCTCTACTGTCGAAATAACTGTTTGTCAAATATTGCAAAAAAGAAAAGGACAAAAAAAGTACTGTTGAAATTCAGAAGCTAAAGTAAGACTCTTTGAATGACAGATGGGAGTACGTTGATTTCTCCCTTATTGTGTATATTTGCTTTCTGTTAATTTGAGTTGTTTGCAGCTGATTCCTTTTTTGACAGAGTGTCTGTAAGTAATGATATTTCCTTTATCCCAACTCTTATTTGCCATCTGTCATTTCTGCTCCGTGATATTGTTACTGCTATACATATATTCATTGCATTTCTAGGTGTTTGCATTCAGTTTTTGGTGATTTTGCACTTTGTTGTCCTGAGCCATTTATGTTCATGTTTTGCCGCAATCTGTTCCCTGTGGCCTGTATTTATAACAGCACTTTTGTTGGTAAATGAAGGTGTTTCTGCGGATTCCTGATTTTATCCTCTCTTACTTTGAGTTCTCTCTGTTGCCTATATTATTATTTTTGTGGCTTCCTGATTTTATCCTCTCTTACTTTGAGTTCTCTCTGTTGCCTATATTATTATTTTTCCTTTTATTAGGGATATTGTTTACTTTGAGTTTCTGCGGCTTCCTGATGTTATCCTATCTTACTTTGAGTTCTCTCAGTTGCCTATATTATTATTTTTCCTTTTATTAGGGATATTGTTTATTTTATTGGTCTTCATTTTTCTAAATAATTTGGCCCTTTTCTTGAGTTAATCCCAATGGATACATGTACCAACCTTGGTCTCCTTTTAGATGATTACTTTTTTTCACCCAACGTCTGTTTATTATGGCACTCGCGTAATTATTGAGTTTATAAGGTTTTTTACATTGGCTCTGGTGACTTTGCACATCTGATGTCTTTGAGCTTTTCGTGTTGCTGTTTGACAGTCTAAGTTGTTTGATATAAGCAATTGTCCTCTATTTATAACAGTGATTATGCAGTCCTGGTGTTTCTGCAGACATGGAAACACAAGGATTACGTTCTTGTGCCCTGTCCTTGTAAGATTCTCAGTTTTTTCGTCGATTTGGCTCCTTCTGTAATTGATCTTGATCTCAGCAAGCAGAAATGATTGGTTCATACTGTTCATTTTCTAGTTTTTTGGGTTTTTCATGAACTCCCATTAAGTCTTGTCTTTGTTCTGTTGGATGAATTTTTTTATTTTGCGATTCTGTCCAATTTGAGGCCATTCATTTATAATTGGTGTTTGATATTTTCTGTTGGTCGTATGTGTACAGGCTGATGGATGTGAAGCAAGGGCAGAATAAAGAAGGGAAGACGGTACTGTATTTGGTGTTTGAGTACATGGACACTGATCTCAAGAAATTCATCAGAACTTATCGTCAAACCGGGGAGATGATCCCCTCAAACATCATCAAGGTATGAATGGTTTACGAGATGATGAGGCCTTTCAAACTCTCTCTTAGGGATTGGAAAATGTTCTAAAAGTAATGTCATTTCTGCTATAGGCATCTTAATTCAATTGTTCATTGAAAAATGTCTCTGCTTCTTGACACAGAGCTTGATGTACCAGCTCTGTAAAGGTGTTTTTTTCTGCCATGGTCACGGAGTGCTGCACAGGTAATCTTTGGTGAACTCGTGATTTCATATGTTGATACTTGGCAAACACTTGCAATTACTTCATTTTTTGATCCTCATTTTTAATACAGGGACCTTAAGCCTCACAATCTGCTGATGGACCGAAAGACAATGATGCTTAAGATAGCAGATCTTGGATTGGCTAGAGCTTTTACTCTACCAATTAAGAAGTACACTCATGAGGTAACATGCGTGTTTATCTGTGTCTCCGTTGCCATAATCAACGACAAATCTGTACCATTTGTTTAAGCGGTTAACTAACGGCAGTTGACAACATACCATTGCAGATACTGACCCTCTGGTATAGAGCTCCCGAGGTTCTTTTGGGTGCCACCCACTACTCAACTGCAGTGGACATCTGGTCCGTTGGTTGCATATTTGGTATGGAATGCCCTCAATAACTTCTTTTACAGTTTCTGTAATTAAGATGTTTCGACTGCTCTTTGCTAAAATTGGAATATTGGTTTTCTGGCTTTGAATTTTAGCTGAGCTGGTGAACAAGACAGCCCTATTTGCCGGGGATTCTGAGCTGCAGCAATTGCTACACATTTTCAGGTCAGTGTGTCAAAACAGACTCCGGCATGTGCTGTTGTCAGTTTAATTGCGCCCTCTATGTTTTTACATGGTATTGCTCGCTCTTATCTAGGTTGTTGGGTACTCCGAATGAACAAGTGTGGCCAGGAGTAAGCAAGCTCATGAACTGGCATGAGTATCCTCAGTGGAAACCGCAGCAACTTTCAGCCTCCCTCCCTAATCTTGATGAAGATGGGCTTGATCTCTTATCAGTACGTTCAAATAACTTGTTCTTCAAAAATTGGATCAATATTTATATATCTGGCATTCGTAAAGATAATTGATATTTGGTTACCCTTTTTGACAGAAAATGTTGGAGTATGAACCAGCAAAGAGGATTTCAGCTAAGAAAGCCATGGAACACCCTTATTTCAACGACCTGGACAAGACTTATCTTTAGTTTCTCGATGGATGGAGAGGCTTTTGTAGTAGCAGTAGATAGATGTTATATTGCTCGTCTCGAGCATAGTGGTGGTCTGTCTTAACACAATCTAATCCTCTTCCTCTATGATGTGATTATTTCACAAGACCTTTTGCATGTTCTTCCCTCTAAACCAAAAAATATCAAATGTTTGAATTATCCAATGTGGGAATATATGGAATTTAACATGCAAACATATTCATGATGTACATTACCCAAATTGTCCCTGTACTTTTACCACTTTTTTCAACTTCGTCCTTGTACAAGAAGTTTTGTCCTTCCGTCCAATTTCATTAGTTTTTTTCCATTAGGTCAATGCATGTGCGTCCCATATGATTATTGTCAAGGGTAAAATAGTTATTTTATAAAAAAAGTACAGGACCAATTGTGTACAAATAGTACAAGGTTGAAAAAATATGGGAAAAATGTTTTTTTAACCAATGTACTAAAATTTGAAACAAAATGTGACAAAAATTGTGAAGTTGCCGTCTAACTCCATTAACAAGTCGCTGACGTGGCTGCGCCAAAGACTGATTTCGTTGATGACCCACATTGGCTTTGGTTGCAATATCCCTTAATTTTTACTTTTTGCGCGAAAAACAATAATCAATGGTACCTTGGTGCTGGAATGTGTGTCGCCTCCATTCCTTGAATCAAATTTCCAGTCAACCCATCCCTTATCTAGTGAATCATCATTCGGTGCAATCTCAAAACCATCCTCCTCTTCTAACCCATCCCTATCTAGTGAATCATCATTCGGTGCAATCAAGCTGCTACTGACCAAATCACATGGCTGCAACATAAGCCCACCTATTCTTTCCATTCGAAAACCAATTATCCAGTTGTGCCTCCTTGCATTCCTCAACATCCATCATGTCATCATCTTTCAGTTATTCCTTTTCAGAAATATCTTGCCCGAAGGTCAGATCAATGTTGGGTTCTCCTAATAGAATATTTTGATTTACTTTCCCGCCATTGTCTTCTTCCTTCACCTCCACCTTTATCTCAATCTGAGACTCTTCCTAAAAATAAAACCTCACACTGCTGCGACTTTATCAAATATTGCAATGGGAAGCATAGAAACAATACTTTAGTTCCTCCTCTTATAGCAACTCCTTCTCCGGTAGAACCCGAGTCCAGATCTCCTTCTCCGAGCTCTCTCTCCTCCATAGTCGGCCTCCAATCGCCATCACTGTGCGATCTTCCCTTTTCCTTCTCCGAGTTATCTCTCTTCCATAACCGGCCTCCAATCGCGATGGTAGCTTGGTGCTGGAAAGGGGGGCAAAAGAGGAGAAAGATTACGGATTCAAGAAGGGGACTTGACTCTCGCGATGAGATCTCGGAAGTCCTCGGTCTTTCAGTCCCTCCGGGAAGGAGTAAGATCGGTCAAAAAGCCAGAGTCTTCCAAGAAGGCCGGCACATAGATCTGGGTAGCGCCAGCATCCAGAGAGAGAAAGATAGGGGTGCGACTCCAAGGAAGGAAGACAAAGTGAGAGATAGAGAAATGGCATGAGACTCCAAGATGCTCTGTTTTCTGAAAGAGGATTTTGAAGTTGCTAGGTTTCTACTTTGTGGAGGTGGAAGATGAACTCATAAGATTTACTTCATTATTAAAAAGTTAACCCTTTACATTGAAATTTTATGATAGAAACCCCTAAAGATCCACGTAAGCAACCACGTCGTGTCCACGTCATCGCTCCTTGACGGCTTGCAAACGGTCGTTATGCATTTGGTTTCATTTGCCTTCAAAATATAGTACATTAGTTAAATTTATCTTATACAAACTACGTGGTTAATTGTGTCTCCCCCACTTAGTACATTAGCTAAAAAAACAATTTTTCCCAAAAAATATTCATTAAATTCTTCATCTTTTCCATCTCTTTGTAAGTTGTAACTCTTTCACACACACACAAACCCAGAAAAATGAGGGCACTCAAAGCTCTTCTTCATGTTAGGAGCTGGAGAATCTGGCAGGGCGGAGATAAGAGATAGATTTGGAGACAGAGGTGGGAAGGGGGGTAGGGGAGGTGCTGGAATTAATTCAATTGGCTGTTAGAGTTGTTGTAATTCATTCATTTCATCGCCTCACCTATTATTTTTATATCTTCCAGATCTTGAAGGAACGACCCGTTTTTTTGGCCAACCCTTCATGGATGCTGGTCAAGCAGTGTTGACGATGAAGATGGAGACGAAGGTGGACAGGATGAAGCGACAACCGGAGTTTGATGGGTTATATAGGTTGTGGATAAGCAGGGGACTGGGGATAGTACCAAAAACATAGTGCCCAAATGGGTTTCTCTCAGATCTCTTTCGTGGAACAATTATCCTTCTTCACCTTCCTAGATTGATTGATGTACGGGCCTGAAAGCAGAATGAATTAAGAGAGAATGGAAGAATCTTTCCTTCTTTGGATTTCTCCTTCAAAACAGAGCCTTTCTTGACCTCTGCCACCGTCATCTTTCCGTTGTAGAACAGCTTGGGAAGCAAGGGTCAAATCACAAAGACAAGAAGAATACTGATGGCAAGAATATCGGTAGCAATTTAAACTAAGGGGGGTTTTTATTTATTTTATCTAAACTAATTATTCTACTAAAACAGTAAATCTAAGTAACTAAGCAACAATCATAGTTGTAAAGATCTAATGGAAGAGGGAAATCTAGGATTAGGGTTTCACTTGCATTTACTCTATTGCTTATTTAGATAAAGTATCATTCAATAACTTGGGTTCGTTCACGAAAGGTAGATATAGTCTGTCAAATTATCGTTCAGTCTCCATCCCAAATAATTCATCAATTCTATATCCTAAGCACAAGAACATATGAAACCTAACTGTCACTTAGGTCATATATATGAACATGACCCTAACTTATCGCTCTCGTGCATCGATAGGTTCAATTTATCTTGATGGTGAGCCAGTGTACGACATATGCATATGGTCGTGCGGGTATCCGCACCTCTAGGCCTTTATTACTTGCGATTCCATTCATTTTGTCAAAGCTAGATAATAAAGGGGTTGATAAACACCATGATCAACAAGAATTGAGTGAATAAAAATATATATTAAGCCATAGATTCGATACAAGTTACCTCCCAACTCCTAGATTAATGGACGGTTAGTTCATCCTTGAAGATAAACTGCACAACGAGATGAAGGAATACTTAGATCAATCTTCAAAACTGCAATTACAATGACTAAACTACGTAATACAAACTAAAATCTATGCTAGCGCTGTTTCGTAGCACTTTCTGGACGTCCTTTGGCTTTGGCTACCGTCCTTTATTTATACCAAGGTGTTGTAGGGGAATAGGAGGTTCAATCCAGGTGAAAGACCCCGAAAGTCGGTTTCTAGGGACCTTGCGGCCGCATGAGGATTTCACCTTGCATCCGCAAGGGTCTTGGATGGGCTCTTCAGGTTTCTGCCTACCTTGCAGAGGCAAGGTCTTTTGGCCTTGTGACCGCAAGATGGCCAGTGTATTCTTTTTGCATCTTTCCCACTGTTGCACTTTGCACTCTTCCTTGAAATCTTCACTAAAAGCTTCATAAATCCCATAAGTTCACCTAAAACCCTGAAACTCACAATATAGCTCAAAAATACATATCAGTAGCCAAAAGCCTAGTATAATTGTTCATTTTAAGTCATAAAAGTACCTGATATGGACGTATAAAATACGTCTATCAGTAATACTTCGCAAAAAGAAATTCTATATATTTTTCTACAAGTCATGTTGGTAGCCGAGACAAATAAAATTGGTTAACTACGGGCTCTCGCATCTTATAGTCAACCCTAACCTCCTCGACCTCGCGAATGGCTAAGGTGGTTCGATCGCGTGTCAAACCTAGTCTTACAATGGCTATCGGTGTGTGTCACAAAACACCAACTATTAAATTGATTGGTCCGAAATATAAAGGTAGCTCTTGCGGATCCTAAATATTTCTAAAATCATTTAATTATTGGCCAAATAATTAAAAGCATTAATTTCACAAAATAATAACCAACATGGATGTGTACTAAATAAAGCAATAGATTAAATTAAAACACTACATTGGACATAAAAAAATAATTGCATTCCATAAATATTTTAAGCATAAACCAATTCTTCATTTACAAAATTAATCAACCCATGAAATTATACAACTATCAAAAATAGAGATAGGAAGAATTAAACCGAGCAAAGCGCGTTCCGGGGTTGAAATCATTTGTAAATGCATCCTTGACCCTTGATTTGAAGCTCCAAACAATCATTATCGAACAATTTTTGGAAGCATGGAGGAATTTTGAAAGAAATGGGGGTGGTGCCCCATTTGGGAACAATGTCCCGAATGGGGACTTTTCTTTCACAAAATGAAGTTGCTGGGAAATGAAAGGAAGAATGCAATGGAGTGCACAAGCTTCCATGGGTAAAATAGGGAAGACAAGGAGGAAATGAGGGCAGAAATGGAAGAATAAGGCTAGCTGGGGGCACGGGCTGGAGCTAGGCTGAACCAGAAGGGATTTTGCGGGTCACCCAGGTGGAAAGCGGACTGGAAGAAGAGAAGGAGATGGGCAGGGACGCGGGCAGTCCGGATAGCTGAATGTGGGCCGCGCTAATGGAGAGGAGCAACCAAGGGGCGACACGTGGCTCCAGCGGTGGGCCGACAACGCACAAGCAGCTTTGGGAAATTGCTCCGGTGCCCCTACAGTTCTGTTTGTTGGCGCTGCTTTCCTTCCCTTCCCAGCTCTATCTTTTTAGTCCTCCGTTAGCTCTGTTACTCCCCGTTAAGCCTGAATTGCCTTGGAATGCTTAACGGACTTAACAGACTTTGACCAAATACTTTCCAAAACAACTTTTAAGCACGTAATTGTCTCGAACTTCATGCTAAACACCGTATAAAAGCTCGATTATACATGGAAACCTACATTAAGCACAAATACACAAATAATAATATTTCTAAAGCATAATTAACTCAAAAATAGCACAAAATATAAGAAAATTCCCGGGAAAATTCGTGGAAATCTTGGGCTCATCAACAGACCCGTCACCACCTGCATTTCCACTTGTTTCGACTGGTCCCTTAACGTTCTTGGCCATGTCTAATAGTGTTGATACTAAATGGAAAATTTATGTTTCTCGGCAATGAAACCAAACTGATGCTGCACAATTTGGTATTGAGTCGTTCTTCGCGGATCGTAGGATATTTATGCTTTTCTGAAGATATGATGTTGTAGAAAAATGTCAAAACAAAGACACCTTAGAAAGAATGCAAGGCTGAGCCTCGCGAAACACTTCCAGTGTGAGAGTAAGTCTTTAGTTTGTTGAAAGCAAAATGACAAGAGTTTCGGTGGGTACAAGTGAGTGTACCTTTCAAATTAGGCATTATGAGGTTTATATGGCCCTTTGGGAGTGTAATCCGGGTTGAGAGAGATCTTAGGCCTTTATGACCATCAATACGGGTTGACCGCGTAACTGACGGGGCTGTGGCTGAAATCTCGGACATGAGCGTTAGCCACTAGTCGTGTTCAAGGTTGATTATTAGAGCTGTCAAAATGGGTTGAGCCCGTTGGGCTAGCCCGCCCCGCCACCTAAAAGAGGTGGGTTGGGCTGGTATTTTTTAGGCCCGCCATTTTTTGGCCCCTACCCGCCAAATGGCGGGTTGAAGTTGTGGGTTGGCTCGCCTAGAGTTGTTAAAAGGCTTGGGCCGTTGGGCTAACCCGCCCGCCAACCTAAAGAGGTGGGTTGGGTTGGTATTTTTTAGGCCCGCCATGTTTTTGGGCTGGCCCGCCCCGCCCCGCCAAATGGTGGGTTGAAGTGGGTTGTGGGCTGGCCCGCCCCGCCAACCCATTTTGACAGCTCTATTGATTATCTGTCTGTTCGGGCAGCCTTACTCTTTGCTTCGGGCAGACCTGTAGAAGGATTTCTGGTCGGGAATGATGTGAAATGCTCAACCCAAGTAATCCTGCTCGAATGACCTTTTTCCTGATCTATGTATCTCACGTGACTATCACGTGGAGGCACATGTGCTTAGCTCGTGATCACGATTTGAGTCAAGCTCATCAATTATATATATATATATATATATTGATTAATTTATTAATAAGTGAAAGAGGTCACGCTTATTTATAAAAAAATAAAAAAAAAAGATAAAGAAAAAAAGAAAAAAGATGAATAAAACTAAATAGACGGTTGATGTGCTAAAATTTGTGAAATTAGCAATTGATCTAACTTTCGCTAACCATCTTTTTTTGATTTCCTTTTCCATAAAGTAAATATTTTTCATTAAAGTGTGAACCTTGCTCACAAATCTGTGTTGTACTTAGAATATCATCAAAGTTTGATCTACTATTTCAGTTTGATAAAACATGTAATGTGATGTGGAAAAATCACAGCTTGGGCCGTCCGTGTAATGGGTAGGATATCTGGGCTTGAATCTGCTTCCTTGAACCTATTTAAGATCACAGAAAACCTTAGTGGAAGTGCAAGGCAGGGCCTCGCGAAACCACTCCGGCGTGAGAGTAAGTATCATATGTATATGTCCAGAGAGAATTTGACAGAGGTTCTAGGCTCAAGAAAGTGTGTGTACCTTGTTTAGGTTTATGGAGGGGTATTTATAGGCCCCTAATGACATAGAATCCGTATAGGATTCAGTTTCTGTAATTATCCAGCCAATTAAGGAGAGAATCCCTAAATTGTAGGCATGATAGGCGGCTGGCCGCGTGAATATAGGAGCAGATAAGGCAAGCATCCTGCTTGGATATGGAAACCTTTGACTTGTCTTGAGGAGCAAGTTTCTGGGGTTTCATGCTCGACGCGTGCCCGGGTGAGCAAGGCTCTGCTCTGCTACTTGATGTAGACTGAGTTGAAGTAAATGCAGATCCCGGGCATGGCTTCTGGTCAGGCAAGCAAGGCCAGTACTCGACCAGGTTTGGATGGGATGAATCTGATTCTTTGCCTAGTGTAAGTGTGGTCCCTGGGCATGACCCCTGGTCGGACAGGCATGGCCTGTGCCCGACCAAGCCTAGGTTATAGTTGCATTATCCATTGCTCGATGTCTTGTTAGCTCTTCCCGCTAAGCTGGTAGTCCCCCCACTAATTATGCTCATGACTGGCACGTGATACTAGCTCGTGCTTCGCTCGTGACCCGGCTTGGGCTGGGCACATCAGTGGCCCCTAGCTCCTTGTCTAGCGAGTATTCATGCTCGGAGCTAGGAGCGTATATACCGGATAATGTTGCTCGGGCTACGGGCTCCAACACTTGTGAATTTTCTTGAGAGAAACTGTAGATGGGCCTGATGAATTGGTGGAAGGCTCTAGAATCTTGGTAGACAGCTGGAGCATGTTGAGGAAGCTTGCCCTTTGGTGAGTACCGGGGAGAGTAGACTAAGGGGCGCTTGTAAGGTTGTAAACAAATCGAATTTTTTTTATTCGATTCGGTATTCGGTATTCGTATTCGAAATATTCGAATTCGAATTCGAATTCGAATTTTTTTTAATATTCGATAAGGATTCGAATACGAATACGAATTTGGTAGTATTCGATTCGAGTATTCGCGAATAATATTCGAATAATATTTAATATATATATATATATATATATATATATATATATATATATATATATATATTTAAAAACAAAAAAACCCTAACCTAACCTCACTCAAACACTCACAATCTCTCACACAGTCACACTCCACTCATAGTGACGACGGCTTAGTGCTCACTGCTCACCCTGCCCAGAATCCAAATCGCCGACGGCGACCCCTAAGACCCCGACGGCGACCCCAACCCAAGTGCAAGACGGCAATGAGAGCCTTGATCCTTCCAGCCTTCGACCGACTTCATCACAGCCACTCCCTCCCGGCTCGGTCGAATCCGACGGTCTATTCTCCGATGGTCTCTCCTTTCTCGGTTTCTCCGACTACCATTAGGTATCTTTATCTCTCTCTGTATATTTTTTGTATATTTCTTTCAACCTGAAATTAAAATGACGGATGCACCACTCTCTGTGTATACTCCTTGTCTGTGTTGTGTGTCTGAGAGAGAGAAGCTCTCAAGCAAAATTCTTCATTCTCTTTTCTGGGTTTTGAAAAATTTCCACATAATTGTCCTTTCTTCGGTTTCTTTTCATATTTTCATTTTTCAAAGATTGCTTCTTCTGTTTCCTTTAATTCTCTGTGAATTATTCTCCCTCATTGTTTAGCCATTTACAAATTATACTACTAAAATTTCCCTTTCTCTTTTCTCTTTTGTACTACTCAAATCTCAAGAAACTGTTATTGAAATTGAAGACATGTAATTAAATGATTGTGAGTTTTGAAAGGGTAATGATGGATCACACTAATTTCTATCCAAACAGCTAGCTAATGTTTCTTGGAGTGGCTAGAAAGAATCTTGATTGGTTTGTGTATATATATGGTTCAATCAGGTTTTGGCTTGAAATTTTCCAAAACTGACTGCTTTGCTAATTGCTATACAGGGCATTTGGATGATGCATAAACATTCAAATTCGAGCCAAAAGAGCAGAAAAAACAGTAAGGGAGGGGAGGAAAGGATGAGGAAAGGGCCTAGTTTGCCAAATAGTCCAGTTAGCTTTAAATAGTTGAAGCTACATTAAGTGTGTTTGGCTTGTTTTGGTTGCTAGATGGAGTGATATAACTTAGTTGTTAGCTTGGGTATGCATCTTTATTCCTGGAGTGATATAACATTAGTTGTTAGCTTGTCATATTTATGTTTAAAATAAAGTTACATTATGGTCATGATTATATAACTTGTGAACATTGTGGTGATAATTCTGAAAACTACTTCCTTGGCTCCGCTCAAAGAGTTACATTTTCCCTTTTGTTAGGGTTTATCCGTTTTGGGTTTAGGGATTGTGTTCCTAAACCCCGACATAGTGGTGCTCCTTGATTAATGTGGATTGTGTTCCTTGATTATTTTTGGTATGTAGGATGAGGATATAGGATCTGATGAAGGTGATATTGAGGAGGACGATGACGATGATGTTGATGGGTCTAGGGGAGACCAAAAAGGTGACGACATTGAAGAGAAAGATGAGGGGAGGCGTGCAAGGATGTTGGAAGGAATCATTGGTCTGCCCAGGGATGCTTTTGAAGGTAATGTCCAGTCTCAAATTTTTCATGGATTGAATAGGGTCTTTTTTGAATGGTGGTCAGCTGTGTTAGCCTTTGTTTAACTAATGCCAATGAAGGTGGGATGCCTGCTATTGGTAGACGTACAATGCCCATACCAGATGATGTGTGCTCTGTGTGTGCGCACATACACCATTTTTTGGTTGCCCGCATGTATAGGGGTAATTAGAAAGTTAAAGATCTGATGAGTTTTTGTCATCCATATTGATAAATCTCAGAAGACGTTCTTGATAATGAAGTTATGGTCGTACTTTGACCTTGAACACATGGTCTTTTGACGTACACAAAAACAAAAACAAAAAACACAAAAGTATAGTTTGTAATGATAAATTTAATCCTGCAAGTGCCGATGATGGATGATAGTAATTTTTTTTTTATTAGCAAAATAAAATATATTAAATAGCATCATCAAAACAAGTGAACTTGAAATAAATAAGACTATGAAAATTATCTTAAATAAGACCAGCTGCCACATTTATAGAGTGTAAAGCAACAAATCAACTATGAAAATTATCTTTAAAAACTTAATTTGTTCTTTGGGGAACTTGAAGGCTAGTTGATGGTAGAGAAATAACTTAAGAGGTAACCTTTACATACTGGATGGATGGATGTTATCTTTCATACTGGAAGCAGGTTTGACAAGTGTGCCATAATTTCATTATAGTTCATTTTTGCAAGCAAATTAAACAAGTAGCTTAATTTCAGCGGATTAGTGCACAGAGTCGAAATGCAATCTCCCAATTCCCAAATGTCAAAAAGTGCAAAGAGCAGGCTTCAAAATTGGAATCAAATTCGCCAACTTCACGGGATTAAGGAGCCAATTATGTCATATGTGAGTTTTATTTTTTAAATTCATTTGAGATATTTGCATATTTGCATGATTATGACAATAAAAATGATATCTAATTGATTTTTATTTTTATTTAGGAGGAGGACGAGCCGATTCATGTCATATTATGAACATGATGGTTGGATAGCGGATTCAAGTCAAATTTTTATTTGGTGTTTTTTTTATGAATTTGACAATTGACATTTATTTATGTATTTGATAATTATTGTGGATGTTATGAATATTGGTTTTTGTTATGGATATTTAATGTTATGGGTTTTTGTTATGGATAATTGATGTAATTGATATTTTATTCAAATTAATTCATATTGAAAATTTGAATACTCGAATCGAATACTCGAATCATTGATTATTAAATGGATTTTGTAAAAAAAACATAAATAAAATTTCAAATCGAATAGTCGAATCGAATAATTCGAATATTAATTTCGAATCGAATACGAATCAATTTTAATATTCTAATAATAAACGAATACGAATACGAATACTCGAATAATTTCACGAATACGAATCGAATATTGCAATATTCGATTCGATTCGATTACACCCCTAGGCGCGTGAGCCGTCAAAAGCTGGGGTGACTGGATAGGGGCGCGAACCACGAAGCGGTGCATTTAATGCGGCGTGCTTTTGATGACATGACCCGTCCTTCCAGACGCCGTTTCGGCCTCCTCCTTTTCCCCCCAAAACTGTAAACCCTGGCCTATAAAAGGCCACTCCTCTCTCCTTCCAACCTTTTTACCGTTTCTTGATTTTCTAGAGAGAGAAATTTCTGGTGAGTTCTTGCTGTTGCTGCCCTGAACGTGCCCAGATTCCGACGGACCTTTGTTTCGATTCCCAGCATTCGTTTGACTCCAGGAGTTCGATCCCTTCAGCCCTCCTTCCCTCGATACCGATTGTTCACAAGGAATCTTCCACTCAAGCTTGACAGTAAGTTTCCCGTTCTCCTTTCCTTGTTTTACTTTTGATTTTTTCTGGGTTCAATGAAGGTTTCTGGGTCGACTCTCTTCATCTTCATGCATTTCTGGTAGGGTTTCTGAGAATAGAATTTCCCCTTAGGTAGGGATCGAGGAAAAGACCATGTGGTCTTACCCGCTATGCGGGCATGGCCCCTTGGTGTACCTAGACTTAGGAACTTTTCCCCACTTTGCTTTATCGGTTATCCGGGCAGAAAATTGATTTTCCTTCCTCGATCTCCTTTGTAGATGTCTGATGTTTCGGAAAACGACCGTGAGGCCTTCAGCTACGGCGGGAAAAATAACTCTCTGAGTAGCGAGAAAACTCCTCCTGTTGATTATGAGTCGGAAGAGGGAGAGAAATCTGTGGCTGGTCTGGCTACTCCTAGGCGCGTGGCCCCCCCAATAGTTGACCTAGTTAATTCCTCCATTGAGTTGGACTCTGGAGAGGAGAGTGTCACTAGTGGCTATGCTGGCGGGCAGGGCCCTGAACAGCGGATAGCCGATGTCGAAGATATGGTCGAGCAAGTAAGGGTCGAGTAGGGAGAGGCGGCTAGAGAGGCCTCAAAGGCTGACGAGGCAGATAACATGCCCCTTGCTCGGCGCCTAAAGAAGACAAGTCGTACTCAAGTGGAAGCCACTCTTGAGGATGAAGCAAATGATGGCGACAATATGCCTCTTGCTCGTCGTGTCAGGAAAGATGGCCGCACTCAGGTGGAAGCCACACTTGAAGATGAAGTAGTCGGTGAAGACGAGGAACCTGACTGGTATGTAAATGTCGATGAGAGTCGGTATGCCGCTCACTAGGCCACATTGGACACGGCGGACAAGGTGACTGTTTGGCTCACGTCCCTTGGCATCGATTCTGCTTACTAACGAGCAAGCAAGATGGATGTGTCTGTTGGTGTCACGCTTTCCCGCGAGCAAGGAAATGAGCTTCTATTATTCGCCGACTTTTTTCGAGTGGGATTATGCCTTCCGTTGGAGCCTTTTTAGTGGACTTCCCACACGAGAGCAAGGCTATGCCGTGTGACCTGATGTTGAATACTGTTCGGGCAATCACAGTCTTCACGGTGGCGTGTCGTCTGCTGGGCTTCGAGCCATATATGTATTTGCTCCGTAAGCTATTTATTTTTGCTCCGAGCACAGGCGGAAGGATTGGACAGAGGTCCAACTCCAACTTTTTGAGGCTGTTAGCCGATGTCCCCGAGAAGGTGGAGGCCTAGGATAGGAGGGTCTTATTTATTGAATCTCGAGTTGGATGGCCATTTGCGCCCACAGCAACCAATGAGATAAAAATTCCCAAAGTCTCCAAGCAAGACTTCAGCTCAGGTGAGATTGCCCAGCTGGCGGCGTTGAAGGTTGCCGTCGACATCGTCGAGGAGAACGAGAAGAGGGTTGGCCAGCAATTTCTGCTCGACTGGAAAGAGCTGGTGTGTAACCCGCGTAACTTGTGCCTGGCTGGAGTGATGCGGGCAGAAGTTCATGGGGTGGAGCCCCTCTTAATCCATGTTCCCGAGAGACCCCATCCGTACTGGGGCGATTGCCATGGGCAGATGTTCAACCGCGAATGCGTAGAATGTCAACAGTTAGGCCCTGGTGCGAATTTGTTGGCCCGTTTATGAGGATGAGAATGGTTGTATGCTACCCGTGAACACTTAACTTTTATATTTATTAACTTTGTCTCGCAATAGCTCTGATCGCGTTTTTGTCTTTTTTCAGGGATGAAGAACTTGACAATGCTAAAAAATAGGAAGAAATAGGCTGATCAGCGGGTAGCCGACCAGAAGGCCAATGAGCTAGTGGCCTTGCCCAAGGTCCCATTCTGTCCACCAGCAAAGAAAACACCGAACTCGGGCAGGGCCACGAGTCCGGTCAAAAAAACAACGGCACCCCAAGTCGCTGCCCCTACGCAGAAAAGAGGCCGCTGTGGTCATTGCTGATAAAGCCGCCAAACCCCCAGCTGCCAACATCTCCATGGCTCCTACTGCCAAGGATGCCAAGGCCTTAGGTAAAAGAAAGAAGAGTCCCACTCCTCCTCCTGACCGGATTGTCCGCCCTCGGGGCTCGGGCTCGGATCCCGTTTTGTCTGTCCCTACTCAAAGCGGGGTTGTCTCTTGGAAGCAGGTTGGCTTTGTAATGCCCACTACTAGTCTTGCTGCCCGGGCGCTAGTGAAAAGATCTCAGGGGGCAGCCACATCTTTGGGGGCTTAGATCTGCACTTGAGGCTCGAGGGGGCACAGTGGGCAAATGCATCATAGAGAGGGCCATGCATGATGACCTAGCCCGGGATCGAGATACTGCAGGCCATGTCTTGGTCGGAAACATGGGGTTCTGCCTGAACGAGGTAAAACATGAACCGTAGCTTGATTTTCTTTTACTTACCTCCTTTCTTATACTGGCTATTTGTTCTCTATCTGTAGATTGCCTCCACTTGTACCAACCTCTATGATCAGTATAATGAAGAGAAGGAGACTCGCAAAAAGATGACGGCAGAATACACGGATCTTGAGGCCCTTCTGAATGAGAAGGTAGAGCAGGCGGCCACTCTGGCCGACCAACTGAAGACCAATGGGGCGGCGGCCAAAAAGAAAGAAGCCGAGATGCTCGAGCGTAACTTGAAGTTGGTCGCCCAAAACAGCACTCTGGTTGCTGAGAAGACCGAGTTGTTGGGCCAGGTGAAGAAAAATCAAGCTGATCTAGAAAAGGGGCAAAATGCTCTGGCTGCGGTTACCAAGCAAAGGGAGAATCTGCAAGTGGAAAGGGATTCCCTAAAGATGCAGGTCATCAAGGACGGAGACCTGGTGGCTGAGCTGATGGGGAAGCTGATAAATGCCGAGGAGACTACGGTGGAGAGTTACAAAAGCTCCCCTGCCTTCGAGGATGCTGTGGATGCGGCCATTGTGCCCTATTTTTCTCATGGCACCAACCACATTCTCTGCCTGCTCGCTGGTCATGGGGTAGTGGATATGCAGACTATGGCCGAATGGGTCATGTTCGATCCCTACACGGATCTTTGCCCGAGTTCCTGCCCACAACTTAGTCCTCTATATCGAGCCTGAGTTTGGAGGCTCGGCAAAGGCGATCGGGCGCGAGCCTTGGGTTCCCCCACTCCCCTGGACGAGAAAGTGTGCTCTTTAGTTGATGCTTTGGAGGCTACCATGGCCGAGCAGAGGATTGCCGAGGATGATGCAAAAGCGGTTGAGAAAGAAGCTGCCCGCAAAGCTCTAAACGCTGAATATGCCGAGCAATTTCGGGCTTCCGCTAAAGGTCTTCCTCCCCCTCCCGAACAGGCTCCTGATCAAGCTTAGCTTAAGATCTTCATTTTTTGTTCGGCCTGCGTGCCACTGCTTGACTTCTGATTGTAATCCTTTCCCTACTTATGAATAAAATCATCTTTTTGCTTGACATATGTTCTTTGTTTGAATTCTTCGATTTTGCTCGATAATTGTTTTCTACTCGCATTTTTTCTGCATTCGATTAGTACAAGTACAGATGTTCCCCAGAAATATGTCGAGCAAAAATAATTTAAATTAATCAAACATGCAAACTTGTGTAATTACCAACTTGAAAATAATAAGGCTAACAGAGCAGACACATTATTTTAAGTTGAAAGGTTACACAGGCAGATGCTCGGTCTAAATGTTTGGTTCTGGCCAAGGCTTTGTGCGGGCATGGCCCCCATCGCTAAGAGCGAGCCTCCTGAAGATTGCCTAGCGGGCAGGGCCCTACTCTGAGCGACCACCAGCAACGGGGCGCGGCCCTAGTTCGATGTTGGCATATCGAAACGGTTGCTAGTATATCAACTGGGTATAGAGATATACGACTAACAGTGTTGCTCGGTCACTATAGGAATCCAAGGTAGCTAGTCGCTATCTTATGGGCAGGGACCCTACCGCCTGGCGGGCATCCTAGTACGTGAACCGGGCATGGCCCCATCTTACTCACGGAAAGGATAAGATAAGCTCACTAATACTCGGGTGTGGAGGAAGGTTGACCGGGCGTGGCCCCTATCTGCTCGGCAGGCGAGTAGACTTTGTTAAACAATCATTTAGCAGTTGATAAGCGACAAAAAATATTTGAACTAATAAACACAAATAACTTGCCTTTTTATTGATAGAATGATGATGACCCTGAACAAGGCTGAGGGTCTTGCCCGTTTGCGTATTAAGGAACTGGCTTAAGGATAATATTTCTTCAGGTGATCTGCGTGCCAAGGATGCTTCAAATCTGTGCCCTCTTGTGTCTGCAGTGTGTAGGTGCCTTCTTTAACTATGCCAGTTATTTGAAAAGGCCTCTCCCAGTTAGGCGATAGCTTTCCCTATTCTGCCCGATGACCCGTTACCTCAATCTTTCTGAGTACCCAGTCTCCGACCATGAAAGCTCTACCTTGAACCCTTTTGTCACGATGAGCCTTTGCTCGCCTGCTTGTAGTTGACCATCCTGAGTAGTGCATCCAGCCTTCTCTCTTCGAGTAGATCAAGGTCTATTGCACGGGCAAGCTGATTATTCTGCTAGCTGTAATGGGAAACTTGATAGCTAGGCAAGGCCATTTCTACCAGGATCATAGCCTTTGATCCGTATGTAAGCGCGAATGGAGTATCCCCGGTTGGACCTCGGACAGTGGTTCTGACAGCCCACAAGGCCGACTGTAACTCTTCTGCCCATTTTCTGGCTCGCCCCTCTAGGTTTCTTTTGAGAGCATGTAGAACTTGCTTGTTTCCGGCCTCTGCTTGGCCATTGCCTTGAGGGTAAGTGACGGATGATTGCCAATGTTTGACGCCCAGGCGAGCACACTCAGCTATGAACTTGTCTGAGAACTGGGTGCCGTGATCGGAGATAATTGCTCGGGGTAGACCGAACCTGCACCATACTTGATCGTGGACAAACTTCATGACATTTGCCTCTGAAATTTTAGCCAGGGGCTTTGCTTCGATCCACTTTATAAAGTAGTCTATGGTGACCACTGCATACTTGTACTTGTATTGTGCTAGCGGTAATGGACCGATCAAATCGATTCCCCACATGTCGAACGGCCAGGCCTCAACGACTGGAGTTTGTACGGTGGATGGAAGCCTTGGTATGTCCGCATATTGTTGGCATTTGTCATACTCGCGGACATACCTCTCTGCATCTCTTCTTAGAGTTATCCAGTAATACCCTGCGCGCAAAACTTTTTCTGCTAGAGCTCAGGTGCCCGGGTGGCCGCCACATTCTCCGTCATGTACTTCATATAAAACACCCTTAGTTAGCTCCGGGGGAACGCATCGAAGCATAGGTCTGACCTTAGATCGCTTGTATAGAATTCCCCCGACTACCGAGTATCTGCAAGCATGGCTTCTGACTGTGGTGGCTTTTACTTTGTCCGCTGGGAGGACTCCTTGCTTGATATAGTCCTTGTAGTCATCAATCCAACTTCTGGTCGCTGGCTCGATGTCCATGATTACTGGTCTATTAATGGCCGGAGTTTCCAAATGCTCAATCATTACTGAAGGATTCATCAATGCTAGGTTTGCTTCAACGATCTTGGTAAAGTAGTCTCCGCATGTTGCCGCGATCGGGCCGCGATCACTTCGATGATCTCTCGTAACTTGAAATTCTTCAAGATTTCTTTGACAAGCTCGCAGTATTTGACCAGGGAAGGGTGATGCACCATATATTCCCCCTGGACTTGGTTCACTACTAGTTGTGAATCCAAGTACACTGTGATCGCTTCTACGCCCATGTCACTGCGATCTCAAGACCGACGATCATTGCTTCGTACTCGGCAACGTTATTGGAGGCGGGGAATTTAAACCGAAGTGCTAGTTCGAACTCTGTGATCTCGTCGGGAGCTATGAGAAGGATGCCGCCCACTCCCGACTTTGTTCGCTGTTCGCCCACATAAAGATCCCAACAAGAGGCTCGGCCGAGGTTGTGGCAAATGCTTCGCCTGCTCGGGTCGCTGAGCTTCATGTTCTTCTTGCTGAGTGAAGCTTGTTTCCACTAAGAAGTGGCCAAGGCTTGATCGCCCGCCTGTAGTAGTCTATGTGGAATTATGTGAGCTCGATTGACCAGTTGAGTAGTTTGCCCGATGAATCGGGCTTGTGAGGACTTTCAAAAGGCGCTGCCTCGTGTACACTATGATTAGAGCCAAAACAAGCTTACTTGGTGGGTTTGCCCGCAGTTCGAAAAGCCCGCCGGCGGCGGAAAGCCCACGAATTTAACAGTCCTAAATACTCCTAGCCCAACCCGCCCCACGTAGGGCCGCGGGCAAAACGAGCAAGCCCGCAAAAAAATGGTTTATTTAAATTTTAATTCTGATGTATATCTTTGTAACAAGGATATACACTGTCCAACCTATTAATACCAGACCACTTATATTAATGATGAGAAAATCAATCACTAACAATTTAGTTACCACTTACTAGTCCAATAGTCACCAAATAATCAGTTCACAAAACATAGGTATAATCTGCAAAACAGGCCGAACTATTCAGTCACTCTAAAACAGGATTTGAACCAAATGTAATCCTAGCTGCAAAACCAATTGTTAGACTAATACCAAAATACAGGAGATGAATAAACAATAACCCAAGTTCTGCTTTGCCACTAATTCAATACCCAAGTTCAGTTCAATCACCACTTAATTTGGAAGCAACCTGAAAAACATAATTAGTCCAAGAAAAACAGAATAGGGAATTATCACAGGCTTAGGCTCAGATCCCAACAATCGTTTTGCACAGATAATAGCTTGTCCAACCAAGAGAGTTCCAAAACCGAAGCACCACGATTCATCAATTTCTGAAACAAAATAGAAATGGAGGCCGGAGCTTAAGGCCTAACCGAAGCAGCCAGACGGAGGCCGGAGCGTATGTCTCGGATCCGAAGGTGGACGGCGATTCTAAGACAAACTCACAAAGAGTCAAAGACGATGAAGACGTAGAGGCTGAGAGCGGAGACGTAGACGGTGATTGGCGAAGACGCTATCGGTTACTCGGCTGTCGCTGGAGAGTAGAGGTCCTGGATCTTGGCCAATGACTCAGTGGAGGGAGAATAGAAAGCGTGAACGGCCATCGCCCATCGACTGATTGGCTGAGCTGAACGCCGTGAACGGTGGACTGAAGACTTGAAGAGTCTTCACTCTTCATTGAGGACAGAGAGACGAGTGAGTGAGTGAGTGAGTAGTCTGAGTGAGAGCTCTGAGCCTTTACCCTTTGAGACAAAGACGAATTAGTCGAATGACGGAAGTCACGGAATAAGACGAGTGAGAGAGACAGAGAGTGAGAGAGTCTTCAGTTCAGTCTTCATTTCTTCACCCTAAGACTAAGTAACCTAACCCTTAGGACCTTAGTGCCTCAACGGATATGGGCTTGCCAGCCTGGGTCGCTTGATGAATGATGATTCATATAGGTTATTACTTAATATTAGACTAATAGTAACTTACAAGCCCAGAATATGTGGGCTGCCCGCCCCGCCCCAACCCGCGAAAGCCCGCATCCTAACGAGTATTGAATACACCAGCCCAACCCACCCCTAATAGGTGGTGGGGCGGGCATGCCCGCGGGCTTTTGCCCTATTTGACATCTCTAACTATGATTACATGTGCAGAAAAGTAAGCCCTTAATTTCCGGGCAGCTATGACAAGCGAGTAAGCTAATTTTTCTACATTAAAATAACGACCCTCAACAGGACTGAGGGCCTTTAATACATAATACACATGCTTTTGAATTCCTAGCTCCTCCCTAACTAAAATAGCGGCCACAGCCTGATCTAAGGCTGCTAAGTACACGTATAAAGGCTCAACGGACACAGGGTTGCTGAGGAGAGGTGGTTTACCAAGATATTCCCTGAGCTGCTCAAAGGCTTTGACACAATCTGCATTCCACTTGAAACCCTTGTTGCCGTGTAGGACCTTGAAGAACGGGAGACATTTTTCCGCTGATCGGGAGATGAAGCGACTAAGGGCGATGATTCTGCCGTTTAGTTGCTGGATGTGTTTGATGCAGTAAGGC
This sequence comes from Codonopsis lanceolata, assembly GCA_013146195.2. Taxonomy (NCBI): domain Eukaryota; kingdom Viridiplantae; phylum Streptophyta; class Magnoliopsida; order Asterales; family Campanulaceae; genus Codonopsis; species Codonopsis lanceolata. The sequence continues at coordinate 85,044,108 of CM028377.1, read as the reverse complement.
TGCTCCATCTCGAGTAAAGCCTGAATCTTCTCCGGGTTTGCCTCTATCCCGCGATTGTTGACCATAAATCCGAGAACTTCCCTGCCCGCACCCCGAACGCGCACTTGCTTGGATTCAGCTTCATGTTATGTTTGCGCAGATTGACAAACGTTTCTGCTAGGTCTAAAGTGTGATCACAACCTTTTATTTTGATGACCATATCATTGATATAAGCTTCATGTTTCTGCCGAGCTGAGATTCAAAGACCTTGTTGACCATGCGTTGATAGGTAGACCCTGCATTCTTCAACCCGAAGGGCATCATCTTGTAACAGTAAAGGCCCCCAGCTGCTCGGAAAGCTGTTTTCACTTTGTCTTGTTCGTTCATCTTGACCTAATGGTACCCTGAGTACGAATCTAGGAAGCTTAGCATCTCAACCCCGGCTATGGAATCTACGAGCATATCGATGCGGGGCAGGGGTAGTAGTCTTTCGGGCAGGCTTTGTTGAGACCCGTGAAGTCGACGCACATCCGCCATTTGTCATTGGCCTTATTGACCATTACTACGTTTGCCAGCCAGGTCGGGTACTGGATTTCCTCGATGATGTCAGCTTTCAGAAACTTTTCGACCTCTATCTTGATAGCTACATTTTTTTTCGGGAGAGTACTGCCTTGGCCACTGCTGAATAGGCCGAAAAGTTGGATCCACGTTCAAATCATGGCGGGCAACACTCTCGCTGATACCCTGCATGTCTTCGACAGTCCAGGCGAATACATCCAGACTGTTCTTCAGTAGCTTCGATCAATTTTTCCCGAGCTTCGGGAGGCATGGCCTGCCAAATTTTAATTTTCTGCTTGGGGTAGGCGGGATTGATGACGATCTCCTCCAGCTCGCTATTTAGCTGAATATCGGGCTCGTCGTGAACTTGCAGAGTGTCAATCTCAATGTCTTGTGCCTCGAGGCGTCTAGGTTTGCGCCTGGGGGGCAATGGTGCCGAGGCTTGCTCGGGTTCCTCTGTTTCCATGGGGTCAACTGCTTCAGAAGGCTCCCCGAGCTTGACATTGTTTATGGGGATGGAGCCCGAGTAGGTAGTGGTTGGAACCTTTTTGTCGAGGCGCCTTCGGGGAATGTCCGACGACCTCGCTTCTTCGTGAGAATCCCGAATATATTCCCACATTGCCCGCAGCTTGCTATTGAGGATACCCACTCCATCCTCGATGTAAAACTTGGCCTTTTGGTGAGGTATAGAGGTCACCATTTGGAACTTGGCCATGGCCGTGGCACCCAGGATACAACTGTAAGTGGACTTTAGATCGATTACCATGAAAGTGATCATCTCTATCCGGGTTTGTGCACCATCTCCCATGAAAACTTTGAGCTCAATGGTGCCCTTTACGCTTACTTGATGGTTGGTGAATCCTTCAAGCTTCCCTATCTAAGACTTGAGCCGGGTGTCGGATAACTCTAGTCCCTTGAAGCAGGAGTAATACATGATGTCTCTGCATGCCTCGGTGTCGAGCAGCACCCTATGAACCTGCCAATCATTTACTAGGCAGGAAATGACCAGTGGTACTTGGAGGCCGAGGGTGCTAGCTTCTGCGGTGAAAGCAGATGTTGGGCTCCCTTTGGCTGCCGAGATTTCACGGTTTTAGAGAGAGAGTATATATGCTTCCCGATCTTAGTGTTGGATGGAATCTCCTTCTAAATCACATTGACCACTCCTCGAATCTGAAGGGCCTGGCCACCTCTTTCTCTTGGGGGCCTTGCTTGTTGGTCATTATTTGCATTGTTGCCCGCGCTCTGATCCCTTTTGAAGTGGTCCAATTTGCCCGCATTGATCAACTTTTGTATTCCCCGTTTCAACACAAAGCATTCCTCAGTGGTGTGGCCGTTACCATGATGGTAATCACATTACTTCGTGTTGTCCCTGATATGAGCGAGCTCAGGGTCAAGTGGATAAGGGACTGACATCGCATCTCCCACTTGGAACATGATCTATTCCCGCGTAGTGTTTAGCGGGGTGAACTGTGCCTCCCTGAATCTCTGTCCGGGGGTAGACGTTCTCTTCCTGTCTCTGCGTGAGCGGTTGTTGCCCTCCGGGCTCTGGTCTGCTGGCATGGCCGAGCTGTCCTGAGCCTTGTCTTTGTTTTTGGCTTTGTCGCCCTTGACACTCTCAGTCGAGCAGAAGAGATGAGAACTTGCTAGCAGCTCTGCTTTCGAGGCTCCCGGATTCATGGCCATCATTGTTTTCAGTGGCCCTGCCTTCATGTTGTTCATGTAGCAGAACGTGATCTCAGGGTCACTGGTGGCGGTCACCTGATCGAGCATCTCCTCGAATCTCTTTAAGTAACTGCCATAGGACTCGTTGTCGATTTGTTTAATTTTGGCAAGATCAAAATGATTTTTGGGGGTTGGACCCATAGTGTCGAACTCCTCCAAGAACTTTTCCCGGAGCGTTTCCCAACTGCCAATTGATCCACGGGGAACTCTTCCCAACCATGTCTGTGCCTTTCCCTGAAGAGCACCCTCGAATGCCCGCATCTTCAAGGCTTCCACATCGGTGACCATCCGAATTCGTGCCTCGAACGATCTGAGCCAATCGCTTGCCCACGTTTTCCCAATATACTTTTCGAATTGTGGGAAGATAACCCTTTGCGCGGGTGGCGCATTCTCAATATCTGGAGTGAACGAGCTGCCCTCCAGCGGCTTAGTGGCCCCATAGCCGGGTTTGGCCACGGCTAGATTAGCCATCTGTTTGGCCATGTCTCGTTTCATGGCCTCCATTCGCTCGGGCAGTCGTTTTTCTGCGTCCATGGTGAGTCTGGACAAACGAGCAGGATCGGACTGTTGACTACGTATTGGCGGGCAAAAGGTTAGTTCATAAGAAGTTTCGGCCTCCTACTCAATGCGCGTTCTATGCCTTGGACAGTGTGCATCTACTTCTGCGTGCTCACGGGCCCTACGGCGGCTATGGCTCTCTTCCCGAGCATGGTACTCTTGCCGACGATGATGTCTGTGGGAGAGATTCTGACGGTATATCTGGCTACTCCGATCATGCCTCGATTTCTCCGAAGGTATGTGAATAACATATGGGATCTGTCTGCTCGGAGCGGGCAAATGTTGGGAGGCATGGCCATCACCAACAAGTGCTGGATTGCTGAGAGCGGGTAACACCAAATCTGCAACTGGAGCCGGGGCGTGGCCCAAGGCGAGCAGTTGCTGGTTGAGTGCATACATCTTATTATAATACTCCACTTGGACTTGCAGAGCAGCAGCCTGCTGGTCAGGGGTTTGCCCGGGCAGACTCACATGGCTACCCTGGCCATTCTCTCGCTGGCAATTTAGCTGCGTTCTGAGATCTAACGCACGAGCATCGCGCTTCTCATTGATAACTTGCCTGGCATCGCGTTGGCTAGCATGGCTTTGGCTGGCGTGCTAGGATAGCTGTTCCTCAACATATGACACATCATTGCCATGAACTGCGTGCCAAGCAGTCACTTTCTGATTCCTCGTTTGCACCTCTTGGGGTGCCCCTGGTGGCAAATAGATCGGTGGTGGTGGATTGTTGTTTCTAGCCTGTTGGCTTCCAGCCTGGCGGTTACTGACGGTGGCATGATGCTTGCTACCTTTACCAGCCATTGCAACAAGAAGATTTCTGAAAATCTTACCATAAAACTTTGAAGAAAGTGTTGAAACCACATTCTCGGCAACAGAACCAAACTGATGTGGCAAAATCACAGCTTGGGCAGTCCGTGTAATGGGTAGGATATCTGGGCTTGAATATGTTTTCCTGAACCTATTTAAGATCACAGAAAACCTTAGTGGAAGTACAAGGCATGGCCTCGCGAAACCGCTCCGATGTGAGAGTAAGTATCAGATGTATATGTCCAGAGATAATTTAACAGAGGTTCTAGGCTCAAGAAAGTGTGCGTACCTTGTTTAGGTTTATGGAGGGGTATTTATAGGCCCCTAATGACATAGAATCCGTGTGGGATTCAGTTTCCGTAGTTATCCAGCCAATTAAGGAGATAATCCCTAAATTGTAGGCATGATAGGCGGCTGACCGCGTGAATATAGGAGCAGATAAGACAAGTATCCTGCTTGGATATGGAAACCTTTGACTTGTCTTGGGGAGCAAGTTTCCGGGGTTTCTTGCTCGACGCGTGCCCGGACAAGCAAGGCTCTGCCCTGCTACTTGATGTAGATTGAGTTGAAGTAAATGCAGATCCCGAGCATGGCCCCTGGTCGGGCAAGCAAGGCCAGACTGGCCAGTACTCGACCAGGTTTGGACGGGATGAATCCGATTCTTTGCCCGGTGTGAGTGTGGTCCATGGGCATGACCCTTGGTCGGACAGGCATGACATGTGCCCGACCAGGCCTAGGTTATAGTTGCATTATCCGTTACTCGATGTCTTGTTAGCTCTTCCTGCTAAGCTGGTAGGCCCCCCACTAATTATGCTTGTGACTGGCACGTGATGCTAGCTCGTGCTTCGCTTGTGACCCGGCGTGGGCCGGACACATCATAATGGAATAATAATATTTTAAGTCAACGCTATATTAAAATATGTGGAATCTCAACGAACTCATAAATTTGAATGTTTTAAATTTTTAATATGAAAAATACCAAGGTTCAACTTTAACCTTTGATAGTTGATACTACTTAGTGATCGTTTGTTGTCGCTTATTTAGAGTGGCTTTTGATTTTTGTCTTTTGAAAAACCATATTTAGAGTATTTGTTTCAGCTTATAAGCCAAAAGCCAACAAGTAAGGTACAACATCATTTATGCATTGAAAAGCCAAAGCCAAAAAGCTAAAATTTTAAAATTTTTTGGTTTTTTTTAAACATGAAGACAACTATTCATTAATAAATATTTGATTATCCTCATTTCATCATTTTATGAAATATACATAAAAATATGAATACTAATTTTCAAGTTTTTTTAAATTAATAATTATAACAACTAATAAGCAGCTTTTCAACAACTTTAACTAACAGTTTATCATGTAATCAGCCACAAGTCCTTCAGCTACCAGCTTAAGTTATTAACCATAAGTTATAAGCCATCAGCCACAACAAACGAGCTCTTACTACCCCGTCATCTCAATGAACTTGATCGCAAACTATTTGTAGTGAAAGTATTAAAAGTCAAATTTTACCATCCAAATTATTATTATTATTCATAAAAAAACATTATAGATTGACTTTTATAAGACAATTTTTCTAATTTTTGTATGATACTCCATTACAAATTACCAATAACAATCTGTAGTCAAATTAACTTCAAAAGTCAAAATTATAGGCAAACAACTTTTAGTATTAGAGCATGTAGAATGGTTTTGGAAAATCAAATCAAAAATCAAACGTAATCCATTAAAAATCAATAAAATAATATAAATACTTTTATTACAGTTTTACAGATATTTTTTGTAAGACGAATCTTTTTTATCCGGTTCACCGTGTGTTAGTGGGTTGAGTTGTGAGAAACTGAAGCTCGATCTTACTTATTAAGATCCGTAAGACGGTCTTACATGAAACGTCCTCATAAAATAATTCATTAGATACCTATTTGAACCAAAAAATCTTCCCAATGGTGACATAAAATACAACATATTTACATACCCCACCATATTTATCTCAATTAACTAGTTTTACACCCGTGCGTTAAACGTACAGACATATACCTCTTTTAATTAAATTATACTCAAATAAAACGAAGATTATAAACAAAACTAAAAAAATAAAGGAAAAACATGATGAAGTGAACAAATTATATCGGTATAATTGATATTATGAAAAAATATGTTAATCTATTATTTTACGAATTGTTTAAGTTATTTTCTCGTTCATGATTTTCTATAATTTAATAATTGATATTTTTTGTTATTAAAATTTAGGATCTTAAGTAGTAAAAATAGTAATTCAGATGTATATTCTTCTCTACATAATCTATAAATTTATTAAATATTTTTAGTTTGTGGTTGGTATTTACTACTATGATTTAATCGTATATATTCGCTATAATTTACCAATAAGTTATAATTAATTGTGATTATTTGCAAAAATAAATTTTGTTTAGTTTCAAATACAAACAATTGAAGATTTTCATAACTGGATTTTTTATAATTAATTGTGGTTATATTTTTTTGTAATCACATGTATTCAAATAACATGGTTTTTATAGCACATTTGTTCTTATTCCAATGTTATTTGCTCATTTTGATTAATCAATAAATTAAGCATGCACAAAAAGATATTTGTATTTATAAATTTTCATTAGGTGACTACTCATATTAAATACTACTCCTTCCGCCCTTAAATAATCGTCCTAGTTGACTCGGCGTACAATTTAAGAAAAAACAATTGACTTGATTATTTATATTGGTTTAATGTGTAGTTTCCTTTAAAACTCATGTGCATGTGGCCCATAATTAAAGTAGATTGAAAAAGTAAGGGTAAAGTGGTAAAAGTGATGTTCTAAAAAGATAAGTTTCAAACTGGACAATTATTTTGGGACGAACGAAAAAGGAAAGGAGAACGATAATTTAGGGACATAGGAAGTACTACATAAAAACTTGGTATTTACTATCACATGTACTTATTTGCACATTTTTAATAAGTCTTGAGAATTGTGTAATCAATAATCAGTTTTATGTTCTCAATGCGTGCTAGCTACTATATAATAATGCTCAAAGATAACTTTCCTTTTTTAGGAAATGCATTTTGACGAGATTTTACTTTTTTTAGACTACCTAGGCTTTATATATTTATAGATAATTGCTAGAAACTTAAAAAAATGATAGATTTTTTTTTTCATATTCAAATGAAACAAATCAAGTCTTTATTTATAGGTAAAAATGTATACTTTAATTTAGGAAAAAGAAATAAATTAAAAATTTGTAGCTAAAAATTACAATGAAGAAAAAGCAATAGGAGAAAATAAAATATCAACCACTCAAATCATACCACATGAAAAGATAATCTTGGATTTTGAGCCTTTAGGATTCATGAGGTGATTTTTTTTTTTCCAAAATCACCTATTGATTTTGGTTAGATTTTTTAAGATTTACCATTATGAGGGATGATTTGTCTTAGATTTGAGGAAAAAACCCCATTGGGATTGTTCTTAGCCTATTTAGGTATCAAAATACCTAAATGTAACATCGGAGTAAAATAGGGATTACATTAAGGGTCTCTCTTTAGGTATAGATTGGGAGGGGTATTTTAGTCAATATCTCATTGGGCACGAGAAATCAATTTATCCGGGAATTGAATAGTTGAGGCAGACCAGTTGTTTCATTTCAACAAGGAACCCGCAATTGCAGAGGCCGCCGTGTCCCCGTGGTGACGCATTGCCCGGCGTTTTGGACAACCCCTCCGCCCACCACCGTCGTATCACATCATTCGACCTGCACCCCCGGCGTTGTACAAACGTATTTATGTATCTTAATCTATTATATAAATATAACCGTTATATATAATATCTCTCCATTTATTCACATAAATATATTTCCTAACCCTCCCCTGTACTTTGAAACGCTCACCACAAAGAAACCCTAGCTTTTTTAACCCACAGCATTTGCATCTCTTTCAAGCCGTTTGGTTGAAGCTGTTGGCGTTTTTGGCTCCTTCAAATCTCCGCAACAGGTAAGATTTTGTTTTTATTTAACAATGTCAGCTATCTCAGTCGTTAATTTGTGTTTGTTTGCAATTCTGAAGGTAAATCATGATTTGTGTTTTGTTTGTCAATGCTTGTGGTAAATTGTGTTTTCTAAGCTTTTTATGATGTCTATGTTGTGCTCTTTAAAAAAAAAAAAGGAAAACTAGGGTTTGGTTGGTATAAGATGTTTGTGACTTTTTATACAGCATTGTGCCAATTGTTAGTCTATCTCGTGAATCTAGGTTTTGTCTAGTAAATAGTGTGGCGCTGTTGTACCCTAGTGCGTGAAGTTTGTAATGTTGGATTTTTTTTCTGTAGACTTTAGATGGATTCTAGAGAGGTGGAGATGGAGGAGGCAGAAGAAGAGCTTCCGCATGATGCTGTGGATGGAAGAGAAGATTTGGAAGAGGATCAGGTTGATATGAAAGTGGAAGGTGAACAAGCGGATTCACCTGGACTGATGGTTGAAGATGAGCAAAACTTAGTTGAGACTGGGACAGAGGGAACAAAATTTGTAGGTGATGGGTCAGATCAGGAAAATAGCGAGGATGAGAGTGATGATTCTGGTAGCCCTAACCAGAATGGCTTAGAGGAAGAAAAAATTAGTGGACATGCTGACGCATCGAGCCCTAGCGAAAATGGGCAACGGCTTTCGGAATTGCCTGTGGATGAATCTCATGAGGTTGGGAAAGAGAATTTACAGGATGAGCCAAATGAGCCTGTTGAAGAAAATGCTGCTGCTGCTGTAGGTGAGGATCATGGTGGTGGGGCTGTCCCTCATAATGACATGCCAAAAAATAGAAATGACGCTAATGATAGTACTGTGAAGCAGCGTGAGCCGGCTACTCCTGTTTCTCTTGTGAAATATTCATCTGCCAAAGCTAAAAATCGCAGCGTGGAGACTCCAAAGAGTAGCCTGGATGACATTAAGGTACTTTCATATAAAAGGGTGGAAGATAAGTGACACAAATATTGTTCTGGGAGATTAATTTGTTGTCCTTTTAAACCATTAGATGGCTGAGGGCGATGAGTCTGGAACGCCCGAGGATCAAGCAGCATTCATGAAAGAGCTGGAAACTTTCTATAGAGAAAGGTCAATGGAATTCAAACCCCCCAAGTTTTATGGACAGCTACTAAATTGTCTGAAGTAAGTTCCTGGGTTGTGATAGTGCATATGAACCTTTTGGTTTCTGATGAAGTCTTAAGATTTATTTTCATTTGGATGCCAGGTTATGGAGAGCAGTTATTAGATTGGGTGGATATGATCGGGTATGTGTTTACCTCTTTTGCCTCCTTACAATTTTTATAGTTCCTCATTTCCAAAAAAGTGTCGGCTTTGAAAAGTAGAGCATCTTTTATGTTACATTTACAAATTTGGCCTTGAAGAAGTAACATTCCTCTATTATATCAGCTCTGTGGGTAAAGTTGGAAGATAAAATTTGTATATAAATTATATTACAGTCAGTTGGCTATATTGACTCGTTTGCAGAAAACATGTCCTACCTACAACTTCATTTAAATTTTTTTATCAATCATCCTTATTAAAATCTGTAGAGGAGACAAATGGTATATTATGTTATTTCTGATTACATGAATCATAGTGTGATCGCTCTCAATGATGATATTTGATTATTTATTGGTCAACTTTTTGGGTTTCATGTAGTGTTCTGGTTGTTCTAGGATAGAACAGCTGGAGTTCCTGATAAATGCTATTTCAAGCTTTCAAACAAACCCTAAGAATGCGCTGAATGCTTAGTTACATGTAAACCCCCCTATATTATGCCAACTCATGGATAGGAAATATGCCATATCGACAACAAGAGAGTTATGTTTCGCTGTAATCATTCCAAAACATTTCACAGTTTGTTGCAGAAACAAAGAATTTTAGCAATTCAGAACATTTCTCTGTTTTCTTTTCTACCTTTGTTAATCATTTAAGACAAATATCAATAGTCTAATTAGACTTTGGATGCTAAGGGGTGGGAGAGATGGCAAGGGCACTCAAGCAACGACCTTGAGGTCCTTGGTTCCAATCCCCATGCCAACAAGGGGTCACACTTACCTATCAAAAAAAAAATTTGCTTTTGGAATCACAAATTTTTAGTCGTACTATTTCTTTTTTTGGAGAAATGAAACTTACATTTAGAAAATCCCAATTTTAGCACCATTATACTGTTTCCATAATCTGTAGTGTGCTTTTTTAGACTATGTTAGCACAAACCGAAATCGTCTGCCTTTCAAGTAATGTTGATTGTTGGCCATACCCACAAACATTCATTCTAGTTGAATTTTTTATTGGACTATTAACTATTAATAAATGAAATAGAGATATAACTAGTAGATTGTCTTCTGTTTACATATGAAATAGTTTGATGAATCACTTTGATGATGCTGAACTGCATTTTTGGTCAAGTTTTTTATTTGGGTCTCATCTGGTGCCCTAAGTTTCTTCACATACCTTCATGCTGTGAAGCATTGCATGTGAAATATTTCATGCCTGAACCTATTTAACTAAGCTTGATTTTAGATATTTAAAGTATGAGTTTAGCAATACTGATCCTATAATATGACCAGAATAAACTCCAAAACCATTTTTTTCGACACACTAACTTGTCCCTTGTGCTCTCCCCTTAATCTTACACCATCTCTCTATTAAACTAGATTGCTTACCCCAGCATCCAAAATTTTTAAGTTTTTTTTATTGCTGTCCTACATCAATTTCCCTACTTTTACCAAAGAGAACACTTTACTTTTGCACTCACTTTTTCACTTTTTATAGGTATTGGGAAATGCAAGTGCTATGTATTGTATAGAAAAAACAATCTAGTTCAACATGTTTCTGTAATTGTTCAATTTATTACCAGTTAAAATGGTGGAAATTGCTTTTGTTTGCATTAGAATTATTGAAACCTTTTAGAAAAGATTAATTGGTCAATGATCCTCTTTGCTTCAGTTGTTGACAATTGTGAGGAAGTACAAGGGGTAGTTAAACAACTAACCACAAATATTTTTCATTAGAGTTAGGATCATACTTGAAAACGTAGGGAGGACCTTGCCACGTACCACACACGTGTCACCCTTGTGCCTCGAGCACCTGTCATGCCCTCGACATGCTTGGAACTCATGTGCCTCGCACATACTTGATAAAAATCAGTGTTGTATGTACCTCCTGCAAAGGCTTGTGCAAGGGGACACTTACAACTCTGGCTACTCCATCCAAGAGCCCCCCTCTTGGGTTACCCCACAAGGGGCTACCCGCTCTCTTGGGTCGTCCCACGAGGGGAGCCTTCGCATACCAAGTGGCTGAATACCAAGTTGGCCGGGGCATTGCCAACTTGCAAGACACTTGCGGGACAGGCACCCTGCAAGAACTTGGGACCCCAAGGGATTTTGGATTGGTGGTTAAAGTGCGAGGTGTGTCATGTGCGCCTCTTGTGGGGCACGTGCCCGAAATAGGATGGTGAGGGAGAATACACACCGTAAGCATAGTGTAATCCATGTCCAAGACAATGAACTAGTGACACGTCCGCATACAAACCCTCACGTGCTTCAGTTGTTGACAAATGTGAGATAGATAGGGTAGTTAGCGACTAACCACAAATATAATTAATTACCATTAGGATCATACTTGAAGACATCTGCCCATTTTGTACACTCAGATGCCTCATCTAATGATGCTTTAGAAGAGAATTTATTTTGTCTGTGATGTACCATGCTTGACCCCTAAATGTGGAATTCTTTAGGTGACTGGATCCAAGTTGTGGCGGCAAGTAGGAGAATCTTTCCATCCACCCAAGTAAGAATGCATGATGGCTCTCGATGGGTTTGTGTTTAATCTACTGCTTTGATGTGTAAAATCACAGTTCTTTTTCAGTTACTTTTTTTTTTTTTTGTCTTTTTAGAGCTGCTTTAAATTGCATTCGTTATGTGGAGAGTCACAAGTTATATGATCAATTTGTAGTTAAGTTTATTTTCACTTCAAAACAAATCTGTTCCCAAATTTGTAATTGAGTTGGTCCTATTCGCTAGATGCGCGCGCGTGTGTGTGTGTGTTTGTGGGGTAAGCATGCCTGTGTTGTGTGCATGTACTGTATATATATATATATATGTATGTATGTATGTATATATATATATTTTGTAATACATTCTCATACCATATATGGGTATATTCATGGATATTTATCTATCTACCTACCTACCTACCTATCTATTTGCGTTGCAGGACCTGCACAACAGTTTCATGGACATTTCGTATCTTCTATGAGAAGGTATTGCCTCAAATATATTTCCTTTGGGATTAACAACGTATGCTTACTATTGTCCATGAGTTGTTTTAAGATAAACTGTGCCGGCTAAAAGGAATTTTAACCAAAAGGAGCTTTTTTTATGTTCTTATTTATTCAACCATTTGTTTTGATTTTTGACAGATCTATTTTATTTGATTGCATAGCCTCTTCTGCATTTTCATTATCTATGCAGTTGTTGGTTTATTTGATTTACGCATCTTAAGAGATTTGGTGGAATTTCTCTTGTTAAAATCTTATTGTGTTGGCAAGAGTGAGAATGTTCGATTATAAGTTACAAGACAAGCTTCCCCTTTTTATTTCTTTTTAAAATTGTTTTGGGGGAGGAGGGGGGGACCTGGCAATGGGGTGGGTCTGGGGGATCTTGACCTGATCCAGTTTAAATGGATTGGATCAGATCCATGTACTAGAAGATCATTATTTAGATCCAAATCCAACAACTAAGCTGCATTGGATCAAGATCCACTCTGATCCAATTACACCCAAAAAAAGGTTTAGCTAAATAAGTTAAAAAATCAAAAAAAATAATTTAAAAAATAAAAGTTCAAAATCATCATATGAAAATTATATAATTTAACTCCACGATATTTCATCTCATTTTATTTACATGTCCACCATCTATTCTTTGACTACTTTGAAGAGGATAAAAAAAACCCTTTACCCACTAACCCATCCTACCCAACTTGTTGATAGCTGAGCCCAACCTAACTCATTAAGATAATGGGTTGAGATAGGTACTAGGTAGCCCATGTTGACCCATTTTTTTGATCGGGTTAAAGCAGGTTTAACCTACTAATTCTTTAGGTATTTCTCTAATAGCATCTGACCACTAACCTCTAACAATCACCACTCATTCTCCGGTCATCATCACCTACCTTGGTCTGGCCTACCTCGGTCTGACTACTGCCGACCTCCAACAATTGTTGTCCTATGACCTTTCACCGGCCACCTTCGGTAGTTGGTTTCTAGTGACCTTACCTCGTCTTTATCCATAAAAGTTAATAAATAGGAACCTATGTTACGTATATCTTGGAGTCATACTCCATTCGTAGATCATCTAAAAGGAAATCTATTGCACTTTGAATCATTGCAATCGGGTGAACTGAACGAGCGCGAAGTTATGCCCAAAAAAACCACCAGGTTAGCGAGTAAAATGACACTTGCCTACTGCTGGTGCTGGCGGCCGTCGACAAATGCTAATAATGCCATTTTACTCGCTACCTTGGCGGTTTTTTCAGACACCACTTTTCGCTCGTTCACCCTTTCGAAATTATTCATTGTGCTTTGAATTTCTTTTTAGATGAGCTATGTATGAAGTATGATCTATATATATATATATATATAGAGAGAGAGAGAGAGAGAGAGAGAGAGACATATTCTTGTCGAAACGCTGATTTTGACTTTGTTTTAAATGTTTACGGTAAGTGGTCATAAATGGATTAGATCAGCTCGATTCGGATAATTGATCCATCCATAAAAATTTGAGTGGATCACTGATCCATGGATCACAATTTTGATGATTTGGATAATGTTAAACATGAAGGTTCAATGATCCATTGAATTGTGACCCAGCCCATTGCCTTGCCTAGAGGAGGGAAGGGTGGTTAGATTTTGATTTCACTCAAGAAAGAATGAACTTATTTAGTTCGGACATATATATCAGGGAACAATATTCATTAAAACTGAAGTATCAGACTAAAGACATCAAAATCCCATTGTTGCAAAGCGTAAATCCAGTTGACTATGAGGGACACAGACCTGATTAAAGGAGGTGGAAACAATGGGGGTGAATGATACCTTTAGAAGGATTAAAAAAATACTTGGCCTTGAATTTACACAAGAAAAATACCAAGATCTTCCAGGATTCAAGTGGGCTGGCTCGACCAAATTACAGTATGCTCATTATATTCAAATTATGATAAATGCAAATTAGCAAAATCGACTCATTGCAGATATATGATGAATGCATAAGATGGTAGATATTTATTGGATCCTACTCTAACCCAAGCACAAATGACCCAGTTGACTTGTCTTGGCTATTGACCACTAAATCTCTAGGGCTGTGTGTTTGGATGCAATCCTGGAAAGTTTGCTAAGTGTCAAGATTGGTGCATTATCACATATTTGACTTGCCAGTTGCCTCTACAATATGAATCTGCATAAGCCAGTTGGCTCGGGTATATTTATTCATTCAGTTGTTGCTCTAGCTTGCTATGGAATCAACTTGACCTAATTAATCTCTACCTTTTGTCATCATATGTTCTCTGCTCTTGTTTGTTTGTAGGCACTTCTGGAATATGAAAGGCATAAGACCCAGAGTGGTGAGCTTGAACTCCCTGTTGCAACCCTCCCTGAGCCTTCGAGCGTCGAAAATGAGGTAAGTTCTTATTATGTGTAAAAGTTTTCGGATGATCTATGAGCTTTATGTTCCCCATTAGAATCTGAAATTTGCTATTGTCATCACACAGTATACACACAGTTAATATTTGTTAATACATAATTGATTCAAATTGCTTTACGTCATTGAAAAGAAATCAAGTTATGATTCATAGTTATTAAAGACAAACGCCTCGGGCGTGAGGTGAGGTCAGGCGAGGGTGCGTCACCTCTTGGAGATCAGGCGAGGCTATGTTGAAGAAGCGAGCCTTGGAGATCGCCTTTCTTGCCTAGGTGAGAGGGGAAAGGCACAAAAAGGCAAGGAAAGTTAGTTGCCCACCTTTCCAGCTCAGATTTGAAGGATTTTGGCCTAGTTATAATCGATCTTAGTCAATATCTGACTATTGATCATCCATATTTACCCAATCTAAGGACACAGCCTTGATCGTCTCAAGATAGCGACCTTATCTTAAGCTTCTCCATCGCCGGAAGTTACCGTAACAGTGTTCTCGCGCCCCAAGCGCCGGTGCCGGGATTTTTTACCGGACGTACACAGACTTGGTCAGCAGCTTAGTCCCTAGGTTGGTTTTTAGATCAGGGGAATTTTCAAGGTGTTTTTCTAAGGGTTTTCATTTAATCCCATGGGTTTGAGTTTCTTGTCCAAGTAATTTGAGACTTATGAAAAAGATATCAATCATATGATTTATTTGGGGCTAAATAATAAATATTGAATCTTTTTATTTTTATTTTTTATTGAAGTGAGTTGAAGTTGCTTTGTACTCATTGTTTGAAGTTTTTTTTTTTCACGTAATTTGATTTTTGTGAACTTAACTTCATATATTATTGTCATTGATAACTTCACAAAAAAATATGTTATTGACATTGATAACATGTTTTTAAAATTTATTTCAAAATATATCTTTAATTGTCATCTTGTTAGCTTTCACTCGCCTTCAAAATGTACCACTCGCCAGCCTCATTCCTTTTAACTTTAATAACTATGATTTCCCTCTAGTTAACTTTCATTGTTTTCTGTTCAAGCTGAAGATGTTTTATGTGTTATTATACTTATTTTTCTTTTCAGTAGGAATTAGTGGTTTTCTTGGATGTCTCTATGGTGGTAGCCTGTAAGTTTTTTAGAACGACGATGGGTGACGTATGTATTTGGTTGCAGTTTAGTAGTGTAATATCTAACTCATGTCTTTTCCAATAATGATTCAGTACGACTGACGCACCACGTCATTATGTTGATGTGGTGGGACGGGACCTCCAACTATCTTTTTTAGAAAAGTTGGTCTAACTATCTTTAGCATAAATTTTTAGAGAAGAAAAGGTGTATCTATGTGCATGTCAGTTATGATTTTAATTTAATAACAAGTACATTAGAACTTTCTTGTGCTCGAATTGGATATAATGTATTTTTATTAGAAAAAAATACTATATATATGTTTCTTGGTTTAAAAATGACGATGGGTGACTTAGGTATTTGATCACAGTTCAATTGTAATTTTGTGCTCCTGTCTATTTCCAAATCTTTGGCCACTACATGGTGTGCTGGCGGCACAAATTTTAGTTGTTAAGGCATTGAAAATACGGGATATGAAATTTGTTGTATTGGACCACTAACTTTCTTATACTGGTATCTTAACAAGAGAATAGAAAAGTTGGACCAATCATCTTTGCATAAATTTCTAGAGAAGGATAGGTCTGTCTATGTACTTGTCAGTTAAAATCTTAATTTTAAAAAGCAAGTACATTAGAGCTTTCTTCTGCTCAAATTATCTTATGGGAAAAATACTGTATATTTGTTTCCTGGTTTAATTAGTCTATTACAATTAGAAAGATCTCTATATAAATAAAAGTAAAAATGACATTAAGTAGGTGTACTAATTCATAGGTTTAAATTTCTAGAGAGTCCACTGGATTTTGTTTATTTTGTATTGTTGGACTACTTTAGATGAACGAATTTACATCCTTGAATTTACTGGTTTTCTGTAGTGGGTTCCTTCAATTCCAGCAATTAGAATATAAGTTTTCATTTGTATTTTTTCAATTTGCCTGATATCTAATGTCAGTTGAGAAAATTGATTGAAATCTTTCTTACCTGTTTTTGACATCCATATTATTTCCTTGAATAAAAGAACATTTTTCTTTTCCAAATATCCTTTTTGGTGTAAAACCATACTCAAATGTTAATTATAAAAAGAATAATCTAGAGATGGTGGATTATAAACAAGCTTACTCTATTGTATCTGTTACAAATTACTGAATGGCCCTCCCTACTTGCAGCAATTGGCTGCATACAAGGTTAGGCTATCACTAGACCCGTCCTTGCTGTTATCAACCCGACGACTAAGATTGCTTTATTGTTGAAACTTCTTTTCATCCGTAAAAAAGCTATTGAGGTTTTAGTTTGTGATCTCTAACACATTGTCTCCTGGTGGAACCAGAGGAATCTGTTATTTGAAGTTCTTAGTGTATGCATGTGTATGTGTTTCTCTGTGTGAGTGGGTGGGTGGACAGGACAAGTCGTGGTTCTTCCTTATACCAATGCTGGAAATGAGGGTTGGATTGGCTTGGTTATTCAGTTTCAGGGGCAAGATGGCAGTTGATAGTGGTTTTGGTGTAGCCATGATGTTGATGCCATTCGTGTGTGTCTGTGTTTTTGTGTTTCTAAATTTTTCCGGATCTTACGTTTGGTTATATACAAATTTTTTTTGGATAAGTAATTGGCTTTACCTTGCATCTTGCTTGGGTGAATTCTCAAGATTGTTCCACGAAGTGATTGGGTTAAAACATATGGGGTTAGAAGAATGAAAATGACATTTTATCATTTGCAGTGACAAAAGTTGCAAAAGGTAATGCAGTCGATTATAGAACCCAATTGTATTTAGTTCAATCTACCACCATCAACTAATACTGTGAGTCCATAATTATCAAAGGTGTTCACCTCGGTGGCCTCAGGTGAGAGGCGAGTTCAGGCAAGGGTATGTCACCTCACAGAGCTCTGGCAAGACGATGTTACAGAAGCGACCTAAGGCAGTTGCCTTTCAAAGACGATGTTACAGAAGCGACCTAAGGCAGTTGCCTTTCTCACCTATTTGAGAGGCAAGAGGGGAAAAAAGGCATGAGGCTGACCAAAACTTTTTTTTAGTTGAAACAATGTAGTTTCATGGGTAGTTTATTATAGAAAAACACGGCGAAAAATCCTAAATCAGACATTGACTCACCATTACCTAACCTGGGCTTCAACTTTGACTTGGTCGCCTTCAACAGTCTACTCGCCATCGCCTTGGCCACTTGCCATCGACCTCTACCAACAACCATCTCAGGCGTCCAGCGACCTTCCATCTACATCTTGGTCGCCACTCACTAGAACAGTTCGTCCGTTTACTCTCCTAGTCTTCACTAATTTAACGCTCTTTTCTATCTACCCCAAACCTGATTGAGGTTCTGATTAGATAATGAATTTATTTGTCTTTCAAAGACTATTCTGTTTGTTACTTATTAAAAAAAAGGGACTATTCTGTTTGTTTCTAACTAGTATTAAATGAATCTTCTTATTTTCTTGTTTGAAGTGTTTAATAAGGTCATCTTTTGCTTTGAGATTTTAGCTTTCAATGATGAAATTTGTGTTTTCGCTACTGTGTGATTTTTTTGGGACTGCACGTTTTTTTTATAAGAAAAAAATGTGTGATTATTTTTTTGATAAGTACTATTATGTGTGATGAAATCACTGTACATATAAGTCATATGATGAAATATGAATAATCGAATTCAAAGCCAGTGAATTGTTAAAAAATAAATTATTCTTGCACATTCTCCCCTCTTCCTGTGCTTTATGAACAAACAAGTACAGTTTGGGGTTGGCTCTTTCTTCCTCTCAATATTTTTTTTCCCTGAATAATATGTGCAGGCAAATGGTTACCAAGCTCCTGGATCAGGTAGAGCACGAAGGGATGCTGCAGCTCGTGCTATGCAGGGTTGGCACGCACAGCGTCTATACAGTCATGGTGAGGTTGGTGAGCCAATTATCAAGGTTTGTTCAGATTCTAAAAACTCCAAACTTCTTGTTTTTTTTTCTCTTTGGTTTAATGATACATTCTCCTTTGTTTTTCCTCTCATTACCTTTTGTTAGGACAAGAACTTGAACAATCTGCAAAAGCGTGAAAAAAATCTCAAAAGCATTGGTATGTTCCTCTCTAGATTGGTGCTCTTATCGTCTGTGACTTTCAATCATAAGTTTAATCCCTGTAGGAATCCTCAATGTTGATAATGTTTTAATTATCTGAAGAAACTTAAACCAGATTCAATTGTGACAGAAAGTTGGTGCTATTTGGGTCCTCATGATTGCTTGCTAGGCTGTTGGAAGACTGTTAGCTAGTGCATCACTTCCATTCTGATGCTGAATTTCGTGTGTACCCAGGTTCACTTAAACACAAGAGACCAAGTGAAGTGGAGCATCCTGTGAAAGCAGCACGGATTGAAACATCTAAACAGTTGAGGCTTAGTTTCATTGTGATATATTGCCTTTTTTGCCCTTCTCAAACTTATGGCTTGCGTTCGATGTTAGTTTTTGTATGTTTGAGGAGGAACTTACCAAGTTCCATTGCTTCTAGATGAAAAACTTCCATTACAGAGGCCCTATGCTCTTTTAAATTTTGTTTGATCATGTAGGGGGCCCCCTGAATAAAGTAACGAGTGAAAGGACTTTTCTATCTTTGAACAGAAACTACTCATTGGGAAAAGGAAAAGGACTCACCTCAGCCTTTGTCCCAATTACTGGGATTGGCTACAAGAACAAAGTGGAAAACTGCTTGATTGCCCATTTTATGATGTTCTCTTTCTACAACTTTATTTTCTTTCATAGTGAAAAGAGTGTTTTCGTGTTTGATATGTTCAGTCAATTTGGAACTACTAAAAATATTTATTTTTTGTTTTACTTGTTTCGTATTTTTTTTTGTTGATAAATAAAATACTTGTTTCGTATTTATTTACAAATATTTGAAGACCTTGGTTTGATTCTCCTATGGTCATAGGAGAGCAGAATTAGAGTCCTATCTTACATGAATAGTGGTTTCCTTGTTAGTGTGCATGGTCTATAGAATTGGTTATTTCAGTCAGTTTTTCAAGTTCCACTAGAAATTGAGAATCATGATGACTGCTTGCGTAAGAACTGTGGCATGCAATTCTGGTCAAGTATTCCCCAAAAAGGGATGTGCTCATTTTAGTTTTTTTATTTTTGGTTTCTTTCAATTTCCTGACTAAAGGGTTAGTGATGGCTGTAACCTTTCCTTCCCCTTCTTTTCTTCATGTCAAGCTTTTGAGACCGTGCTTACTTTCCTTTCACTTTCTAGATTGGTCACTACAGTTGTTGATGTTGGCCCTCCTGCCGATTGGGTCAAGATTAATGTGCGAGAAACTGTAAGTATCTTGTAAATGTAAGAATTTCAAATTGACTTGATTGGATTTCTGATATTTAATGTTGTCGTTATGCGCAGAAAGATTCTTTTGAGGTCTATGCTCTGGTTCCGGGGCTTTTGCGTGAGGAGGTAAGCACCTGTTACCGTGAAACAATTATGAAATTGAGCATGACTGTTTATCGTGGTTCTTTAAACTGGATGAAATAGGAGTCATTGCATGTTCTGAACATGTTACACTATTTGACAATTTGAATGGTCAATGTATGCTATTTCTGTACATATATGATGCTGTTTGTATTATGACCTCTACCTTTTAGCCTCTAGTGTAACAGTCATAACAGCACCAAACGCTTTAGTTGGTGTAGCCATTCACATTCTTCAATTATATTACCTTTCAGTTTCATAAGATTGCAAGCTGTAGAATGTGAGTGTCCTCAGGGGTGCGATGTGTGTTGGGTAACGTTACTGAGGTATACTTGGCGTGACGCACATGTGTTAGTATGAACATCAACAACCAGGCTAGAGGTTTGGGAAGACCAAATTTGACATGGACATGTAGAATGTAGAAAGATGCGAATGAGTGTGGCTTGTGTGATGACACTGTTGGACAGAACTAAATGGTGAAAAAAGGATTCATGTCAACCCCAAACAATTGTGACAAAGGCTGAGTTGAGTTGAGTAGATCCCACAAAGGAATATTCCAAGATTCTTTGCCATGTGTCATAGGACTAGTGTCCTTGAGTTGGGAATTGGGACCATGCTTAGCTCTCTCCCAAGTAATTGTTTGGTACTTAGGTTACACGTTGCATACTCGCATGCATGAGACATTGCACGCGTGTGAGAGTTGATCCAAGGAACACAAGTCAATTGTTGTGCTTAGTATACATCACCTGGTAATGCGCTAGGCTGAGCCATCCAAAAGGATGTAAGCGCTGATGGTAGGTTGTTTCCCCTACCATAGTTATTATTAAAGGCAAGCGCCCAGCATGCCTGAG
This sequence comes from Codonopsis lanceolata, assembly GCA_013146195.2. Classification (NCBI taxonomy): domain Eukaryota; kingdom Viridiplantae; phylum Streptophyta; class Magnoliopsida; order Asterales; family Campanulaceae; genus Codonopsis; species Codonopsis lanceolata. Next base: position 85,023,372 of record CM028377.1, on the reverse strand, counting down.
GCTAGAGGCAACCGTGGGTAGGGGATCGGTGCCTCACTGGAGGTTAGGCGAGGCAAGGTTGATGAGGCGATAGTAGGCGGTCGCTTGTTTCACCCAGGCGCAAAGCGAGAAGCGAGCCAAGGCTACATCCAATGGAATTAATTATGATGAGATTTTGATTTTTTAAGATCTCGACATATTTTCTTAGATCTGGAAAAATCAACTTAATATTTGCCCAATCCAAGGCCACGGTCGTCATCTCCTTAAGTAGACGATCACATCTGCATCTTATCCACCGCCGAAGCTCGCCAAGAAAGATGCTACGCGCGCCATGCACTGGCACCGGAATTAGTTGTCGTATCTGTACAGACAGGGTCACCGGCACATTCACAGTTATATCCAAAGTTGGTCAGCTGGTTTGAAGAGGAGCTGGATGGTTATTGTTCATATTTTTTAGAATGCACCTTTTATCTTTGGATTTTCAAGAAAAAAAATATGTAGCTTTTGATTTAAATACAAAACTTAAAAGTTGAAAATAGTGTTATTATTATCATTTGTGGACTAAGTTACATGACTTACTGTTATTTATAACTAGTTTATGAATTTTTTACCACATATAATATTTCAAAATTACTTTTTCGTAAGTATCGCCTTGTTCACCTGCCTCCAGTGGCGGATCTACATTAGCTTTAGGGGTGTCCATGGACACCGCCCAATTAAAAAAAATTAAGAGTAGGTTTGTGATATTTGACAATTGGACCCCTCCAAAAAATTTCATTGGACCCCTCCCAAATCTCTGTAAAAAATATTGTCAAGACGGATTTACGAAATCGAATGTTCGATCAATTTTTAAATGATTCTTATGTTATATCGAAAAAGACATGTTAATGAATGTTGGTGATGATGATGTAATTACTTGTTTTCAACGTATGAAAACACGTAAATGACAAATTGTAGTTTCTAATTTTTTTTTATGTAATACTCTCTCCGTCCCAAAATATATAACGTTTTGTGATAGTTTTTTGTTCCAAAATAAATGACACTTTGTAATTTTCAAAAAAACTTTTTCCTTTTTTTTCTCCAATTCTACCCATATTTATTGACTTTGTAACTCGTGTTCGACTCTTTGGGCAAGAATATCAAGACACTTCATTAATGTTTGGATAGGGACAGTTTAGTCTTTATAATATGTATCCTTGGTCGGTGTGAAAAGCCCTAAAACGTCATATATTTTAAGACGGATGAAGTAGTGAAAATTTTGGACACCGGTCAACATTAATCCTGGATTCGCCACTGCCTGCCTCTCGGCCCGGAAAAGTCTCCCTCGCCTTTCGCCTTCTATAACTATAGCCCCTATTCTTGATCTCTCAGGAAAAGCTAAAGAGTTTTCTTTGGAACCCTCATTATTGGGATGTCAGGGCTCTAAGGCTAGCTGAACCTCCTAAGGCCAAGTAAGAGGTCCTTCGTGCTAAGCTCCTTGATCTTCAGGCTGACTTGCTAATGGAGGCCTTTGGTGATGTTGCATCATGACCCTTGTGCTAATGCACTTGGTCTAGGCTTCCCTTTTGGCAATATCCGTAGTCCTAGTATTTTCATGCAGGTAGGTCCAAGTCCGATGGATCATGTGGCATTCACGTGGAATCGATGTGGCATACCTCATACTACACAAGCTTAAAAGAGATCTCGGCATTATTAAATACTCCCTCTGTTTTGGGCAAAGAGTCCTTGTTTGAAAGTCAATTTTTTTAAGAAAATAACACTTTTAGTAGCTCGTTAGTAATAAAATGACACTTTTATGCTTTAATTTTTTAAAGTGGACTCTTTAAGTGAAACATCCTAAAATGGAATAGTGGACTCGTTGTCCGGAACGGAGGGAGTACATATTTTCAGTTAAGCTGATCCTCTGGTTTATTTGCTTTAATGGAATAGTGGACTCGTTGCCCGGAACGGAGGGAGTACATATTTTCAGTTAAGCTGATCCTCTGGTTTATTTGCTTTAAAGAACACACATTATTAAAGGGTATAGGGATGTCACGTATTTGGAGCGTAAGATATCAAAAAAGTAAATATTTAATGGTCAAATGGCCTTTTTGTTAGTTGATGTTTATGTCATCTTCAATCGTATGACCCCTGATTTTATTTTATTTTTTAACCAATTGATCATTTCATGTGTAATACTGCAATCTAGTCAAATTATTAGCATTTGTTCAGTTCGAATGGAAACCATTGAGTTGGACAAGTTGATCACATGAATTACTGAGTTAGAACAAGTATTTGTAAGCTTATCCTTGTTACAATTTGAGATTTAATAAATGATGTCAAATGTGGGGAATGCTGCACGACTCTCTTATGGTGAGATAAGATACGTTGATCCATTTCAAATATGAAAATTTTCCTGGTTTTCTGGTGGATGAATCAGGTGCGAGTACAATCAGATCCAGCAGGACGTCTGGTCATCACTGGCCAACCCGAGCAGCCGGATAATCCTTGGGGTATCACTGCCTTTAAAAAGGTTATCTCTTGCTTACCTGATTTTGGAGGAAAGGAAAACTCTTGAGGGCAAGAAAGAAAACAAAAGCTTTTATTTATGTAAAATTGTATGGAGTCATTATTGGGTGATAACGAAATAAAAGCCACCCTGCCATCTGTAGGGTGTTCCTTACTAGGGATACGTGTATATATATATTTCAAAATCCAAAACTAAATTTGAGCTATTCTCCTCTGCTTTTCCTCATTTTAGGTGGTCAGCCTACCTGCAAGAATTGATCCACTTCAGACATCTGCCGTTGTTAGCTTGCATGGACGGCTTTTTGTTCGTGTGCCTTTTGAGCAGTCAAATATCTAAGCGAAGCGCCCTAAGATTTGCAGAGAAAATGAACATTGTGGGAAGTGAGCCAAGCTTGCAGCTCAAATTGGAGGGACACTAGAATCGGAGAATAGTATCTAAAGTTATGAATGTTAGCAGTTTGATGTCGTGTAGTATATGTTAATGCATTTTAGCAATTAGTTGTAGAGGTTCTATAATTCAGGAAGCTTAAATATATTAGGCAAGGCAGATGAACAAGGAGGCCTTTTCGGCTTAGGCCGCCCCAAATAGGAGGCCTATTGTGGCTTCATTTGTAGGATTAATGATTAAGTAGGTACGTGTGGCATGTACTTCATCATGGTTGCATACTCTTATTTGGTGGCTCCTCGTCTGATTGCGGCCAGAATTCTCCAAATAAGATTACTGTTTGGTAAAGAAACACCTGCGAGACCTAGCTGATTGATTCTGTAACTGTTGGATCTTTACCCAAACCTTTTTATTGGCAAAATTAACTTGTCAAGCGCGTTGTGTGAATTTACTTGATTTTGTTGATGTCTCGTGGTTGGTGAGAACTGAGAAGATTTGATTGATGATCATCAGTCATCACGAGGTGTTGCTCTTTGGAGACTCGGACAGACTAACTTGTGTGCAATTCATGTAACACTGACTTCTCACCTTGACAAATGACCTGTAGAGCAAACGTAACGTAAAAAGAATCGGGTATCCTTCAATATTTTTTCTACCAGTTAAGATACTAGACAGCAATCACTCAAGTTTAGTTTCGTGGTGGTAATACGTGAGGAATCAAAAAAGAATAAAAAGCATTGTTTGTAATAAAAAAAATTACAAGGTTGCAGTATCCACATGAGTCGTATATTAAAAAAGAAGAAGAAGAAGCAAACTGTATTAGCAGCCTGCACTGCTGCACATCGGTCAGTCACTTAAAACGCCCACATAATCTCAGTTCAAACTTCAAACACAAGTAAAGGCAAAGGGTAAAGTTTTAAATCCGAAGATTGGTTCATCTTTGGCAAATTACCTAGCCAATACGATTGCTCTTTTCGGTATACAAATTACAGGAGGGATGGGGAAAGAGGGTTGTGCTTTTGCAAGCAATGTCGTTTGATCTTACTCTGAGGCCATAGCTGATTGCTTGGAGTTCGCAGAGTTTTTTCAGTTTTGCTCCTAGCCCTAGGTCTCTCTCTCAAGATACTCTAATCTAAGTTGTTACTTTTTGATCATGCGAGTGAAATGTTTAGAATCTTCACATTACTGCATTCTTATGTATAAATACCCAAAAGTGGTTCTAGTATTATTTTCCCACAACATTGTAAGAGCTTATAATGTTGTTGTTGTTGGGCTTCGGTGACACAAAATTGATGCTTCTAAGAGTTGGGTCGTTCAGATACGTCGAAACAAACATGGAGATATTTTCTTAACTGAAGATATATACTTTAGAAACACTTTTTTTTTTTTTTGATAGATTAAACAAAACTTGGAAAAGATATTTGATATTGTAGTGCTTTTACTGATAATATTTTCCCATATTCTTAATAATAATTAGCAACTTGGAAAATGGAAATTAGATAAACAAAAGCATGCTAAGCAGCTTTTGTCTATCTTTAAACTCTTAGCGACTATATCTTTAGCAGTTTTTAGACATAGTAATTTGCTTGATTGAAAGTATTCAATTTCAGTTATCAATATAATACCAATAGTGCTTCCTTCCCCTATTTGCTTACAATTAGATGGATGTGCCTTCATTCATCAATTGTAATCTAATTTGGCTTCAATTTGTACAAGTCCTCAAACCTTAGGACGACTCCATATCTATGGCTGGCGATTGAGTGTGTTAGGTCGGGTCGAAATGAATAACGGGTCGTGCCTCGTTATAACTCAAATATTAAATTAAAGGAAAAATTACAAGCCGGTACATTTTTTAAAACATGTTTTCAAATAAATCCACCTATTTTTTGCACATTTCTTTTAGGTACAATTTTTAGGCGAAAATACTTATTTGCCCTTTGTGTACTTGTCAGCGCATCAAATGGATAATACATTAATACATAATCCTGAAAGGCCCAAAGAACTGACGAACTCTTCGTCTCCTCGGCGTCACCAATATCGATTTCTCAATCCTTTCCTCTTCTAGACTTCTCTCCATCGCCAATATCGATTTCTCCATCGCCGACTTCTTAACCTTGCTTTCTTCCCTTCTCCACTTGTATTCTTCCTCTTGGTTCATCCCCTTCTCCACTCATTACGGTGTTTGAAGGCACCGCCGGGGCGTTGGGAATGGGACCGGTGGCTCAAAGCTAGTAATAGAGTGCTCATCTCTCAGAAAAGCGGCGGCTTCCACGCTCTTAATCGGGTTGATTGTTGATCCGTTTCTCGGTGGCGATGAGGGCGTCGACAACGGCTAAGATCCCGTCGAGAAGCGCGGTTTTTGAGCCAATACGGCAAAATCGCGGCCGTTGAGATCTCGCCTTGGAGAAGCTTCTCGGCGATTTCGAGTGTTTCGGCTTGGGTGTATACGTTTAGTACGAGTGGATCAGGGTTCCTCCTATGGTTTTGGGGTCAAGCTAGGTCTTGTAATATGTTGTTGATCATAGTTCATGGACTGGTGCAATTTTTTTCAGGGACCGATCAAAGTTTTCGTTTGATTACGGCTATTTTGTATGCTGAAGCTCTGATTGTAGAGGAGTACATGTGTATTAGTGTAGTAAAATTCTTGTTTACGGTAATTTATCGTCATTTTTTAGATGCATCTTTGTATTGTGAGAAAATCCAAAGTTATTTTGAGTTGCGAAGGATGAGAGATAGAGAGTGGAGTAATTTCATCACGATGCCAAATCTTGGCATCAGCAATAGGCATCAGCATTTCACCTGATGCCAAGATTTGGCATCAGCAACAATTGTAGGCATCAGCATTTCACCTGATGCCAAGATTTGACATCAGCATTTTTGACATCAGAAATATTTTTGGCATCAGCAACAATTGTAGGCATCAGCATTTCACCTGATGCCAAGATTTGGCATCAGCATTTTTGGCATCAACAATATTTTTGGCATCAGAGTTCTGATGCCTGGAATTAAATATCCTGATGCCTGGAATTAATCATCATGATGCCAAGGCTTGGCATCAGAGTTTTCATTAATGACATTTTTGTCATTTGGCAAGCAATTTGTAGTTATATGAAATGTCCAAAAAATTGATGGTCCTAGATGAAAAGATGTTTTCAAAATTGTACCCACTTGAAATTCCCCCTAAATTAAATGAAGCGAAATTAGTTAGGTCGAAGCTAGTCGGATCAAAATGGGTAACTGGTCGACCCGTTTTAAACCACATTTTCCACATACAAAAAAACAAACATTTATATAGCACAAAATTAACAGGGCGAAATGGGTAACGGGTCCGACTCACTTTAACCCGATCGATTATTTTTTTTGTCGAAACGGGTAACCCATTTGGATCCCAAAAAAAATAAAAAAAAATAAAAATAACAGGTCTGGTTGAGTCGGATTGTTTTCAAACCAGATTGAGCGGATTAATGGGTTTTGAGTTACAATTGACAGACCTAAGTCCATCAAACTCAATCTCATATAAATATATGACGTCTTTTAATGTCCAACTCTCGATCAATATACCAGTCTAGTGTGCACCAATCACTTCTAGGCCTACACAAGTTAAACTAAAAGTCATGGATGGTGGATGCGTAACGGTATTGGGTGACCATCGATAAGGGGCACACAAACCCCACATCTAACCAATGTAGGTTGGGGGTATTACGCACAAAAGTTTGCTATTTTTTAGGGGTGTTTTACTAACAAAATCCACTTTAAAACCTCATGAACCAACTCTCACACACAACAACAACTAAACTGAAAATCAAGTCTTAAAAATATAGGTCTCATTTGGACCCGGGATCGGGGTTGTCACATGAAACATTGACTCTATGTGAAATAAGAAAATATGAGTGATTGAAACAAATGTGTATAATGTATTTTGTAACAAAAAAGTAAAACAATATAATTGTAAATTTAAAACAATAAAATTGTAAATTTAAAACAATAATGTACGTGTTAGTTTAAAGTAGGTAGAGATGATCCATTTATTCATACACTACCTAAAATATTGTGTTATCTATATTATAATACAGCTTGGGAAACACGCTCGCAATTGACTTGGGATAAAGAACGGCTGAGATCAATTCATTTACCGATATCCTACGGTCCCAATTTCGTCTAGATTTTACATGTGCGAAGAGCAGTTATGCAACCCCTCTCCAACTCCCCCACTTCTCCCTGCCGATCTCAAACTTCCCCTCTCTTTCCCCTCCTTTCTTGCTTCACAATCATCTCTCTCTTCCCTAGCTCTCTTATGTCCCTTTTCTTGATTCAACATCCGGCAGAGCCCTTTCCCCCTTCCACGCACAAGCACTGATTTTCAAGTCTAGGGCTTGCAATCTTAATCTCTCTGTTTCAATACTGACATCCTTCCCTACTCGCGTCGTGCCATAGGCACGGGCACAAAGACTAGTACTTAAAAAAGGGTCTTCTGACCCGATAAGTTATCTTTATTAATTACTGGTGTTTAACAAACAACTAAATAAACTACCTAGAATACTTAATTAAAATTAAAAGACCTTACAGCCAGTTTTGTACATCTCTCTCTTCGTCTAAAGACCAGAGCATCGTTCGTCTCTCACTCTCTATCTTCCATGGTGAATATCTCTCTAGCTTTAAGATTCATCTCTCTCTATCTCTCTTTTTCTCTCTCTCTCAGGAACCATGGTTGAAAACCTTCATCTCTCTGTGGGTCGTTCAAAACGACCATATGAGTTGTTTTGAACATTGATTCATTCAAATGACCATGTGAGTCGTTTTGAACAACCATTGAATCATTCAAAAAAAAAAGGTATTTCGGGGTTTACAAATAAAAAACTTTCCTTTAGATTCACATTGAGATCAAACACCAATGTCCCTTCCTTTACAATCAAATTTTCCGAAGCTTAAGCGAAACATTCACACAAAAATCATCCTAGGCCAAAATTATGAATACAGAATACCTAAATGTAACACTTAAATACCTAGAGCCGTCACCAACGGGGCGGACCAACCCGAAAATTTGGCGGACTGAAAAAACAATGACCCAACCCAACCCACCTTGGGTTGCGGAGCGGGGTAGACAAACCCGCCATTTGAAGAAATTTGGACCAAGTCATTCAAGACCGGCTGAAGCAGAAGCACAAAGCACGCCCATTAGAAGGAATTTGGGAAGGAAATTAGGAAAAGTTAATTGGGGGTGATTACCTGATTGGAATATACATATTTATATATTTAGATGTATATTATAGTAAGTAAAAATAGGCGGACCAACCCGCCCCCGCCCCGCCTAACCCGCGACCCATTTGGGTCTAACCCAAAAAGTCTGCCTTTTGGCGGGATCATGTTTTTAAAACCCAACCTACCTTTTTAATATGGCGGGGCGAACCAACCCAACGGGTTTGGCCCATTTTGACGGCTCTATAAATGCATAAATGTAACACAATTTAAATGATAAAAAATACCTAACTACCCCTAGTTACATTTACACATTACCCACCCCTCCATTAATTCCCTAAACCAACCACACCCCCAGTTGATTACATTTTGATTTACATCTGTTCATACATTACATATGTTTTATACTATAGTGGCTAATTGGACTGCGTATCGATTAGCGTGACAACTATGTATAAAACAGTGCTGAAATAGTTTACAAGGCTTCTTGGTGCAGCGGAAGACTTTAGCCTTCCTTCGGAGAAGACTTCGAATGCTCGGTAGACTTTGTCTACAGGCAGTCAAATACATGACGTGTCCAGCATATCAAGATTTAGTGAATTAATTCAAATATTATTTTATCTTGAATTTGAATTCAAAATTCCCCAAAGCTTCTCAGATACGCTTGGACAGCTTTCCGAAAAGACTGGAAGACTTTTCCGCCCTCTTAACAGTGACAAAAGCAGATGTAACAGACTGACACTTGCAGGTCTGAAATTATGATATTTCGGCTACCAACTCCTGCAAAACAACTTTGCACCATTCCCTGTTCAGAATCAGTGAGGACGATGTCTACAAAACGGCTCCATGCATTTAATGCTTCCAACCTAATAGAGTTGTTACTCTTCATCTTCTCCAACGGATCTCTAAATGCTCGTGCTATAAATACCTCCATTAAAGACTGAAGAAAAACAACTGTCTGTCCTAAAATGCTCTGAAACTTAAAAATCTAAGTCTTTATACTCAGCATTTTCAAGAGATCATCAACTGATCAAGAAGTCCTCGACAACACTTAGAAGAGATACTTCAACACTTATTTTTAAGCTTCTTCTTGTTGTCATATATAAACTATTCTTCAGCACGAATTGAATATCTTGTTTATCTAGATATTCAATTCCCAAACCCCCAAACACAAGTCAAATATTTTGTACACGATCCATTAGACATATTCTTTGTAATAGACCTACTGGAAAACATAGTGCACATTTTAAATCCAAGGTTGACTGCCTTGGTGATGGACGTAGCACTATTTATAGTGTGAACCATCTCAAACACTTGTGTTCCTTCTTTATTGTTTCTTATTTCCATTACTCATTGTCAAATCAGCAGACTTGAGTTTCTCAGTCAGGACTACCGATAATCCTTTATCGGTGGACTTAAACTGTTTTCCTTACAAGACTTCCGCTACTTCAATCTCCTTAATAGATTGCAAGTACTTGTTTTAGGAACAAACTTAAGAAAAATTTAAGTGTATAATAAGCTATTCAACCCCCCCCCCTTCTAGCTTATTATTGTGCCCTTTGGGACCAATACCCCCTTTTTCATTCCCCTAAAACATTATGTATTCTCTCTTCTCTCTATTATCTCTCTTCTCTCTCACTCTCTCACTCTCAGTCTGCTGCCCACCTCCCTCAAATTCACGAATTGAAGTTGAAGTTGTGCAATCTCTCTTCTCCAACCCACCTCGAGACTAGATTGAAGCTGCACACCTCCCTCAAAACAAAGCTTCACAAATCTGCTATGCAATATTTCAAAGAAAAGATCATGAAGCTGTGCAATATTTCAATTTATATGTATGTTTTGTTTTCGAATTTAAACTTACTCTTTTACACTTTCTTTGTTTCAATTTGTTGTTGAATTGTTTGAATTTACACTTAGCAATCTACCCTTTTTTTCAAGTTTTCGCGAAAGTACCGCTAGGGCACAGCGGACGTTTTATAAAACTATCGCGATCCCCAAGTGGTAGTTATATAAAACATCCGCAAATTTGTAGTGGATGTTTTATATAACTACCGCTTGTGGATCGCGGTAGTTTTATAAAACGTCCACGAGTTTGTATCGGGTATTGCATATTAAAACCGCTGGTCTGTAGAGATTCTTTTGTACGAAAACCACTATGTTGTAGCGGTTGTTTTGATTTTTTTCACTACAAGAAAAAGTAGTTTTTGGGTCCCCACTTTTTAAGTCGCATGTAACAGCTGACCCTAATGCCTAACTTTTTTGGGACGAAAAGCATTTTTGAGTCCCTAATACCTTTAATATACTAGGTTTGCCAAAATAAAATTTCCCTAATTACTCCCCTCATAATTTCCTGTAAATTTATTGATTTGGATATACGGGCCCGTCTTCATACTCCTCAAAACAGGTGGCATTGGTCAAATATAGCCAATTGACCCGGTTGTTATACATATATAGCCTTTGACAAACCACTTATGGATCTGACCAAAATGCCCCTGCATAAAGTGGTCGACATAAGTGGTCGTCAAGTGGTCGACGTGTCGACCATAAGTAAATTTTTTGACCAACGTTAATTTATTGGATATACATCGGTTTATCCAATAAACCACTTGGTTTATCTGTCGAGTGCTTACCCCAATACGTATATACACACCCGTGGTCGATCTGAACAAACTCACAGTTCATTTTAACACGACATTTGTCAACCTAGAACCCTCTAAGTGACGACCATCGATTTCAATTTGATTTTGGATTTTGATTCAAAGCTCAAGAGATTTCAAGAAACCATAATTCGTCTGTGATAATCAATTCAGAACCAGGTAAACCTCACGTTGCTTTTTCGCTTAGGGTTTTAATGTTGTCTTTATGGTTGATCATTTGAGTCGACCTCCACTGTTTTATCAATAAACCATATACCCGCCTTTTTGTTTATATTGACAAAACCAATTGATAAACCAGTTTGCAAACCTGCTGTTTGGTAAACCAGTTTGCAGGTTTGCAAACTGATCGATGTCTTATTTTAATTATTTCCTTGCAAGTGGACAAGACTATTTTAGAATAGTTTTGGAAAGCAAAGGTCGAACCACAGAGACAAGAAGATCACGAATAGCACGATTATCAGTTGCAAATTATTAAACTAAGGGGGTTTTTATATTAATTTTAATCTAAACTAATTATTATTCGAGGGTTAACTAATTTAGCAGCAATTACATATTATGAACATCTTATGGTGGAGGGAAATCTAGGATTAGGGTTTCACTTGTATCTCCTATATGGCTTATTTTAATAAAGTATCATTCAATTTCTTGGGTTCGTTTACAAAATATAAATATAGCCTGTCGAATTACCGTTTAGTCTCCATCTCCAAATAATTCATCCATTCTATATCCTAGGCACAAGAACATATGATCCTAACTGTCACTTAGGTCATATATGGAACATGACCCTAACTTATCACTCTCGTGCATCGATAGGTTCAATTTATCATGATGATGAGCCTGAGTATGACATATGCACATTGATCATGCAGTTATCCACACCTCTAAGCCTTTATTATTCACGATTACATTCATTTGTTCAAAGTGAAATAATAAAGAGATTGATAATCACCACAATCAACAAGAATTGAATGAATAAAGATATAATTAAAGCATAGATTCGATACAAGTTACCTCCCAACTCTTAGATTAATGGATGTTTAGTTCATCCTTGAAGATGAACAGCACATGGAGATGATTGAATACATGGATCGATCTTCAAAACTTGTAATTACAACAACTAATTATGTTATACACCCTAAATCATATGCTATAACTATCAAAAACTACTTTCTGGACGTCCTTGAGCTCTGGCTACCGTCCTCTATTTATACTATGGAGTTGTAGGGGGTTTAATAATTTCAGTCTGGCTTGAAAACCTCCGAAAATCGATTCTGACTACCTTGCGGCCGCAAGGTCATTACCCCCTTGCGTCTGCAAGGGTCTTCAATAATCGGGGCCTGATGTCTGGACTTACTGCCTACCTTGCGGAGGCAAGGTAAGAAATACCTTGCGGCCGAAAGGTCTCCAAAATTCACCTTTGCCGTTTAATCTTCATTTTACACTTTGACCCTTCTTGAAATTTTCACCAAAAAGCCTTATAATTCATATAATTTCACCTAAAACCCTGAAACTCATAGAATCACTGAAAAACACATATCAGTAGTCAAAAGCCTCATGGAATCGCTAAATTTAAGTCATAAAAGTACCTGAAATCGACGTATAAAATACATCGATCAAATACCCCCAAACTTAAACTTTGCTCGTCCACGAGTAAACAATACTTATAAATACAAAAAACAATTAAACAAAAATAACGAAAATCTTTTTGGAGGATGACACTATTTACACTCCTCTATAAACCCACAAACTCAAGGAGACTCTAACGAGTGACTCGACTATGCAGATAAATGCATAAACTAATAAATACAAAAGCAGATAAAAACTAAACTAAAATAAAATAAAAATCTTTTTGGATTCAATCTCAAGTCATAATCGCATGGCATAACAAAGCAGTCTCAGTCCGATGCTCACCACATATGTGCAGACTAATCACATAAAACCAACTGACTTATACTCAAAACTGCTACTAGTCTTAATTTCTCTGTGTGTGTGTGATCACCAGTCTTAGAGAATATCTTGACTAAAACAGTTTTATTAAGCTAAGCACCACATTCATATGAAAATCAGAGTTTAATTAAATCCAATGCATCATAAAGTATGAGATCTACCATCCAAACCCGGTCTATTACAGAAAGAGAGATCACCAAGGATTTTAAAAACTTATACATCCATCTCATGCACTTCTATGTATGACATACAATGCTTTCCTATCCCAATTACTTGTAGTAGCTAAAATTATGCTAACACAATGAGCTTTGCGAATAATGTGATTATGAAGTGTTAGATCAATTGTACATGCATTACTTATCAAAATAACAAACACAAGCATTGTCAAGAAGATCATTAGGTCTTTAATAACTTGTAATGTAAGGCCATGGTGTTGGGGGATATGATGGAAAGGGATGAGGATTCAAAGTGAGAGAGCAAGACTACCCTTTACCCCTAATACTTCCAAGCAAAAGGAAGTTTTTCCCTATTAGGTTAGGACCTGTAAAGACCACAAGTGGGGGGTGTTTTCTTTTCTTTTGTTTTTTTTTTTTACTTTTTCTTTTTCTTCACCCCCCCAAACTTGTTTTGTACAATATATCAAGCTAAAAATATCTCATCATCTTTCTCAGCAGAATTTTTCTAATATATTTTTCTCTTGAAAGCTATGCTTTTATTTGAATCTTTTTGCACTCTTCTTCTCCCGTTTCATTTTTCGTCGATCTATTTTTATTTTTATTTCTTTCTTTCTTTTTCAACGGGAAGAAGAAGTATTCAGAAAACTTTGCCTGACTGAAAAATTGGTCCCATAAAATTAATTCCCCACCCACATCCTATTCTCTCAAAGGGTAGGCTAAAAGTGTATAGGCTTTTAGGGTTAAGTTAATGTGGGTAATAGAAACGATGTCGAATGGGGGTTTAATGTGTGCTTAGCACACTCCATTCTTTTTAATTAGGCTCAACAGGGGACACTAGGGATATTTTTAGTAAAGGTCAGGGAATATTTAGGCTCAAACGATCCAAAGATGACCTAAATCATTTCTTAATGCCAAATGCTCATACAATTTTTAAAGCAAGTAAGACACCTAAAATATCATATCAACTGTGGGAATTGTGGGGTTGAATGTTTAGCATCACTGGATTTCACATAAGCATTCGCTAAAATAGATGGTAGGGACAATCGAGACTAACATGCAGGCACGGTTCAAAAGTGTACTTGAGATATATTAGTAAGAAAAATCCACGGGATCTAACTTATCATGCAATTGGCCCTAAGTTACAATTCAATGCAACAATCATGTTGAGACGGCTATTCATCATATTCTTGTGCATATCTTGTTGAAATGAGATGGGTGCTATAAAATTTATAAAATTATTCTAATCAATCCATAATTATGACTGGTGTAGGTGCATGAAGAATTTGGAGAAAAGTCAAGAATTTTGCAGAATCAAGTAAATTCCAGAAGGATCTATGGAAAAGTTATGTGGTTCATTGCATTAACTCCTCATCGACTAGTACTACCACACAAAGACTCGAGGATGAAAATTTTGAATTAAATTTTTTTTTGATTTTTTTAATTTTTTATAAAAAATTTGGAGATGATGATGACAAAATTGATGATGGGTCCCCATAATGGGAACCCACGAGAACCAAATATTAGTGTATTCTGGTCAAGGCAACATCTCCGAAAATAAGAAAAATTAAAAAGCAAGAAAAGCGGGTGAGGAGAAGACACGATAGAGGGAAAAGAAATTTTTCCCCACCCTAAAAACGTAGCCCAACTCCACTCCTCCTTAGGCTAGGACCTGCTAAGACTCTGGGCTTAGAATCCCTCCCCCAAACTTAATTTCTATTTTGTCCCCAAAATTGAGGAACATATGAGAGGATTGATGGGGAAGGATAAATATCAAAAGGACATAGCAGGCCCACCTAACGAAAGAGGAAGAAACTTGGGCCTCGACTCACGGCGAGTCGGGAGGAAATAACGAACGAGGACGAAACTCGGGGATTGTGCCAGGTGGTATCCCATAATATGTTGAGACATTTTGCCCCACCTGGTTAACCCAACCAAAGAAGTCAGTCTGGTCGGCACGCATTTATGCCAACTGATGACTCACCATATCAACTTGGAGGACAATCTCCTCCTGCCTGTTGGAGATCGCCTCCAACGGATCCTCCTCCTCATCGGGCTCCTCCTCGCGAGGGCCTCTCTCTCGCGGCTGGCGAGCGTGCTCAAACAACAATGCCCTAGTAATGGCGGGCACCTTCCTAATCCTCTCAGAATCTGGAGCCCACCTGACTCCAACCTGATCACACAGTCTGGTAATCAAATTTGGGAACGCGAATCCCGCATTTGTGTTACCTCTAATACGGGTCCGAATTTGGCCGTTGATCAGGCGGCCAACATCGACGGACCCACCAGTAAGAATGGTGAAGATCAAAACGGCCTTAGCCCAAGTCACCGTGTGTTGGTGACTGGAAGGCATGAGTCGGGTACTAATGAATTTGAACACGACTTTAGCCGTGTTCGTAAGAAAGGACCCATCCATAGTACGGGGACCAAATGGTGGGTTTTGGTTTTGGGTCCAAACCACACCAGGCATTACGATAGTCGCATTAATCGCCTCAAGAGTATTAGGGTCAGAAAGGTGGTAGCTATAGTCGTCGGCACCACTCGCAAAGTTGGAAGTGCCGTAGTAACCATTAATGTTTTGGGACGTAAAACTAACACTCATGTTCCTAACATTAACGGTCTCTAAAACACTACCGTCTATAGAAATCTGCCCGTTGGCATAGAATTCACGGACTATGGTCACTATGGCCGCGTCTGGAGAAACAATAAGAGGTCCCCACCTACGGTTTCTAAAGTTCTCGTGGAGGCCAAAGTCACTAGCCTTAAATCCCCTTTCAGGGACTATGGTCTTGGAGAGCTTTTGGGAGTAGCTCTCTGACGCCTCGAAAGAGATGAAGCGGTGGGCATCATAATCTTGCTCCTCTTCGTGAGAGCGGGAAGCAGACGGGCTGGTATTTCTATGCTTGGGGGCCATTTGGTTTTTAGGCACAAAAATTAATAGGCAAGAATCTACTTATTTTTAGAAATTAAAATTTACCATAACAATTAAAGCATGCAAAAATTAAATTTTTACGTAAAATAATCTAGCACCCTAGCATGCAAATATTTTGACAAAAATAAAAATGAAAGGGTGAGAAGATACTTGGATTTGCGCTTTAGAAGATGAAGAGGGTGGCCGGAGTTCTTGAAGCTTTTCGCCGGAAAAAATGGGGACTACACCTTCTTCAAGCCTTGAGGGAGTGAGATGAGGGTGGATTGGGATTATGAAGGTTGAAGGAGAGGAGACCTAGCCTTGGATCTTTGCCGGATTTGAAGAGCCTTCGCCGGATTTTGTGAGGGAGAAGGAGTTCTTGCTGCTGCTGCTTTGAGAGAGAAGAGAATTTTCGGAGTGATCTGTGTTGCTGCCCGTCTGATACTTAAAAAGGGGACCTTGCGGCTGCAAGGTCCTTTAAGGCTTGCATCCGCAAGGTCGGCAGTTCACGCGTGGGCACTAATTCGGTTATACTACCTGACGGTCACACTTCCTGCATTGAATAAGGCCTTATGGCCGCAAGGTGTTTTATGCCTTGCGTCGCCTAAGGTCTCGAAACATCGGTGCCTTTTACGTTTCCGATCTTTTTGGCGCTTTTGCGCGTTTGGTCCTTCTGTTATGTTCCGTTACGTTCCGTTAGGTCCATTTCTTTCCTGCACTCTAAAAATTCTACACAAACTCAAAACTAAAACATTAGCAACGTATAAATACAACACTACGATGCTTTTCTCCCCCAAACTTGAATTTTGGCATATTTTTAATTTTTAATTAAATGTCCAAAATTAAATAAGATGGAGAATAACATATTCAAATTACATTACAAAAGCAAATAAAACTCATCATAGTGGGTTGCCTCCCACCTAGCGCACTTGTTTAACGTCTTTGGCTTGACCCAACTGCAAACCTAATCATCTGATGGTTCATTGTCAGCAAGTCGAATAAGTTCAATTGTTCTTTCTACTGACATGGGTTCAAGATATGATTTGAGTCGGTGACCATTTACTTTAAATATTTCATTGGTTCTTGGGTTTCTAATATCAATTGCTCCATGAGGATAAATTCGAACTATAGTGAAAGGACCCGATTATTTTGATTTTAATTTTCCGGGAAATAACCCGAGTCTAGAATTGAAAAGTGATACCTTTAGTCCTGGACGAAACATTTTGTTGGCTAATCCCATATCATGGTATTTCTTGGTCTTTTCCTTATAGGTTTTAGCATTCTCATACGAATTTAACCTATGTTCTTCTAATTCGTTTAACTGGAACAGTCTTTCCTCACCAGCCAAAGTTAAATCTTCTAAGTTAAGTTCTTTGACAGCCCAATAGGCTCTATGTTCAATTTCAACTGGCAAATGACAAGCCTAGCCATACACCATTCGGTAAGGACTCATTCCTATCGGGGTCTTATATGCAGTTCGATATGCCCACAAAGCATCGTTAAGTTTAGACTACCAATCTTTACGGTTTGGTCTAACAGTCTTCTCTAAAACTGCTTTTATTTGTCTGTTACTCACTTCCACTTGGCCAGATGTCTGATGGATGATAGGGTGTAGCTAACTTGTGAGTTACACCATATTTTCTAAGGACTGTATTTAACAATTTATTAGTGAAGTGTGTTCCTTGATCACTGATTATGGCTTTAGGTACTCCAAACCGAGCAAAAATATCTTCCACAAATTTAACAACGGTTTTTCAATCATTATTTTTAGTTCCAATTAGCTTCTATCCATTTAGACACATAATCAACAACAACTACAATATACTCACAATTATTAGAGACTGGAAAATGACTCATAAAATCAATACCCCAAACATCGAAATTTTCAACAACCATGTTTACATGCAAGGGCATTTCATTCCTTTTTCCTATTCCACCGGTTCTTTGACGCTTATCACAAGTTTTATAAAATATGTCACAATCTCTAAAAACAGAAGGCCAATATAAACCAAATTGCAAAATTTTTCTAGCAGTTTTATTACCACTAAAATGACCACCACAAGAGTATTCATGACAAAATGCCATAATATTTTGTTGGTCTTTTTTTGAAACACATCGCCTAATTATAGAGTCGGAACACATTTTATATAAATGAGGTTTTTCCCAAAAATAATTCTTTGCTTCTGTCAAAAATTTCTTTCTTTGATAGAAATCAAAATCAAGATTTATGATATCAGACACATAATAATTGACATAATCAGCATACCATGGATCTAAATCTTTGACTGCTAATAATTGTTCATCAGGGAAGTCTTCATTTATAGGAATTTTATTATCAAGAAATTGACGTTAAAGTAAGGGTGAAAGTTCTAATCTAGACAAATGGTCGGCTATGACATTTTCTGTTCCCTTTTTATCTTTAATAGTAATGTCAAATTCTTGTAATAATAACATCCACCTTATGAGTCTAGGCTTTGCATCTTTCTTACTCAATAAATATTTTAGGGCTGCATGATCAGAAAATATTATGACTTTTGATCCTAACAAATATGGTCTAAATTTTTCTAATGCATACACAACTGCTAAAAATTATTTTTCTGTTGTTGTATAATTAAGTTGTGCATCATTTAATGTCCTACTAGCATAATGAATTACATGTGGTTTCCTATCTACCCTTTGACCTCGCACAGCTCCAATTGCAAAATCCGAAGCATCGCACATGATCTCAAAAGGGAGAGACCAATCGGGGCCGGTTAAAATTGGGGCAGTTGTCAATCTTTCCTTTAATAAATTAAACGAGTTTAAGCATTCCTGATAAAAAATGAATTCAGTTTCTTTTGCCAACAGATTACATAGAGGTTTACAGATTTTTGAAAAATCTTTTATAAATCTCCTATAAAAACCTGCATGCTCTAGAAAACTTCTAACACCTTTGACAGAAGTTGGGGGAGGTAGTTGTGATATAACTTCAATTTTTGCCTTATCGACTTCAATTCCTTTATTAGACACAAAATGACCTAAGACAATTCCATGTTTAACCATGAAATGACTTTTCTCCCAACTTAGGGTTAAATTAGTTTCACAACATCTTTTCAAGACCGATGTAAGATTTTCTAGGCAATGATCAAAAGAATTTCCAAATACTGAAAAATCATCCATGAATACTTCTACACATCTTTCCACTAAATCTGAAAATATAGAAATCATGCATCTTTGAAAAGTAGTTGGGGCATTACAAAGTCCAAAGGGCATTCTCCTAAATGCAAATGTACCAAAAGAACATGTAAAGGTGGTTTTCTTGGTCTTGGTGCTAAAAGCTATTGAGATTTGGTTGTAGCGAGAAACCATCAAGAAAACAATAATATTCATGACCAGCTAGTCTTTCAAGGATTTGATCAATAAATGGCAAGGGAAAGTGGTCCTTCCTAGTTGCCGCATTTAATTTCCTCAAATCAATGCACATTTCATAACCGGTGATAGTTCGTGTAGGAACTAACTCATCCTTATCATTTTTAACTACTGTAATTCCTAATTTCTTAGGAACTACCTGAACTGGACTAACTCATTTACTGTCGGATATCGGGTAAATTATACCCGCATCGAGAAGCTTGAGGACTTCTTTTCTTACTGCTTCTTCCATGTGAGGGTTAAGTCTTATTTGTCTTTCTCTAGAAGGTTTACTATCTTCTTCTAAATGTATTTTATGCATACACATAAACGGACTAATACCTTTTAAATCTGCTAAGGACCAACCTATGGCTTCTCTATGTGTCCATAAAACTTTTAATAGGCTTGCTTCTTGTTCTTCTGTTAAATCTACAGCAATTATAACAGGCAAAGTTTTCCCTTCCCCTAAAAATGCATATTTTAAGTGGGGTGGTAATGACTTTAATTCTTCTTCAGGAGGAGATTTAACAGACATAATAAATTCAGAATTTTCAGGTTTAATTATTTCATCTTTAACCTCCTCAATGTTTTCTACTATTTCTTCCTCTACTTCTATTTTTTCAAAAAGTGATTTTAGAATTTATACTTCTTCTTCATCATTATTTTCATCCTCTTCTTTTTCTATTTTATCAGAATTATTTTCTGATTCAGACTCTTCCATATTATCTTTATTTTTATTCTTAAGGGCTTCTAATCTTTCTCTTTCTTTTCTTTCATTAGTTTCTCGAATTTCTCTTTCTAACTCTTCAATGTCAATTTTAATGTGAGAGAAATGTCTATCATCATAAACTACAAACACATCTTTCTCATAATCATCATCCTCACAATTTTCTTCAAAGGTTTGAGTTGTCAGTTTTTCAATTTCATCGATTGAGAAACACGCATTCATGTCACTCGGTCTATTCATCGCATCAAAAACTGAGATCCTTACAGTTTCACTTAGGACTGACATTGTGAGTTTACCGTTTTTAGCATTTATCATTGTATTGGCAATGGCCATAAAGATACCTAACAAGATAGGGACTTCATTATTAGTGCATTTTTTCCTTTCCATCTACAGAATCCACAAAATCAGCCGGAATGCTTAATTTATCAACCTGAACTAGGATGTCTTCTACTATACCCAAATGATGTTTAACGAGCGATCAGCTAATTGTAAAGACATATTAGTGGGTTTTAGTTCTCCTAGACCTAATTGTTTATAGGCGCGAAAGGCA
>CM028377.1:84867383-85002852 GCA_013146195.2 Codonopsis lanceolata | reverse complement strand
ACCGATTCTGGTGTTTTACAATACACCTTCGACATAATCCTATCCCGAGTACTTCGTTGCGTAACCGCCACAACTTCACCTTCTCCTAAATCAAGCATAGAAGCATCTAGATCCGCTAGGCGGTAGCACAAAGCCTCGATATTCGAACTCTACATGAATCGCTTTCCGCCAATTGAGCTAGTTTCCAACCGACCTCACAGTAGTGGTCGGTGTTATCATGTGACGGAGGTCCAATCGGTCAAACGGAAAGTTGGTGGACCGCCTGTCCGAGTGCTTTAAAGGCCGGCCATTGCATACCTTGCTTCATACTAAAATCGATAACATGGACCCTCTTTTTGCCCGCGAAACCGAGGATAGCTTGATTAGCCGTGAAATGGGCGAAGCTTGAGGTAGGGCAGGTTTCAGTAAAAATGCATTTGAAGGAGATTAGAGAAAGCGATCTTGAGGATTTGGAGGGTAAAGCTTGTAAATACGTCTAGCTAGGGCTTCGGTAGTAGGTAGCAACTGCGCATTCTGTGGCTTGGGATACGGCGAAAGTCGGGTCAGTGAGTGATTCAGATTCATAGGAGGGTGGGATTTTAGAGAGAGAAAAAGAGAGGGCAAAGATGGAGGAAGAGATCTTTGTGTGTGAGAGAGAAAGAGAGAGATGAAGATTAAGAGATCTAACATCCCCCATGTTCAATCATTTACGTTTGACCCCTTTTAAAATAATTGTTCCTCCATTAATATTCTGAGGGTAAAATAGACATTGACATGACTTAACGGCCAAATCTAACGGCCATCAAAAATGGGCTCGCTTGCAACTAGCAGTAGGGTGGCCAAAATAGATGAACCAAAGTTTCGGTGACCGAATTGCAATATGGTCCAAAGTTGGGTGGCCCGTTTGTGTGTTTTGCCTACATATTATTATAGTTAGTTTTCCTTTTCCGTTTAAATTCGTAGTATAAAGAAGTTATAGCGTTTCTCTCTCCAGTTATTTAATTTTGTTTATGTACGTTTTATTGTTAGTCTAGTTTTATTTTAAGTAAACTTATTTATAAAATAGTCGTTAAATAAGTATAATGTGAGTCTTTTTTATCATATATATATATATATATATATATATATATATATATATATATATATATATATACACGTTTTTCTATACTAAATGTATATAAAATAAACATTTTTAGGAAAACCCACTTTTGAGACTGAAAGGACGAGTTTGGTGCCTAATCACTTCCCAGCTCGTAACCCCCGAACCCACATTTTATGGTATTTTTTGTTTTTCTATGTTTAATCTTAAAATAGAGGTGTCGACTCAAGTATAAAACTTTTTAAAGTCCACAACGAGGTCAAGCGCACCACGCACCTAAGTTTTGAAACCACTCGTATCTCACTTGAGGGGAGGTTCGAAACGGGGTTCTCACAGTACCCAATTTCATAACAACATGTTTGAATTCCAAATTGTACTAAGATCAGCCAACATACATGATATTATTGAAGTTGTTTTCTTCCAAGATTTTCTATATTGTCCATTTGCTTGTCCAACAGATTACCGCCGACGCCATTGATGTTAAATTCAAGTGCAATAGACTTCATAGTTAGACTTACGATGACGCCATTGATGTTTTACCAATATATTCCATATATTCAAGATATAATGTTTTCAAATTAAAGGATAATCAAGTATACCCATCAAATATATGATGTGAAAATATTAGTTTTTTGATTTAATGAATTATTATCAATATTAAATGTTATATCTTATCATGCTATGCAGATGTAGACAAGAAACATGAACTGAAGGTGTATTGAGCAACAAAATTATACCTTACTCATACGCTCAAGATATCAAAGTCTACCGACTAAAGGAAGTGAAATCTATCCATCAACTATATGACTTAAGTCTATCAATGTAATGAGTCATTACGAATGTCTAAAGTTTATCTTATCAATCAACCTGGACGTAGACAACAGACATGGGCACTTTTTCCCTTTTGGTAAACTGAAACATAGCAAAGGTGCATGAAATGTAAAGGCCAAGTCCTCAAGCTAAAGTTTATCTTATCAATGCAACCAAATTTTCATATCAAGATTAAAGATACTTTTAATGTTTAAGTGACTCCAAGAAACGTTTAAATGACTCAAAGTATTGAAGTTTAAATACCTTAATTCATGTGTATTTGATTAGATTTGAACCGCTACTTGCGAAAACATTTCAGGGAACTAATGGCAAAAAACGTCAAACAATGGAATGAACTTGCAAGTATAAATGGGTCATATTGACCAAATATGTGAAAGTTGAATGGAGGTTTATCAACGTAGAATGAACTCATACTTAAATACTTTATTACTTCATATGATCATGTAATCTTGCAAGTAGATAACTATGTGAACCGTAGGAATAATAGCAAACATGACATATTGAGAACAATAAATTTACATTAGTATTAATATTACAATATTAAACTCTCAGAAAAAGAACATTATGGTATTGCCTCGAAGATTACATCATTAGTTTTTGGTTCACAGAGATGTAGTATGTCAATCAAAAACTTGCAGAAAGAAGGGCCTCAATGTCCATGCATCTCATGTTTTCTTCAGAGCTTTTGAAAGAATTCTATAAAATTATATACCACACTTTGAGGACAATTGTGGTCGTCATAAATACTTTCGTGATTGGCATGAAACAACGTGCTTTCAAGCTCTCCTTTGTAGTTCCTCCTACGTCCTTAACTAAAGCCAATGACTTCATGATAGCCTAGCTTTTCACTCTCCATAGAGTCTACCAAATCCAGCAGTTATTGAGATCTACTGGCTCCCCTAAAAACTTACTTTTACCTTGGCCTTCAATAATTTGGATTGACCACCCAATGAATCTGCATATTATTTGGCGCAAAAACAATATTAGACCACAAACCAAAAGATACAATGATTCATAACAGTTTATTTACTTAGAGCTTCTTTGGTAAAAAATTCTCATTCGACATCTTTGCTTATCATTCAACCTATAAATGAGAAGAGAAATACACTTGAAATTTTGCTACTTTTGTGAGGCAAGAAATGTTTCCAAAAATTGGGTCGAAGATAGGAACACAAAAATGTATTTTTCTTTGAAAACATTAATGAGGTTTCAAATCTGATACTTTCATGCATTGATGAAAAAACGTATTTTGTTTAAGCAACGGATTTATGAGAACAAAAATAACAAGGAATAGAATATTTGTTATGTTTTTAATGCTTATAGAAGTATCAAGTTATTGATAGTGGTTGGCCTTCCCAAAGTCCTCTTCATCTTATTTAAGTAATTCATAAATGTAAGTCATGTATATATATCCATGTACTGTATTACCTGTAATGTGAGGTTTTAATATAATGACTGTAACCACCGAGTCCGATAGCCCGGTCTCCGCTACGAGTAAATCGGCATCGCCAATTTGGCTTCAACACCATATTCTCCTTCTCTATAAGCTTTAACAGGAAGGAGTACTTGCGTTTTGATCTACAATTAGAAAGAAAGAAAAAACCTTATATTGACGATATAAACTGCAACGGGTATTCCAAATGAACCCTAGAAAGTTTGTTAATCGAACCTCTCATGCTTTCCTGGCTAAAAATACAAAGCAATATCATTCCGATCATGACAATCTTTCTGGAAAATCACAGGCCAAAAATCATGGCGAGGATACATCACAAACTGTAAGGCTCCATCAATCTGTTTCGTCAAGTCATTAGCTTTGCGAGAAATTTTGGTTGATGGATGAGTGGAAAATCCTTCATAATGTCTGACATTAGATTCAATGTCCACGACCTCAAAATTTCCTCTACAAACAGTAAATAACCAGCATAAATTGGTGCTTACATTATTATTTACATGTTCCTAAAAATTGAAATCAAAATAGATACAATATTTTCAAAATTATAATGATTCACATTTCAAAAGAACGAAAAAACTGTTGGGATTAGGAATTGATGGAAAGATGGAAGACTTAATTTACTTAGTTGGACTTACTACCTCATTTCTTGAAATGCCACGAACAACGATCTAGCATTGTAATCTTTTGAGAAGTTCCGCATTTTCCCTCGAATACTAGTAACATACTGAAAATAGAAAAATTCTTCGATGAAAAGAAATAACCAACAAATCTAACAACAATGTTTTCTACACGGAAAAGACAAGCAACAGAAATTTTTTTAAAAAGATTCTATAATTATTTTTCTTAGACAAAAACAAAGTCAGATTTAAATTTGAAGTTCAAATATTGAAAATTGAAAAATTCACCGCATTAAAAAACAATCCTTGAAAATAAATCAACCCAAAAAAAATAGAAGAAAATACCTGCTGCGAAGATATATATAAATATATATAGGGAACTACAATAGCTATTGGAAATAACTAGAAAGAAGTACTAACAAGCAGATTTGATGATGGCCGGACATAGAGACACCAATCACAGTAACCGGAGATAGAGAGGGAGTGAGCAGTGGCGGCTCTAATCACTATTTTAAATAAAAATTGTGTTGCTAGTCTATGTATTTATAGGGCTAATCATATACATTTTCACGTGTTTGGTTTATGACTTGGAAAAAATTAAATACGTGCTTAAGGATATATTTTGATTATCCATTAATTTTTTTTAATTTGTTTCTTAAAAAGGTTTATCTTTCTTTAGATTGTTTTTTTAAAAGTGTCCACTTTTAATCATTCTTTTTATGAATGTTTTTATTATTTAACCCTTAGTTAGATTCTTACTTTAAATGATAACGCTCACACTTGACGGCATCTTTAAAATATACATGTCAATAATAAAGCCAATTGACTTTTTATTAACGTGTATCATGTCAATCATTATTTTTCTAAAAGTAGGTCTCCTATGAGATAGTTTTACGGATCCTAATCCGTGAGACTGTTTTATAGATCCTAATATGTGAGACGGGATGGAGCTCTCTAAAACCCTAATATTTTATCGATTTTGATTTTTATAAATAAATGAATTTGATAACAATTTTGAAATATTTGACTAAGTAATATTTATTGACTCACTTTTAAAATATATGTGCCATCCTCATCTCTATTTCCTTTACTTTCAGCCGTGTACAAGAGAGAGAAAGAGAGAGAGAGAGAGAGGGAGGGGGACTTTCTTGAGTTGGGTTTTATTTATCATTGTCCAACCTCATGCCTATAGTATGACTCACCTAAGCTATTTTTGACTCATGCCTATATATATATAAAAGAGACTGAGCCGTGTAGTTAAGTATATTAGAGTCTACCATCAATCTATCACTTTGATATATATGTTTTAGACTTATATTATTTTAAATCAAGAAGTGTGATAGCTATGGCGTTCGGGAAATATTGTCTCTCATAATTTCAATTACTGCTCCTAATTAAGTTCCAATTCCCAACTGCCATACAAATACTGCATGAAAACATATTTTCATTTACGAAAAAAAAAACTCTCTCTTTCAATTATATTGAAAAAAAAAACTCTCTTTCAAATATATTCAGACTCTCTTTCAAATATATTCAGACTCACTGGCAAACACCCGTCTATTCCACACACGGTACTAGTTTTTGTCTTAAGGGCAGAGATTCTGAATCTCGTGGATCTTCTACCTCTTCTGTAAATTCATTACTTTAGGAACTGGATCAGGATCCCAACAATCTTAAGACAAAAACTTTTGGCGTGATCCTTTCTGCAGACAGTAGCTGATGATACTTAATCTTCTGTTTTATGTGCTCTGTCACATTCTGTGACAATCAGTCTTTGTTACAGATTCCTGTAACTCAACCTACTTTGATCAAACTCTGATCAGTCTGTCTAAACAAACGTGATTAGTCTGTTTTCAACACATGAGTCTGTCTAAACAAACGTGATCAGCTTTTTCAAAAACTAATAAGCATGTTTACCTTGTATTACTTAGTATCTTCACTAATTAAATATGTAATCAGCCTGCTTACACATCTATACTTAGCTGTATTAATTGTAACAGTATATTCATAAAGAGTTCTAATATGTTTCATAGAAATAAAACTGTATGGTTCAGTAAAACTACTAGTTTAATTTACTGATTGCATCATATTATACCACATCATATTGTGTCACTGTAATCAATTAGAAATTGTTCTATAAACTTTGCGTTATTGATCAGTGTTTAATGTGGAGTATGTCTTCCAATACTAAAAAGGAACCTGCTGCTGTAGAACAGCCCCTGGCAGGAACTCAAATGTTGCACCCCACCGTCCACACCCATGGCGAACGCCTGGAAAAATTTGTTGGCTCAGAATTTAAACGCTGGCAGCAAAAGATGCTTTTCTACCTGACGACACTGAACCTGTCAAAGTTCCTGAACTAAACAACCCCTATCTTGAAAGAAGGGAATCAGACCAAACCACCGTGGCTGCTGTCGAGTCATGGAAGCACTCCGAATTTCTTTGCAAACTGTATTTTAAATAGACTGGATAACTCGTTATACGATGTATATAGCCCATTTAAGACGGCAAAAGAACTTTGGGAATCTTTAGAAAAGAAATACAAAACCGAGGACGCCAGCTCGATGTAACTCGTAGTTGCTAGGTTTCTAGAGTTTTGTATGATAGATTCTAAAAGTGTAATGACACAGGTTCAGCAACTCAAACGGATACTGCATGAGATAACGGCCGAAGGCATGATCATTTCTGAAGCATTCCAAGTCGCAGTAATGATCGAGAAGTTACCTCCCACTTGGAAGGACTTCAAGAAGTATCTCAAGCACAAGCGTAAGGACATGTCATTGGAGGACCTGATTCTCAGGTTAAGAATAGAGCAAAATAATCGGGTGGCCGACAAAAAGCAGCTCCGTCCCATTGAAGAGGCACATGTGGTGGAACAAGACTCCAAGAATGGCAAGTGTAAAAGCTCCAGTGAAGGGACGTCCAAACAACACAAGTAGTACAAGTTCAAAGGTAAATGTCTTAACTGCGACAAGAAAGGCCACAAAGCTGCCGAGTGCTGTGGAAATAAACGGGTCCGACACGAAGCCAACACTGTTGAGACTACATCAGCATGATATGCGTGGTCTCCGAAACCAACATGGTCAGCACATGTCGTTTATGGTACGTGGACACCGAGGCGACACGTCACATATGTTGTGATGCGAAGATGTTCGCTTCCTACTCAAAGGTGACGTCCAACGAGAAGCTGTTTATGGGAAACTCCTCCACCTCTGGCGTGGAAGGCCAAGGGCAAGTTACGTTGAAGATGACCGCGATCGGGGTGGTGCTTACCAATGTCCTCCATGTCCAGATATTAGGAAAAACCTAATCTGGTTCCCTTGTAATAATGCATGGGTTTAAGTTGGTCTTTGAGTCTGACAAGTTTGTACTTAGTAAGAGTGGGGTTTTTATGGGCAAGGGTTACCTCAATGAGGGCTTGTTCAAATACAATGTAATGGTGGTAACCGCACCCAATAATAGTATTATTAATAATACAGCAACTGCATCTTCTTCTTTGCTTGAGCACTCTAATATTTGGCA
Organism: Codonopsis lanceolata; assembly: GCA_013146195.2. Taxonomy (NCBI): domain Eukaryota; kingdom Viridiplantae; phylum Streptophyta; class Magnoliopsida; order Asterales; family Campanulaceae; genus Codonopsis; species Codonopsis lanceolata. Next base: position 84,995,351 of record CM028377.1, on the reverse strand, counting down.
CCTTAGATTAGGCCATGTTCACCATGAATCTATACGAAGATTAATGCAAATGGAATTAATTCTAATTGCACGAATAAATACTAAGGAAAAATGTCAAATATGCGTTGAGGTCAAACAAACAAGAACCTCTTTTCAAACAATACAACGTGATACTCGACCATTAGAGCTAGTTCATAGCGACATATGTGACTTTAAATCCATATAATCATGTTGTGGGAAAAATTACTTCATCACCTTTATTGATGATAGTACACGTTATTGTCATCTTTACTTGTTAAATAATAAAGATGAAGCGTTCAAAGAATTTAAAATGTACAAGAATGAAGTCGAGAATCAACTTGAGAAAAAGATAAAAAAAATTCTCAAATTTGATTGAAGAGGTGAATACGTACATCCTTTTAAGGACTTCTGTGCAACACATAGAATAATTCATCAAGTTACTCCTCCTTATACTCCACAATCCAATGGGATTATTTAAAGGAAAAATCGTACACTTAAAGAAATGATGAATTCATTATTAATTCAATCTGGCCTACCCGGCGAAATGTGGGGAGGCGGCGGGATATTGAGTTTCGAGAGGCCCATGGCCAAAAAAAGGGGAGGCCTTTTGTAAAAATGAAATCATTTAAAATATTGGGAAAAAGAAGAAAGTTTTAAACAAGAATTGAATTCAAGATCTCTGACAATCTACTAAGTATGTTAACCATTGAATCATCAATTCTATATTTTAGTAATCAACACATTATAACTTATATACAGTTCACAGACTAAAAAAAGTAACAAATTAAAACAAGTAACAACCCAGGATTTGAACCTAAAACCTTTATAGCTTAAATCATGAGCGCCTTAACCATCAGGTTAAAGGAATAAATTGTAAACCCTTTTGACACTTTAATATATATACTAAATATAAGGTAGTACCCAAATATTTGGTGACCTAAAAATTAGGGGCCCATGGCGGTAGCCCCTTCAGCCACTCCCAAGGGCCGGCCCTGGGAGGCGGTGCTCACAGCAAATTACTTGCTCAATAAGCTACCACACAAGAAATTGGAGCAAACTCCTTATGAATTATGGAATGGTCGAAAACCTTCCTACAAATTCATCAAAGTGTGGGGGTGTCTGGCCAAAGTAGCAACACCATTACCTAAAAAGGTAAAAATCGGTCAAAAAACCTTGGATTGTATCTTCATAGGATATGCAGCTCGGAGTAGTGCCTATAGGTTTTTAGTGCACAAGTCTGAAAATCCAAATATTGAAGTTAATACAATATTAGAATCAAGAAATGTCACATTTTTTGAAAACATATTTCCATTAAAAAATAATAATAATACTAATGGAAAATGCTCATTTCCTTGTAACACAAGCGAAAATGAGAACGAGGCCCCCACGGACATTGTCTCCGTGGACATCATCCAAGAAGACCGTCTAGTTGAACAGGATGATGAACCTAGAAGGAACAAACTGGCGAAAATAACTAAAACTTTTTGACCTGACTTTGTGACCACATTTATAGTGGACAATGAACCTCGAACGTTCAAAGAAGTAATGTCTACTCCAGAAGCTCCTCAATGGAAAAATGCCATTAATGGCGAAATATCTTCCATTATACAAAACCACACTTGGGAATTAGTTGACCTTCCCAGGGGTACAAACCATTGAAGTACGTAAATGGATTTTCAAGCGAAAATTAAAACCCGATGGCTCCATTGATAAGTATAAAGCACGGTTGGTCGCAAAAGGTTTAATAAAAAAAAAAAGGTGTTGATTATTTTAACACTTATGCCCCTGTAACTCGAATCATGTCGATTTGACTACTTATTGCATTTGTAGCTTTGCACGGTCTTGAAATACATCAAATGGATGTTAAGACTGCTTTCTTAAATGGGGAACTCGAAGAAGAAATCTATATGAATAAACCAGAATGGTTCATAGCTCCAAGAAATGAAAAGAAAGTATGTCGATTGGTCAAAACGTTGTACAGATTAAAGTAAACACCAAAACAATGACATAAACGTTTTGATGACGTAATACTTACAAATGAGTTCAAGATCAACGAATGTGACAAATGTGTGTAGGCCAAAAGTACATAACATGGTTACTATGTAGATTATCTCATCTCTATAACAATATGATCAAGGACACCAAGAAAATGTTGGCCACCAGGTTCAACATGAAAGATCTTAGGATAGCTGATGTCATCTTTGGTATTAAAATATCTAGAACATCCGAGGAAATCATACTATCACAATCTCATTACATCGAAATTCTTGGAGAAATTCGGAAGAATGGTCATAATAGTATTGCTCAAAACAGGTTAATCGATTGAGCAGTTAATAGTAATCACGGGCATGATCAATGGAAGCTATTATAAGAGTCCTTAGGTATCTTCGATACACTAAGGACTATGGAATACTATTCAGGTATCCGGCAGTAATAGAAGGTTACAATGATGCCAATTGGATATCCGATACTAACGAATCAAAATACACAAGTGGATTTGTATTTATACTTGGTGGTCATGCTATCGCATGGAAATCTTCCAAACAAACTTGCATTGCAAGATCTACAATGGAATCATAATTTATCGCTCTAGATAAAATAGCGGAAGAAGCCGAATGGTTACGAAACTTCCTAGAAAATATTCCGCCTAATGGTTCACAACCAAACATTTAGAAAATGCACCTATTGCGCCAAGCCACAATAGGAAGGGCACAAAACAATATGTATAATGGTAAATCTGCGACACAAGGCGCCACAATACCGTTAGGTAACTTCTCTCAAATGGAGTGATAACCATTGATTATATTCGATGAAAAGACAACCTAGTGGATCCACTAACTAAAGGTCTGTCTAGAGAGCAAGTATGCAGCTCATCGAAGGGAATGGGCCTCAAGCCTATCAAATAAAAGAATAATTTAGCGGAAAACCCCACCTAGCTGATTGGAGATCCCATGGTCTAGGTGCAAAGGGACAACCCAAGTAAATTAATCTCGAAGTTAACACTAAAGGATTTAACTCCTACCCATTCCTATGGTGAAATAGACTAGTGTTATCTGTCATGGTAAAGGATAAGCTTTGCTTTGTCATGGTGTAGGAGGGAAGACTTAGCTAAGTGCAGGTCCAAACACACGCGCGCAGGCCGGCCTTTCGGCTTGGTTGGCTAGAACCTTGTCTTTTTGGTGGAATTTGAGACAAGAAGGCCGGAGGAAAAGGTCGTACAATAGAAAGAGAGAGAAAAACGGGTTAAAATATGATGGGGTTAGTTTCAATTAGACATTGCAATTTTAAGAAATAATAGCCAAAACTTGTTGCAATTTGAGCGCCTTTTTTCCCTCCTATTTTTTTCGCAAGATGGACGCGCACTCATGTTGGTGTCTCGGTTGCAAACGTTACACAATTTTCACATTACAACTAAATTCCATTTTGTTGCAATATTCTCGTGGCAATTGCCTGTTTTTCTTGTATTGCTATTTCAATACATCCGACCGTCACGTCATAAATGTTTTCCATTGCATGACAAAGACGATCTGCATCGTAAAAATGTTTTAAACTCAAAATTTTCCCCTGCTGTGATTGTTCAGAAATTGGAAGTCTATTCTTGTCAAAAAGACAAAAACATTCGTTTACTTGTAAACTCCGTCATTAAGAGGCTCTGTAGACGTACACCCGAATTTCGTACCCCTATATTGCAATGTTCTATAAAATATAATTACAAATTAAATGGACTAATGAACGTTACATTCATTACATTTTAGGGGAGCCATGACTTAACGAAAACTAGCCAACTTGAAAGGGTGGAAAGTGAAAGAAAAGTCCAAAGGAGAATGGTCGGGGTGCCGCACCACCATGGCTTGGTGCCATGCCCTTCTGCCTTATTTGAACTTCATTCTCCTATCATGCACAACTCATGTTTTACACTGACTTCTCTGGTTTCCCTTCTGCCGGTTGCCCACTGCTCTCCTTGCTTTCTCTATTCTCTCTACTCTCAATCCCTCTCTCTTTTAAGGCAAACCCAGCAACAAACACACACCCACCCACCTCCACACGTAGCAAATAAATGCTTCCACAACACACACAGTCGTTACGCTGCCCAAATCCCTACACCCCCATCACACAAACACAATCGTTACGTTGCCCAAACTCAAACAAAATTTACAACAAATACTGTCGTTACGCTGCCAAAATTTTGCCAAAACACACTCACATACACATTCATACTGTCGTTATGTCCCCATAGTTTATTATATGTACATATTATTATAGTTAGTTTTCCTTTTCCATTCAAAGTTTTAGTATAAGGAAGTTATAGCGTTTCTCTATCCAGTTAATTTATTTTGTTTATGTAAGTTTTATTGTTAGTGTAGTTTTATTTTCATAAACTTGTTTATAAAATAGTCGTTATTATACCCTAGTGTTGTTATTTTAACCGTCTTTTACTTTCACTTTGTTTAAATAAGTATAATGCAAATCTTTTTTTATCATATATATATATATATATATATATATATATATATATATATATATATATATATATATACATACATACGTATACATATATATGTTTTTCTATACTAAATATATATAAAATAAACATTTTTAGCAAAACCAACTTTTGAGACTGAATGGACGAGTTGAGTGCCTAACCCCTTCCCAACTCGTAACTTATCCCCCGAACCACATTTTATGGTATTTTTGGTTTTTTTCTGTTTAACCTTAAAATAGATGTGTCGACTCAGTATCAAAGGAAGAACGACGAGAGAAAGAGGGGTCGTGAGGATGATTCTGACAGAAATCATGGTAACCATCACGATGGAAATGACTATGGAGATAAGAGAAGGAACACAGAGAACAACAATAATAGAGGGACCAACCAGCCAAACGTGAATTATTATCAGAATCAAAATTTGGATCAGAATCTCTATAATAACACTGCGTGTACCAAGTGTGGTGGAAAGCATAGGACAGATGCTTGTTATTGGATTACGGGAGCATGCTTTAACTGTGGTAAGATGGAGCATAAGATCAAGGATTGCCCTGAGCCACTAAAGGAAAACTTTGTGCGAGGAACGGGAAGTGACGATAAAGCAAAAACGAAAGTTCAGGGAAGAATTTTTGCAATGAATGTCAGGGATGCTAGAGCAACAAGTGATGAGGTGACAGGTACCATGCAACTTTATCTTTGTGACGATTAAGTTTTTATTGATCCTAGTGTTTCATACTCAACCATGTTATCTCAACTGCACAACTTAGATTCTTACCCAGAACTTATACTTTGATTTAGTTATAGACACAACGACCAAGGGGTACATTTTGGTTACACCAGTATTTGATCTTACCCTTTGAGTTGGGAGTGGAGGATGCCTATCGATTTGGTTCTACTACACATTTATGAATTTGACATAATTTTTGGAATGGTCTGGTTTTTGCTTTTAGGACGTTCGGGTCGTTAGAGACACTGAGTTTCTGGTAGTGACGTTTGGACTTACAAAGATCCTAGCTACATTAAAGGATTTAATGAATTAATCTTTATAAGAGTTTCTCGATCGATATGTGACCGGGTTCACTATGATATGTTGGTCTATTTCGAGTTTTGAGAGGAACGTGAATCAATATCTATGGAGTTTTGGACATGAATAAGGAGTTTCTTTTGGTAGAATAGTAAGGTGCTCGTTTAAAAGTGTTCGAGGAGAACTTAGGTTATGATTTAGAGAAAACTTATGGTTTTAGTCCTTTTATTTTTATTTGTGGATGTCTTAATAGTACTAGGTTGGCAATAAGTGTTAATTTCATTTCGTGCTACACCTTAGACTTTGGATCGACTCAACTCAAGGTATTAAAGAGTTGGAAAGTGGAAGGTTGTTAAGAGATCTTTGTGTTCCCAATAATGAGTTATCGTTTCATACATCAGACAACATTCGTGCTAGTAAAAAGTTAGAGTGCACAACAAGCATGATGGACAAGTTATGCGATTGTAGGCTTGGTAAATTTGAAGGACCAAATTTCTTGAAGGTGGGGAGAATATAATACCCTTAATATTCAAACTCATAAAATAAATAAAAATCATCATAAATTATTTGAGTTTTCTTGAAAATTGGAACTTTGTGATTTGTCCATTAGGCTGTAGGAGTCATTCAGAAAGAAAAATATGCAAATCATTAAATATTAGATTTGAGCTTCATTTGACGTATTTGTTGGTTTTGAGCTTCGATGGACGTATATATGTGACTAGATAATCTGCTTTGACTGAGATCTTAATCGGGTTTATCAGACTAATTGAAAGTACACCGTTTGGGAAGTCAAGAAAGGGATGCGAGAAAAGTACCTGGACTTTGTTTGAGTAGATGCATAAGTTTAGGGACTAAACTTCTTTTAAGGGGGTGAGAGTGTAATATGCCAATAATTTCAGCTAAAATATTAATTTTTGTTAATTAAATTATAATTGTTTTGGACCTATATAATTAATGTTATAATTATTTGAGTTAAATTAATGGTTTGGACCTATTAAGTAACTACTTAAATTGGTTTGGGCTTGGCCCACTTGTGACTAGGTTTAATTACAATTCCCTAATAATATTACCTAATTAAAAGATTGGTCTTGGCCCATTTAATGTTAGGGTTAGGAAACCTAATAGAGTTTCTTATATAAATATGGTTGAAAGGGAGGAAAAGAGAAGAATACACACAAAAAAATAAGAGAGAGAGAGAGAAGAGACGGGAGAGAGAGAAAGAGAGGAAGAGCCGACAGAGACGAAGAAAGTGTTGGTAAGTTTTTTTTTTCTCTTTTTGGTCAAAGATTATATTATGCCTATATATATAAACCTATGTGTACAATGTGTGTGTGTGTGTGTGTTTGTATATTCCAAACCACTTGCTTTTCTGTACTCTTTGCACTGTAAAAAAAATTAAGAAAACATGTAAATGGGTATTTGTATTGCAATGTCGTTAGATTCTTGTCTTGGTGAACTGATGATCAAAATGCACTATTGGGAAACATGAGCAATGGAGACAATGCCCGTTTCGAACTATTCTTCAAGTGAAACCGATCCTAGTTTTATTGGAGTTGTTGGAGCATGGAGTAATAATAAGATGCTGAATAAATAAAAATAAAAAGAATCAAGGAAGCAACCTTGTGTGTGTGTCAGAAGTGGGGGTGTGGGCAGTACACTGCCACTAGCTATTTGTGTGTGTACCGTGTGTGTGTAGAGTGTGTGTGTTAGTTTAGTTTTATTATTTATTTATTTACTTATTGATTTTCAAAACCTAAAATAACAACAATTACTAATTATACATATATTTTTGAAGGACAACATTGTTAGTATGTAACTTGGAGTTTTGGTGAATGAAATTTACAATGTTTTAATAGGAGTATCTTATAGTATCAACAAGTATAAAGAAAATCTATATTTATATTTTAATACATTTGGTGTGTAAGTTAATATTAAGTTAATATTAAGTGTGTGTGTTATTGTGAGGATTAGATTTTATTATTAATTAGAATATTTATTTACTTGCTATTTTGTAATTTTAGAATCGGACAAGCGGGCTTCGACCAATCATCTACGATAAGCAATTTAGGTAAGGGGTTATACCTCTTTTAGGTCTCTAATTTTATGTACCGCTTGTTAGGTTCTCATTATATTCCTTGATTACTTAATTATACGCCGACTTTAAATCGGCATTTGAATTCGAACTCCGACACTCCCTTCGAACTCATAATTTGATTATTTCTATTCTCACATGATTATTGAATTTCATGTGAGATACCTTTGATATGAAAAGTAACTTGGATGCTTGAATTTTGTAAAATTATTTGTTTACTTGAAATTTCTACTATGATCACTAAGTTGAATTATGAAACTATGAATTATGAAACTATGATTTATATGCTTATGAAAGCCAGGAACTAGATATACTAATATCTTGAATCTATGAACTATATCTATGAACTATGAACTATGTTATGAATTTTATAAAGAAAATCTATATTTATATTTTAATCGATTTCATTTGAACGATTCTTGGATTCTTGTACTTATCGAAATTTGATTCATCGTTTCAATTTAAGAATTTTAATATTACCGGATTGTGTACTCGTTTAGAATATAAGTTAATTGTATTGAATTAGATTTAGTATTTAATTATGATTTGGTATTTAATTATGGAACGTATAGAAATTAATTAGTAGAATAATGAATTAGTTAGTGACGAGGACAAGGATTTGAGTGGGGAGATTGTTCAATCCCACACGTAGATGTGAGACTTGTGTTTGATTTAAGGTAGCCAATCGACAAGCGGGCTTAGGGCGTGGTGTGTTGACCGATCGAAGTAACCGATCTTGAATGCAAATGCTTCATCTTTGCAATCGAAGTAAATATTTAGCAGAAATGATAGATAGGGGGCACAAGACGACTTTAAACCGTCCGAACGACACTATTACTCAAGGTTCATGAGAGGAACCATTGTATCAAGCCGAATGATATTATTTAAAGACTTTGTAGTCTTTCAAGACATAAATAATAATATTAAGGGTTGGGGTAATGTCAATGTCCCCTCCAACCACTAATAAAAATTAGAACAAGGAATGTTTTTTTTTTTAAGAAACAGGGACGGCACCCTGCTAGATTTTATTAATATGGAAAAAATAGGAACAAACTTGAGGGGACAACCAGCCTTGCCCTTATATATGGGAGGATGGAGGAGCCTGACCTCGAAAGAGAAATACAAATCAAACTGAACAAAAATAAAAGCCTAAAATTAAGACTTCCTATGCCGAATATAAGGAGTGTCATTTTTGTCCAAGATAATAGAGCCACGAATACGACTAGGCTAGTCACGAACATTAAGAAAATGAGTCGAGGATAAAGAATCACATCCATGATTAGCCAGCTGATCAGCAACGCTATTAGATTCCCTATAACAGTGACGGATATCAAGGGCAAGCTCTCTTTGAATGGCCTTGATGCGATGAAGAGTGGACCAACATTTCCAAGGGAAAGAGTGATCGGCAGTGAGACAACCAACTAGAACTTTGGAGTCCAGCTCAACTATAGCTCCATTAAAACCTGCTCTTTTAAGCCATTGGACACCCTCAAGAAAGGCTAGAGCTTCTGCAATAGTATTGGTAGAGGAAGCATAGAACGTGGAAAAAGCATACAAGAAATCACCAGAAGAATTACGGATGATACCACCACGCCCACTAATGCCTGGATTGCCACGAGAGGCCCCATCAGTGTTGAGCTTAACCAGAGAAGACGGGGGACGAATCCAACGTATAATCTGGATCCGAGAGTTATCCACAGGGACAAGCTTTGGCCGAGAAACATGGGCGTCCATAACTGCCAAAAGATCTTTACGGATAGCCACAATTAAAGCCGAGGAAGAGAGACCATGACCTTCAAAAAAGAAGGAATTTATGTTCTTCCATAGATGCCACAAAATGAGAGAAGGGAGAACAATATAGGCCAGAGATTGCTTGTGAAGAAGCCACCAAGAAAGACAGATTTGAGCAATGGAGAATGAGCATAACTTGACATTATATTAAGAACTGAACGTGGTCCAGATGCATTCGACAGAGAGCGAATGTAGGAAGACATGAGAGAAAGTTTCTTGGTTACCCGAGGTGCAACAATAACACCTAGAAGCCATCTGAAATCCCCGATGAACAAGAGCTTCGTCAACAGGAAGCTTACGATTAAAAAGACGCCACATAAAAACACTTATATGATTCGGAAGATTTCGATGCCAATAGAATTTAGGAGTCAACAGCTTTGGATGAGAGACCCGAATATGCTGCCAAGCTGACGAAATCGAGAAGCGGCCTGAAGAAGAAAGAATCCAACATGGAGTGTCGGAACAGTCCTGAATATAGCAGTTCTGGGACTGAATACAAGAAATATCTGATGAAGATAAACAGGCCGCAATTGCTGGATTTAAAGTAGAATCATCCAAGAAGAGCTCACGAACCGAGGAAACAAGGAGCTGATCGGGTCTTGAAATAAGACCTCCATCCAGCCATTTATCATACCAGGGAGAACATTTTCCTTTGCCTACAAGCCACTGTAAATGATCTTCAACAAACGGGCGGATGGCAAGCAAACGACACCATATATGAGAACCTTTTGAAGGAGCCTGAACTGGATGCAGATGATGACAATATTTAGCCAAAAGAAATCTGGACCAAAGAGTAGTTTGAGTACGGAAGCGCCACCAAATACTTGCTGCAAAGGCACGGGACATGTCTTGTAAAGACCGAATTCCAGCCCCACCTTCTGAAATGGGGGAGCAAACTTGGGTCCAAGAAATCCAATGGAGACGCTGATGATGATCCACTTGGCCCCAAAATAAATTAGCCAACATACGTTCCACCAAATGAAGAACAGATTTGGGGGGATCAAGAGCGGCAAGCTGATAGGCTGTGATGGAATGAAGAACGGAGTTGATGAGGGTGATCCTTCCAGCAGCAGAAAGAAAAGGACTAACCCACGAGTCTATTCGAGAACGAATTTTCAGAATGAGAGGATCAAAATATCGTTTCAACTTGCGACCACAAAATAAAGGACATCCCAAATAGATTAAAGGGAAATCTTTCCGAGCATATCCTAAGCAGGAAGCAATAGACTGAATACGGGCTGAAGGCATCTTGGCAGAAACCGTGAAACTACATTTGTTGTAATTAATAGCTTGCCCCGATATCTGCTCATAATCAGATAGAAGTTTATGATGTTTGGAGAGGGATTGGGAGCTTCCATTACAAAAAAATGATGATATCATCCGCAAACGATAAATGGGAGATTATCGGGCAGCCACTTGAAGAGGAATATGCCACTCGAGAATTAGAAGAGTGCAACTCATTAAGGCTACGGCTGAGGACTTCTGCAGCAAGAATAAAAAGAGCGGGAGAAATAGGGTCACCTTGACGAAGCCCTCGAGAAGAATGAAAGAAGCCCGATGGAGATCCATTAACTAGCACCGAGAACTAGTTTTCGGATATGAGCCTCCAAATCATATCTATAAAGGTCTCACAAAAACCAAAACGACGAAGAACCTTTATAAGATAAAACCAGTCAACTCTATCGAAAGCCTTGGACATATCCAGCTTCAAAATAATATTAGATCCCGCAACTTTCTTGTTCAAGTTTGTCATTAATTCTTGTGCCAGAAGAATGTTGTCTTGAATGATACGCCCTTTAACAAATCCACTTTGGTTAAGAGAGATGAGATGTGGGAGAATCTCGGCAAGCAGTGGCTAGAAGTGGCTTAGAGAGCACCTTATTATTAGAGAGTTGCACCTTATTATTAAAGTTGATAGTGTCCGAAATCGCCAAAAGATGTAGGATTATCCATCTTGGGAATAGATTATCCATCTTGGGACAATAGAGACAATAAGTACTTGTGCGAGGAAGAGAAAATCCATAAAAGAATTCCAAGATAGCAGCATGAAGATCAGATCCAATAATATCCCAACAATGGGAAAAAAATAATCCAGAAAAGCCATCCGGACCCGCTGCACTATCACCATTTAACGAGAAAACAGCAGGCTTAACCTCTTCTAAGGTAGGGTTAGCAGTAAGAGAATGGTTCATGACATCTGTGACGAGAGAAGGAATAGATAAAATCCTGTCATTATTCGTCGCGGGAATAGCCTGAAGTTGAGATTTAAAATGAGTCACAGCCTGATCCCGAATAGCTGCGTCACTAGAAATAATTTGCCCATCAGCACCAGAGATAGAGTGAATGTGAAGCTTCCTGCGAGTCTGCTTAACTGAAGCATGAAATAATTTAGTGTTGCCCTCTCCTTCTTTAATCCATTTAAATTTGGCCTTTTGACGCCAATAAAGCTCTTCATTTTTAAGAGCACGTTTAAGATTTGCATGAGCTTGAGTCAAAGAAGCTCTATCCACGGAGGATCTGGAAGATTCAAAAAGAAATTCCAAACGTTGAACTTCATCTTCCGCCTTCTTAATATTAGAAAAAATATCACCAAAAATATCTCGATTCCATGCCTTAAGCGCTTGTCTACAAAGAGAGAGTTTTTTTGCAAAAACATACATAGGTCTGCCCGGAATAACTTGCTGCCAAATGTTCTGAATAAGATGAAGGAAAGAATGATGAGTAGTCCACACATTTAAAAACCGAAAGGAAGAAGAATGTGTAGTGGCTGCCAAAATAATCTGGACTAATAAAGGCGCATGATCGGCAGTGCGGCTCAAATGGCGAACGAAGTATCGTGAAATAATTCTTTGCCCAGAAGTGTTACATAACATTCGGTCAATACGCTCAAAAATAGAAGCCTTACCATCAGGAATTCCACCAAGTATAGTTGCTTTGAATAGCCAAGATCTAGAAGACCAGAAGTGGAAATACAAGAGTGGAAGTCCATTGCCCCAGATCGGTCCCAGCCATTTCCACCAAGTTTTTCTTCAGGAGAAAGAATAATGTTAAAGTCTCCGCCAATCAACCAAGGAGAGGAGCCAATTGTGGAACTCAAGTCGACAATATCAGACCATAAATCCCTGCGAATAATATCATCACAGCTAGCATAAACACATGAAATATAAACTGATGAAGGCCATTTGAAATGTTTAACTTGGACCGTAAGATGTTGATCAGTGTCATGCAGAATATTACAAGTGAAGGTAGATTTTACAAAAAGCCAAATGCATCCTCGAGTATTCGAAAAACATAATCTGAATTTTAATTTCCTGGCAATGCGAAGAATGTGACTGGCAGCAATTTTCGGCTCAAAAACAGCAAGAAACGTAATATTATGAAGCTTTATGAGTCTTTTAAGACGGCCAATAGAAGGGTCGTTACCAATGCCCCGGATATTCCAAAAAATGAGGTTAACAGCCATGAGGAGTAGAAGAAGAAGTCGAGTTTTGGATCTTGTCTTCATTCTTTGGAGCAGAACTTTATGTTTGGCATTGGTGTTGCGCTTTGGAGGGGGAAGAGAAGAATCGAGATTGAGTTGATCCATAATCTTTGGACTAAGAACTTCAGCCTGATTAAGATTCTCGTCATTATTTTCCATATTGGTATTGAGTTCCATGTCCTCCGAAACAATATTTGAATCATCCACCATGTCATCATCTTCAACATCAATATGTTCGCTGAGGGCAGCAAATCTATTGGGCGAAATAATGGGTTCTACCAGATCTTCAGATGTAACTTTAGCTGTGGGTTGAGGGGACGATCCAGGATCATTCTCAACATCAATGCAAGTATTAATTGGGCTTTGAACAGAAGTAGTAGCCGCATCTAAAATGGGATTAGCCAAATGAGAGGGAGAAGAACAACCAACAAAATTTTCATTACATGCGGTACCTTTAGAGGGAGGGGCTGATGTCGAAGGCTGATCAGCGTTGACATCATTAGTGTTGTGATCACTTTGGGCAGCAGTGGTTGCTTCAGGAACAGATGTCGTGGCGGGCAAGTTAACGGATTTCTTAGGAACCCATTGAGTAGTAGAAGGGGGAGGAGGGGCGGAAGCAGTAGGTACTGGAGTAGGTACCGAAGGAGGGGTTTTCATCTTGCATTGAAGTTCCGAATGTCCTTGACGAAGGCAATGAGCACAGTAAAGAGGGGCGTTTTCTGCTTCAATAGATTGCCAAAAGCTTGGATAGAGAGAGCCACAATCTATCCAGATTCTGTGAGGGATTGGCTTAGAGAGATCGATTTCCACACAAACCCTAGCCACACTTGGACGTGTAAGGTTTGTTGTGGGTTGATCGAGCATTAACGGTCGATCAAAAAGCGAAGCTATAGAAAAGAGAGTTGTTTTGTTAAAGAGATGAATGGGCAGACCCTGAAGCGAAAACCAAACTGGGGCAATAGGGCTTTCCACATCTGGCCTAAAATCTGGGGACCATTTAAAGACTCTCATAGGATAACGGCCAAGGTACCATTGGTCCTTGATCCATAAACGCTGAAAATCCTCGTCATGGAAGACTTGGATGAGGATGTGCTTAGCATCGAGGTGACCAACAGTGAAAGCTGCTTTCAGCCCAAATGTATGAAATTGTTTCCGAATAGATTCCAATGAAGGCCTTCCATGCGAGAACTTGCCGATGAGAGTGTGCTGGAAGGGCTTGGCTAAGGCTTCAATAATCTCGGCAGTAAGTTTAAGAGAGGGCTCGCCTTTATATGAAGAAGGAGGTATTTGAAAAGCAATGGGTTTAAGGGTTGGGGGAGAGGAAGAAAGGGCAGCGGCGAAGGATTTTGGAGGGCTGTAGGGGGATCCGGTGGGGCTGGAGGTGGATCCACCATGGCAGTAGAGTGCGGCAAAGAGAATTCCTTAAGATCGCACCTTTAGTGCGTGTAGAAGTAGGTGTTAGGGTTTTTAAAATTTCCGATACCGTAGAACAAGGAATGTTAAAAAAATAATAAATAAATCAAAGAAGCTGTAAAGAAAATGAGTTTATTGTACCCAACATGAAACTGCTGGAGTGTGGCTTCTCCTATTATATACTCAAAGCACAAGAACAAATAAGATTGTGATCTGTACAAAGAAGATGAAAAGTCCCAAACTAACAGACTAACCTACCACTATTGACCATTTTACAAGAACAAGAAAAACACCAAGATACAGATTGGATATAGATTCCATCACTCCCCCTCTAGTTGGCTCGTGGAGGTTCCAACGCCCAACTTGTTAACGAGGAATCAGACTCGTTCAGCTCCTAGAGGCTTGTTGAATATATCAGCCACTTGATTCGTTGTTGTGATATGTTGTGGCACAATTTCATGAGACTCTACTCTTTCTCGAACAAAAAAACAGTTCATTTCAACATGTTTCGTGTGCTCATGAAAGACAATATGGTTATTGGCAATGCGTCGTGCTGCTTGGTTGTCGCAAAATAGAGGTGTGCCTTTGTGTTGAGTAGCCTCGAGGTTGGCCAATAACCAACGTAACCATATGATTTCGCTAGCTGTAGTTGACATGGCCCTATATTCTACTTCTACGGAGGAGCAAGAGAAAACAAATTGTTTCTTCGTGCACCAAGAGATTGGTGCACCACCAAGTGACATAAATTATCGTCGAAGTATGCCTCAAGATTTAAACAAACGCTTACTGGAAGGAACAAACCTTGTCCTGGCATTGATTTTAAGTAACGAAGAATGCGGATTACTACATCCATATGCATGCGACGAGGATTCGACATGAACTGACTCAGGGTATTTACAGCAAAAGCAATATCAGGACGTGTCACAGTTAAGTATAAGAGTCTTCCAATCAGGCGACGATATTGGACTATCATTAATAGTCTTCGAGAAGGCTGGAGGAAGAGGTCGCACGAGAGAAAGAGAGAGAAAGACGCGCCAAAATCTGATGGGGTTTTTCTTTAGTTTAGTCCAGGTTAGGTTTTCTATTGCAAAGTGAAGACAATAAGACGTAGTTTCAATAAGAGATATCAGTTTTAAGAAATAATAGCGAAAACTTGTTGCAAAATTATTGCAATTTGAGCGCCTTTCTTCCCTCCTTTTTTTTTTTTTTTTTGCAAAATGGACGCGTACTCATATTGGTGTCCTGGTTACAAACATTGCACAATTTTCACATTGCAACTAAATTACATTTTGTTGCAATATTCTGTTGCAATTGCCTTGTTTTCTTGTAGTGCTATTTCAATACATCCGACCGTCACTTCATAAAATGTTTACATTGCATGGTAAAGACGATATGCATCGCAAAAATGTTTTAAACTCAAAATTTTCTCCTGTTGTGCTTGTTTAGAAATTGGAAGTCTATTCTTGACAAAATCATTCGTTTACTTGTAAACTCCGTCATTGAGAGGCTCTGTAGATACCCCAATTTCGTACCCTTATATTGCAATGTCCTAGAAAATATAATTACAAATTAAATGTACTAATGAACATTACTTTCGTTACATTTTAGGGGAGATAGGACTTAACGAAAATTAGCCAAGGTTCAGAAGTAGAGAAGATGACATGGAAGGATGGAAAGTGAAATAAAAATACAAAGGAAAATGGTTGGGGCACCGCGCCCCAATGGCCTGGTGCCACGACCTCCTCTGTGGTGCCACGCCCTTCCGCCTTATTTGATCTTCAGTCTCCTATCATGCACACATCATGTTTTACAGTGACTTCTCTGGTTTCCCTTCTGCCGATTGCCCACTGCTCTCCCTGCTTTCTCTATTCTCTCTACTCTCAGTTGACTGAAATCAAGCTAGAGAAGCTTCAAATCCGAGAGTGAGGATTGTTAGACGGCGTGTGGTGTTGCTGTCGAAAGGAGGTGGTGGAATTTGAGAAGAGAAGGCCGGAGGAAGAGGTCGCACAAGAGAAAGAGAGAGAAAGACGGGCCAAAATCTGATGGGGTTTTTCTTTAATTTTGTCCAGGTTAGGTTTTCTATTGCAAAGTGAATACAATAAGATGTAGTTTCAATCAGACTTTGCAATTTTAAGAAATAATAGCCAAAACTTGTTGCAATTTGAGCGCCTTTCTTCCGTCATTTTTTTTCGCAAGATGGACGCGCGCTCATATTGGTGTCCCAGTTACAAACATTACACAATTTTCACATTACAACTAAATTCCATTTTGTTGCAATATTCTGTTGCAATTGTCCTATTTTTTCTTGTAGTGCTATTTCAATACATCCGACCATCACTTCATAAAATGTTTTCCATTGCATGACAAAGACGATCTGCATCGTAAAAATGATTTAAACTCAAAATTTTCCCCTGCTGTGCTTGTTCAGAAATTGGAAATCTATTCTTGTCAAAAAGACAAAAACATTTGTTTACTTGTAAACTTCGTCATTGAGAGGTTCTGTAGACACCCCAATTTCGTACCCCTATATTGCAATGTCCTATAAAATATAATTACAAATTAAATGGACTAATGAAGGTTACATTCGTTACATTTTAGGGGAGCCATGACTTAACGAAAATTAGCCAAGGTTCAGAAGTACAAAAAATGACATGGAAGGGTGGAAAGTGAAAGAAAAATACAAAGGAAAATGGTCGGGGCACCGCACCCCCATGGCCTGGTGCCACATCCTTTTTTGTGGTGCCACGCCCTTCCGCCTTATTATATCTTCAGTCTCCTGTCATGCATACATCATGTTTTACACTGACTTCTCCGGTTTCCCTTTCTTGGTTGCTCATTGCTCTCTCTATTCTCTCTTTGCTTTCTCTATTCTATCTACTCTCAGGCCCTCTCTCTTTCTAGGCAAACCCAGCAACAAACACACACCCACCCACCTGCACACGTAGCAAACACACACTCCCACAACACACAGTCGTTATGTTGCCCAAATCCCTACACTCCCATGACACAAACACAGTCGTTACACTGCCCAAACACACGCAAAATTTACAACAAATACTGCCGTTACGTTGCCGAAATTTTGCCAAAACACACTCACATACACATTCATAGTGCAACAATAATATCAAAAGGATTTCTCTCTCGGGAGGACAGATGAAGCACACAAAGCGTAGCCGTACCGGGTTCAGATACTCTCGCTTTAAGAATAGGTCTCGACCTATTATTATTATGTCCACATAGTTGATTTTATAATATGTAAATAAAATATAGATTTTTACACTTTGTGGGTCTATCAATATTTTATTGTCCGTACATATTATTATAGTTAGTTTTCCTTTTCCGTTTAAATTTGTAGTATAAAGAAGTTATAGCGTTTCTCTCTCCAGTTATTTAATTTTGTTTATGTACGTTTTATTGTTAGTCTAGTTTTATTTTCGTAAACTTATTTATAAAATAGTCGTTAAATAAGTATAATGTGAGTCTTTTTTTATCATATATATATATATATATATATATATATATATATATATATATATATATATGTTTTTCTATACTAAATGTATATAAAATTAACTTTTTTAGGAAAACCCACTTTTGAGACTGAAAGGACGAGTTTGGTGCCTAATCACTTCCCATCTCGTAACCCCCGAATCCACATTTTATGGTATTTTTTGTTTTTCTATGTTTAATCTTAAAATAGAGGTGTCGACTCAGTATAAAACTTTTTTAAAGTCCACAACGAGGTCAAGCGCACCACGCGCCTAAGTTTTGAAACCACTCGTATCTCACTTGAGGGGAGGTTCGAAACGGGGTTCTCACAGTACCCAATTTCATAACAACATGTTTGAATTCCAAATTGTACTAAGATCAGCCAACATACATGATATTATTGAAGTTGTTTTCTTCCAAGATTTTCTATATTGTCCATTTGCTTGTCCAACAGATTACCGCCGACGCCATTGATGTTAAATTCAAGTGCAATAGACTTCATAGTTAGACTTACGATGACGCCATTGATGTTTTACCAATATATTCCATATATTCAAGATATAATGTTTTCAAATTAAAGGATAATCAAGTATACCCATCAAATATATGATGTGAAAATATTAGTTTTTTGATTTAATGAATTATTATCAATATTAAATGTTATATCTTATCATGCTATGCAGATGTAGACAAGAAACATGAACTGAAGGTGTATTGAGCAACAAAATTATACCTTACTCATACGCTCAAGATATCAAAGTCTACCGACTAAAGGAAGTGAAATCTATCCATCAACTATATGACTTAAGTCTATCAATGTAATGAGTCATTACGAATGTCTAAAGTTTATCTTATCAATCAACCTGGACGTAGACAACAGACATGGGCACTTTTTCCCTTTTGGTAAACTGAAACATAGCAAAGGTGCATGAAATGTAAAGGCCAAGTCCTCAAGCTAAAGTTTATCTTATCAATGCAACCAAATTTTCATATCAAGATTAAAGATACTTTTAATGTTTAAGTGACTCCAAGAAACGTTTAAATGACTCAAAGTATTGAAGTTTAAATACCTTAATTCATGTGTATTTGATTAGATTTGAACCGCTACTTGCGAAAACATTTCAGGGAACTAATGGCAAAAAACGTCAAACAATGGAATGAACTTGCAAGTATAAATGGGTCATATTGACCAAATATGTGAAAGTTGAATGGAGGTTTATCAACGTAGAATGAACTCATACTTAAATACTTTATTACTTCATATGATCATGTAATCTTGCAAGTAGATAACTATGTGAACCGTAGGAATAATAGCAAACATGACATATTGAGAACAATAAATTTACATTAGTATTAATATTACAATATTAAACTCTCAGAAAAAGAACATTATGGTATTGCCTCGAAGATTACATCATTAGTTTTTGGTTCACAGAGATGTAGTATGTCAATCAAAAACTTGCAGAAAGAAGGGCCTCAATGTCCATGCATCTCATGTTTTCTTCAGAGCTTCTTTTGAAAGAATTCTATAAAATTATATACCACACTTTGAGGACAATTGTGGTCGTCATAAATACTTTCGTGATTGGCATGAAACAACGTGCTTTCAAGCTCTCCTTTGTAGTTCCTCCTACGTCCTTAACTAAAGCCAATGACTTCATGATAGCCTAGCTTTTCACTCTCCATAGAGTCTACCAAATCCAGCAGTTATTGAGATCTACTGGCTCCCCTAAAAACTTACTTTTACCTTGGCCTTCAATAATTTGGATTGACCACCCAATGAATCTGCATATTATTTGGCGCAAAAACAATATTAGACCACAAACCAAAAGATACAATGATTCATAACAGTTTATTTACTTAGAGCTTCTTTGGTAAAAAATTCTCATTCGACATCTTTGCTTATCATTCAACCTATAAATGAGAAGAGAAATACACTTGAAATTTTGCTACTTTTGTGAGGCAAGAAATGTTTCCAAAAATTGGGTCGAAGATAGGAACACAAAAATGTATTTTTCTTTGAAAACATTAATGAGGTTTCAAATCTGATACTTTCATGCATTGATGAAAAAACGTATTTTGTTTAAGCAACGGATTTATGAGAACAAAAATAACAAGGAATAGAATATTTGTTATGTTTTTAATGCTTATAGAAGTATCAAGTTATTGATAGTGGTTGGCCTTCCCAAAGTCCTCTTCATCTTATTTAAGTAATTCATAAATGTAAGTCATGTATATATATCCATGTACTGTATTACCTGTAATGTGAGGTTTTAATATAATGACTGTAACCACCCGAGTCCGATAGCCCGGTCTCCGCTACGAGTAAATCGGCATCGCCAATTTGGCTTCAACACCATATTCTCCTTCTCTATAAGCTTTAACAGGAAGGAGTACTTGCGTTTTGATCTACAATTAGAAAGAAAGAAAAAACCTTATATTGACGATATAAACTGCAACGGGTATTCCAAATGAACCCTAGAAAGTTTGTTAATCGAACCTCTCATGCTTTCCTGGCTAAAAATACAAAGCAATATCATTCCGATCATGACAATCTTTCTGGAAAATCACAGGCCAAAAATCATGGCGAGGATACATCACAAACTGTAAGGCTCCATCAATCTGTTTCGTCAAGTCATTAGCTTTGCGAGAAATTTTGGTTGATGGATGAGTGGAAAATCCTTCATAATGTCTGACATTAGATTCAATGTCCACGACCTCAAAATTTCCTCTACAAACAGTAAATAACCAGCATAAATTGGTGCTTACATTATTATTTACATGTTCCTAAAAATTGAAATCAAAATAGATACAATATTTTCAAAATTATAATGATTCACATTTCAAAAGAACGAAAAAAACTGTTGGGATTAGGAATTGATGGAAAGATGGAAGACTTAATTTACTTAGTTGGACTTACTACCTCATTTCTTGAAATGCCACGAACAACGATCTAGCAATGTAATCTTTTGAGAAGTTCCGGCATTTTCCCCGCTCGAATACTAGTAACATACTGAAAATAGAAAAATTCTTCGATGAAAAGAAATAACCAACAAATCTAACAACAATGTTTTCTACACGGAAAAGACAAGCAACAGAAATTTTTTTTAAAAAAAGATTCTATAATTATTTTTTCTTAGACAAAAACAAAGTCAGATTTAAATTTGAAGTTCAAATATTGAAAATTGAAAAATTCACCGCATTAAAAAACAATCCTTGAAAATAAATCAACCCAAAAAAAATAGAAGAAAATACCTGCTGCGAAGATATATATAAATATATATAGGGAACTACAATAGCTATTGGAAATAACTAGAAAGAAGTACTAACAAGCAGATTTGATGATGGCCGGACATAGAGACACCAATCACAGTAACAGGAGAGATAGAGAGGGAGTGAGCAGTGGCGGCTCTAATCACTATTTTAAATAAAAATTGTGTTGCTAGTCTATGTATTTATAGGGCTAATCATATACATTTTCACGTGTTTGGTTTATGACTTGGAAAAAATTAAATACGTGCTTAAGGATATTTTTTTTTTTTTTTTTTTTTAAGGGAAGCAGGGCGGCACCTGCGAGAATTTATTAATTAAGGAAAAAGAATACAAACTTGAGGGGGACAACCAGCCTTACCCTTTGAACGGGGGGACAGAGGAGCCTAACCTCGAAAAAGAAATACATCTGATCAAAAAACTCAAGAAATACGAACATAAGGAGTTTTTCTAGCATCTAAAGTAATAAGACCTTTAATAACACGGGGGATGTCGAAATCCAGTGGAAAAAATTATGCACTGAGAGTCACAAGCCAAATTAGCAAGGCTATCTGCAACTTTATTAGCTTCCCTGAAACAATGCTTGAACAAATAACGACCTTGGATACGAAGCCGAAAAATGTCTCGGAATAAATAAGCATATTTCCAAGGATATTTATGATTCCCAATAATACTGTCATGAATAACCTTGGAATCAATTTCAATAAGAACATCTCGGTATCCTTTCTCATGAATCCAGAGAAGACCAGAGTGAAGGGCTCGCAACTCAGCCATCATGTTTGTACCATGACCATAATAATTGGAAAAAGCATAAATGCAATGGCCACTAGAATCCCGTAAAATACCACCACCTCCGCAAATACCCGGGTTGCCTCTGCTAGCCCCATCCGTATTCAACTTGAAACATCCGAAGGAAGGGCTCTCCCAGAAAACAGCCTGAATAGTTACTCTCTTACGCTGCCCATAAGAAATTTTAGATGTGATAGATAAATCTGAAATGTAATAATTTTCAGCTTGAAGAATGTCTCTGAGATCCGAATTAATGAAAGAGATCAAGGAGTGAACTGAATACTTAACTCCTTCAAAAACTGCACAGTTGCGAAATTTCCACATGTGCCAAAGAATAAGCGCAGGCACCAAGATAAAAATTATGGACTTGCGATGAAGCCACCAAGCAAAGCATCGTTGGGAGATAATGGCAGGGGAGGTAGGAACACCGAAGGTGGAGTGAAAGTGGTTCCAAACTCGAGAAGCTGTTTGGCTGGAAACAAAAACATGTTCAAAAGTCTCTATATAACCTGATGCACAGCAGCTACATTTAGAAGCCAATTTCAAACCTTTTCTCCAAAGACCCTCATCAATGGGAAGACGACAAAGGAAAAGCCGCCATAGAAAAACACTTATCTTCATGGGCAGAGATTTATGCCAGATAAAATCTGAAGAGAGTAATCTATGATGACCAGTGCGAACAATCGATAGAGCTGAACTTAAAGAGAAATCACCTTGAGAGTTGCCTTTCCAGCAAGCTCGATCCTCGTCTTCAGATAGAGAAATAAACTGGGAAGTAATGCTCTTGTCCAAGCTGATACGAGAGAGGGGCCACGAAAGTCTCGAACAGTTGAGATCGCAATCTGGCGGCTTGTCAAGAGAGAGATTATGAATCCAAAGATCAAACCAAGGGGAACATTCTCCCTTGCCAATGACCCAAAAAATATGAGGGGCTGTGTGATCTCTAGCTTTAAGCATCCTGCGCCATATGTGAGAACCTTTTGAGGAGACACAATTCGGGTGAAGACGGGAGCAATATCTGGCAGCAAGAAAAGAGGACCAAAGATTGGAAACAGTTCGGAATCTCCACCACAATTTCATACCGTAAGCTTGAATCAAATCTGCCATTGCGTTAATCCCTAGACCTCCTTCAGAAACAGGACGACAACAGGTTGCCCAAGAAATCCAGTGACTCTTATTTTTTCCTTCCAGCTGACCCCAAAAGAAATTAGAGAGAACCCTATCAATCATAGCCACAACTGAAGCGGGAGGATCGAGCGAAGCTATTTGATAGCTGGTGATAGAAATAAGAACATGCTTTATAAGAGTAATTCTGCCAGCAGCATCTAGGAAGGACCCCATCCAAGAATGAATTTTCTTCTGAAGCTTGATAAGAAGGGAATCAAAATAAGCCTTCTTCTTCCGACCACAGTAAAGAGGGCAACCAAGATAAATGATAGGAAGGGTGCCCTTTTGGAAATTCAAAACAGAATTCATAAGAGAACAACGATGAATATCCATTGATGGAGCAACATAATAAAAGCTCTTTGATCGATTAACAAGCTGACCAGAGGCTATCTCATAATCTTTAATAAGATCCTTGTGCTGAGTAAGAGATGTTTTACTTCCATTACAAAAAATTATTATGTCATCTGCAAAGGCAAGATGGGATATAATAGGGCATCCACTGGCAGTCGAGAAGATGGAAGCAGGAGAATTATTCTGAAGACGATTGAGACCTCTACTAAACACCTCAGCCATGATAATAAAGAGACTAGGGGATAAGGGATCACCCTGTCGAAGCCCTCGAGATGAAGGAAAGAAGCCCACTGGATCTCCATTTATGAGGACAGAGAACATATTATCAGAGATAAGACGCCAAATAAGGTCAATAAAGATCTCATGAAATCCAAACTTCCGAAGAACATTAATAAGGAAGATCCAAGAAACCCGATCAAAAGCTTTGGCCATATCAAGTTTTAAAACAATATTGGAACCATTAACCTTTTTTCCCAAATAACTCATCATCTCCTGGGCTAAAAGAATGTTGTCCTGGATAATTCGCCCTTTAGTAAAAGCGCTCTGGTTCTCTGAAATAATATGAGGAAGAATAAGAGCAAGCCTGGAAGAGAGGATCTTAGAAATAACTTTGGAGCAGAAGTTACACAAACTAATAGGGCGGATGTCTTTGAAAGAGGTAGGGTGATCAATTTTAGGAATTGTGGCAATTAGGGTACTAGACCAAGAGCGAGGGAGAGAAAATCCTGAAAAGAATTCCAAAATGGCTTTATGAAAATCCACTCCGATAATATCCCAACAAATGGAGTAAAATTTTCCTGTAAATCCGTCAGGGCCTGCAGCACTATCTCCATTTAACCCATTAATAGCAGAACGAACTTCAGACATAGAGGGAGGAGAGATAAGAGAATCATTCCATTCTGAAGTAATGAGAGCGGGAATCATATCCAGATTAGCTGGGGAGCTGCCTTCAGATTGGAGCTGAGATTTAAAATACAAAATTGCAGCTTGCTTGATCTCAGAATCTGTGGTTAAAGTGTTCCCCTCAGGATCCATAATAGAGTGGATATGAAGACGACGTTGAGCTTGCTTAACCGAAGCATGAAATAATTTTGTATTGCCACGCCCTTTTTTGACCATTTAATTTTAGCTTTACGCCTCCAAAATTCCTCCTCTCGTAAAAGAAATTGACGAAGATTGGCTTGGGCCTTCATTAAATTTTCCCGATTAGAAGGGGAGTTGTTAATCTCGTAATAAAGCTCCATCTCCAAGACTTCTTCTTCAGCAGTCCGAAGATTTTCAAAAATGTTTCCAAAAACAGTGTTGTTCCAGGTTTTTAATGCAGCTTTAACGTTCCGTAACTTACGAAAATTGCCTGCATAGGTCTACAAAGCACGGATTGGTTCAGGGCTTGTAAAACTATCTCCTTAAATGTTACATGATCTGTCAAGCATTAAGAAAGCGAAATGCCAGCGAGCGGTGAGAGGCATTCTTAACAATAGAAGTGAGCGGGTATGATCCGAGCAAGTCCTATTCAGTCTTTGGCGAAGTGTTTTGAAAATTGTCCAACCAATTCGTGTTACATAAAACCCGATCAATTCTTTCATGGATTGTAGCAGTTCCATCCCTCTTATTCCACCAAGTATAAGCACTGCCAGAAAATCCCAAATCAATGAGACCCGCTGCAGAGAGACAAGCATGAAAATCTAGAGCCCCGGCTCGATCCCATCCTGAACCGCCACTTTTTTCACAAGGATCAAGAATAATATTAAAGTCGCCCCCAAGCAACCAAGGCATATTAGAGTGGCTGGAAGATATACTAATCAGATCATCCCACAAATCCTGCCGGTCCCGGGTGTCACACCTCGCATAAACACAAGAAAAAAGAGCATCATTCGACCAAGAGAAGTGTTTAATTTGAAGAGTAACTTCTTTGAGATGTTTCCTTAACAAGGTGACAGGAGAAATTAGATTTTACAAAAACCCAAATTGAACTAGAAGAGTTCGAGAAAGAGAATCTGAAGTGAAGACGTCTAGTAATAAGATCAACTTTAGAAAAGTCAAGCTTAGGCTCAAAGATAGCAACCACAGAAATTTTATGGAACCTAATTAAACCTGTTTAAGACGGCAAACTGTTGGGTCATTACCTATACCCCTAACATTCCAGAAAAGAACCTTACAATCCATTAATTAAGATTAGAAGAAGTGGGAACCAGGGGCTTGGTAGCCTGAGATCGCGTTTGACGGTTTGAAGGGGAATAGGTGGCTTGGCTTTTGAAGTAGTAGGAGGATTGCGTTGTTCTAAGTTGAGAGCTTGCAGAAGGATAGTATCATCATCTTCTTCATTGTCCAAAATGTTCAGAACTGCAAACCTGTTAGGGGAGATACAATCTTGCCTTTCAGTAATAGGATCATCGGGTGAGAAGGTTGAGCACGATCCAGAACTCTAGAAGGAGAAGAAATAGTTGGGGCTTCTTGGGAATGCGAAGAAACAACTTGAGTAGGCAATGAATTTTTTCCAAATTAGAGGCTTCCTTCTCGGTTAAAAGTAGTGCCAACTTGTCATGATTAATAGGGGCAATCTGAGGATCGGATTGTTGAGCATTAACCTCGGGGGAGACAAGGGTTTTTCCCTTTAATAGATGAAGTAAGGTGATCTTGATCATCGTTTCCAACAGGCCCGATAGGATCAACAATAGGATCGGATTGGCACTAGCTGTTGAGCGATTAACGAGGGTTGTGGGGCTTTTTAGGAGTCCAACTGTTTAGGAGGATTAGGGGTGGGGTCTTGAGCATCGAACCGGTTGGCTAGGGTTCTTAACTTTGCATGTGAGTTCACTATGTCCTGCCGAAGGCAGTGGCTGCTGATAAAAAGCATGTTTTCGGCCTCAGAGGCTGCCAAAAACTTGGATACATAGAACCACAATCCACCCAAATCCTCTTTGGGCAAGTGTGAAGAAGATGCGACTTCAACACAAATATGTGCAACACTTGGGCGGGAAAGATTGATAGTCGGTTGATCGAGCATAAGAGGGCGTCCAAACAAGGAAGCGAGAGAAAACAAAGCCGATTTATTAAACAAATGGATTGGGAGACCGGGAGAGAAACCACCTGGAACTATAGAACTTTCAACATCAGGCACGAAGCTTGGTGTCCATTTAAAGACACTTGTCGGATACTTGCCCAAAAACCAGCGATCTTTTATCCATAGCCGTTGATAGTCTTCACTATTATGAACTTGGATAAGAATATGCTTTGATCGAGATGGCCAACACTTTGAAATCGCCTTAAGGGCCTATAGTTCGGAAATACTTGCGAGTTGCTTCCATTGAGGGGTAGTGGGAGAACTTACCGATAAGAGCAAGGTTAAATGGTTTAGCTAGGGACTCATGATTTCGTGTGAGGAGTTTGAGGCGGGTTCCCTTTATATGAAGAAGGAGGGATAGCGAATGAAGGGACTGATGCAGAAGTTGAAAGAACTTCAGCGAAGGATGAGGATAAATTCGTACTATTCTAAAAGGACCAGACCATTTGGATTTTAATTTACCTGGGAATAACCTTAACCTAGAGTTAAACAATAATACTTTCATACCTGGATGAAGCATTTTGTTGGCTAATCCCATGTCATGATACTTTTTGGTCTTTTCTTTATAAGTTTTTGCATTCTCGTACGAATTGAGTCTATGTTCTTCTAATTCATTTAACTGGAACAATCTTTCTTCTCCGGCTAATGTCAAATCTAAATTCAATTCTTTAATTGCCCAATAGGCTTTGTGCTCAATTTCCAGCGGTAAATGGCAAGCTTTACCATATACCATCCTATATGGACTCATTCCTATGGTGTCTTAAAAGCGATTCGGTATGCCCATAAAGCATCCTTAAGTTTAGATTCCCAATCTTTCGATTAGGCAGGTCTAACGGTCTTTTCTAACTGCTTATCGCCTATTGCTTACTTCTACTTGTCCGAAATGCATGTGGATGATAAGGTGTAGCTAACTTGTGAGTTACACCATGCTTTCTAAGAACACTGTTTAACAACTTATTGGTAAAATGAGTTCCTTGGTCACTTATTATGGCCTTAGGGACTCCATATCTAGCAAATAAATCTTCAACAAATTTGACTACTGTTTTTCCATCATTAGTTTTAGTTGCTACTGCTTCTATCCATTTAGAGACATAATCAATGCTACAAAATATATTCACAATTATTGGACACGAGAAAGGGACCCATAAAATCAATACCCCAAACATCAAAGATTTCAACTACTAAATAAACATGTAAGGGCATCTCGTTTCTCTCTTTCTATACCACTCGTTCTTTGACATTTGTCGCATGTTACGTAACAGTTCACAATCTCTAAAAGCAAGAGGCCAATACAAACTCGATTGCAAAAATTTCGGCGGTTTTATTACCACTAAAATGACCACCACAAGAATATCCATGGCAAAATTCCATGATACCTTGTTGGTCTTTTTTCGGAATACATCTTCTTATTAAAGAATCGAGCAAATCTTGTATAAGTGAGGAGCTTCCCAAAATAATTTTTCGTTTCCGCCAAAAATTTCTTCTTTTCGTAATGATCAAAATCCGATTAATTATATCAGACACATAGTAGTTGACAAAGTCAGCATACCAAGGGTCAGAATCTTTAATGGCTAGGAGTTGTTCATCAGGAAAATTATCATTAATGGGGACAGGATCATCAAGAAATTGACGTTCCAGCAAGGGTGAAAATTCTAACCTAGACAAGTGGTCGGCCACAACATTCTCGGTTCCTCTTTTATCCTTGATAGTTATGTCAAATTCTTGTAACAATAACATCCATCTAATTAATCTTGGTTTAGCATCCTTCTTACTTAAGAGATATTTCAATGCGAGAATGATCGAAAAAGATTATCACCTTTGATCTCTAGCAAAATATGATCTAAATTTTTCTAAAGCATATACTCTTGCTAAAAATTCCTTTTCAAGTAGTGGTATAATTCAATTGAGCATCATTTAGAGTTCTACTAGCATAATGGATCACATGAGGCTTTCTATCTACCCTTTGTCCTAACACGGCTCCAATTGCAAAATCGTGCATCACACATGATTTCGAGGAAGTGACCAATCGAGGGCCGGATAAGATTGGGCGCATGATCAACTTTTCTTTTAATAAATTAAAAGCTTCTAAACATTCTTTATCAAAAATAAACTCGTGTCTTTTGCTAACAAATTACATAGAGGTTCTGATTTTGGAAAAGTCTTTTATAAATCTCGATAAAAAAGGCATGACCAGAAAACTTGAACTCCTTTAAGCGAAGTGGGAGGGGTAGTTGCGAAATAACTTCAATTTTAGCTTTGTCAACTTCAATTCCTTTATTTGAAACAACATGCCCTAAGACAATTCCATGTTTTACCATGAAGTGACTTTTCTCCCAACTTAAAGTTAAATTAGTTTCAAAGACATCTTTTAGAGGACAGATGTAAGGTTTTCTAAACGATGATCAAAAGAATTTCGAAAGCGAAAAATCATCCATCCATGAAAACTTCTACGCATCTTTCAACTAAGTCGAAAATATAGAAATCATGCATCTTTGAAAAGTAGCTGGTGCATTACACAACCCAAAAGGCATTCTCCTAAAGGCAAAAGTACCAAAGGGACATGTAAATGTTGTTTTCTCTTGGTCTTCAGGTGCAACAGGGATCTGATTATACCCAGAAAAACCATCGAGAAAACAATAATATTCATGACCGCTAATCTTTCAAGAATTTGGTCAATAAATGGCAAAGGAAAGTGGTCTTTCCTTGTTGCCGCATTTAATTTACGCAAATCGATACACATTCTATAACCGGTAATAGTCCTTGTAGGGACTAATTCATCTTTATCATTTTTGACAACATAATTCGACTTTTTAGGAACTACTTGGACAGGACTAACCCATTTACTATCGATATAGGGTAAATTATACACGCATCTAAGAGCTTAAGAACTTCTTTCCTAACGGCTTCTTCCATGTGTGGGTTAAGTCTTCTGTCTTTCTCTTGAAGGTTTACTACCTTCTTCTAAATGTATTTTATGCATACACATAGAGGGACTAATTCCTTTTAAGTCGACTAAAGACCATCCTAAAGCTTCTCTATGTGTCCATAAAACTTTTAACAAACTTTCTTCTTGTTTTTCGATAAATTAAATTTGCTATAATAACGGGCAAAGTGTTACCTTCCCTAAAATGCATATTTTAAGTGGGATGGTAATGGCTTTAATTCTTCGACTTTGGGAGAATTAATGGAAGGCATAAATTCGAAATTCAGAATTACTTCTGCTTTAATTAGTTTCTTTTATTTTAGCCTCATTATTCTCTTCTTGTTTTCTTCCTTAATATCTTCAATCTCAATTTCTTCAAGAGAGATTTTAGAATCTCTACTTCATCTTCTTTAATTTCATAACTTTCTTCAACTCTTTTCAAACTTTGACTCATCGAATTAATTTCGATTCTCTTTTATTTCTTTTTCATCTTTCTTTTACTAGCTTCTAGCTTTTCTTTTTCTAATCTTTCTTCTTCCTCTATTTCTCTTTCAATTTCCTCAATGTCAATTTTTATGGGAGGGATAGGGCTATCATCATAGACAATAAATCTATCTCTCTCATAATCTTCCTCTTCTTCAAAAGTTTCGGTTGATAATTTTTCAATCTCATCTATTGAAAAACAAGCACTTATGTCACTAGGTCTATTCATAGCATCAAACACGAAATTTCAACTGTTTCACCTAGGGCCGACATTGTGAGTTTACCATTTTTCACATTAATCATTGTATTGGCGGTTGCCATAAATGGTGCCTAACAATATTGGGACTTCATTATTGGTGCATATCTTCCTTTCCATCTCTAGAACCACAAAGTCAAGGGTATGATTAATTTATCAACTGAACTAGGATATCTTCCACTATACCCAAAGGATATTTAAGCGAGCGATCACTAATTGTAATTGCATAGTAGTGGGTTTTAGTTCTCCTAAACCTAATTGTTTATAGACCGCGAAAGGCATCAAATTAATACTTGCTCCTAAATCTAGCATTGCTTTCATCTTTTAGAGCTTCCCAAGGAGACTTGGATATTAAAGCTACGGGGTCTTTCAACTTAGGTGGTAATTCGGGTTGTAAAAGCAAGGCGGCGTTTTCGAAACAACAATCTTTTCGTTGTTTTCAAACTTGTGTTTCTTAGAGTGAAGATCTTTGAAAAACTTTGCATAATCTTTGGAATATTTTTAATAACATTAAGCAAAGGTAAATTAACATTTACTTTGGATAACATATTATAAATTTCCGAAAATTGTTTGTCCATTCGGTTTTTCATAAGTCTTCTTGGAAAGCGGAATTGGAGGAACATAGGGTGGTGGAGCCACATAAGGTTCCTCTTCTTCTTGATCTAACTCTTTTCAACTTCAATTGTATTATCTTTATTTTGAATTTCTTCTTCTTTTTCTTGTTCCTTATTTGGAACATCTACTTCTACTTCTTTTCTTTTTCTACCTCTTGATTACTTAAATCATCAATCACTTTATTACTATCACTATCTTTTTCGATTTCTTTTCTATTACTTTTTGAGAATTTTCTCTGTAGCAGGCATATTAGAAGAAGGATCGGATCACTTACCTCTTCACCTATCACCTTACCAGCCGCAAGGCGGTGATTGACTTAGCTTGCTCGGTTTGACTAGGGAACTTCCTTCTTCTCTTTTATTTGCTCGAGAACTTTCAATATGTTTCTTTAAATTTTCAATTTCTTCAAGCATGTACTTCATCAAAGCTGCTTGACCTTTACTACTACTTCTTGCTTGGGAACTTCTTCAATTCTCAAGCGATTTTGATTTGGCAGTGGAGGTTGTGGTGGTTGAGGTTGGAATTGTTGAGGTTGCAAAGGCTTATTTCCTCCCCAAGAAAAGTTAGGATGATTCCTCCAACCGGATTATATGTATTTGAATATGGATCATTCCTTGGCCTTTGAGGGTACATATTCATAGCATTAGCTTTGTTCGAGAATACATAGCACTTGACGGACAAAAATTAGTAGCATGAGAATATAATCCACATAAGCACATGCTTCTTGAATTTGCCAATTTTCAAATTGAGCTTGTGTATTTGAATTATCTTGCAATTGATATAGGCTCCTATTTTTACCTCTAGCACTTTTACATTTGGGAATTAATACTTAGCATCTCAAATAATTCTTCTAATGCTTACGGTGTCATTCTATTAATAGAACCACCATGCACTATCAACCATAGTTTGTAAGCTTTGGCGAAAGACCATGATAAAATTGAAGCACTAACACATGTTGAGCCAAATTATGATGAGGACACATAATAAGCGATTTTTAAATCTATCCCATGACTCATGGAATGTTTCACACAGTTCATTTTGGAATGACATGATTTGTTTTCTATACTCAGTAAGAGATGCATGTTTGTAAAATTTGCTCATAAACAAATCATATAATTGTGCCCAAGTAAAAACACTATTTGGTGTTAGGTTCATAAACCATCTCTTTGCCAATTCTTTTTAATGCCTTGGGAAAATATTTCATTTTGATTTGATCTTGATCCAACCCTCCTAAAGGAAAAGTACTCATCATGTATTCATATTCTCTTAAGAAACTGACAGGATCTTCATGGGGCATCCCATGAAAAGATGGTATGGCATTAAAATAATGTCCTTTTAACTCAAAATTCCTAACAGCATCTGGCAAGACTAGACATGATGTCACAACATTTAATGAAGGTCTACTAAAGTCATTAATAGTTCTTTGATTTACCACTACTTCCATATTTCTTCTTGCGGGCTCTTCTTGTCTTTGATTCCTATTATTTGGGTCAACTAGGTTTTCGGATTACGATTATTGTTATTTTCTTCCATTGTAGGATCAACTAGAGGATCCTCTTGATTCAAGTGGTCTTGATTATCAGGCTCGAAAGCTAGATTTTCAAAATATCTTTGGTATCTTTTAACAATATTTATATCTTGATCTAAGTCTACCAATTTAGGATTTAAAGATCTACGACCTTGCATAAAAATAAATTAAAGCAATTTAAAAACAACTAACTATTAAAATAAAATAAAATCTTTTTGTATTTTTATTTTTTATGAAAACTGAAAATTAAACTAAAAACTAAATTAAATTAAAAACTACGCTACCAACAAACTAACTACGTGAACTAGCTTGTCCCCGGCAAGGCGCCAAAAACTTGATCGATGTTTTATTTAATCTTTTTCCTTGCAAGTGGACAAGACTATTATAGAATAGACTTGGAAGCAAGGGTCGAACCTGAGACAAGTGATCACGAGCAGTGCAATTATTAGATAGCAAATTATTAACCTAAGGGGTTTTTATTGTTTAATTCTACTCTAACTACTAGTTATAGATGTTTAACTAATTAGGACAGTAATAACGAGATATGAAGATCTTATGGTGAGTGGAAATCTAGGATTACGGGTTTCACTTATATCTCCTTTATGTTCAATTCATAATAATGTCATTCAATGTCTTGGGTTCGTTCACTAAAAATAGATATAGTCGTTGAACAATTGGTTCAGCCTCCATCCCCCATAAAATTCATCCATTCTATATCCTAAGCACGGAAGCTGTTAATCTAGGCTGTCACCTAGATTTATGATCTATCTGTCACCTAGATCATGTAAGAACTGGTCCTAACTTATCACTCTCGTGCATCGATAGGTCCAATTTATTGTGTTGGTGAGCGATTAATGCGACATATGCACTTGGTCATGCGGTTATCCGCACCTCTAAGCCTTTATTATTTGCGATTACATTCATTTGTTCAAAGCAAAATAATATAGGGTTGATAAACAACACAATCAACAAGCATTGAATAGACATATATATAAGAATCAAAACATAAATTCGATACAAGTTACCTCCCACCTCTTAGATTATGGATGATTTAGTTCATCACAGACAATGAACAACACATGGAGATGATCGGATACATGATTTGATCTTCAATACTTGAAATTACAAAATCTAACTATGTTATACAATCTAAAACTACCTAAAATCTATGAAAAGAGAGCTTCCGTCCTCTCTATGCTTTGGCTCGGCACGGCTTCTATATATACTCGGGAGTTGTGATTGGATCGAATGCGTGTGAAAATCCGAAAGGTCGCATTACGCCTACCTTGCGGTCGAAAGTGTTGGATACCTTGCGTCGCAAGGTCTCCGTATGTCGGCTCTTGACTTGAGCCCTTTGGCCCTTCGTACCATCTTGCCTACCTTGCGGTCGCAAGGTGCGAGGCACCTGCGTCCGCAAGGTGTCGAAATACAGATTGTACAACTTTCATTGTTTCTTCAATTTTCCTTTTTGGCCTTTCTTGAAATTTGCACTTAAAACCCTGGAGTTTCGCGTATTTTCACAATTAACCTGAAACTTACAAAACTTCGCCGAAAACATATATTAGTATCCAAAAGCCTCGTGAAATAGCATAATTTAAGTCATAGAAGTATATAAAATCGACGTATAAAATACATCGATCAGCTACCCTACACCATGGCCGCCTACCCCCATAAACCATCGTTAGATTGCATATAGATTCTCGGGACACTTGAGCCGACCCAATTTTTGCATCTTTGAATCGTGGGTCAGCCCCTGCCAAAAAAAATGTGAATGTGGTCAAAAAAATAAAATAAAATAAAAAATGCGCAAGTCAAAAAAAAGGAGAGATAAAGAAACTCTACGCAAGAAAAATAATAATATGCAGGGGCTGATTTATTATTCTCTGATGCTCGACCTAGATCATTTCGAATGGTGGATCCTGGAAAGAGTATATGCCCTTCGCCTGGTGATCGATGTATTTTATACGTCGATTTTATATGCTTCTGTGACTTGAATTAGACTATTTCATGAGTCTTTTGAGTACTAATATATGTTTTTGGTGAGTTTTGTAAGTTTCAGATTGTTCGTGAAAATACGCGAAACTCAGGTTTAAGTGCAAATTACAAAGAAAGAAAAATTGAAGAAAATAAAGTTCATCAATCTGGACACCTTGCGGACGCAAGGTGCCTCGCTCTGCGACCGCAAGGTAGGCGATATCGGTCCCCGACCAGCAATCGAAGAGCCAAAAAGCACACACATCTGGAGACCTTGCGACGCTAGTATCCAAAGACCTTGCACCGCAAGGTAGGCGTCTTGCGCGAAATGCGCGAAATTCGGTCGGTTTTCACAGGTCATTCGATTCAATCACAACTCCCAAGTATATATAGAGAGTCGGATGCCGAGCCTAAAGATAGAGGAGGAGGGCGGTGGAAGCTCTCTTTACATAGATTTTAGGTAGTTTTAGATTGTATAACATAATTAGGTTTTGTAATTTCAAGTATTGAAGATCAAATCATGTCTTCCATCATCTTCATGTGTTGTTCATCGTCTATGATGAACTAAATCATCCCTAATCTAGGAGGTGGGAGGTAACTTGTATCGAATTTATGTTTTGATTCTCATATTTATGTCTATTCAATGCTTGTTGATTGTGTTGTCTATCAATCCCTCTATTATTTCGCTTTGAACAAATGAATGTAATCGCAAATAATAAAGGCTTAGAGGTGCGGATACCTGCATGACCAAGTGCATATGTCGTACACGGCTCACCAACACAATAAATTGGACCTATCGAAGCACGAGAGTGATAAGTTAGGACCGTGTTCTTACATGATCTAGGTGACAGATAGATCATAAATCTAGGTGACAACTAGATTACTTGTCCTCGTGCTTAGGATATAGAATGGATGAATTTTATGGAATGGGATGCGGGGAGGAGGAACCCAATTCGTTCAACATTGTTCAACACTATATCTATTTTTAGTGAAGCGAACCCAAGACATTGAATGACATTATTATGAATTGAACATAAAGGAGATATAAGTGAAACCCAGAATCCTAGATTTCCACTCACCATAAGATCTTCATATCTGTTATTACTGTCTAATTAGTTAACATCTATAACTAGTAAATTAGAGTATGATCAAGATCACCTTACTTCATCTATTAAAAGGAAAAACCCTTGTCTCCCTGCCGAGGTTAATGCTAATGCTCAACAATCGATCTGTATTGCCCCTATTAATCATGACAGTGGCACTACTTTAACTGAGAAGGAAGCCTCTAATTTGGAAAAAAATTCATTGCCTACTCAAGTTGTTTCTTCAGATTCCCAAGAAGCCCCAACTATTTCTTCTCCTTCTAGAGTTCGGGATCGTGCTCAACCTTCTCAGTCTGATGATCCTATTACTTCTGAAAGGCAAGATTGTATCTCCCCTAACAGGTTTGCAGTTCTGAACATTTTGGACAATGAAGAAGATGATGATACTATCCTTCTGCAAGCTCTCAACTTAGAACAACGCAATCCTCCTACTACTTCAAAAGCCAAGCCACCCATTCCCCTTCAAACCAGAGTCAGCGATCTCGGGCTACCAAGCCCCAGGTTCCCACTTCTTCTAATCTTAATTAATGGATTGTAAGGTTCTTTTCTGGAATGTTAGGGGTATAGGCAATGACCCAACAGTTTGCCGTCTTAAACAGTTAATTAGGTTCCATAAAATTTCTGTGGTTGCTATCTTTGAGCCTAAGCTTGATTTTTCTAAAGTTGATCTTATTACTAGACGTCTTCACTTCAGATTCTCTTTCTCGAACTCTTCTAGTTCAATTTGGGTTTTTGTAAAATCTAATTTCTCCTGTCACCTTGTTAAGGAAACATCTCAGCAAGTTACTCTTCAAATTAAACACTTCTCTTGGTCGAATGATGCTCTTTTTTCTTGTGTTTATGCGAGGTGTGACACCCGGGACCGGCAGGATTTGTGGGATGATCTGATTAGTATATCTTCCAGCCACTCTAATATGCCTTGGTTGCTTGGGGGCGACTTTAATATTATTCTTGATCCTTGTGAAAAAAGTGGCGGTTCAGGATGGGATCGAGCCGGGGCTCTAGATTTTCACGCTTGTCTCTCTGCAGCGGGTTTCATTGATTTGGGATTTTACAGCGTGCTTATACTTGGTGGAATAAGAGGGATGGAACTGCTACAATCCATGAAAGAATTGATCGGGTTTTATGTAACACGAATTGGTTGGACAATTTTCAAAACACTTCAGTTCAGCACCTGAATAGGACTTGCTCGGATCATACTCCGCTGCTTACTTCTATTGTTAAGAATGCCTCACCGCCGGTGGCATTTCGTTTTCTTAATGCTTGGACAGATCATGTAACATTTAAGGAGATAGTTTTACAAGCCTGGAACCAATCCGTTTCGGGTAGACCTATGCAGCAATTTTCGTGTAAGTTACGGAACGTTAAAGCTGCATTAAAAACCTGGAACAACACTGTTTTTGGAAACATTTTTGAAAATCTTCGGACTGCTGAAGAAGAAGTCTTGGAGATGGAGCTTTATTACGAGATTAACAACTCCCCTTCTAATCGGGAAAATTTAATGAAGGCCCAAGCCAATCTTCGTCAATTTCTTTTACGAGAGGAGGAATTTTGGAGGCGAAAAGCTAAAATTAAATGGTGAAAAAAGAGGCGGGCAATACAAAATTATTTCATGCTTCGGTTAAGCAAGCTCACGTCTTCATATCCACTCTATTATGGATCACGAGGGAATATTTTAACCACAGATCATTCTGAGATCAAGCAAGGCTGCAATTTTGTACTTTAAATCTCAGCTCAATCAAGGCGCTCCCGGCCCCCACTAATTTGGATATGATTCCGCTCTCATTACTTCAGAATGGAATGATTCTCTTATCTCTCCTCCCTCATGTCAAGTTCGTTCTGCTATTAATGGGTTAAATGGAGATAGTCTTTGCGGGCCACGGACAGTTCTGAGGAAAATTTTACTCCAATTGTTGGGATATTATCGGAGTGGATTTTCATAAAGCCATTTTGGAATTCTTTTCAGGATTTTCTCTCCCTCGCTCTTGGTCTAGTACCCTAATTGCCACAATTCCTAAAATTGATCACCCTACCTCTTTCAAAGACATCCGCCCTATTAGTTTGTGTAACTTCGCTCCAAAGTTATTTCTAAGATTCTCTCTTCGGGCTTGCTCTTATTCTTCCTCATATTATTTCGAGAGAACAGGCGCTTTTACTAAAGGCGAATTATCGAGACAACATTCTTTTAGCCCAGGAGATGATGAGTTATCTGGGAAAAAAGGTTAATGGTTCCAATATTGTTTTAAAACTTGATATGGCCAAAGCTTTTGATCGGGTTTCTTGGACCTTCCTTATTAATGTTCTTCGGAAGTTTGGAGTTCATGAGATCTTTATTGACCTTATTTGGCGTCTTATCTCTGATAATATGTTCTCTGTCCTCATAAATGGAGATCCGGTGGGCTTCTTTCCTTCATCAAGAGGGCTTCGACGGGGTGATCCCTTATCCCTAGTCTCTTTATTATCATGGCCGAGGTGTTTAGTAGAGGTCTCAATCGTCTTGAGAATAATTCTCCAGCTTTCCATCTTCTCATTGCCGATGGATGCCCTATTATATCCCATCTTGCCTTTGCGAGATGACATAATAATTTTTGTAATGGAAGTAAAACATCTCTTACTCGGCCAAGGATCTTATTAAAGATTATGAGATAGCCTCAGTCGACTTGTTAATCGATCAAAGAGCTTTTATTATGTTGCTCCATCCATGGATATTCATCGTTGTTCCCTTATTAATTACTTTTGAATTTCCAAAGGGCACTCTTCCTATCATTTATCTTGGTTGCCCTCTTTACTGTGGTCGGAAGAAGAAGGCTTATTTTGATTCCCTTATTATCAAGCTTCAGCGGAAAATTCATTCTTGGATGGGGTCCTTCCTAGATGCTGCTGGCAGAATTACTCTTATTAAGCATGTTCTCATTTCTATCACCAGCTATCAAATAGCTTCGCTCGATCCTCCCGCTTACATTGTGGCTATGATTGATAGGATTCTCTCTAATTTCTTAAGGGGTCAATTTGGAAGGAAAAAATAAGAGTCCTTTGGATTTCTTGGGCAACTTCTTTGTAGACTTGTTTGAAGGAGGTCTAGGGATTAACGCTATGGCGGATTTGATTCAAGCTTACGGTATGAAATTGTGGTGGAGATTCGAACTATTTCCAATCTATGGTCCTCTTTTCTAGGCGCGGATATTGCTCTCGTCTTCACCCGAATTGTGTCTCTTCAAAAGGTTCTCACATATGGCGTAGGATGCTTAAAGCTAGAGATCAAACAGCCCCTCATATTTTTTGGGTCATTGGCAAGGGAGAATGTTCCCCTTGGTTTGATCTTTGGATTCATAATCTCTCTCTTGACAAGCGCGGATTGCGGCATCTCAAGCGTTCGAGACTTTCATCCGACCCCTCTCGTATCAGCCCAATTTCGGACAGCATTACTTCCCAGTTTATCTCTCTATCTGAAGATGAGGATCGAGCTTGCTGGAAAGGCAACTCTCAAGGTGATTTCTCTTTAAGTTCAGCTCTATCGATTGTTCGCACTGGTCAACATAGATTACTCTCTTGATTTTATCGGCATAAATCTCTGCCCAAGAAGATAAGTGTTTTCCTATGGCGGCTTTTCCTTTGTCGTCTTCCCATTGATGAGGGTCTTTGGAGAAAAGGTTTGATATTGGCTTCTAAATGTAGCTGCTGTGAATCAGGTTATATAGAGTCTTTTGAACATGTATTTGTTTCCAGCCAAATAGCTTCTAGAGTTTGGAACCACTTTCACTCCACCTTCGGTGTTCCTACCTCCCCTTCCATTATCTCCCAACGATGCTTTGCTTGGTGGCTTCATCGTAAGTCCATAGTTTTTATCTTGGTGCCTGCGCTCATTCTTTGGCACATATGGAAATTTCGCAACTGTGCAGTTTTTGAAGGAGTTAAGTATTCAGTTCACTCCTTGATCTCTTTCATTAATTCGGATCTCAGAGACATTCTCCAAGCTGAAAATTATTACATTTCAGATTTATCAATCACATCTAAAATTTCTTATGGGCAGCGTAAGAGAGTAACTATACAGGCTGTTTTCTGGGAGAGCCCTTCCTTCGGTTGTTTCAAGTTGAATACGGATGGGGCTAGTAGAGGCAACCCGGGTATTTGCGGAGGTGGTGGTATTTTACGTGACTCTAATGGCCATTGCATTTATGCTTTTTCCAATCATTATGGTCATGGTACAAACATGATGGCTGAGTTGCGAGCCCTTCACTCTGGTCTTCTTTGGATTCATGAGCAAGGATACTGAGATGTTCTTATCGAAATTGATTCCAAGGTTATTCATGACAGTATTATTGGGAATCATAAATATCCTTGGGAATATGCTTATTTATTCCGTGACATTTTTCGGCTTCGAATCCAAGGTCGTTATTTGTTCAAGCATTGTTTCAGGGAAGCTAATAAAGTTGCAGATAGTCTTGCTAATTTGGCTTGTGACTCTCAGGCAGACCATTTTTTCCACTCGGATTTCGACATCCCCCGTGTTATTAAAGGTCTTATTACTTTAGATGCTAGAAAAACTCCTTATGTTCGTATTTCTTGAGTCTTTTGATCAGATGTATTTCTTTTTCGAGGTTAGGCTCCTCTGTCCCCCCGTTCAAAGGGTAAGGCTGGTTGTCCCCCTCAAGTTTGTTTTCTTTTTCCTTATTTTATAAAATCTCGCAGGTGCCGCCCTGCTTCCATAAAAAAAAAAAAAAAAGTGACATTGTTTGATTGAAAAGCTTTTAGAGTTGCCATGATCGAGCTTTCAAGTTGTTAGGCTTGGAAACTAGTTTTTCAAAAAGCAAGGCTCTGATACCAATTGTAAGTCCAGATGGCAACAGTTAAGGCTAGAGGGGGGGTGAATAGCCTTTAAAACCTTCGAGGGTTGATTTGGAAAACTTGTAAATTTGGCAGCGGAAAATTAGTTTTATCAGTCAGCTGAAAATTGGTCAGCTGGCTGACACTTTGAAAAAGCTTTAAACTGATGAAAGTTGGTCAGCTAGCTGACACAACTGTTTTTCAAAAGAAGTTGTTTTTAAAATTGATCACTGAATATAGAGAGGAAATTGAAATACAAATTAACTGAACAATTAAGTAAACAATTGTTGTTAACTGACTGACACTTAATTAGTTGAAAAACTTCTTAAGTGTTGAGTCAGTTTGCAAGAATATAAGAAGCGGCTGACAAATTAGTTGAAGTGGTTCACAGATAAACTGCTACGTCCACTACCAAGTTGGTTAGACTTGGATTTTTGAAGTGCACTAATTTTATTTAAAATCTATTCGATCTCTCATAGATCAGTGTACAACAAAAGACCGGTGTTTGTGGAGAATGATTGAGGAACAATCAGACTCGTGAGACAAACTGACTGATTTCAAAAATTATGAAGTAGAATCACTCAATGTTTGTCTAAACAATAACTAGAAGTGATTAAACAAAGAAGAGTATCTAGCTAATGTTTTTCAAAGAAGACTAAGTCACAGAGAAATTTCTTGAATGTATAACGGCTTTTGACTTCTGTAAAAATTGTTGTTCTTCAAGAATGCTTCTAGCGGGTATTTATAGATAATCTTCAAAAGTAACCCGTTAGGAACACATTTTAAATTTGAAAATGTGTTTGGCAGATGCAAGATCTCAAACGATCCTGTGAGATATTATCTAGCAGAATATCTACCAAAAACACAAAGTAGGAAAGTGTCAGTACAAGTATATGATCAATCAAATAAGGAAAACAAACTGGCACTAAAAACGTTAAGGTCAGCTGAAGAGAATAGCTGACAAAATAATTTCGGGCTGACCAAATATAATTATAATTTCTTGGCTGACAATCAATTGGAATGATTTTAAGCAAATCTAACTTTATGCAAGATTCAACACTACCCATCGTACGGACGGCCCAAGCTGTGATTTTGCCACATCAGATAATAATATATTATTTTAATATACTCGAAATATAGATTGCATTTTGTAACTGATTTTCATTTTTAATAAATATAGTTATTTGTAACCAATTTCGAGTATATTAATTGGTATTTGGGAATGCATAGATGACACTGACAGCAACTAGAGTAAGGGCCCAAACCCAAAATTGGGCAACAAATGTCCATTTAATCTAGTAGCCGAAGGTAATAGAAATTAGAAAATACAAATGCTACTTTCAACTTTGTTTCCACTTGTATCAAATGAAGATGCATAATGGATTTTTGGTTGGGGCCAAAATACGAAAAACACCCTGAAGTTTTCACCAAATCTCAAAACGGTACCCAACCTAAGGTTTGTACCATACGCATACCTGACATTACAAATTGTCCCATATTGCACCTTAGCCCTAACGGGCATTAGAAAACTAACAGAAAATTAGCATGTGTATCTCACATGCAGGGGTAATTTTGTCATTTTCATCAAAAAATTTATTTAATTCATCTTATACATTGTTTGATTCATCAAAATATAAGTAGAAGAGCATCTAAGTTATCTAACAAACTCTGCAACTCCATAAAACAGTTTGAGAAATTACTAATTTGCTTCGCCTCTGATTTGATTTCTCTAGCTCAAGCTCCTTGCAGCGTTTTTCCAATTGCATTTCCTTGGAATTGATCTCCTCAATTCTTTCCCCAGCAGATTTTTGGATATCCTCAAATTGCTTCTCCTTAACTTTAAACTTCTTGAAAATCCCATCTGCAAATCTTTTCTTAGCAGCAAGCTTTTCCTCTCCCAATTCAACCAGCTTAATTCTCTCCTCAATAGACTTTCCAATTAAACCCAACTGATTCTCTTTCAAATCCAATGCGTTAACCTGTTGAAACACTAGAAAATCCCTCTCCTTATCATCCAACTCCTTGATTTTACCTTCGATCGAAACTCGAATAGACTTCATCTCCTTGTTGCTCTCCACAGCTGATTCTTGGACGGAATTCAAATTCTTCTCCTTAAGTTGGAGTTCATCCAAACATTCCTGGAAAGAATTTTGGGTGGAATCCATGTATTCTTCGAGATGTTTCCATTCAAGCATCAGAGCGAGAATTGCTTTCTGGAGTTTGAATTTCTTCGCCTCACCAATTCCATGCTTGCGCTTATCTTCTCCAAGACACTCATTCTCATACAACTATAATCTATCTCTCTAACACACACACACACACACACACACATAATCACGTTCGAGTTTCATAATGGAATTGAAGAGTGGAGTAATTGATACAGAGAATTAGGGTCCCGAAGGGTTGATGGAATCAAATTCTTTACGTTGGGTTTAGGGTTTAAAATTAAACAATGTGGAAGAACTCAAGTACCTTTACCTTTACCTTTTTTTGTAGAAGATGAA
This sequence comes from Codonopsis lanceolata, assembly GCA_013146195.2. Lineage (NCBI taxonomy): Eukaryota > Viridiplantae > Streptophyta > Magnoliopsida > Asterales > Campanulaceae > Codonopsis > Codonopsis lanceolata. The sequence goes on along the minus strand of CM028377.1, from coordinate 84,952,727 downwards.
TTAAAGATTTTTTTGATGAAAATGACGAAATTACCCCAGCATGTGAGATGCACATGCTAACTTTCTGTTAGTTTTCTAATGCCCGTTAGGGCTAGGGTGCAATATGAGATAATTTGTAATGTCAGGTATGCGTATGGCACAAACCTTAGGTTGGGTACCATTTTGGGATTTGGTGGAAACTTCATGGTGTTTTTCGTATTTTGGCCTTTAATCTAGTAGCCGAAGGTAATAGAAATTAGAAAATACAAATGCTACTTTCAACTTTGTTTCCACTTGTATCAAATGAAGATGCATAATGGATTTTTGGTTGGTTAATATTATTAACTAGAGTACATCTGTTGAAGCTTAATAAATTAAGTTTTTATTTAAATTCAGATATAGCTAAGAGAGTATGAGTGTATGTAGCATTTTAATCTTTTCTAAATGCTTGTTTTGTTTGGTACTTAGAGCTGGTAATAGGCTGGATTGGCTTGACCCGATCCAAATCCAGTGGGCAAAAGTTTATTTTTTTGGGCTGGGGCGACCCAAATTTCAATGAGCTTATGAAAAACACCCCATCCCAACCTTGTCTTGGGCCTTAGGGCTTTTCGGCCCGAAATGAAATCAACCATAAAATTAGGTTAGGTATTCATCCTCAGGAGGAGGTGGTGAAAGGAGTGGTCGGTGGAGATGTAGATTTGGTGGACCTAGTGGTGGTGACAAAGAGTTGGGTGAGGTGTTCATCCTATATGTAAATTGTGAATTGTGACTTTTGTGGCTTGTAGTTGGGCCTACAGCTTTGTGCCTTGTGCGGTGTGTCTTTATGCGTCTATCTCACCTCAGTCTTTCTTTAACTTTGTGTGTAGTTTATTTGAAACTTTTTTTTAAACAAAGAGTGTGTTTGGGCTGGGTTAGGCAAGGTCGACCCAAAAAAATCCTGGGTTTTTTTAGTATCTGAGCCGAAATAGCCCATGGGCCTACTGAACTACCTATTTTGGTACTCACAACTCTTTCTTTGTACATTTACCATATAGGAGTGTAGAGTTTTTTGGGGGTGTGAAGTGAATTGAAATGGTTATAATTAAGAGTTAGAGATGATGTAGGAGATAAAGCTAGAAAGATTTATTTGAACTTGGAATATGGTGTTATAATAATTCAATGGTAATAGTTGGCAAGAGAATCAGATTCAGGTATAATAGAGAGGCCTAATTAGTCAATGACTTTATTTCCTTTACCAACGATTTTCTGACTCTGGGCGTGGGGACTGGGGACTGGGGACTGGGGAAAGGTACTCCAATAACAGCACAAGAGTTAGCATATCTTCTTTAATTTATGAATGATTTACTACTACTAGTCAAATCCCAAAAACAATTTCTTAGCTAATTCCCACTTTGATATGGAATCGAATGAGATCCCTCTGCATCTCCATCTGTAAACATACATACATACATACATTTTCACGTCTGTCAGTGTCAGTGTCAGTGTCAGTGTCTGTGGACTTGTTCTTGTTGGCTCTACTCAATAAGTCTCTACCTACAGCCTACAGCCTACAAAAGAGGAAATACTTTCTTCAATACTAACAATCCTATGGTATTCATCAAACATCAACAACATTTTAACCACCAAAAAAATGGATCATCCATCTCTTTCAATTCATTTCCCTACGTCTCCCGATCAACCCACTACCCTTCATTTCACTCATCACTCCCACCCGTTATCCCAACTTATCCAGCCTGACCCCTTCACTTGCTCAGGCTGCAAGGACTACGGTGCTGGCAACCGGTTTTCCTGTCAGCAATGTGATTTTCAGCTCCATGACTTCTGTGCTTTATCTCCACCCGTTCTCAACAACCATCCCCTCCATCCCCACCACCAACTCGTTTTCCATGCCAAACCAAAAACTGGTGGAATTTATTGGCCAAGGTGTAACATATGTAGCAAGTCCACTAAAGGATACGAATTCCGATGCAACGCTTGTAATTTCCAGATACACCCTTGTTGTGCTATGTTTTCTAACCAGATGAACTTTCCAATCCATTCCCATTCCTTGAAGCTCTTAACCCCAGCATTCACCACTTCTTCAAGCGAAGATTACGTGTGCAGGGAGTGCAGGAGGAAGAGGTCAGGGCGTGTTTACAGCTGCATGGTTTGCGACTACCATCTCCATGCAGTTTGCGCCAAGAACATGATTAATGGGCTTCATTCAAACGGGATCAAGATGCCAGAGAAGCCCAACAACAGCAGTATGCTGGGGCCTGCTGTCCGCCTTGCGTCTCAAGCTGTTATTGAATTCATTGGTGGGTTAATCGAGGGGATTGGCGATGGTGTTGGACAAGCTCTCATTCAAAACATTGCAAGAGGAAAGAGGGGTACTCAGAGAAACAGTACGGGAAGAAGAAGGGGATGACCAGGCCAGCTAGCTGTTATCTACTTAATGCTCGACATCATCTGCTGTGTATGCATAATGCATGTACGTATTACTACTATCTATACTATCTATCTATTGAAGCTATATATATATATACACATATATATGTACGTATACCTGCGAAAGTTCAATGGAAATCTGTGTAAGCTCCTAAATGTAAAAGTTGATGCGGTTATTTTATTTTTTTGGATACGTAAGTGTGACCCTTGCTAGTTATTCGTTAGCTATTCTTATACTTTACTTGAAAAGAAAACTGTGGTCAGTGGCGAGAGGTAATTAAAGACCAATTAGTATTGATAAAATTGAGAATTGAGAATTGAGAAGGTGCTGATGTTGATGATGATTGGTCTAGCACTTAATTTGACTATTGAACCCCCTAATTAGTAATTAGTTATGCTATGCAACTGGATTCATGTTTTGTTTTAATTCAGTTGGTGCATCTAATCTAATCTAATATAATATTTGTGTAACTCGGCTCCAAGGATTTCTAATCAATCAGATGACCTTTTGCATGCCTACCTGCCATTTGAACTTTGAAGAAGCTCTTCCATCACCATTCCCAATCACCCAAATCTGAATTGGTCAACCAACCCTCTGTCCTTTACACCTATTCTTTAACGGCAAAAACTTGTGTGAAACGTTCTTACGGATATTTTTTGTAAGACGAATCTTATTTACCCGATTTGCCGTGTATTTATGGATTGAATTGTGAGAGAATAAAACTCCGTCTTACGAATTAATATCCGTAAGACGATCTTACAGTAAACTTACTCTTCTTAAACTGCATTAACTTTAATTTCTCCTCTAAACTTCCATGTCACTCCTAGAAGAAATTTTCATCCAAACAGTTAAAATAAAAAATAAAAAAAAAAAAACATCAAAACAAATATGCCTTCTTAGGTACAACAGTTTTACATAAGTTTAGAGAGTATCCCATACCGACTGCGAACTGTGCCATGCAAAATGGACTGGTCCACTCCTTCATTCTCAATCTCTCACTGTATACAAAACCGAACCAACCATCTACAAGTCTGTTATTCCCAGCGAACCCCTCCCCCCCCAACTGAGAAAGAATTTTATAAGAAGAAAAAATATATATTTGCTATTCAACTATATAAATACTGCAGTTTCTGACAATCCTAAAGATTCTTTACAGTAAACCAAATCAGCCATAGTCGTCGTGATTTTGACTCCAACTTTCACATAGATTAAGTCAACGACAATAACAACCACCAACCAACTACTAAATTAGGAAAACTTGGTAAAATAGTAGATTCTTACGCTCCTCTCGCTTTTCTTCAATCCCGGTCAGAAGACGCTTTTGGACTTCCAAGTAGCCTTTTTAGTTCACCATCAGCTCATCCAGATTCCAGTGTGCTATGCTTGACAGTCTCAATGAGAGAAACACCTCCCAAAAATTCCTGATTAACAACTCCACTCTGCTCATGGACTACCGAAAGAAGCTTCAACTGCTAAATATTTGGACTCGTGTTGCGTAAAAGCAAATTTGCAGAATCAGACTCACATGTCATAAGGGTTACGGCTTGCATTAGTTTTCACTTTTCAGTCATGTCTAGGGAGGAATATCGATCTCAAGCAGTGGCCACCGCAGTCAATATCTGCTCCTCTTACAATGACAACCAGTTTCCAAGTTAAATTGATTATTTTTTCTGATTTCTTCAATAAAAGAAATAACATAAGATATTCTTTCAGCTTAAATTGGGCCATAGGACAGATTCTCCCACTTGAAGGGAGCCACAGAGCCAATGTCAGGTGCCCCTCGCAAGAACAGGCAAACACAAACACAAACAGCAGCAATAGCAAGCATTGAGTGAATGTAAGGACGATGAAGCAACCCTTGTGAGCCCGGAATCCTCCTGTGGTACCTTGCAGCCATAACAGCACACCTTGAGCAAGATTTTTGCCCTTGATAGCTAGGACCCCGCTGGTTTGGATCCACTGTTGATGTTTGAAGCTCTATCTCATTAGCGACCGACAGAGAAATTTGACCAGCTATTCTGTCAGCAAGCTTCCGCGCCACAAGTGTGTTGTAAGAGTGGTTATTCCTCATCTCCGCATATGCAAATGGAGAATACCCGTTTGCATCACAAAGGGAATTCCAGCATCGCAATCCGATCTGCAATATAAAATTATCAATATTAAAATGCAACTCCAAAACTAAAAGCACAAAGATAAAGTAGAAGTTGACGTAGAATACCTCTTGTGGGTCACTTGTCAAAGCGTCAACCAGATCATCTGAACTTGATGTGCAAGCAGCCAAGTGCAGAGGTGTGATCCCACCAGGCCCATCAAGATTTGGGGGAAAAATATATTTCCTCAAGGTATTGTTGATGCCAAATATGGAATAATGTAAGAGCAGGTCAACCATGGTCTTGCACCTTCTTTTGACTGCCCTTTTCAAGAGATTAATCTCTGACAACATTTCCAAGGACTCCCTCGATAGCTCGTCAGTGCCCAAGTTTCTTTCTAGAAGAATGTCTAGAAGGGTCTTGACCAAATCACAAAAATCACGTTCAGCTGCAAATATTAACAAGAATTTGAAACGGCTCGGCTCATAATTAGGAGCACCAAGCATGGAACCAACACACTTCCTCTGGAATAGCCACCCAAGCTCGTTTAAGAAGTGCAACATTTCTTCCCTTGAAGTGGGCCGTCCAATTTCAAGGGCACGATTCACTGTGGTCGTATCATTCACCCTCACACTTTCATCAAAGTCGGCCTCAAGAAGTCGCAATTCTTTGCAGATAGTAGCATTAGCTATTATAACAGGAAAGCTGGTGCCTCTGAAACCATTTTCAACCTGCACATGGGATAAGTAGATGTCATGAATTTGAAACACAAAGCTGAAAAGTGGTCAATAGTATTCACGTAATACCTCAATGAAACAGCGACCCAGTGCACTAGGTTGATGAACTGAAAAGCTGCCCAAGTTTACTTCATCATATGCGTCTCCTTGAGAGGCTGATCCCGGAACTTCCTTAAAAGCATTCCCATTAGTATGTGTGCAGTGGATCCTGAAAGATATTCAGAATTAGTCTTGAAAAAGAGATTCAGAGTATGTAAATCATATCCGTTCAACAACCCTCAAAGATCTTCTTTTCAGTGGTTCATCCAACCACTCCTTTGATTGACAAGTGAAAAAGTAAAAAGAAAATAATTAGATGGTTAAAAATTTTAATTTTTTTAGAGATACAAAAAGATATATATGTATATATATATATATATATATATATATATATATTAGAATGGATAAAAGTTGCAAGAAGGATGAGAAATTCATAAAGAAAAGCAAACGGAACAACAGGCAAGCATAAAAAACATCCAAGTTAATATATAACATCTACAAGAGACAAACTTTTAGAAGTTATTGATTTTTTTTCTTTTCCCAATTTCACAATCAATAAAAAATGATTAATTGCATATAATGCCTCGGGATCCAACCACTCCTTTGATTGACAAGTGAAAAAGTAAAAAGAAAATAATTAGATGGTTAAGAATTTTAATTTTTTTAGAGATACGAAAAGATATATATATATATATATTAGAATGGATAAAAGTTGCAAGAAGGATGAGAAATTAATAAAGAAAAGCAAACGGAACAACAGGCAAGCATAAAAAACATCCAAGTTAATATATAACATCTACAAGAGACAAACTTTTAGAAGTTATTGATTTTTTTTCTTTTCCCAATTTCACAATCAATAAAAAATGATTAATTGCATGTAATGCCTCGGGAGATAATTGCAAATAGCACACGGATCGCGCATGCACAACGTCCTCTACTGCTAATAATAAGAACCAAGAATGAAAAAAGATTCAAGTAAAAAGAGACATAACCACATACTTGGTGCCGGAAGTCCTCAAATTCCTTCCCTTCAAACGAAAAGAAGTCTCTTTACCACCCACAACAGCCAACGGGGAGACAGATATCAATTCTGGGGAGTTCCATGCTTTCAATGATTTGCATATATGAACCCTTCCTGAAGATTCATAAAATGCATCGATTACCATAAGAAGCTTTATAACCAGATTTCACCTCAAGAATGATAGATCTAAGATAAAATTTTGGAGAATATAATAAGGCCAACCAGACTCACCATCTTTATGCGAAGCCAAGTGCCTATCAGAATGTACTAAAAACCTTCCATTTCTCCAAAAATCGGTATTGGGATCTTGAACCAGAGAGTTGACATGACGTCGGAATTTCGCTTCCAGCTGCAGAAACCAAGCATACCCTCAAAGTGGTCAGCATTGATAAAAGCTACAAAAGAAGCTAATTTTCTGTTCGGCGATACACTCACTTGTTCCCAAGCAGAAGATGACATGGAAACATAAATTGATAGAACTACACAACCAGGCCTTATGTACCCCTCCATCTCCGAGGGACTGTGAGAGAGCCAATTGTAGATCTGAAACAAGAGATGCAAACATAAACCACATCAATCAGCCTTTATATCATTCAGAACAATAAGAAGATTAAGAAATCCAGGTAAACAACATGCTCCTCACCTGTGTACGCAGTGTCCCAGGTAAATGACTGGGATCCTTGTCAAACAGTTTGAAGATTATTCTGCCAGTTCGATCCTGTGAGGAAGCAAACATTAATTTCATGGTATAAGAGTTCACTCAAAAATGATAGGGATACAAATTTGTGTCCAAATTTCTCATTCCAATCTAGGTGGTAAGCATGTGATTGGTTGAAGGGTGACATCACATGTTTAAGTAATGTCATCTCTAACCAATCACATGCTTGCCACCAAGATTGGGATGAAAAATTTGGACAAAATATTTGTATCCCAATCACTACTCATGTTCACTAAGCTAGAAAATAGATACAAGGGTGAAAGAAAATTGTAAATTAAAAGCTTAGTTTGGTTTGTGAAGTAGGAAAAGGCTACGGAAACAGTTTCTCCGCTAGCAAGGGTAAGGCTGCACTAGTCCCTTCTCAGACCCCACAATGGTGAGTGCCTTGTGCACTTCGTCCTTTTTAAGTAGGAAATGACTAAAGATGAACTACCTGAGGATCAGAGTTCAAACTAGATGGCGACTGATCAGAACCAGATGAAGATGTGTATCCAGCTCGGTAAGGAGAACTTTGGATTGAACCATTATCAGCAACTGGATTTGACCCTCCAAAAAGTTCAAGCGACGGGATGCAACCACGACTCCCACTACCTTTACCATTTGCAGTAACCTCTCCACTAGTCGACATACTCTCAGGCTTCAACATTTCTCTTGATGCATGTGTTGGGAACAGACTTTGCACTACGGGTGGAGAAGACGACGGTGACCTCTCTTCCATTGGATTACTGCTGTCAGATGAGAAATATTTCCTGCTCAATGCCAGTTTTGGCGGGCTATCATTTTCAGGCGAGGAACTAAAAAGTTGTAATGGTAGATTCCCAGGAGCATCAATGACTTGGCAATCTGAATCTTCAACTGGAGAATGGAAACTGGTACTACTTCTCTCTCCTCCTCCAACTGAAGGAAACTCGACAACCGGTCTGTTGTGCAAATTGAGAAAAGTACCTTGGTCTAGACAAACTGAGTTAGTTCTATCAGTGTCACTTCCCTGGCTGCTTCTTTGGGACACTGTCGCATGGGCATCTGGGGCAGGTGTTACCGGTTTCGCAGAAAGAACGGCAAGCAAGTCCATAGTTGATGAGCAAGAATTTCCATTTCCATTCAACCTATTTTGATTCTCCGAGATTACTTTGTCCGGGACGATTCTATTCAAATTTCCAGAAACAGGTAACTTTGCAGCAAGGTCGACTGGCAAAGGTAAGGAGTTTATTTTGTTAAGGATCTGAATGAGCTGATCCTTATTAGGTAGAGACGGGCAAGTGGTGCTCCTATCCTCGGTGTTTCCTGGTGTTCAACAAAGTAACACATGTTATAGATTCTCAAAAATGGGAAGAGATAACACCCAAAATCCACCTCAGTTACCTTGATTACGAGCTAACACTGTTAGCAAATTGACAATATCCATATCTCCTCCATTGCCGGCTTTGTCACGGTTTCCAGGGAGTAACAACTGTGACGTAACATCCTCCGGCTGAGTTTTTCTCCTCCGTCGATTATGCCCCGCAAGTCGACGCCTACAGCTTCGCTTACCTTCATCAAACTCTGAGAGAGGATGAAATCTAGAAACACACCAACACAAAGTGTTAAGCAAATAGTACTGTTGAAATTTAAGTATATAGTATTAATTAAAGCAGCTGAAGTAGCTAACCTGCTGCACTGTTGACAAAACCTTTGCATCTGCTTACCAACCAAGGCCTTAGTGGCTTTACTGTGAATCTCACAAACTTTGTGTCGCCTGTGATAGTCCTTTGCAGTTGATAGATCTTCCTTGCAGTTATCAACTTGACACATAGGGTAGTTTCCACTACCTCCGCCGCCACTACCAGGAGATCCAGATCGAACTTTCTTGTTAGGCCTTGCGATTGGCTCCTCAACAGAGTTAATAGTAGCCCCAGTAACTCCACCAAGCTTCAGCAGGAGGCTTTCATCTACCTCATCACCATCACCAACAGAATTCCTCTTAGATACATTAGTATCCACAGAGACAGCTGGGTGACCTAGGTGGAGTACATCCGATTCTAAGGGTTTAGCTACAAGTCTTGAGCTATCCCATTCCCACTGCTTAGGGTTCCAGTTATCTCTACCATTTTCAAATCCTGACTGAAGCCGATGATGTTGCTGCTGCAGTTGCTGGTGGTGGTGGTGAAAACTTGTTCCTTGGAAAGGAAGACTGCGCTTCTTTGCCATGGGATGTGAATCACAGAAACGGCCAGCAAGTGTTTTATGAAGAAATATCGGCGAAGCTACCTGTGTACCAACCTCCTCCATTTCTACACTTGTCCAAATCCCCAAATAAATTTCCTATATAATTGGATATCAAAGTTTCTTCATTAAACCAAATATGAATTCACTGCAGAATCTCTCTCTCTCTCTCTCTCTCTCTCTAAATCTCTCTTATCAACCTAGCTTTGTTGTTCATAATGACTATACAACAAAACTGAGTCCTTAAAGTATTCACAGACCACTAATGATCAAAATCTTGAGGTTTACTTTCTTCTCTGGATATGGTTTACATTTATAATACACACTACAACTTAATCTTTTGTTGTTATATAATCAATATTTTCAGTAATTCTTCCCAAAGTGTCTCACAGATCATCAAAAGGGAATTCATCAAACAAGGCAATAAACAAATAGATAACCAAAAAAACAAAAAACAAATCATATATATATATATATATATATATATATATATATATATATATTGGATGAAATAACGCACCTTTATGATACTCTAGGGTTCATCCCCATGACCATACAAAGACTCGATCTTTGTCAATTTCAAAGGAAACCCTGATAAATCTTCTCTTCAAACAAACAAAACCCAACAAAGATTTCTTCGTTATATGTCCAGTGACTCAATTTTCTGGTTTTCAGATCTCCAAAAGTCGGATCCTCAACAAAAAACATTAAGTGCCTCAGATCTGCAACCGAGAAAAAAAATTATAGATCTGGCGATGAAGAATAAGAAGGGAGGAGATGATGAACGGATGAAGTCTCTTTGAAGTACACCTCAACACCAAAATGTCTTTTACTTTATCTCTCTCTTTCTCTGTCTATGCCTTTGTCCTCAACAAACAAAACTCATTTTAATTTTAATTTTAATTTTAAGTTTGGGTTGCTCATTGTTTCAGAGTGGCAAAAACTGTAAATTAAAGAAAGATATGGGATAGTTTTGGCCGCTTCTGGACCCACGAAGAATCGAGGACCCTTCACGTTTGGCATTTCTGCACGTATTTTCAAGAGAAAAATAACATCAAATGTATTGAACAGTGTGGTTTGTACGAACGAACACTCAATTACTACTTTATTTCTTTCATTTGAGTCAATGGAGAGAGAGAGAGAGAAAGAAAGAAGGAACTTGGGTGTAATCAGTAATGGTCATCAATGGGTTCGTACAAGCGTGAAAATGACGTTAAAGGACATCTCAATGACCTTTTTTTTTTGGAGTCAAGTGGGTTATCTCCTAGTTCTCTACCATTTTGGTTTGAGAATTGAGATGATTTGAGTTTTGAATTTTAATTAATTTTCAGTTTTTGGTGGTGAAAGTGATCAAGCACAATTCCTTGACAATTGTATTTTCAAATTATTAAAAGTTTGTTCATATTCTAAGTCGGTATTTGGCTTTATATTTTAATTGAGTATTTGATTTTCATATTTTAAGGTAATATTTGATTGATTATGACATATGTAATCAATTAATGTATAATCAGATTTATGTTTTAAATACACGACCCATTACGTTTATTACATAAAAATAACTTTTTATTTTAGGAAAACAAATTTTGACATGATTTTACTATTATAATAAAGCTTAGTAGTTAACTACGGGTCATTATTCATTTTTAGTAAACATAACTACTGGTTAGGATTAAATCTTCTGAAAAGTTAACTATTCATTTTTATCAAACATAACTACTCGCCATAATTAACTCTCATTATCATCCTAATTGGTTCCCTAATTAATTCTGACATTTGCCTTCCTATATTAGTTTCTTTAATACATTCAAGAGACATTACTAGATTTCGTGAATCTTAGTAACAATATAGGAGATATCTGTAAATCATTAATGGTAAGTTATTTCCTTTCTTTTTTTTGTTCATTTAATTCAGTTTATTTATTTTGTTGATTATGTACTCCCTTCAATTTAAATTAATTATCTCTTAATTGCAATTGGCCAGTGAATAAAAGGAAAAGACGATGAGGCATTAGGTAGCATTAAGGAGAACGTACACAAAGAAGAATTCAAGGGGGACGGTAATGGCATGAAAAAAAATGTATAAGAAAGAAGAGAATGAAGTGGAGGTGTTGGTGGAACCAAAGGGTTGAAGAAAGGAAGAAAGTAAAATAATAATATAGTAATAGTTGATTTGAAAACTATGACTTACAATTCTTCGAACCAAAAATAAGTTTCTTCTTCTCTTTTGTTTGTTTAATTTTTTGTGTTTAGTAAATATCATTTTCTTGATTTTCTACTTTGTCTTTCCCTTCTGTTTAAGCTTTACAAATAGTTTCTGTACACCTACTAGCTAAATGACATATAGTAGCAAAGTATAGTTCTTTGGTTAAATGTAAATACTAGACAAAGTTATTGCATCTCATGTTGCAAATACAGTCATTGTTGTGAAGCAAAAGCTTCCAGAAGAAGTTTAAGTTGTCGTTATCGAGAAAAAAACAATACAACATTATTTCCACATGTCAAAATTCTTTTTTTCTTTAACAACATTTGATTATTGGTTTTGTTAATCTTGCTAGAGACACGGGTATGGATACCATTTTTTTCCTTTATAAAATCTCTCTCGCTCGATTTACGGAGATATCATTATGGATGCCACTTTTTTTCTTTGTTGTTAGTATTTCCTTTTTGAGCCCAGGCTTCTCCGTCCACCCTCCTATAAGGGTAAGGCTGGTTATTCCCCTCAAGTTTGTAATTTTATTTCTATTAATAAAAACTAGCAAGGTACCGCCCATGTTTCCCTAATTTTTTTTACAAAACTAACTTTTAATTTATTTTTTCCATTGTTGGATGATCATATTATTTTAATTGATTACCGAGAGGTGTTCATTTTAAATTGGTTATTTTGAATACTGACATTGTCTCATACTGACATCCGCTTCAAATCTAAAGGCTAACTATTTGTCAGAATTTGTTTTTACTAAACACAATCACTATGTGAATTACCCTTTATTTTCTCTCTTCCCTCTTTTCTCCCCCTTCTCTCTATGGGTAAAAGTTACCAAACATAACTACCACACTTGAATTGGTGAAAATTAATTAATTAGTGGTTAGGATTTATAAAAGTTAATTATTTAAAACCTTTTCAATTGGTAAAATGTAATTAACAAATAAAAAATAAAAAATAATTAATGGTCACAATTTATTTTTATCAAACTTAAAAGTTAATTACGAGTTATGATTTATTTTTAAAATGTGTTTTTTACAGTGTACATTGATCAGACCTTTACAAAGTTCAAACATATATTGATTTATTCGAATACTGATTCTGTTTCATAAATCTAGTATCTATATTATAATTTAGCTCAGTTTTTTTTTTTTTTTTGAAAAGTTAACTACTAGTCAGGATTCATTTTTACCAAACATAACTACTGGTTATGATTAAATCTTAATTTTACAAGCGTGTGTACAACAGTTAATTCTAGCAATAGTTAATTACTGAGATTTTACTACCGTAATTAAAGCATGTGTCCAACTCCGATCTCCTGTACCATTATAGTGTGCCAATCACATGTACCACCAATCAAATTAAAACATGTGGCTTTGTTTGGGCAGGACCTTAACCTCGGTTACCTAACCGGACCTGGAGAAATTTTAGGGATCGACTGAATCTCGGTTGGAAAAATCTTACGTATCCAAGAATGAATCTCAAAGATTTCGACCATGTCTTCTTCCAAAATATTGCATCGTGCAAGGGCTTCGCCAGGAGGTGGTTTCGCCGGAAGGTGGAGAAGCAGAGTTCGTCTCCGAAGCTGGATTGGAACACGCCAATTTCTTCTGCAAAAGCTTCTTCCTAACTGAAACGCCAACCGGTAAGGCACTCCGATATATATACACGATTTTAGGTTGTATTCATCTACAATTTTTTCATCATAGTCCATGAATTCATAACAGAGTTAATTATATTAAAACAAAAAATATATATAGTTGACTAGTCTTGAAAGGGAAAATCTAATTTTTTTTCTCCCTGTATAGCATTCCTAGATTTCAATTACTCCTATTCAAAATTCATTAAGTTCTTCGATTTTTTTCTCCCTGTTTCGATTTTTGGTTTTGATACTTGAGTTGCGTGCTATTCAAAATTCATTGAGTTCCTTGAATTTTTCTCCTTGTTTCGATTTTGATACTTGAGTTGTGATCACGCAAAATGTGTGGTGATCTTGTCTTGACGTCCACGTGTGAGCGAGGGTGAGGTGGCAGCTTCTTGTTCGTCCAGCGGTTAACCTGCACAATGTAAACAATAAACACTGTTAAGGTGTCGGGTTGGCCCGACTATAACCCTCCGGCGTATGAATCAGATTTCCGGTAGAGTTTTGGTAATAAATGAGCCGTGATAATTGTTTGATAGGGAGCTGTGATAAGAGAGTTATAATATCGCTGAAATTACTTACTTTGCCCTGCATGGGGGTTCTCATATTTATACCTGAAGTTAATGGCGACGTGGCATCCAGTAATTGGGGAGCACAAAGCGGCTGTTATTAAATGCGTTGAGGGCATTCGTCAGGAATGAGTGAACTGTGCGTGTGTCAGAGGGTTGGTATTGACGTGCGGCGGTTTTCTAGGGCCTAGGGAAATGGTTTGTCGAGACGGATGATTGGTCTGATGTCGAGATCGAGCGGTCTTTATGACGAACGCTTTTATTTAGTTACCGAGGATGAGGATAATGAAGAATGATTTGGTGGCGGGGCCGAGGGTGCCCGGTCTTTTAGACGGGTCGGGCTCACATCGTGCCGAGGGTCATGATGCCGAGGCTGGAGTGATTTATCTTGGGGGTGAGTGGTCATGTCCTCGCAACGTGTGGCCCTGCAGGTGGGACCCTCTTTATGCCGAGGGTCGGGTCCTTTTCATGCCGAGGGTTAATCCCTCGATTTTAATCCTTTCAAGTTGTGTGCTATTCAAAATTCATTGAGTTCCTTGAATTTTTCTCCCTGTTTCAATTTTCGGTTTTGATACTTGAGTTGTGTGCTTCCTGCACTGCTACTGCTTGCTCTACATTGAAAACAAATCATAGAATGAGAGAGCAGGACCAAATTTTGTATTCAATAGGACAACTCCATGTCGATTAGAACGAGTGATGCAAGTTAAGATAATCAAAGCAACCTTGGTTTGGCAAATTTCTGCAAATCTTTTATTAAAGTAATATGGGATTGACAATGAACATACATTTCTAAATGTTTACTTCAAGTATGTAATAAACACAAGTGAGATGCATCTTAATCAAGGCACCAGAGCTGAAATGAGCTCTTTCGTTGTATAACATAATCCTAGTATATTGGCTCATTCTTTTGCTATTCTTTTCGGTACTAAAAAGTTCGACCAACAGCATAACCCTTACAAGTTACACCAATACGTAAAGGCAAAAGCTAAATTAGAAGAAATTAGATTTTATCTCTTCTATGTGGATGTGGTATATACACATCAGAATTTTGTTTAAACTGAACTAGAAAAATTAACTCTATTATGCTGCCTCTAGTGTAACTAAGCTTTACATCATAATCATATACTAGCTTTTTGTAAAGAGCTTATAATCATTCCTGGATTTCAATTACTCCTATTCAAAATTCATTGAGTTCCTTGAATTTTTCTCCCTGTTTCGATTTTTGGTTTTGATACTTGAGTTGTATGCTTGTTGCACTGCTATTGCTTGCTCTTTAATTTTCCCTTCCTTTTGTTTCTAGGGAAAATTGTCTTAAGGGAAGAAAATCACAAAAAACCAAGCCAAGGTTTTCTTTATATCAATCAGTTAATTATTTTTTTCTCAATCGGTGTGTTTTGTCAAATACAAAACATTTTGTGAACACAGGGAGTAGTATCATTTGAAAAACTTAAAATTTAGTTTGTATGAGAATAAAAATAGTGGATCAGTTTGGTTTCCATCTGATAGGAGTACGAAAGTGTGATAGTATTAGCTGATTTTATGATTGATTATAGAGTAAATATTACACTTTTGGTTGGTTTTGTGCTTGTTTATGTTTGTAGGTGTGAGGGGAGCTGCAAAAGAGGGAAGCTAAGGAAAAAATGCTAGATTGCAAGAAAATGAAAATCTGTGGTGTCACGTGGGCATGTGCTGTCTAAATTCCGGAACTGAAGCTGATGTCAACCAGCTGAAGAATTGTCCAGCAGATCTTCTGGACAGTTAGAGAGTTATTACCTCTTCTTAATTTATTTCTTTATTAAAGGAAAAAACTGCTTTGGAAGTTATTGGTAGTTTGTGGGGAAAAAGGGGTTGATATTTATGCTGGAATTGGGCAGAAGGGGAGGACATCTCGACCAGGAATTGAGAAGAATCAGGCAGTCACTTTGAGAGAGATAAGTCACTCACAATTGCTAGGAGAGAAAGTGTAGAAAAAACTTGTATTCTTTCTTGAGTTCAACACTTGCTGGAACATTAAATCCTTGGTTTTTGTAAGTTGTTTTAATTATGTTTAGTAGCTAAATTCTCTGTTTCAGTCAATGAACAATTAAGTCTTTAGCGTTTCACTTCTGTGAGATCTAATAGAACTCATTCTTGTTTCGTTACAAATATTTATTCGTTCTCCATTTAGCACGTTGTAAGATTATTGTGTCTAATTGATGTTTGTGGCCAGAATATCAATTAACAACATAATAGTCTATAGCTAGTTAACACTGTTGATCCGTAATTGTCCTCGGTTTTAACAAAGTGGCAAGTAATACCCCTTTTAGGCATCACAAGCATAATCGAACAGTATGACGGGAACGGATAATCTTAGTTACATGTTATTGCTTCAATATACATGGCTTTGGATCGGGTCTCTCTCTTCTTAATGCAACCAAGATTATTAAATCTTACGAGCGTCTCGGAGGTTGTAATTCGGTTAGACGATAGTCAACGAGCTTCTCTTGATTATCAACACGGTAAGGAGAGATTGAGTGTTAGGCGTTTGTCGATACTTATAACCGGTTTATTTGTGATTTAACAAGACATTTTTGCATCTATGATCAGAAGTGAAATGCGAGATGAAAATTGGTTCATTGACTGGACTTTTAATTTATTGAATCAAATCAAGTTTTAATCTGTTAGTTTAATTAAAAGCATTAATTTTCAGTTAATTAGTTGTTAGTCTATTTTTAGTTAATTAAAAATCGAAATTTGTATATATTATTTACTTAGTAAAATTCTAAAAAGGAATAAGTACAACGTTCCTTGCGGATACGATCCCGACTTACTTTATACTCGTTATTAAGGAGGTAGGAGAATTAATTTTAACGATTTGACATTCGTCACCATCTTATCATATTAAGCAGTTTAGCATGATTCATGATTCAACGATAATTATTGTTTGGTTTAAAATTAAGAGCTATGATATTACGAGCTAGAGCTTGTGATATTATTACAAGCTTGAGTGTTAGTGCTGTTAGATCAAATCTACTAAAAATTTTACACCGTTAGATCAAATAGGGTATTTTCAAAATAAGGATGTAGATATTCCAAATCACCATCAACTTAATCATCCAACGGCTCTAACACTAAAGCTTGTATTAATATCACAAGCTCTTGCTCGTAATATCATTTGTCTAAAGAGCTATGATATTACGAGCTAGAGCTTGTGATATTATTACAAGCTTGAGTGTTAGTGCTGTTAGATCAAATCTACTAAAAATTTTACACCGTTAGATCAAATAGGGTATTTTCAAAATAAGGATGTAGATATTCCAAATCACCATCAACTTAATCATCACGGCTCTAACACTAAAGCTTGTATTAATATCACAGGCTCTAATATCATTTGTCTAAAGAGCTATGATATTACGAGCTAGAGCTTTGATATTATCAGTGTTAGTTAGATCAAATCTACTAAAAATTTACACGTTAGATCAAATAGGGTATTTTCAAAATAAGGATGTAGATATTCCAAATCACCATCAACTTAATCATGCTCTCTAAAACAATAATATCATTTGTCTAGAGCTATGAAAATATTATTACAAGCTAGTCTTTGTTAGATCAAATCTACTAAAAATTTTACACCGTTAGATCAAATAGGGTATTTTCAAAATAAGGATGTAGATATTCCAAATCACCATCAACTTAATCATCCAACGGCATACTCTTGTTCAAGTGGTATTCACCAACAGCATAATCTTTTCATTCCCGTTAAAAATCCTACTAATTCACCCATTGGGCCTTGACTTCTGTTTTTTTACGTTTAGTTTTATTGTTTATGTAGTACAACTTGTAGCATTCATGGGTTTTGATATATCACCATGAGAATGGGATGATATATTGCTGGTTTATGAATTTTTATTTATTTATCATGTGAAAGTTGTTTCCAAATCCACGAATGAGATGTCACAATTACTTGTATTTTTAATATATTTCTCAGTTCTCTTTTCTATCGTCTTTCGTTTAATTTAATGTGGAGGATTATGATAAAACTATGTTTACTTCCGAAGGTTATGGATGGATCAGAATTACCCATATGTCGCAGATTGGATTTTGAATTAGCTATTGTAAACAAACCTGATATCAATCATGATATAAATAATAAGGGCAAAGACGATTGTGTTTCTGATTTGACAAACGTTTTTGATGGATTGACCATAGACCAAATTCATTCCAAAATTTGCGAGGCAGATATCCCTAGAGTTGGCATGGAGTTCAAATCTGAGGAGGAAGCTTATCAATTTTACTGTGTTTATGCAAAAAAGTGGGTTTCGGGTGTCGATGGAGTAGAAGCCATAAGGACAACTTCACAAAGAAAGTACTAGACAGGACATTTTGTTGTTCACATGAGGGAAAAAGGGGGAAAGACAAACGAGATGCTAGGGTTTAAAACAGTCGCCCTGAATCAAGATGTTTTTGCTTAGCAAAGATGAGAGTTAGTTGTCGACTAGGTAGAAATAACTACGAAGTTGTTGAGTTTGTTGCCGAACACAATCACTCCTTTACAACTCCAAGTAAGACTCATTTACACATATCTCATAGGAAGATATCTCGTGCTCAACCAGCAGAAGCTGATATGGCAGAAAATTCTGGTATAGCTCCTAAAGCTACTCTTGAATTGATGGCTAGACAAAGTGGTGGGCGCGAGAATCTTGGATTCATTCCTGATGATTACAAAAATTACTTGCGTACCAAACGCACTAAGTAAATGAGGAATGGGGACACAGGTGGTGTATTAGAGTATTTACAAAATATGAAATCAGAGGATCCCAATTTCTTTTATGGAATACAAGTAGATAAAGATGATATGATAACAAATATATTTTGGGCAGATGCCAAAATGATGTTAGATTTTGTTCATTTCGGTGATGTTATTTGTTTTGATACAACTTACAGAACGAACAAGGATGGTAGACCTTTTGGACTATTTGTTGGTGTAAATCATCACAAAAAACCACTATTTTTGGAGCAACATTATTATATGATGAAACTATAGCCACTTTCAAGTGGTTATTTAACACTTTTACAAAAGCTATGGCAGGCAAAAAGCCAAAGACAATTCTTACTGATCAAGACGCTACTATGGCAAGTGCATTGGCTTCTCAATGGCCTGAAACATATCACCATCTCTGTATTTGGCATATTTATCAAAATGCAGCTATTCATCTTGGCGGTGTATTTGCAAGGTTCAAAGACTTCACTAAAGACTTCAGTAGTTGCATTTATGACTATGAAGATGAAAACGACTTTTTAGTCGCATGGAATGAGATGTTTGATAAATACTGTCTACATGACAATGAGTGGCTTATGGGAATGTTTAATAAAAAGGAGAAATGGGCATTAGTTTATGGACGAGACACCTTTTGTGCAGATATGACAGCCACTCAACGTAGTGAGAGCATGAATAGTGTTTTAAAGAGGTATGTTTCATACAAACATGATTTACTTCACTTTTTTGAGCATTTTCAAAGATTACTTAATGAGCATCGCTACGAAGAGTCTCGATCTGATTTTAGAGCAGATCAGGCGACACCATTGGTAGCATTTGTAGTTGAAATTATGAAACATGCATCTATTATCTACACTCTGGAGGTACTGAAATCATTTCAAGGAGAGTTGTTTAAATCATATGATAGTAGTATAAAAGATTGTGGTGAGGTTGAGACGGTGACAACATATGAAATCACCCCATACAGGAAAAAGTATTTTCATACATTTTCTTATGACTCATTGGAAGGCTCGATTTCATGTAGTTGCAAGAAATTTGAGTTTGTTGGGTTTCTTTGTTCATATGCTTTAAAAGTATTTTCCTCAAGAAATATTATGAAGATTCCTGATAAATATATTGTAACGTAAAAATAAGGATACTTTACCGAATCAAACGAACACCGGAGCCACGTCAAATTAAAATAGGACTTTGAATAGAACCCGTCTTCGACTTTGGCAGTAAACTTACAATATACCAAAGTCTAAAGCGACACACTAATATATCAAACTATATTGCAGTGTATCACCTGCAAAAACAATTTATAACAAAACAATATAAATAATAAAATTATTGCTATGAGTATCCTCGGCTCAACGGAGCCTAACTCGATCTGTCTAGGGCTTATGGTTGCCTAGGCTCAGATCCCCACTGCCTATACACAAAGTATAGCAGTCCAACCCAAGAGTTCACTACCGAAGGGACAATGTTTCCAAGGATTTCACCCAACTGTGAATACCACCCAGCCTTCCAACAAGAAATCCCACAACCCGAAAACCCCCCCTCACAGAATTCTCAATCACAGTAATCTCAAGCTCACATACACACAAAAGTGTATATCCAAAGTACCGGTTCATAACAGAGACGCAGAGAGAGAGAGAAAGATATGCCACTGTGATGTCGTGTATGGTTCTTCTTGTGCTCACAAAACCATTCATTATACTCCTGTGCCAGTACAAGTGTGTATAAGACGACAGACCAAGGGAGGTATATATAGTGCACAAGGGACCAATCAATCACCGAAGGATCCGGGCAAGAGAAGAAGACGCGACTGACAGAGCAAAGAATGGAAGGGGCTGAAGATATATTAGGGAAATCAAAGATTCTCCCTAATTAACCATTCATCAGCCGAAAGTCAAAGGGGCAAGGTAAGTGGGTTTGGGTCTTGGGTTGCTGGGTTAGGTTTGGAAGTGGGTTGCCCGTTTTGGGCCATGCCAACACTCACATATATATTAAAGAGATGGACAAAAGAAGCCAAGAAAGGGAGTCGAGTAGCTACTTGTGAGAGTACAATTGAAGTGGACCCAAAGGCAATGATGGGAATACGCTACAGAGACTCATGTTCCATGTTTATCCAACTAGATACCAAGACTTCAGAATCTAAAAAAGCTTATGAAATTATGAAACAAAGTCTTATAAAGTTGTTGGATCAAGTTGATTCTTGCACAGAAGAAAAAGCAGTTAAGAAAGCTACTCCTGTCATGTTGTAGTTGGAACCTGATGTATTTGAATCCATTGAAGGCATAGAAAATAATCACGATAAAAGAATAAATGGAAGAAAAAAAAGCAAACCGAAAGCTAATGGTAAATCTGGTAAGAGAAAAGTAAGTGCACTTGAAAAGGCAACCACAAAGAAGAAACGAAAGTAAAAGCAGAATGTATTACAACCGTTAAGTGATCGAGGATGTGTTTCTAATCTTGATGCACATAATGATCGGTCCTTTCAAGCATCACAAGTTGTCGAAACATTGCAATCACATCAGGTAGTTTACCCATATTCATTTTGTGTTGCTTAAAGAGATTATATGTTAAATTGTATCAACTAACTAATCTTTCATTTGTTTCTTGAAACATTTGACACAAAAACTCTTAGCAACTAAACAATACTCTTAGCAACATTGGTGCGCATACTATGAATATGACTAATGACCAGAATTTTCCTCTTCCATTACCGCTATTCTTGCGGGTAAGCTGTGTGCATAACATTTTCACATCGTAATAATGTTTATTGTTTTTCAAATTAGTTTCTAATTTTTCTGTTGTTTATTTTTATTCAAACAAAACTAGACTCCGCAAGATAGTCAATATAATTTGAGAATCGGTAATCCCATTGTTGGATCTTTGAAGCCTCAGCGAGTTCCATTCGAATCATCTTTGCAACTCGGACAACCACATGTATTTCTTTTTTTTTTTGTTCGTGGTTACATAAATCTTATTGAAATTATTACACTCTACTTTTTATTTTTGCAGAATTTGTATTTATTAGTATAAATTTACTTTTGTTGGTTGTAGTTTTTTGGCTTTCAAATGAATGAAACAAGTTTCATGAATTATGATTTACACAATAGCCAAGAAGGCACAAGCAAGTTCCAACAGGTGTATATGTTAAATCTTTTTATTGACTCTTGTTATCACTAGCTTAATTATGACATTACTTTTAACAATGTTTCTTGCTATTTGTACTTGTTGATAAACTCAGCTATCACCAGGAGGAAGTAAAGGATTCAACTTAAATAACGATAAATTCAGTCGACGAGAAGGGTAAAAGGTGCAAAGGGAGAATGAGATGGTATATGTACATGAAGTGGACAAAGTTTCAAATTTACAAATTAGAAGCAAAGTAAATTTATCGTAGTTTTGTCATTGTAATCAACTAATGGCTATAAGGATCTCTCCACGGTATATTCATGAGTTGTTTTCTCAATGTGTTAAGTTGTATTGAACACTAGGCATTGTTGTTTTTGAACTATGCTGGTTTGAGCCATTATTTTATATCAACTCAGTGAAAGACCTGGAATAGAGTTTGATTTGTTAGATATGTAAGATAAACCTCTTGTAGCTTATTTGGCCACTTTTCTTCTCTTTGTGTGCTTGTGACTGTGTGTGCGCAAGTTCTAGTACGCTTATGATGTGGGTGGGGAGGTGTTGCAGGCTCGGTCAAACCTGAAATGCATATAGGATAAACATTTGCTGGGATCCAGCCCCTTTAGCAATTTGGTGGATCATAAGGATGGAGAGGAACTGTAGGGTCTTTGACTTGGACAGTATTAGAGAGAAAGTGTTTCAAACTCTTTGCTTTTGGTGTTCGGAAACAGTTCCAAGTACAGGGGATTCTGTTGTTAATATGTTGGTAGTTTTACGTTTTTAATTCTTTCGACTTGTATACACATGTGTACAAGGCACGTCACCTAATTTGACGCTTTGTTTTATATGTACTTATAAAAATAAATAAATTATCAGCTTATACTTAGTTTGGAGGCTTAGTACTTTATTAGAAATGCTTGTATGCTGTAATGGATTTTGAGTCATCGATTATATAAATTTCTTAATAAATATTATTCGAGTACATCACCTTTCTTTCGTCTCACTACTTTTTTCAAACTTAGGTACACTTGAATAAACAAAATAAAACAAAACAACATTGTTAACAGATTTTCTTTAAAAGATGAACTTTGGCAGATGGAATTTTTATGTGCAACTGTAGTCCACGGTTGTTTCGGCAGCGTTGTCTACTGTTTCTCCCCCGTCTCCACCCAATTCATTGCATGTAAATCCATCGACAAATGCCCCCTTTGCCCATTCACTCAATTAGAAGTTGTTGTCTTTTATGTTTCCTTGCTGGAACATCAAAATTAACACCACAAGTAAACTTGTTTGAAGGATAACATCAATTAGAATCTGATGTCTTTCTGTTCCACATCTGCAAACAAAATAATTTGAAGTGTTACATCAAAATTAATACCACAAGTAAACATTTTATTTTCCAATTGCTAACTGATGTTTAGTATGGATGCAATAGATCTAATATTAAAAGCTAATACAAAGTGAGAAATCTCATAAGTATGACACTCGAATTCCAAATTATTTATTGATCTCATGGTAACAGAAACATAATATTCCTCATATGACTTGTTGTGTTAGCAGTTGCATTCATGGAAAAAACAAATGATGCAAAAAAACAACCATGCTTAAAGATGGAGGGGAAAAAATAAAGGATAGGTGTGAGGAAGTGAGATTGTATTATAGCTTTATGCCTAAACTTCTGAAGCGGAAATACCGATTACTGAGTCTTGGACAAACAAACAACAAAAAAAACTAACCTCTCTGTTTACAAAGTCATCTAGCACATACTCATCCTACATGACTTTGAGACCTAATAGATTGTTGTGTAGGGTGGGGGGAACTATTCAAAGCTGCCTTAATAGTTTTCACATTGTGATGGCACAATTTAACCAGAATAAGATAAATGTGGTATGTGGGTGATAAACAGTATACTTCTAGTGTACGCACGACATGTCACTTGTTTTGACGTTATATATGTATGTATGTATATAGCAATACAAAAATCCAGGATTCGGTGGTTGCATGAGGGGGATAAAATCTAATTTCTTCTAATTTAGCTTTTGCCTTTCCGTATTGGTGTAACTTGTAAGGGTTATGATGTTGGTCGAACTTTTTAGTACCGGAAAGAATAGCAAAAGAATGAGCCAATATACTAGGATTACGTAATACAACGAAAGAGCTCATTTCAGCTCTGGTGCCTTGATTAAGATGTGTCTCATTTGTGTTTATTACATTCTTGAAGTTAGGGGTGGCAAAATGGGTGTTATGGATCAATGGATAATAGGCCATTATCCATGGTTATCCATGGATAATGGCCTATTATCCATTGATCCATAACACCCATTTTGCCACCCCTACTTGAAGTAAACATTTAGAAATGTATGTTCTTTGTCAATCCCACATTACTTTAATAAAAGATTTGCAGAAATTTGCCAAGCCAAGGTGGCTTTGATTATCTTTAACTTTTTTTTTTAGAGAAACAGGGGCGGCACCCTGCGAGATTTTATTAATGAGAAGAAAAAAGTACAAATTTGATGGGGACAACCAGCCTTGCCCTTATAAATGGGAGGACAAAGAAGCCGGAACCTCGAAAAGAAAAGGCTTAAGGCCAAACAAAACTGAGCTAACTCTCCTAACCAAGAAAGAAAATTAAAAGCCATCAATATAAATGTAAAGTCCTAGGGGAGCAAGAGAGGCAGTTGGCAGCCTTTAGATGTGTAAAGAGATCCTGCTTGATGAGCTTAATGACTTGGATCGCGGGGAGGATGAAGCTATCAAAGAGAGCACCATTGCGATGCTTCGAAAGATGCCAGAGAATCAGAGAAGGCAAGAGAAAGTGAGAAGCATTAGCCTTAGCAATTAACCACCAGGAGAAGCATGCTTGAGGGATGGGAAGCGAATGCATTGTGATGTTACAAGCATTGCTAAAGAAACGCCAAACTTCCAAAGCAGTAGGACTGGTAAGGAAGACATGAAAGAAAGTTTCAGAATAACCAGAAGGACAACAAGCACATTTAGAAGCTAAAGAGAAACCTTTAGAAGAGAGAGCTTCGTTGATAGGAATTTTGTTCTGGAAAAGTTTCCAAAGGAAAACACTGATCCTTCGGGAAAGGTTCTTATACCAGATATATTTAGCAGAAAGGAGGAAGGCATGATGAGTTCTAATAGTGTGCCAGGCAGAACTTAAGCTAAAACAGCCATTAGAAGCGGCAGACCAAGAAGCCGAGTCAGGCGAGGAAGATAAAGAGATCTGCCGAGAACGAATAGTCTGAACCGCAACTGCAGGAAGATAATCGGAGACAAAATCCTGAAGATGGGTATTAGAAACAAACAACTCTTTAATCTGGTCAAGAGGACAAGCTTGAGGTTTAGAAAGAGAAATGTTAGGAAGCCAGTTGTCATGCCATATAGAGCAGTTTCCGAGACCAACCTACTAGATAATAAACTGATCTGCCATGGAGCTGCCCTATTGAATACAAAATTTGGTCCTACTCTCTCACTCTATGATTTGTTTTCAATGTAGAGCAAGCAGTAGCAGTACATCAAGCAGTAGCAGTGCAGCAAGCACACAACTCAAGTATCAAAACCGTAAATCGAAACAGGGAGAAAAATTCAAGAAACTCAATGAATTTTGAATAGCACACAACTCAAGTATCAAAATTGAAAATCGAAACAGGGAGAAAAATTCAAGGAACTCAATGAATTTTGAATAGCACACAACTCAAGTATCAAAACCAAAAATCGAAACAGGGAGAAAAAATCGAAGAACTTAATGAATTTTGAATAGGAGTAATTGAAATCTAGGAATGATGTAAGCCCTTTACAAAAAGCTAGTTTATGATTGTGATGATTCACTCCACCCCCTCCCACCAAAACATAAACAGGGAGAAAAAAATTAGATTTTCCCTTTTAAGACTAGTCAACTATAATTTTTTTTGGTTTTAATATAATTAACTCTGTTATGAATTCATGGACTATGATGAAAAATTTGTAGATGAATACAACCTAAAATCGTGTATATATATCGGAGTGCCTTACCGGTTGGCGTTTCAGTTAGGAAGAAGCTTTTGCAGAAGAAATTGGTGTGTTCCTATCCAGCTTCGGAGACGAACTCTGCTTCTCCACCTTCCGGCGAAACCACCTCCTGGCGAAGCCCTTGCACGATGCAGTATTTTGGAAGAAGACATGGTCGAAATCTTTGAGATTCATTCTTGGATACGTAAGATTTTTCCAACTGAGATTCAGTCAATCCCTAAAATTTCTCCAGGTCCGGTTAGGTAACCGAGGTTAAGGTCCCGTCCAAACAAAGCCACGTGTTTTAATTTGATTGGTGGTACATGTGATTGGCACACTATAATGGTACAGGAGATTCGGAGTCCATGTGTCCTAACTAAGATTTACTATTTTACGTTTTTACTAGACATTTATTGTTTTACTGAGATTTTATTACTTGAATTATCCAGTTTCTTCTCATTGACTATCTCTAATTATCTCCAATTTATTTTTTTATTTTTGTGCAGCCTAGATTTACTGTTTTACAAATATTTAGTTTGTAATTTCTTAATTGGTTGTTATCGTAATTAACTGAAATCTCAATTTAATTTTTGCCCGGCCTAGATTTAGTTTTTAAAAATATTTGTATTTTTAATTTCTTTCTTTTTAAAAAACTTGTGTTAACTTTCCCTT
The DNA here is from genome assembly GCA_013146195.2 of Codonopsis lanceolata. Classification (NCBI taxonomy): domain Eukaryota; kingdom Viridiplantae; phylum Streptophyta; class Magnoliopsida; order Asterales; family Campanulaceae; genus Codonopsis; species Codonopsis lanceolata. The sequence goes on along the minus strand of CM028377.1, from coordinate 84,926,559 downwards.
ATTGGTCTGAAATATTGTGATTTCGATTTCGAATAGTCTTTTGTTAGTTCACTCCGTCTCATACAATTTATTTTATGGTTTTTGTCTGAGATTTTCATTTTTAAGTTTATTTCAATTAACAGGTGTTGGGTTGGTGTATGTGATAGAGAATGCTTTAGAATATTTAATTATACTCTTTTTGGATGAGTTACAAAATTTTATAGCTAATAAAATTTGTTTTTGTTTAGTTTTTGGGATGTCGTCTTTGTTTTGTGTAGTGTACATTGATCCGACCCCTACAAAATCTCAAACATATATTAATTTATTCGCATCATACTTACTTCATAGACTGATCATCTCCATACGAATACCGTGTCATTAGGGCTGTCAAATAGGGCAAAAGCCCGCGGGCATGCCCGCCCCGCCACCCATTAGGGGCGGATTGGGCTGATGTATTAGATACATGTTTGGAAAACGGGGTTTTCGGGCTTTTCCCGTGCGGGTCGCGGGCTTTGCGGGGCGGTGGGCGAACTGCACGCACTAATAATAATAATAATTCTTAAATTTTTTAAAACATTGCAAAGCCCAACTGATTATCCTTTCCTTTCCGTTAGTAATTAGACTATTAGATTTGGCCCAAGCCCAAGCTCAATTTTTTAAATTTGGCCCATTTCCTTTCTGTTAGGCGTTAGTAATTAGACTATTAAGCTCAAGGCCGATAGGATTAATAAGTTGCATGATGTTTAAATAGGTGGTCGGGCTAGCACGAGTTATCCGGATAAAGTCATTATCCCTCACTATTAATACCAAGGGAGGGTGGTATTAGCCTCACTAAAAAAATTAGGATTAACATTTGTAATCTCAAAACTACCCCTGATATACAAGTGAGGATTAATAACGAGGGCACTAATAGTACTGGGATTAATAATACTGCTTATCCTTGTCCGACTACCAAACAAGCCCTTAGAGTCAGTTTAGTTAGGGTTAGGGTTAGTAGTTGTATTCAAAAATCAACATGGGCGAAATACTCTCACTCTCTCAGCCTCTGACTCTGCGTCTGCAATAACTTCATTGATGTCTTGAATTCCTCCAACGTTTCATATTTCTTCTTCACCTCTTTGTCTTCCGGCTCTGATATCCTTAGAAGCTCTGACAAATTATCGGATCCTCCGTCGGGTTTATTCTTTTTCGGTGGCTCATATCGACATGTTTCCTTCGGCTTCTTCAATTTGGGAACGTCGGTGTTTTGTCGGAGGCGAAACCCACCCCCGCAACGCAATCGCTACTCGAGAACTGGTCCAGCACTCAAGCCGTCAAGCGCCTCTCAAATCGCTCACCATCTACGCCTACACCGTACTCGAAGTTCGTGGCTTGTCTTCCTCTGTTTGACTTCGAGAATCTCATACTCTTCTAAATCAACACCGGCGTCACAGATTGATGTTTCATTATTCTCATTTCCTTGTTTGACTGTTTGGATCTTGGATTCATTTTTTTGAATTTGTTTTTGCATTTTAATATAGATTCACTGATTCAGAGCTTGGTCTGTGATTCTGGTTCTATCTTCAAGTAACCTGTTCTCTTCTTGAATTATTTTCTTCTTTTCACACGAAGGTTTTCAAGAATCGGCGTATGAAATGCCTCTTCACTGAATCATGACCTGTTGGCCGGACACCATTTTGATAATAAATAAATAAATAATTAAATAAACCGCGGGCTTGCCCATTTTGCGTGTGGCCCTACGCGGGGCGGGTTGGGCTAGAAGTTTTTAGGACCGTTATGTTAGCAGGCTTTCCCGCCCCGCCCCGTTTCACATCGGGCTTTTTTGGCCCGCGGGCAAACCCGTCCCGCGAGCCCGTTTTGACCGCTCTACGTGTCATAGACACGGGTACAAAATCTAGTATATATATGTAGATGATTGATTATAGGAGGCTACATCCATTCAAAAATTATAAAGATTAGTTGGTTTGAGAACGAGTTTTGTTCTCAAAGCAAGAGTCTAAGAAAGATAGGGGCATGTGTTTATTCAACCCAGGAGTAGAAAAATAATTTTGGTTATACCTTAATGATCCGTGACGAGTTAGTTAATGGCAAAAAAAATTAAAAAAATAGTTGAATAAAAACATAGGATTTGACAATGTTAGTTTTTATTACGATATATTATATCCTCGGGTGCTAATCTTCCTAAGAGTAATGCTAGGTTTTTTAAAATACATTTTACTTAAGAATTTTCTAGATTACCAAAACAATTATATATGACAATAGCTTAGAAAAGACTATGATATTTTATGTAAGAAGGATCCCCTCACCCAACTCATGTATTAGTCAAGTAGAGCCGTTTGACCCAAGTGTTTATCTTATATGGCCTCTTGAGTCTTGACCAAAAAGTTTGACAACTCCCCGGAATACCCCTAAAACCTTCCAAACCCTAAAAGGCTTCTTTTTTTTTTTTAAAGAAAACATGGCGGCACCTGCAGGAATTTATTAAAAAAACAAAAAGATATAAGGAGGGGGACAACCAGCCGAACCCGAAAACGGGGGGACAAAGGAGCCTGACCTCTACCAAACAAAAAGGGAAACAAAACTATTTCATATACTTATAAATCCCCAGGGAGTCCAAATCTAAACAACGACGGACATCCCTAGGCAAATCCTCTCTCGAATAATACACTGTCGAGGACATCCCTAAAAGGCTTTCTTGACTCTCAAATGGCTAAAATGTTGTCGCCCTCTCCCACTCTCTCATTTCTTGCCGCCAGTCTAACCCATCTACTTCCTTCATCCTTCATCGTCCTCTGCCTGTCCTCCACATCCATCCACTATCGTCATTCTCCACCTCATTCATCGTCATCCGCCTACATCCATTGTCGTCGTCCTCATCATCCACATCCTTCATCGTTGCTGCCTTAGGTAACCTTATCTCTCTCTCTCTCTCTCTCTCTCTCTCTCTCTCTCTCTCTCTCACAATCAAACCCAGTGAATCAATGATAAACCACTCTGATCATCTAGTCGACCACGAGTAAACCAATTGGTTTATCAGTGAACCAGAAATAGTCGACTAGACGACCACAAGTTTTGCACATGATCGACTAGACGACCGATGTGGTCGACTAGACAACCAAGGGTATTTAAGACAATTCATTGGTGAAAGTGGCCATAAAAGAGCATTTTTTAAAGTTAGGCTATATATGACCAAGTCGTCTTTGACTTGGCCATATCTGTAAATACCCTCATGGTGGCCACTCACCATGTGTTAGTAGGCTCAACTGTGAGAAAGTGGGTCGAAATATATATATATATTATAATAATTGCTTTTTCTTCATTTATTTTTAATTCCATATAATTTTATTAAGCTCTCTCTCTCTCTCTCTCTCTCTCTATTAGTATTCTAATAATCGTTAGGCGGGTGCTAGGTGCTAGACTAGCGCCTAGGGCATCTAAGTGAGGCCTTGGCAAAGCCTAGAATTAAGACATAATTACCTTGATTTTTATTTTTTTCTTAATATAACCTAATTAACAAACATTAAACATTCAAATAAAATAATTATAAATATCACTAATTAATATAAAAATAATGATCGCGTCAAAAGACTAAAAATTAAAATTAAAATCATTAATTTAATACCATTTCAAAGTTCAAAACAACACAAAATAGATCAATTTAAAAATTGCCATATTACATAATTCAATAATTTTTTAATATTTTTTAAAAAGCTCTTTTAAAAAATAAATGAATTTATCTGGCTTGGTTTCTAGGCACCTAGCTCCTAGGTGGGGTCTAGGCAAGTGCCTGGAATGATTTTAAAACATTGCTCTCTCTCTCTCTCTATATATATATATATATATATATATATATATATATATATATATATATATATAAATTAATTATCTTTTACGTAATTAAATATGGTGGACCGTTGATGAAAGTGTTTCAATGCTTAAACCTTTTTGAGTTGTTCCACAAGTGATCATTGAATTGAGTAAAGCAAAATCATCAACAACAACTTATAATGACCCCCAAAAAATACATGTTATATTTGAGTTCTATGAGTGCAATGACAATGATATATCTTGTGCAAAAGGTCTATCTAAAAGTGATTGTGTGTTCGTTTCTCTATGTCTGCATGTGTGAAAGAGAGAGCGCAAGAGAGACTATAGATAAGTTCGACTACGTTTATCGTTATTAATAGGGAGTGCTAACAAGAACAAAAAAGTAGCAATAATGATTATGTTAAATTTCCAAGTTTTACTAACGACGTGTTATATTTTGATAGGATATATGCATCATGAGTCTATCACAGGTGCATATAGTTATCTATCACTGAAGTTTGAATGTTTTCAGAAAGTGGAAAGAGAAATAAAAGTCAACTTGAGTATGAATTAAAATGTCATAAGTCAAATCATTGGGTAGCCTATTTTATTCTTCATGAGCCCAAAGTCCGCTTGGCCCATATCTTGGGCGGCCCATTTAATCCTTAGTGCAAAAACCTGAACGCAGTCACTTACTCTTAACCAACCTTTGTGACCTAGTTACCTACTATTTATTCCTCTCCTTTGTCATTTTTGCTAGAGTGCGTGAGAAATTATTTGCAACAGCCGTATACTAAACTCTCTCACCTCTGTCCAATTCAGTGTCCAGTAGATATAGGCTAGATTTCCTCTACCGTCACTTAATCCCTTGATGAGATTATGAGTGAGAGGGAGACCTAGATCTAGCCATTCTTTGTGAGTGTAGCTGTGAGGTCAGTTCTGAGTGTTGAGAGTCTTGGGTTAGATCACGGTGTGGGTTGGATGAGCCGAGTCTACTTCGGTTGTCTTCTCCGATTGCCTTCTCCGTTTTCGTTGCCGAAGATAGGTGGTCGAGTCTTTTTCTTTGTGGCTTTGACCTTGAGACAGTGGGCTGGTTTTGTGGACCTTTTGGTGGACAGTGGTTGGTGGAAGGATTTCTGACCTGAAGTGAGTGTAGTCGAGGTCTTCGTGACCGATTATGGTAAGTCGTGTTTTGGAACACAACGTTTTACACACTCACCTTGTTTGCATGTTATAATCTATACATCTAGAATATGCAATTTTTTATCCCCACCCCCTTTTGTACTTGCGTGTGTGTGTGTGTGGTTTAGATAATCTAAATTATCTAGGGTTTTAATCTAAGAGGTTGTAATTCGAATCTCAACCCCGATTCTGTACGTCTTGATCTTGGCTATAACAGTGGCACAAAATCACAACAGTGGTATCAGAGCCTGCGTCCTCGTATTGTGAATCGTAGAGCCTCATTCAATCCAAAAACAGAAACTCTCTTCCATAGTTTCTTGGTGAGTCTCGTCCTTCTTGCATTATTTTTACGATATTTCTTCGTACTTGCTTAATTCCGTGATAGATCTGGCATCTCGTAAATATTTTTCCTTGGTTAGTTGTTCTGTTTATCAGATCTGTTAACTCTGTTTAGAACCTGCATGCTGCTTGTTGGATTTTTTGGGTTTAAAAAAATCTCTTTTCTAAACTTTTGAATATTCTATGGTTGTTCTGTGTTTTTTGATTGTCATGTTGTTTCTGTGTTGATCTTTCAAAAATGGCTTCTTCGTCTCATAATTTGGAACCCTTTAATGGTAAAATTGACTTTTCTATTTGACAGCAAAAAATGAGCAGTATTTTAATTAAAGAAAAAAAATTCAAAGCCATAACTTTGAAATTTGCTAAAGACACTTATGAAGAAGCTATGCATGAAATGAATGAAAGTGTCTACTCATCAATTATCTTGAACTTGTCTGATTTGGTTATGCGGAAATGTGGTAAGCATAAACATGCTAAGAGTCTTTGGGATAAATTGGAAGAAATTTACTTTGAAAAAACATTGCCTAGTAAAATTTATCTTCTTAAAAAAAAAAGCTTTAAATTGGATCTTAACAAAGACATGGAAGACAATATTGATGTTTTTACCAAATTGGTTGAAGATATAAAACAAACCGGTGATGAACACATTGATGATTATACCTCGATTGTGTTTTTAAATGATATACCTGATTCTTATGTTGATATGAAATCTGCTTTAAGTATGCTAGGGATAAGATCACATTTGATACAGTGATAAACAGTTTAAAAGATAAAGACTTAGATTTGAAAGCTACTAGGAAAGGTAAATCAAATGTCGGTGAGGTTAATATGGTGAGAGGTAGGACATTTGAAAGAAACAATGGACAGAAAAACAATCAAAATCAGAACCAAGACAAAAATCAGAATTCTAGAAATGGAAGAAATAGGAGCAAGAGTTGGTCTCAATCGAGAACAAAAGGTCAAAAATGTTACAGCTGTAGAGAAGTAGGACACTTTAGGAAAGACTGCCCAAATCCTAAGAAGAAAAACACTAATCAAAATCAATATCAAACCAACAAAATGACTGTAATATGGCATTTGGTGGTGAGAACTGTGCTAATGTTTTTATGGTAACTGGATTATGTGATGATGCTGTGAATTTTGTGCATTCCATGTTTTCTTGCAGAAATGAATGGTTAGTTGATTCTGGTTGCACCTATCGCATGTCACCTTAAAAACATTTTTAGTTGATTCGGGCAACAGGCTAGTGTTTTGGACTATTCGGGTTTTGGACAAGTGCATTGCAACTAATAGGCTTAGGTGGTCGCTCAGTGTTTTGACTGAGCGATCGCTCAATCAAGAATCCTTCGAGGCATGCTACTGGATTTTGCGCGGTCGCCCAGTGCTTTGGGCTGAGTGACCGCTCAGCCCCGTTTTTTAGGTTTTTGCTCTTTGTCCGTTTTTTGTACTTTTAAGAGTTTTAGGGTTTCTATTGTTTCCATATAAATAGTTGTATCCCTAGAACGTTTTCAAGGTGAACTCTAATAAAATTTCGACAGTCCGTTGGCCTCCAATCTCTCTCTCTCTCTTCTTTGTGGCTCTATAAAATCAAGAGTGAATCTGATTCGATTAGATTTAAGGCTAGATTAGTGGCTAAGGATTTTATTCAAAAGGAGGGTATAGACTACACTGAAATTTTTGTTCCGGTAGTTAAGTTTACAACTGTTAGGATTATGCTTGTTTTGGTAACTCAATTTGACTGAGAATTAAAACAAATGGACGTTAAAACTGCTTTTTGCACGATGACTTAGATGAGAAAATCTATATGAGGCAGCCCGAGGAGTATGCTGATAAATAGTGTCCTGATTATGTGTGTTTGCTAAAGCAATCTTTATATGATTTGGAACAATCTCTTTGCATGTGGAATATAAAATTTGATCAATGCATGCTAGATTTGAAATTTAAGCGGAGTGTTTATGATCATTGTCATAATTTCGAAAATGATAGGAATGTGCATGTTTTCTTACTCATATATGTGTATGATATGCTTCTTATTAGCCCATGTCATAAATCAATTGAATATGTTAAGAATTGCTTAAGTGCAAAGTTTGACATGAAATATTTAGGTGATGCTAGTAAGATACTTGACATGAACATAATTAGAGAACACAAATCCTCAATTGTTTACTTAAACCAAATTTCATGTGTTGAAAAGATTTTGAGTAAATTTTCAATGGTAGATCCTGATTCTGTTGATGTCCCTCTTGCTGCCCATTTTGTTCTTAATAAAGAGCAATGTCTGAAAATTCAATTTAAAATGAATCGAATGAGTAGAATCTCGTATTCCAATTCCAATGTCATAGGTTCCATTATGTACTTGATGGTTAGTTCGCACCCCGACATAGCATATGCCATTAGTTGTCTTAGTCGATATATGTCGAACCCATGTTTACCCCATTAGCATGCCGTTAAGTGGTTATTGCGGTACTTAAAACATTCTTTGAACTGTGATATTAAAATTTTCAAATCTGAAAATGATGTTAGATTGGTAGGGTATGTTGACTCGAATTATGCAAATGATAGAGATCATAGGAAATCTACCACGTCTTATGTGTTCACACTTTGTGGGTCTTGCATTAGTTAAAAGTCTCAATTGCAATCCGTTGTGGTCCTATCCACAACCGAGGCTGAATACATTGCGATAATTGAATCTATTAAAGAAGCACTTTGGTTAAAAGGCTTAATTTTTGAAATCGTTTTTTTAAAAGACAAAGTGGCAGTGTTTTCGGATAGTCAAAGCGATATTCAACTTTGTAAAAATCCAGTTTTTCACGATATAACTAAGCACATTGATGTTCACTTTCACTTCATTCGTGATGTTGTTGCTATGTGCATTGTTTACTTGGAGAAAATTGATACTAGTTTGAACCTTGTTGATATGAACACTAAGTGCCTTCCCGTTTCAAATTTTATAAACTGTTTGAAAATTTCGATGTTTGATACCGGTGATCCCGATAATCGAGGTTAACCCGTTTTCTGTGATTACCCGGAAATCCATGGTTGTTCTTTGTGAAAAGTTATGGTGACTTGGTTGATTCTGTTTCCGTTTTATGAATTAGCTAAGTTTTTTTTTTCTAATTTCTGCTTCTTCTCTGGTTGCTAGAAATTTGTTTTCTCCCTGCTTTGGTCTTGTTTTGTGTTGAATCAAGTGCAGGTATAGGCGGTGATGAACCTTTCTTTTAAATGTCCTTGTGAGTCCATTTATGTAAACCAACACTTGTTCTAAGGTGGAAAATGTTAGAAATGGAGGCCCAAATCATTGGCAGCCTCTTTTATTCTTCATACGCCCAAAGTCTTGGCCCATCTCTTGGGCGGCCCACTTAACCCTTACTGCAAAAACCGGAAGGCAGTCACTAACTCTCACCCAACCTTTGTGACCTAGTTGCCTACTATTTATTCCTCTATTCCGTCATTTTTGCTAGAGAGCGTGAAATATTTTTTGCAGCAACTGTATACCATACTCTCTTTCCTCTGTCCAGTTCAATCTCTAGTAGATCTAGGTTGGACTTCCTCTACCGTCACTTAATCCCTTGGTGAGATTATGAGTGAGAGAGAGACCTAGATCTAGCCATTCTTTAAAAGTGTAGTCGTGAGGTCAATTCTGAGTGTTGAGAGTCTTAGGTTGGGTCACGGTGTGGGTTGGATGAGCTAAATCTTTTTCGGTTGTCTTCTTCGGTTGCCTTCTCCATTTACGTTGCCGGAGATAGGTGGTTGAGTCTGTTTCTTTATGGCTCTGACCTTGAAACAGTGGGTTGGTTTTGTGGACCCTTTTGGTGGAGAATGGTTAGTGGAAGGATTTCTGAGCCGAAGTAAGTGTAGTCGATGTCTTCGTGACCGATTACAACGAGTCGTGTTTTGGAACACGACGTTTTACACACTCACCTTTGTTGCTTCTTTAGATTTGTTATATTTCTGCCTTGTTATCCTTTTTGCTTTGCTAACCACCTTGTTTGCATATATATATATATACACGTATATTTGTTGGGTAGAACCCTATACAATCTTACAGAATATATATATTGAAACAAAGGAAATCACCTTGATTCCATGCATCCAAAGCAAAATTAAACCGTACGGCCTAATCGCTTCGAAACTAGTCTTCTGACTTATAGGGAAGTCCGCCGGTGACTTGAATCAAGGTCTGTGGCTCTACAAGGTCCGCTGGTGAAAGGTCTTCAACCCTGAAGGTCTTCCTGAAGGCTTCTCACTATGGTTCACCGGCAGATGTGGAATAGTCACCACTGAGCATTGGTCATTTGAGGGTCGAGTTCGAAGTGTCGCATCCGTGTAGTACGCCTGAACGTTATTTTTTCAGTTCGATAATAGGAGCTAAGGTATTGTTCTCGTTAGTCATATCTGAAATACGACAATAATCTGTAAGATTATAGAGTTCTCTATAGAAGAGATTATTGTTATCTGAAATAATAATAATAACCAGAAATAAAAATAACGTTTCAAGATTGTTGGGTAGAACCCTATACAATCTTACATAATATATATATTGAAACAAAATTAAACCGTTGTACAGCTAACTGCTTCGAAACTAGTCTTCTGGTGACTTGAATCAAGGTCTACGGGTTTGTCTAGGTAGAGCACAATTTGGTCCGAATTCGTGTCCGCATGTGCAGGCACACGAGTACGCCAGTCTAAGCCAAATTGGACCTTGATTTGCACCCCCCCTGCGGGCGCGGGAGGGATAGTACTTTCTATACAAGCTTACCCAACACCAAGGAAGCCTTTGTATATAAACCCTTCAAGCTTTTCACATTTTCCCAATGTGGGATAACCCACTTCCAACATTTCAAATGTCCTACTTTAAACATCTATAACTTATTCATCCGATATCCGAATTGGACAAATAAATATAGTATTCTTATGTACTCACGGAGAAGAACATAATTCCACAATTATCATAGTCATTACATAAATGACTCACAAATAAATTAGTGCCTCAAAGCCCCAATTTACTTCACTTAAAAACACTAGTTTTCCAACAATATTATGTGCTAATGTTGTCTTGTTCAGGTCTTGGTCCAGTTTTTATCCTCTAGAATAGGCAATTTGTTATCCCCACCCCCTTTTGTACTCGCATGTGTGTGTAGTTTAGATATTCTGTATTATCTAGGGTTTTAATCTAAAAGGTTGTAATTTGTATCTCAACCCTAATTTTGTACGTCTTGATCTTGGCTATAACAGTGGTACAAAATAACAACAGTCTTGTTGTATGAAAGATAAAATTATAGGATTAGTGAAGAGAAAGAGGTAGCACCTAGAATAGGCAATCTATCCCCTAGAATAGGCAATCTGTATTATCTAGGGTTTTAATCTAAAAGGTTGTAATTCGTATCTCAACCCCAATTCTGTACGTCTTGATCTTGGCTATAACAGTGATACAAAATCACAACAGTCTTGTTGGATGGAAGATAAAATTCATAGGATTAGTGAAGAGAAAGAGGTAGCACCTATGAACCTAACATGAAATTGGGCTAACCTAGAATGCACACTTTACTTGTACAATTGTCAACCAAATCTAAACTAATTATTTTTAACTAGCTAAACAATTGTCACATGACAAAGTTTTCAAACTTGTTAACGGTTAATGATGCTATTTGTTCATCAATATTTCTACCTATTTTTATTTTATAATTAAGGTAGCTCATGCAGTCATGCTCATCCATGTCCCTATATGTCTATATCCCCAACTTATTGCCACTGAAACTCGCAAGATTGGTTAGGATCATACAGTTCGTTGTAAAACACACTAAATTAACAAATTAAGACATTTGTTAGTATTTTCTTCAATAAATTTTTTGCCTTGTTAACAATTTCGGCACTTTAGGAATTTTTTACTATAAATTAAACATTTCTAAAACATATTCCTCAACAAGAAACTAAGTAGTATCTCCCACATGAATTTGAATCCTTAAACATGGCAATTTTTTGAGGATTCTGTGAAATTAATTTTGCCATGACGAGTGAAGTTTATTCAAATGAATACCTTCAAGTCTTCAATCGAGTTTCTTTGGGGCTGTGAAGAATTTATTTAAGGCTCAACATGGATGGACCGTTTCCAATTGATATGAGGAGATGAATTAATCGAAGTGTACACAAACTAGCCCGGACCCTCCCACTGCCACTAAAAATAACAACTCATAAGTGAATATTGTGGAGGATTACAAATAAAAGCGAATCAATCAATTTTGAAAGTTGAAAATGACAACCATATTAATAAAGAGATGCTCGACGCTCGTATTGACCCACTAATTAATAATAAATAAAAAATTGGGGTTCACCGATTCGTCAAAACTCAAAACATGGCCACATAGATATGGACTTTAACCTCTTGCCTAACTTTTCTTCTATCAAATAAAATTCACACCTATTTTATCTATATAGGTGGGAAAATCACGGTTGTTATTATATATATATATATATATATATATATATATATAATGTGATTAGTACATCTAAATATAGCAAGATCCCTTCAAAATGCACTTGTCAAAAATAGGAAGATATATGTAATGACAAATGTAATTTGTTCATCTCAAGATTGTTAGATAACCACCGTAACTACTTACAAAATAAGGATTATATTTACATATGAACACATATACAAGTATTGATAAGTAAATAAAAATAAATAAAAAGTTGTTAAGAAATTAAATACTATCAATCTAAAGAGGGAATGTCTTTTTTCTTTTTACTAATATGCAAGGCAAACAAGAATAACAATCTAAAAACTCGTTATACTATAAGATCTTTCTATACTGATATTAATTTACTTGTGAGTTTTGTCAAGACAAATTCTATCCGTAGGAGCTAAAGAACAAATACATAGTGAAATATAATTTGATGAATAATTATGGATCCTTAAAGTCTGACATGTCTAATTTGATATTCAACAAACATTGTTTACTCAGCTATAAATGTGCTTCCTCCTTGAATATAAATTCTTTGTGACCACTTTTGTTACCTATAACCAAATAATTTCACCGGCAAAAGTAGTAGCATCAGTTATGACATGTTGAATGAGTGGACTTTTAAATATCAACATGATCCTGGTGAGAGGTGACAACATCATCATTACCAGATTCCATTTTCGCTCATTGACGTTGTAGAAAAACGAGAATAAACATGAGCAAGTAAATCGTAGTCTAATTGCTCTGGGAACATGTACAATGACTCTAGAGGGGTGTGATTGTATATATGAGTGAGTAGTCGAGTATACCATACTCTATGAGATGTACAATGAATTGAGAGTAATCATAGTCTAAATGTTTATTTTATTGTTTATTGAATTAGACTTAAATATTTGTATATATAGTTGTAATAATTAAGTACACATATTATCAGTGTCACCTCATTTGGGTGACACTATTAATGAAAGGGTTTTTGAGTCGGGGACATTTTGGTCATTTCAGGGGAGGGATGACTATATGGAGTATGTAATTTGATTCGTTTTTATTTGGTTTATTGTCATTTGAATTTGTTGTGTAATTTTTATTATCTAATAAATATATATTCGTTTAAAGATGTATTCTAAAATATATATGAATTTTTCATTCATGTAATAAACAATAATTAAATTCACTTAAATTTTTATCTTTACATTTTAATTATATGTTTAATTTTCATAACACATTAACTAAAAGATTAAAAAAAACATATTTATTGATTAATATATATTACGTGAATTTTATTATATGATAGTGATAGTAGTAGTAATTGTACATATTTAATCATAGTGACAGTAGTAGGCATCACACATATTTAATGACCGATGTTGTATTTAAAAAAAATTCTAAAATTTATAAAAGATTTTATTTATTTATTATATTCTCTATTAATAATTTTATTTTTTCTTAATCGATAAGTCAAGGGTGAGCAATTTTTTTAAAAGTTGGGCCGGACCAATTAAAATTGGACCAAAACATTTTTTTGGTTTGGTCTTGGTCCTGAATTTTTGTAGAACCGAATAATTGGTCTGGTCTGGTTTTGAGTTTTATAATCCGGTTCTGGAACCGGACCGGACCAATACATAATTTTTACTTATATATAATTTTTACTTACATATAATTTTCACTTAAATTTTTATCTTTACATTTTAATTATATATATAATTTTTACTTACAAAATACAAACCCTAGTTGTAAAATATAAATAGTTATAAGTTTGTAAATTTGTACTACTTTTTCTCTTGTGTTGTTGTGTTGTAAAATATATAGTTTACTATTATCATTTCTAGTTATTTAACACGTGCTCCGCATGGGTACAATTTAGAATATATATATTTTTGTAATAATAATATAAACTTTAGTAATTATAATTTGATTGTTAATCTCTTCCATTGTTATAATAAAAAAAATTATATTGTTACTAATATTAAACAATTTTTTACCTAAATACTTTTAAAATTAACATAAGTTTCTAACTAACGTGAGATGCATATTTTCTATTAGTAATAATAGTAAAAATATTTGATCTAAAGACTTTTAAAATTAACATCTAACTTGATAATAATATTATAAGTCTTTTTGTTAAAAAATTTTAAAATCATAATTCATTTTTAAACAATGTGGGATACTTATTTTCTATATCTATTGGTAATGAAAGTTTAAGTTTTTTTTATCTAAAATCTTTTAAAACTAACACCACATTTTAACCATATGGTATACATATTTTCTATTAGTAATAATAGTAGTAGATAAAATACTTTTTAACCAACATTCATTTCTAAACAATATGAGATACATATTTTCTATTGATAATAACATAAAAATACATTTATCTAATAACTTTTATAATCAATACTCATTTCTAAATAATGTGAGATACATTTCTTTGTAACCAATGTAAGATCCATCATCTAAAAAGTTTTTAAACCAATATCACTTTTCTAACCAATGTGAATCTCTTCTATTATTAATAGTGATAGACTTTTAAAATCAATATCACTCTCTAACAAAATGTGAAATGAATATCCTCATTTGGTAATAATAGTAAAAGTCTTTTGTATTAAAAAAATTATAACCAACATCTATTTATAAATAATGTGAGATACATATCTTCTATTATATTGATGATAAAAACTAAAAGTCTTTTATATAAAGACTTTGAAAACCAACATTATTTTTTAACTAATGTATGATATTTTTCTATTAGTAATAATATTAAAAGTTTTTTTTAATCTAAAATTAAAATCAACATCACTTTCTACCCAATGTGAGATATACATCTTCTATTGGTAATAATGGTAGAAGTCTTATATCTAAAGACTTTGGAAGCCAACATTATCCTCTACCAAATGTATGATACATCTATTCTATTGGTGATGCGTCATGCCTGGCTTTCAACGTATCATATATTTTCGAGGCCCAACTCTACAAATAAATCAAGAAAACCGTGAACTAGGCAGGGGCGCTCCCTGCAAAAGCCCTCCGGCGTGAGAGTTAGCACAAACACTTAAGTGAATGTATATTTAGGCAGAGTTTAAGCAAGTTATTAGAAATCACATACATCCCTCCTTCATTCAGATGGGTTTTTATAGTTATTGCCGGAGGGAATAATTGCTCATAACTACCCATTAATGTTCATGGCATAAATGGCGGGCATATTAACTACCCCATTAACTGCCTCATTCATCACAACGGTAACATGGAGAGTTTTCCGAACATAACCATCCCCTATTAATAATCTCTTTAATAGACGAGCATAACATATCCTGCTCGCTGGTTTAGCCCCTAGCTCGCTCATACTCTTGCCCGCTGAAGGTTAAAACCCCAGCTCGCGGTATATTAGAAACCATTTAATCTTTTCCTCGTGACTTTGACTTTAGGATGCTCGTGTATTGACTAGATGGTAATCATGTGCCAGACACATGACTCGTGGCTTAGGCCTATTGGGCCGGGCAGCTCAATTGGTAATAATAATATTTTTAAAACCAAAATTAATTTCTAACCAATGTGAGATACATCTTTTCTATTGATAATAATAGTAGAATACATTGTAACCAATGTGAGATAAATGTATCTATTCTATTTGTAACAGAAAGTCTTTAATCTTAAGATTTTTTAAACCAACATTTTTTAAACAATGTGAAATACATATCTTTTATTGGTAATAAGAATAGAAGTCTTTAATATAAGACTTTTAAAACTAACATCTTTTTCTAAATAATGTAAGATACATCTATTATATGGTGATAAAAGTAGAAATATTTTATCAAAATACTTTCAAAACTAACATCAATTTATAACAAATGTAAGATACATATTCTCTATTCTCAATATTAGTAGAGATGCATTTCATATTGGTTATAAATTGATTTTGGTTTTAAAAGTCATTAAATAAAAAATCTAACATTTTATTACTAATAGAAGAGTTGATATTAAAATATTTATTTTGAGATTTTTAAAATCATTATTCATATTTTAACAATGTGAGATACTTCTTTTTCTATTTCTATTGGTAATAAAAGTTTAAGACTTTTTTTCTAAATACTTTTAAAATAAACATCTATTTCTAACCATGTGTTATATGTCTCTTCTATTGGTAATAATAAAACTTTTGAAATCAACATCTCTTTCTAAACAATGTATGATACATCTGTTAGAGATAGTACAGGGAAAACAATAATTAAATCAAATACAGAATTGAAAACAGTTGAAAATGGTTACTGCTTTGTATTCTAAAACTGCAGATAGACTTCAAGTCTGCTGGTGGTCTTCAGGTCTGCTGGTAGTCTTCAGGTCTGCTGGTAGACTTCAGGTCTGAAGGTAGACTTCAGGTGTGCAGGAAGACTTCAGGTGTTCATGTAGACTTCAGTGTAGACCTGAGGTAAACTTCAGTGTGAGGAAGACTTCAGTGAGGCCTGCCGCCTTCCTTAAAATGCATTCGCCCCTTCCCTCGTGCTTGGAAGCTCTAATGGACGTCTGTCTCTCAGGATACAATAGAGACACCGGAGAAACCTTCAGCACTAAGGATTCCGGCAAACCGAATTTGTGCCTGACTTTATCACCAATAAGAAAATAGGAGGCCAAAGGAATTTGCTCAACAATTTGCAAAATGCAGAGGAGAAATAGAGATTGTTCTCAATCGTGTTTTTTCCTGTGTTCTCTGTATTTGTAGAAATAAACTCCTTTTATAGGAGTGGACAAGAGACTAATTAAATAACCACATTGATGATGAAATAAATTCATCATTAATAGGCAAATAATATCTCTCACTAAAGCTAGTAATAACAACCTATAAAGTTTGTTATTATGTTGGAGTTACAAAAACCAAATAACAAAATTATGTTGGAGTTACAAAACCAAACGTGGGTTTGTCCGAAAAGCAAATTTGGTCCAACAAGCATTTGTATCAGGACCATGACCATGATTTGCACATCGCAGAGTTAAAGAGCCTCTTACCACATAAGATACTTGTATATAAACCACTCATAAGATAGTTTTTGTTAATCTTTCAAGTTTTTGGGATAAACCCACTTCCAACAACCACACTTTAATCTATCATAACTTATTCATCTAAACACCAAATTGGGATAAACCCACTTCCAACAACCACACTTTAATCTATCATATTTGATTTCGATGTTCTCACAGAGTAGAACACGATTCCACAATTACCCAAATAAATATTTGATTTCGATGTTCTCACAGAGTAGAACACGATTCCACAATTACCCTTGTCATTACACAAACGACATGTAAAGAAATTCGTGCCACAAAATTGCACAATTTCATTATTAAACACAATTTTTCCAACAACATCTCTTCTATTGGTTATAACATAAAAATAATAATAATAGTAGTATTTTATCTAAGGTGTTTTGAAACCAACATCTCTTTCTAAGCAATGTGTGATGCATCTCTTGTATTGATAATAACTTAAAAATTCTTTTATCTAAAAACTTTTATAACCAATATGTGTTTCTAAATAATGTGGATCTCTTTGTAACCAGTGTGAAATACATTATCTAAAAACATTTTAAACCAATATCACTTTCCTAACTAGTGTGAAATACATATTTTTTCTATTAATATTAAGTCTTTTATAAAAAGATTTTTAACACCTACATCACTCTCTAACTAATGTGGAATACATCTCATCATTTGGTAATAGTAGTAGAAGTTTTTTGATCTAAAAAAATAATCTAAAACCAACATCTCTTTATATATAATGGATACATATCTTCTCTTTTATTGATGATAAAAGTAGAAGTCTTTTTATTTAAAGACTTTTAAAATAAACATCGCTTTTTAACCAATGTAAGATTTATCTATTTTATTGGTAATAATAGTAATTTAAAACTAACATCAATTTATAACAAATGTGTGATATATATATATATATATTGCCAATAATAGTAAAAGTTATTTATATAATCTAAAATAATCTAAAATCAACATTTATATTATAAAACAACTAGGTAATTAACTAGGGCTATTTAGAGATTGAGATTCATCCTCACATTCACATTTGTGAGTAGTTATCCATTTTTAACTCCCTATTTTTTTCATCCCTATTATAAGTCGCCCATACAATTAATATTATGAGCAGTCACGGAGTCACCCATTTTTCTTCTCCATGTGTTTTATCTTTTCATTACAAAATCACACCCTGCGATTAATCTTCTAAACAATCATCCCTTATAAAACACAAATCTCAGAACTATCACTTGAAGCAATGTACCCCTTAACTGTAACAGTTTTTTATATCGCACCTTTTATTTAAGCCCTGTCATTTCAATTGATGAAATCAGATATACTGATAATGTGTCATAGACACGGACATTAAGATCTAGTCATTTTTAACCAATGTAAGATATACATCTTCTATTGGTAATAATAATAGAAATCTTTTATCAAAAGACTTTAAAAATCAATATCACTTTCTAACCAATATATGATACATCTCTTCTATTGATAATTAATAATAATATTTTTAAAACAACATCAATTTCTAACAAATGTGAGATACATCTCTTCTATCGGTAATAATAGTAGAATATTTTGTAACCAATGTGAGATACATCTCTTATAAAAGTTAAAGTCTTTAGTCTAAAGACTTTAAAATATATAAATACTTTAAAATATAACTTTTTCTTTTTAAATAATGTGTTATACATCTCTTTTATTGGTAATAATATAAAACAATATAAAATTAACATCATTTTCTAACCAATGTGAGATATACATCTTCTATTGATAGTAATGGTAGAAATCTTTTATCAAATGACTTTGAAAATCAACATCACTTTCCAACCAATGTATGATACATCTATTTTATTGGTACTTAATAATAATATTTTTAAAACCAACATCAATTTATAACCAATGTGGGATACATCTATTTTTTGTTGAAAAATTATTGTTTTTAGTAAAAGAAATTATGCAACTTGAGGCACAAATTTCTTTACGTGTCATTTGTTTGTTGACGAAGGTAATTGTGCAAATGTGTTCTACTCGGTGAGAGCATCAAAATGATATATTTATTTGTCCAAAGCGAGTTTTGGATAAATAAGATATCAAGACTTAAAGTATAATACTTGTTAAAAAATTAGTGTTTTTAGTGAAAAAAAATTGTGTAACTTGAGGCACGAATTTCATTACGTATCATTTGTTTGTTAGTAAAAGTAATTGTGCAAATGTGTTCTACTCGACAAGACCATCAAAATAATATATTTATTTGTCCAAATCAAATTTTGGATGAATAAGATATGAAGGTTTAAAGTATGGTATTAAAAGTGAGTAATTAGAAGTAATGTCTCATTTTGAAGATTTTTATCTCACGTTGGTTAGAAGTAATGCTAGTTCTAAAAGTTTTTAAATATAAGTCTTCTACTATTGACAATAGAAGAAATTATATATTGTATATATTAATACTAATACCCCTTATCATATTGATTATTATTATGTATTATTATTAGTTAATGATTAGAAAATCAAGAGTTTGTAAAGTCTCCATATGAATGCTTTACAATGAAGATTTATCAAAAGGTGGTGAGGTGTATATAGATATTCTTTAGAAACATGTTTGTATTCTAATCGTTATACAATTGTTGAACATTTTAATCTTTGAATGAAGGATTCTAGTTTATTATTTATTTGGAAGGGCTTAGAACCGAAAAAAAAGATAGAATCAGACTAAACCAAACCAATAGAACTGAATTAATGTATTGATACTCATACATATTGGGTTGGTCCTAGTTCTGAATTTTTTTTTTTTTTGAAAATCGGACTATTGGTTTGATCCTGATCTTCTCATTTTTTTAAAAAAATAGACCAGCCCGAACCAAGCTCTACCCTACGATATGTTATAATAATTTGTTCAGTTTATGTATATCGAACTCACAATCTTTACGTTACAATTATTTGTTAATTTTATTTGTTATCGTTAAAAATTTTAATAATGATATTAGTTTTACAATAATATATTTATATTTAAACATTTTTTTAAGTTTATTCTTTTAATTTTATTTTTTTATTTTATATTGCTTATATATAATTTGATCATGCGTTTACCACTAGGGTGTAAAACCCGTTTGTATTTAGAGCATCCTCATTGTGCAATATTCTTACACATATTTTTAACTGGATCCCACTATTATCTACACATTTTTATCTTCTTACTTACTTAAAAATATATTTTCCCATTATATAATCTTCTTATACATCTTCTTACACAAAAAATATTAAATTTAATATCAACCCACATAAATATAACCCCCCACACACACACACACACACCCCAAGGCTAGCCGCCCCCCTCTCTTTTCAAAGCCACCTTCTTATTTTAGAAAAAAAATCATTCTCTCTTTTATTTGACAAAATAAAAAGTTGAACAATGGAAAATTTTTAGCGACTTCCTAATAAGAATATGGTTAAAATACCACAATGGTTAAGAAGTAATTTGGAAGTAGAAGGTAAGAATAATATGCTAGTACAATTTTGTAGTATGTAACATCCTACATCTTGTCAGCTTTATTGTGTAAAACCACGCAATGTCACATCATTTTATATATTATCAAAAAAAAAAACTAATAATTAAGAAATATATTAATTTATTAAAATTAATCATAATTATAAAAATACTTAAGTAAAACTAAAATGCTTACAATATAAATGAAGAATAAATATAAAATATTCCAAAATAGAATAATAAGCTTTTTATTCTTTTTCTGGACAGATGGAGAACTCATTTGGGGTATGTAGCATTCCTTAAATTTGAAATTCCCTTCAGTGATATTGAAGCTCTTAAATAAAACATCCATCTAATTAAAACTACTCAGAATCTTAAAAATAAAAATAAAAATAAAATAATAATTGTACTTATAAAATAAAAGGCATATAATATATACAGTAAATCTTACGTAACAGCAATATTAAGAATATTATCGAAATGATAGCTAGCATTTAGGAGTGAATATTTGCGTATGAGCAGAAAACAATGAATTGAATCGGTAAGACTTATTGATATTGATTGCATGCAATACTAGAAATCATTTCGTTCTCGTTCTCGTTCACATACCATATATTACAGTACCACCACTCTATCAACTCTGTATGAGAAAAATTTTCTTTTTAAAATTAAAATTAAAAATTAAAATATATATATATATTAGTACTTTAATTAAAGAAAAGCCCCAATTTATAGAAGCATCAGGTAAATCAAAGAAATAACCCCTACCAAACCTCTTTTTGAGTTATTTGCCAAAGCTTAAAGGCCCCATTTCAGAAGGTCCCAGCAGCCTTTCGCAGCCGAAGATTGAGAAAGAAGCCAGTGTTACCCAACAAGAAGAGGGCAAGAACAACCACTGCTACACTAATCATCCACAGCCATTGCTGCATCCTTCTCTTACCCCTGTTCCGCAGAGGTGGAGGGATTGCCTTTGGCTTGCTTTGCTTTACGAACAATGTCGAAGGTTTTTGAGGCTTCTTACTTGTCAACATGCTGTTACTTTCCTTCACCTCCGACTCTTTGCAAATAATCGTACCTGTGATTCCCGAGGTTGCAGCATCTTCTCCATTGCTGTTATATTCCTGCGCAACATCACCCGGAACTGACTTCCTCTTTTCCTTCTTTTTCAAACGCTTCTCCCTCTCCTACACAAACTCAATTTAGTAAACAAAGTAACGTGAGTGATTAAGAAAAAGACGCAAGTTCAAATTTTACCTTCTCTTTCTCTTCAGCTTCCTTCTGAGCTCGCAACTCGGCCCTCATTTGTGCCTTCTCTGCATTTCGCTTCTTCCTCTCAAGTGCCTCCTTAGCTTTGGTCTTCTCCTCTAAGCGACGTTGCTCTTTCAACTTAGCTGCAATCTCTGCCTTCTTCAATTCCTCAGCCTTCCTGACCAACTCCTGCTCCTCCCTTGTTTGGATCTTTTCTTCCTCTTTCCTATCTTCTTCGCTCTCCTCCCTACCAGAAACAGTTGCTGAGCCAGAAACCACAGTAGGTTTAGCAGCTTCTTGAGTTTTCACTCTCTCACTCTTTTGTTCCACTACTTTTTCAGTCGATTTACCACCTCCTTTCTTATCTTCAGCAGATGAATCTTGTTTTTCTTGTTCGACAGCAGCAACCATTGAAATGGATTTGGCTTGACTTGGGATTGAAACCACCCTTCTAACAACTCTTTCATCCACATAACTGGGCAGCACAGGTGGCTCCTCTTCAGGGCCAAGTGAACGGCCATCCAATGTCCTCAATCTCCTGACTGTACTCCTCATGTTGCATCTAACATACTCCTTCCGAAACTCTTCATCCGTGTTCCACAGTCCCATAAGTTGCTCCACCTGAGCATGCAACGTGTTAACTCACAGCCGGAACCAACTTCTCAACAAATAAATAGAAAAGAAAAGAAACAGATAAGTGCAAGATACACAACTAACCTGATCTACACACAGACGATGAAGTGCCTCTTTATCTCCATGTAATGCATAACCATTCGCAGCTGCTGCATCATCCTTGTACAGTCGAAAATTTTTGTGCTGCAGGTTCAAGAAACCAGTGTTTATTATCGTCCCCCTCAGAAATTTCATCTTTGTTTGAGGTGTATCTACAAAGTAAAACCCCTCTTTGCTTCTGATGCTGAAGAGTTCGTAAAGCAAAATGCCATAGAACAACTAAAGTATTGACAAGAGAAGGAGGTTTGATCATGTTGCTGATGTGCATCGCCATTTAAGAGCATTTATCATCGTATCATTCTTAACTTGTAACAAATGAAATGAACATATGGGTCCGAATTTGAGGAAGAATCCACGAATATCACTAAAGATGTGTTCACATTTAATTTCAAACATCCTTGAGACGGAAAAAAAACAATCATTACAGGCAAGTAATTTTAAAGAGTCATTACACGCCAGTAAAGAAAAAGGTTCCAGTACAACAATGATTGGTTAAATTTGTAACTGCTCAGAAATACCAAGCTAAAACGTGGGACCAAGACTTAGAGCAAGTGAAATACTACATTAAGATAAATATTAAATACTTGTGGACACAAGTGAAATACTTAAATGTAAACACAGATCCAAAAACATACACCTTATAATTTCATCAGATATAGAACTTGTAGCAAGAAAAAGAAATTTGGTATATGAGCAGTTTTAATTTGCCTCTCATAATACACTGGACTTCAATACTAATCAAAATAAGAATAAAAAAAATACACTGGACTTCAACTGTTGCATGCAAATGATGAGATTTGCCTAGTCTGTTTCATCACGATCCGCTAATTACACGTAACAAGCTCTGTTCTGAATAGTAGTCACAGTATTTAAGATGTCCCCAGAGAGTGTTCACTTATGAAAAATATGCTACTAAATTTGGAATCTTCTGAATTTACCATTTAATAAACCACTTATTAATCAACATATAAACTTTATCGATTTTCCGATTCTGTCATGAGGGTAAATCTGAAATGCCTCCCTTTTAAAAAATTATGTTATTACACAGCAGGAAAGCAAATAGAAGATATTATTTAGCAAATTGACAACAACTAAATCAAAATATTGTTCCCCAATAGCCACGAGACTACCTACACATAGACACCAAGCACCACTTCTCACCCCCGGCATGCGTTGTGATACTGAGGTCAAAGATCTCCATCCCAGAGGCTCCTGGGAAACGCGGCCTTGCCACAAAACCCCCTCATCAACTGACAGATTAGAAAGCACGAAAAACTGTATGTATGGCATATAATAACAAAATTATTACTCCCTCCGTTTTCAAATTATCGTCCTCCTTTCGCTTTTCGTCCGCTCTAAAATAATTTTCCTCTTTTAAAAGTTTCCCTTTTAGGAAAACATTTTTACCACTTTACCCTTACTTATTCTACTTACTTTAATTATGGCAACACATTTAACCAATGTTTATAATATTGGTCAATTACTTTTTCTTAAACGGTGTGTCGGGTCAAAAAGGACAATAATTTGAAAACGGAGGGAGTGCTATTATTATTATTACTACTATTATCATTATTACTACTATTCTCATTATTACTACTACTATTTTGTTGTGGGTGGGGAACAGACGGAAGGATAGCAACCGTGGTAGTAAACATTGGTTGTCACTTAACATAGCTTTCTTGGTTACCATTGTTGCATATGTTTTATTTTATAATCATGACCTTGGTGTTTTTGATAAGTTTTAATCATGACCTTGGTATTCACATATAACAAATAATTCAGGAATCGGGGAAGTGATTTAGATCACTCATTTTGTGATATATTCACCATTGGATCAAAATAGCAAATCCTACTCGTCAATATAGCAAAGACTTGAGGTCCTTGGTTCCAATCCTCATACCAACAAGGGTCACACTTACCTATCAAATAAAAAAATCACTGGTGGAAAAAATCTCCCAAAAGAAGTTCCAATAACACACATTCATATGCAGCTGATTTCCTAAGAGCTATCCTAAAGATTAATGTTGTTTAGTTACCATTGTAGAATATGCAGTTCATAAAAGCAGCCCTGGAAGTGATTTTCGAGCTAGGTTGTTCTTAAAGGTCAAAGAGCTACTGCTATTATCTTAGGTTCAACTTAAAGCCCCTTATACTACATATACCATTGGGCAGATTTAGTTGGATGTTGAATTGCTAGACAGATTGTGAAATTACCTTTTTCAAGAGTTATCATAACAAATAAAGTAAACGTATATTTCTCAAATATCTTATCAAAAGCAGAGATTTATAGGATATTCATTTGGCATTTCACTGTTAGATCTTCCGTGCCACTTATCCTATATGCTCTAACTCTTAACAATAACAATGTGCAGGGAGTATACTGAAGCATGTTGTGCAGATGTCTGTCAATTAAACTACTGAATTATATGAATTCAGTTCAATACGAATAAAATTTACGATGCAAAGTATTGATATCAAACCTTTTCATTTAGCTGCCCCCGCAAACTCGATAAACGTTCATATGTTTCTTGACGAACATCATTTGCAGCTTTAGCTTGAGCTTGCAACTCCTTGAGCCTCTTACTTTCATCATCATATTTCTTTCCAGCTGATATTTTAACCACTTCAGCTTTTAAAACCCTATCTTTTAGGGTTTCCAGTTCCTTCTTTAGAACCTGCAAAATTTGAAAATGTTACCAAGCATTGGAAAATTCTACTATGGTATAACCGTTTTGGCTTCTATTATGTTCCTCAACTATATATGAAGCTACCAAACAGTGACGATTACAATGGTGAACTAGAACAGGCAGAAGAATAGAGTTGAAGGACATTCATTGTCACCTCCCTCTCAATCTTTTTCAGATCACCAAGGCAGATTTGTGGCAAGTTCATATCAATAGTTATATTTTTTGATAGATAACGTGGAAACAGGAAAAAGTAAAAAAAAAAAGAAAGATATAACTACGCATACCTTTAGTCGCTCTTCATTTTGGTCTTTCTGGTCCAAGGCCTGCTGAACTTCATCTTGGCTACCCATATTAGAAGATAATTGTTCTCGAAGATGCCTAAGCCGCTTGATTTCACGAATGAACTCCTTTTCTTCTTTTAAAGGGAGGGTTTCATGTTGTATCATGTGTTCCATACTGTATATCTGCTTAGCGAATATTAACTTAATTACATAAGCATAATAATTGAGTATCAAGTAAGAACACATCTCTAGTTTATCACTTGTGAATTCTTACCCGATTATCAATATCCTCGACTGAAATTGCATTCTTCACTCTGTTGATAACAGACTGCACAGAATCTATTTCCTGGCGCTTTAATTTAACTAACCGCCTAGCAGCTCTTTCTTCTGCTTTGGCAGCTTCAAATCTCTCACCATGGGCTTGACAATTGGCCTGTTCGTGGAAGCATCGGAGTGATGACATGATTCTAGTTCCTAATTATATATTAAAACATGAAAAGCATTGAATATGAATTTCTTACCCTTTTCATTTGAATTTCGGCTCGAATAGCATCTCTCCGCTGAGTCTTCTCGTCAACTTGCAACTGAGCATGTCTAATCTGTTCTCTAAGCTTCTCATCCTCAAATCTTGGAATCCTAATCAAGAAGTGGAATGGCCTTGTAAGAACCTCCGTGTCCAAATCCTGCCCATCAGTAGCATCACTTACGGAACTCTCTGGTAAAGATGTAGGCATCTCATCACTTTGAACACCATCTATGACCACATCTTCATTTAGTCCATCTCCCACATTTTGATCATCTACAATATTCTCACCAGAGTTTAGCACACTCTCCGTGCCACCAACCGAGCCATCCAGAACCTCAGATGCACCAACAGGACAATCCAGAGACTCAGATGGAGGGACCACTGCACCATTGCTAAGCAGATCTCTACTGCTCATGGCAGAGTAGAGTTCGGCTTCACATTCCCGTTTCAATTCTGGGAAATTTCCATTTTGGTGTGAATCACTAACATGGTATCCAGGGGTTGGACCATTAATGGGATCAGTATCCCCATTTGGCACTTCCAGTTCCACATCATCGCACCACAAAATAGGGGCTTTTTCACAAGGACCAACAGAACCAAACTCTATCACAGTTTCCAAGGTCACATGTTTAGGAGGACTAGTTGATATGGTGTCAACTCCAACAGTGCCATCCTCAACCTCAATCTCTGACTTTGCATTGTTAGGAGCAGAACAAAGACCATCCTTGCTGTTCCTATCATCAAGACTTCCAATTTCAGTTCCATGATTGGTATTGTTGGTGGAAAATGTAGGAACATTCTCAGTACTTAGAGAAGCCACATCTCCCACCTCTTTATCTAATAATCTGCCATCATCAGGACCGTCATGGAAATTTCCACCATTTTCAGCCATATCTCCCTTCTTGCTTTCTAATCTTACACAACCAGAGTAAGGCAAACTCTGGGTATTTCCAGGACTCTCATTCAGCTGGGTGTCCTGGAGGCTTTCATTGGTGCATCTGTTAATTTCCTGAGGACCAGTATGGATATTTTGACAGTTTTCAACAGCCATATCTCCATTGTCGTTGCTTTCTGATCTCACACACTCAGAGGAAGGCAAGATTTGCGCTTTCACATTTGAGTCATGTTTACTGCCTGAGTCATGTTTGCTGGCAGTTTCTGTTTCCAGAGGCACCACAGTTTCATTCTTGGTATTGGATCTCACGCAAACGACTGAAGGCAAGGTTAGGGCATCTACAAAACCCTTGTTCAGTTGAGTGCTCTTTTGACTTCCATCAAGGCATTTGCTCACTTCCTCGATTTGTGAAGCCTGATTCTCACTTGGGGTAGGGTGACTGACAGTTTTGGTTACCAATGGCACCTCAGATACACTATCGGTTTCTGATCCCACACAATAGGTGGAGGGCAAGATTTGGGCATTTTCAAGACCTTCATTCAGTTGGATGTCATTCTGACTTTCGTTCGCGCATTTACTGACGTCCTCATCTTTTGAAGCCTGAATCTCATTTGCAGCATGATCAACGTGAGTTTCTGTTTCCAGTGGCACCTCAGCTTCATTCTTGGTTTCTGATCTCACCCAGTTAGCGGAAGGTAAGACTTGGGAATCTTCAGAACCCAACTTCAGTTGGGTGTCCTTCTGATTTTCAAAGATGCATTCGCTAACTTGCTCAGTTTTATAAGCCTGATCCTTATTTGAGGCAGGGTCACCCGCAGCTTCTGCTTCCAACTGCGCCTTAGTTTCTTTCTCAGTTTTGGGTTTCGCACAATCAGCGGAAGGCAAGAAATGGGCATCTTCGGAACCCTTACTCAGTTGTGTTCCTATTTGACTTCCATCGGTGGATCTGTCAACTTGCACAATTTGTTGAGCCTGATTCTCACTCAAGGCAGAACCACCGGCGGATTCTGTTCCCACTGGTGCTGTAGTCTCAATGGCTAAATCTGCAACCTCATTCACCCGTCTTAAATCACTTTGAACTTTGGCAGTGACCACAACTGAAGATTCCTGATTCTGATCAATGCCTACATCAATATCCGTATGGTTTTCTTCCGCAAGCTTCTCCTCCCCAGATTCAATAGAGCTTCTACTTTCCAAATGTGGTTTAAGACTTTCTTCAACTTTCCCATTGGAGTTTAACTCAGGTTGCTCCTCCAATTTGACCTCCCCAACCTCTTGCAATTCACCTCCAGCAGCCTCCAAAATCACTTTTTTTTCAGACGTCTGACTCTCTTCCAACTCCACACTCAACTCCAAATTGCTTTCCACCTCAGGCCTCGCCATTGCACCACCAGCCTCAGAAGCCTCAACTACTGGCTCCTTAACCTCTTCCACCTCCACAACTGGGTCTATAACTGCCAATTGAGACTCTTCACTCTCTACGGTTTTAGGATTAGATTCTAACTCAACCACCTCCTCATCCTTCACCTCACAATCAACATGAACTGGATCAACAACTTCCGCACCCGCACTTCCATTTACCTCCTCCGCCACATCATCACTCCTAGCACTAGCATCATCAACCACCACCCCTTCCCCTTTCGACTCACCTACAACAATACAATCACTCTCCACTAAACAACACTCCACATTCCCCCCATTTTCTTCAGCTTGGATCTCAATATCACTTGTACTCAAACAGCTCTTACAGTTATTACTGGCAACAACAACACCAGGACAGTCAACATGATCGGCAGTTACCTCGTCAATGAAATCATAGGAACTGTCAGAATCACCACTGACATTGACATTAGCATCGGTAAGCTTGGTACTACCATTGCAATCAGCACCGACTTTAGGTAGATCCTGACTCGAGCTCATATCTAAACCGCACTTGTCCTCAATTTCACTCTTGCTGATCTCACAAACGTCTGTATCCGCCGTCATTGCTACCGAAATTCGGAGATCAAACTAATAATCAAAACGATCAAAAAATCTATAAACCAAATGCAAAAAGAAGAAAACGAATGTAGTCTAATCAAGATCGCTACCTAATCAAAATTTAACGCATACAAACAAATCAAAAATAAATATATATTACATGCAAGGAAAGTAGGGGGGTGGGGATCAGAATTGACTTACATGGGATGATTCGGTATGATCCAGATGTGGGAATCGAATCTCCAGATCGAGTAAACGGATCAACGAAAAAGGATGGCCAGCTTTGGCAAAAATGCAAGAATGAGATTTGATATATTTTAAAACGGGAGACCAATGATTTAGGGTTTTTGAGGAATTGTAAGAGAGGGAAGGGGATAGAGAAGCTCTCTGTAGCGTTTACGGAACAGCTGGCGGGGGATTTTGCCTCCTCTCTCTCTCTCTATCTCTATCTCCTCAGTCCTCTTCTCTGTTCCTTGAACTCAATTTGAACTCAAATATGAATAGGACTCTACACTCGTTTTCTATTTTCTTTTTTCCTTAAATTTTTTATCACTTTTTTTTTTTAACCGACATTTATCTATTTGTAATTGTAATTTGTTAGATGAAAGATGACCGACGGATGAAAATCCGTTTTCAAGATTTGAGATTTTGGAATTTATAGAGCAACCTCCCAGCAATGTAATTATAATGGTGGATCCTCAATAGTGTGTTATTCAATTAAATCTTTTTGAACTATCCTTTTAATCTCAATCTTTATGTCATGTGTTTGTTTATATGTTATTTCATTCGTACATTTTTTTATTTTTTAGTCATAAGAGGCAGATCAAATATGATAACCATATTAAGTGAAGTCTCAGTTCTATCATACATTTTGTAAAGTCTACGTCCCCACCACTAAACCACCCTTCAAAGATATTTATGTATGAGCAATGGAGAAGACAATGACTTAACACTTTTGAGTTTTGACAAGCTATCCCCCATTTATAAATGTCATTGTGTCATACATATATATATATATAGAGAGAAAGAGAGAGAGTGAGAGAAAAAAAAAAAAAAATATATATATATATATATATATATATATATATATATATATATATATATATATATATATATATATATATATCAATTCTTTGTTTGATTCAGTTTAACAATCACCGTTAGGTTTTATAAGGAAGGATAACACTCTTTCAAATTTTTTTTTGGTTCAATGGAGGCCCGAACCCCTAGACCAAGCTTATAGTACGCACCATTGCTACTTCACTTGCCACGATCCGTGTAATCCAAGTGTAGTAGTTCCACAACTCCAATTGAGGGTTCACTCAATACATCAAACCTAACCGCTTTTGTCCTCCATTCTTTAGCTAGCCTATTTGTCATTGCATCACCTTCTTGTGAAATCTGCACCACTCTATAGTGGGGTGGCAATTCATGTTATCGTATCGTGTTCGTGCCTCATTATCGTGTTTTCATATTATCTGTCTTATTTGATCATAAATTTAACAATAAATATTAATTTGAATATATTAACAATTTCGTGTCTTTCGTGTCGTGTTTCGTGTTGTGTCGTATCGTGCTGGGCTTATCGTGTCATTTGTCTCTGTAATCGTGTTTTATAATCGTGTCGTGCTGGTTCGTGCTATCGTGTCGTGCCAGACATTGCCACCCCAGTCTACACTATCAATCCTTTGCCAACCACTCATCAATTTTGGAGATAATATTTCAATTTGTATCGTGTTCCATTCTATATTCTATTGCATTGACTGCCTCTTTCAAGTTTTCTTAAATGATATGTTTCGTATCGTACAAATTCAAGTTACAAGAGTTACGTTGTTATGCCCACACTTAGTACGAGGTAGTTTACGTAATGTCATTATATAATTTGTTAATTAAAAAAGAGGTTAATCTATATATTTTCAATAAAGACAAATAAACTGTATAAAACTAAGTTATTCATGTTAATTAAATAGGTCAAAATGACAAAATCTCATCGTCACCCCTCAAATTTTGGAAATTATAGCGCCACCCCTCACGTTTATAAATAAAGAGTGTCACTTTTTAACATAAAATATATCATTTTAGCACAAAAGTATCATTTTGTATTTTAAAATTATCTTATATTTTATCTTTAAAAACGTCAAGTTTTTACTTTAAATGTGTCACTTTTGACCTTGAATGTGTCACGTTTGGCCTTAAAATGTGTCACATTTGCCTTTACAAGTGCTACTTTACAATATAAATGAAAACGTCAATTTGACTTTTAAAATGTCACTTTTTAACATAAAATGTATCACTTTTTAGCTTAAATGTGTTATTTTTACCCTAAAATGTCACTTTACATTATAAATGAAAACCATCACTTGGCCTTAAAAATGTTACTTTTAGCATTAAAATGTGTCACTTTTGGTCCTAAAAGTGTCACTTTGTATTTTTAATGAAAATAATAACTTTTTAACTTAAAAAGTGTCATTTTTGTTATTAAATGTGTCGCTTTTGACCACAAACAGTCACTTTGCATTAAAAATGAAGTTAATCAAAATTTTAAGTTGATTTATGACTAAAATATAAAATTTGGACACTTAGGGACTTCGGTAGTCAAGTTTTGAAAGCTAGAGGGCATTGGAGCACAATCTAAAAGATAGAGGCCCTAGAGCAATAAAAGAAATATTTCATTAGTGCGTGTGTCCCATCTTCTCCCAAGCGCTTGACCCACGCTCTTTTGTGTTGGATTCGAGTTAGCCCGCTGGTTTAAGTCTTTTTTGCTGATTTTAGCTAGTTCCCTCTCATTTTGACTCATTTTGTTGTTGGGTAGCATGCGATCTTTTCGATGGGTTACCTGCTCCAGTAGCCTCATGTTTATCATTTTTGATGCTCCGTCTTATGGATTTGGATCCATAATACTGTCATACAAAAGATCTACTCTTAAATAAATTGAATATCTCATTATGTGGAAAATAATGTATTACTTTACATAGATAGATAGACATTCTGAATATTTTTTTACATGATGTAAGATAATTATGACATGAGTAAATTTTTCATCCACAAGCAGTGTTGTGTTTATATTACGTTGAGTTAATGTGCATTATAACATGATCAACGTGAATTGCGTGCACGTATATGAATTGCTATACTTGGTGTATCGTGAATTATGTATTGGTTATATGTCAGCATGTCATATAGATCACGTAGTAACTTACTGAGTTTATCACTCACCCCGTTCCTTTTATTTTCCTTAGATCCCAAACAGACAGGAAATACGCGGTGAGGTCGACGAGATTTATTAGACGTTGATAGTCTTTGGTATGCAGCAGTTCAGGAGGCTGCATTTGTGTTTTTGTGAGGACATGTGTTTATAGGAAAGTTATGTAAACTCTTCCTTGAGTTTGTGTTTAGTAGGGTATTATTCATTTGTTGTCGACGTGTAACGTCGTGCTTGTATATGATATTGTAGTGTTGGTTGGCTTTAGAGCCTAGTGTGGTCCGGGCAATGGCTCGTTGACTTTGTTCTTTTGTTTCTCGGCCTTTGGTGTCGTGGTATTTTTAATTATCCTGTTAGTGATTAATAATTTATTAATCAGGTTTTTTGTTTAGCCCACTTTTAGCAGGGGCTTTGAACGTGTTTTATTTTGGACTAGTGTGTTTTATTTTGTTGTTACACGCTTGACCCAGATTCGTATAAAGATTTGGGGTCGGGTCGTGTCAGGTAGGCGTTGTGTACAACTCAACTGCGAGTAAACTTGAGCGGGAGGACAATATGAAGCTTAGCCACGAGTAAACTCGAGCGGGAGGACAATATGAAGCTTAGCCGCGAGTAAACTCGAGCGAGGAGTATAAGCGCAAGTAGGTGCAGTGTACAACTAAACCGCGAGTAACCTCGAGCGGGAGGACAATATAAAGCTCAGCCGCGAGTAAACTCGAGCGGAGAGCATAAGCGCAAGTAGGCACTGATCATCTGGTCGTGAGTTTTTGAGCAGAGAGTGCATGCATGCGTATAACAAAATCTAAGAAAAGTGTGGCTCGGGTATAGTAATAACGTCCTTCGGCGCAAAATATAGTGTGGCGCTCGGGAAGGAGCATATCATGCTTTCCCTTCCTTGTTGAAAGCCCATACTTCTCAAATGCAAAGGTTCATCTTGAAGTTGAGAAGTATCGCTGGTCAATACTATTTGGTCTCGGGCTGAAGCAGACATATGATATGCTCATTCTGGTCGCTCAGATCTTTGAATAGTTACAGATTTAGACGGCTCGTAGTGTGCTCGAGCACGGTGGAGCTGTTGGGGAAACCCCAGGCTCTATTGACATGTACTTTATACCTGAAGCCTTAGGTGCCTCATTAGTAAATCAAGTATATTCTCCCACGAAATATAATTGTAACAAGTTTCATGTATTTAATTTATTCGAGCAAGAAAGTAATCACATTTCCACACTTCATGGCCAAAAAATAAGTAATATAATTACTTTGATTCATAAGAAAATAAATCATGATGTCTCGTACTCAATGTCAATTGAGTAAATAATTAAAGGTATAATGAACATATTTAATACAATTTTATATGACATAAATCTTTGTCATAAACAATATTAAATAGTATGCATTAAGGTTAGCGGCCCTTATTGAATTAGCGAGCGCACCATTGAAACACTAACGTCATATTAATTAGTGGTCCTTTTATTTCGATAAGTGGGGGATCCATTTAACTTGGTTAATATGCTTCATAAGCAGGTGCGCATGTGTCACATGGTGTCAAATTTATGCAAATAGTACAACCTATGAGCAGCAATATGCACAGAGTGAAGTTACGTATTTTCATGGGATGTAAAAAATTAACCATGTCTTTTTAAAGTAAGTGTCCGGGAATGGGTCAGAAAAATAACGTGGTCATACACGTATCAATAATGATGCATAAGAATATGAATTGTTCCACAACAATTGTTAGCAATTAGGCAAGCATGCATGTCTTTTATAATTTTTAATAACGCTTCACTGCGAGTCATTGCATGTATATAATTTAATGCTACAATATTAAATAGCATATATCAAATTGATATTAACGCATTTTCTAAATTGTCCACGAACTTGTTTTATCTAATTGTTTCTATCGAACATAATCATATAATCATTAATTACATGTCAAGAAATATGATAGTATTCTTATTAGTATTGTATACACACAATATTTGCAATTTTTTTATATATAGGTATAATATTAATATTCATGATAAGTTAATATTATATTATATTCATGATCAAATTGACTTGGGAAGGTGTGATCATGGAAGGTAAATGGCAATAGCAGTTACGATGTTCATGGTTTCGTGTGTTAGCGGTTTCAACTTCAAATTTTAAACATGCATACCGCACGTGAGTCAATAAAAAACTGAAAGGGCAAAATTGGAATATAACACCTTATAGTGATGTCATGGACGACATCACCCATGAAAGCAACACAAAGTGATTCAGCGACGTTCTGATTGTCATGCGCAAGGAGTGACGTGCTCAGCTTAACTGTCCGGCGCATGAAGAAGCTGGTTGACGTCAACCGTTACAGGCGGCGTGTGTGGATGTGTCTGTAGCCCAATGATTGAGATATTTTTGGCCACGAACTCGTCCAATCCAGGCGCAGTCTGTAGGGGTATTTAATTTTTCTTTTTGGTGCTGAAAGGCGCTGGATATGGCTTATCGGTGCACTACCGACGCAAATCAGAGTGTTCCGCCTCTAGAAGCTTCTGGTGGCGCGTGGCAACTCGGATGGTAATTATTTTGGTGGCGTTGGACTCATCTATTGGAGGCGAATCCATGGGTGGTCTTTGTTTGATGCTTAATGCTCATTTCTTTTATGTGTTCGCATGGACAACGCCGAATGTTCTTGTTTGTTTGAAGACGACGACGTTGCTCTTTTCTGGAAACCATTTGTATTTGAAAGAATTTTGGTTCCCGACAACAGAACCAACTGATGTATCCAAAAATAAATCATACCTGGAGTATCGAAGGTAGTGTCGAACATGTGTTGCCGGAGCTGTGTTTCGGCGGTGAAATCATGTCGTCGGTGGTGAATATTTGGCTATATTATCTGTAAAATAAATATCGCGAGTCAGCGGGGAGGGACCCTGCCAAAAACCTTCCGGCGTGTTTATAAGTACAATGTGTATAAAAGAAAGGGCGTGTAGTCCCCCAAGTGCTTGTGTGATTGTCAATCAGAAAAAGTGAGAAAACCCCTTTCAATGAACTAGAGGGGGTTATTTATATATGAGAGAATGGGTTCAACCCGTTGTGCACGAGTTTGGCCCAATCATTCGAACATCATGTAAAATACAATGAGCCATTAAACGAGGCCCATAATGCCATTGAGGCGGATCTAAAATATGCACATTATACACACACACACACACACACACACACTTATATTAAAACTATTGGCCCTGTTCTATAACCAATTTATTATTATCAAAATCGAACCAAATCAATTATCCGGTTCTACTAAAACTACCAAACCAATAAATTGGTTCGGTCCAATTTTTATTAGTTTGATTTGGCTCTATATATTTTTTGGGGATAAATTGCAGGTCGGTTCATTTTCCAAAATATTTAACCCCTTATGTACCTCTTTTTTTCAACCTCATAAATCTACTTTCATAAATTTGTTCCAATAATGCTTATTGATGTGGCAAAAATCTAGCTTGGGCCGTCCGATGGATGAGTAAAATATCTAGGCTTTATTGTATGGCTTGATCGGCTTCCTTGAACCTGTCTAAGAACACGAAAACACCTTAATGGAAGTGCAATGTTTGGCCTCGCGAAACCACTCCGACGTGAGAGTAAGTATCGTGTGAGTCAAAAAGCAATTTGAAAGAGGTTTGAGGCTCAAGAAAGTGTGCATACATTGTTTAGGGTTTATGGAGGGTTATTTATAGGCCTCCGATGTCTTAGAATCCGTTTAGGATTCACTTCCATAATCACCTAGTAGATTGAGGAAAAAAACTCCTAAATTATAGGCGTGATATGCGGCTGGCCGCTAAAGTGTCGGAATAGATAAGATAAGTGTCCTGCTCGAATAAGGAAACTTGGGACCTGTCTTGGAGAGCAAGTCTCTGAGATTCCCTGCTCGGTGACTACCCGGGCGAGCATGGCTCTGCTCGGCTGCGTGATGTAAGTCTGATACAGATAAGTGTGATCCTCGGGTAAGGCCGGTACTCGACCAGGCTTAGACGGGATATAAACAATTCTTTGCTCGGGTACATTGCTAGCTCTGCCCGCTAGACTAGTAGGAGTCACGCTAATTAAGCTCGTGACTGACAAGTGATGGCCTCATGTGTCTTGCTCGTGACCGGGTTTGGGCCGGGCACATCACTTATCCTTCTATTTATTGAATTTTTTCTCCTTACAGTGAGCTTCATTCTAGTGACGGACCAAGCGTCTTTTAGATCCTCTCCAAGTGATCGAGCAAAAAGAGAGCCCTCATAGTAAATGCTTCTTCATCTCATTCATCGAAAAAGACCTCCAAAACCACGATTCGTTTAAGATCAAATGAATAGTCTATCAAATATAGTTTCAATCGCAAGAACTTACCTTGTTTTCAATAAGTCGCTTCTTGCCTGGATTCTTCGTTACGCTCCTTGACTTTGCATCTTTTACTTGCTAGGCCCTATGGCTTAGCTTAAATGCTTAAACCGACACCAGACCATTAAATCAATGCCTTTTCAAATAGACCTTTCTATCATATAGGATTCATACTACATACCCTTGTTAGTGTTCGCTATAGGAGGGCAAGGAGTATACGTAACACTTGATCTAGTTTTTTTCTTTCTATTGATTAAGAAAATGAGTAGTTGTTGGGTGCAAAGTCTGGATCACTGAAAATGTTGTTGATGATGTCCACATGTTAAGGGCCTTGCAGAAAGAAGAAATTGTTATTTGCCACAAGGGATTTATTGACTAAGCAAGACGAAAAGGACAGTCTCAGTCAATCTTTATCCGGGTTAGAAATCGCAATGCAAAATTTTTGGATGCGATGCATCAATTTAGAATGTCCCGATGCACAATTTGGAATTAATAAATTCCAATGCAAAAATTGTTTTGCGATGCACAAATTAGATTACACATGCACATAATCCAAATGCAAAATTTTATATTTGCGATGCACAATTTGGAATTAGTAAATCACGATTCACAAATTGGTTTTCTGAGGCACAAATTGGAATTGCAATGCATTGACTTAGAATTGTGATGCAGCGTGTGCTTGATTGAGTTTTATTTTAAGGGTATACTCGTCATTTTGTCCTAAAATATCTTTTAGTGGTTAAAAACGAAAATGACATCCTTTTGCGGTTGAAAATCAATGGGAGGGACTGGCCTGGTTATCACCCATTTTTTTGCTCACCCCTATCGGAGGGAGTATAATTTTACTTATTTCTATATTATTCAAATTATATTATTATTATTATAGTATTTTTTTAATATAAAATCATATTTTATAAAAGAAACAAAAAACCTTAAATATAAAACCTTAACAAGAAAGGATAAAAAAATATATAAAAGAAAAGAAACTTCGGGATTAAACATAATTGTCAAGTTTTTATATTTAATAAAGATAATATAATGAGGTTGAGAGAATTGTTTTTTGAACACATGCTCACTTGATTTGATCATGTAACATAATAGAAAAATGGATCCAAAAATTAAATCCTATAAAAATTGGTAAAAAGATAAAATCTCACCCAGGGACTAATATTAAAAATATTTATATGTGCAGGGTTCATAGATTCACACACGTTTAAAATTTAAATAAACTTCAAGGATTTAGTATAGGCCACGCCAGATCTCTGTAATCTCTAATGTGTCATTATTCGACAAAAGGCCAAACTGGGTCCCACGCGTATTCGTTACGAGGTTTCACCTCCTCGCCCAAATTCTTTATTTTTGGCTTTTCACCATTGTCTCCTTCCCAAAATATATACGGAGTAATATATTTTCAAAGTTTTATTTGACATCTACTCATCTCTAACTATTACTAAAATATAAATTGTTTATATCACGTGGTGGCTTTCTGTGTAATCTAAAAGTTTTTAAGAGATTATGACCTTCAAATTGGTAAAAGTTTTTTATTTATTTTCAAAATCGATTAATTTAAGATAAAAATTATAAATCTAATTAGATATGATAAAATTCTAATTTGATAAGATAAAACATATTTATGATATAATTTTATGAGCAAAATTATGATAGAGATTTAAGATTTTGTTTTTATTTTTATTTTTTTCAAATATCGCCTAATTAAACTAGATTTTATCCTATATAATTTACACAAGTTTAATTTGACTGAAACTTTTCAATTTCCATCTCTTTTCATTTTCATAATTTTTAATTTATACAAATTATTCACCGGATAATTCTATGTTATTTGTTCTTCTACTAATCTATATTTATTAATTAGTAACTGCTAATCTATTAATTATTTATTAACTATTATTAAAATATAAATCGTTGCTACCTCATGAAAACTTTATGTTGAAAGCTTTAAGTTTTAAAATAATTATATGCTTCCACGTGTCACCTTCTTCTGAATTTATAATTT
The DNA here is from genome assembly GCA_013146195.2 of Codonopsis lanceolata. Lineage (NCBI taxonomy): Eukaryota > Viridiplantae > Streptophyta > Magnoliopsida > Asterales > Campanulaceae > Codonopsis > Codonopsis lanceolata. The sequence continues at coordinate 84,888,364 of CM028377.1, read as the reverse complement.
TTTTTTTGCTATCAAAAATTAAAACCTGATAGATTTTAAAACCGGTGCCTCATTTATAGATGGTAAACATTTTTTGAATTATTTTTTACTGCCAAAATTGGTTAGTACCAGATAGATTTTATCACATTTGATTTAGACGTGTTTCACTTGATTAGCATTCCAAATTTTCATGGTAAAAGTGTTTTTCGCAGATGAATTTTACCCGTAGTCATAGATTTTAATATTTCAATTACATATTCATACGATCAATATTGAATATATACCTTATTTTTCAGTTTTTTTTTTCCAATTATTCAAATTAATTTATTTAAACTATTTATTCCATTTAGAAAATCATCTAATTATAAACAACTTTTGCAAAAAAAAAAATTTTAAATCGTGCATATATATATATATATATATATATATATATATATATATATATATATATATATATATATATATATATATATATGTGTGTGTGTGTGTGTGTGTGTGTGTGTGTGTGTGTGTGTGTGTGTGTGTGTGTGTGTATTATTTTTTTCCTACCAAAACTTAAAACCAGATAGATTTAAAACTGGTGCCTCCTTTATACATGGTACAAGTTTTTTTTTTTTTTTTACAATTTTATGCTGCCAAAATCGATTAATATTGGATGTATTTTATAACATTTGATTTAAACTCGTTTCACTTTATTAAGACTTCAAATTTCCATGGTGATTTGTTTGCGGATATATTTTGTCAATTCTCATAGATTTTAATATTTCAATTACATGACTATATGATCAATTTTGAATATTTACCTTATTTTTCGATTGTTTCAAATTATTGTAATTAAAAAATTTAATTATTTATTACAAGTTTAGAAAATCATCTTATTATAAACATTTTTTTGCAAAAAAAAAAACTATTAAAACCATGCATATGGTACTAAATATATTTGTATAAATTCTTTTTTTTTTTTGCTGAAAAAAATTAAAATCAGATAGATTTTTAAACTGGTGCCTCATTTATACATGGTAAAAGTTTGTTTTTTTTTTTTTTACCATTTTTTGTTATCAAAATCGATTAATACCAGATAGATGTTATCACATTTTATTTTAACTTGTTTTACTTGATTAGTACTTCAAATTTTCTTGATAATTTTTTTTTGCGGATAGATTTTATCACATTTGATTTAGACATGTTTCAATTGATTAAAACTCCTCAATACTCATGGTAAAAAATTTAATTTTTATTTACTATTTTTTGCTGAAAAAATCGATTTGTACCGGATAGATTTTATCACATTTGATTTAAATATGTTTCATTTGCTTATGACTCATCAATTCTCATAGTAGAAGTTTTTTAATTTTTATTATTTTACCAAAACTCGGTCAATTTAAAATAGATTTATCAAATTTGATTAAACGTGTTCCACCAAAACCATAAACAACCACTATTAAATAGCTTGCATATTATATCTACAAAATTCACATGAATTTTTGATTTGATGATTCAGAGTGATCTCACACTTTTTATTTTATCTATTAATTATGTAAACATATTGTTGTTGTTGGTTCATTCAAATAGCTTGCAGATTCTATTTACAAAATTAAATTTCAGAAATAACACTAAGTCAACCGTGCATCGCACGTGTAATAACCTAGTAATAAAAAGAAGTAGGTCTCCTGTAAACCGTCTTACGGATCTTAATTCGTAAGATGAAGTTCCATTTTTCACAGCTTAACCCACTAACACACGGAGGGTCTGGTAACTAGAATCCGTTTTACAAAAAACATCCGTAAGACTGTCTTACACAAGTTTTTTCATAAAAAAATGCATTCCCACTCCTTAAATTCATGTCTCATACTCATAAAGTTTTACTAGTTATTGAGCTCGTGCTTCGCAAGAGTGCAATATAAATTAAAGATTAAAAATTATCTACTTCTATTGATTTTAATGTTTCATCATACATTGATGAATCATGTATATAAAGTATAAATTATGCTTCAAAAAGTAATAAATGTAAACAAATAAAACAAACAAATTCACATACAAAGTAGAAATCATGCTTTCGTTGTTATGAGCAGCAGCGGTCGAAACTCTAGCTTTGTGGTTATGACTCGGTTTTGATCATATTAGAGTTTTGTCCACTAAGAAAATATTGAAATAAATTTACGATATTATTTTATAGAAGCTACGATTAACATTATTTATAAATGAATATTGGTTATAAAAGTCTTTAGATAAAAGAATTTTTATGTTAATCATCAAAAGTCATTTATCTAAATATTTTTTAAGCAAATATCAATTTTCAACGAATGTTTGTTACATCACTTTTATTTGTAATTATAGTAGAGATACATTTTAATGAAAAATTAGTGTTGTTAGTGAAAAAAAATTGTGCAATTTGATGCACGGATTTCTTTACGTGTCATTTGTTTGTTGACAAATGTAATTGTGCAAATGTATTCTTTTCGGTAAGAGTATCGAAATGATATATTTATTTGTCCAAATCGAGTTTTGGATGAATAAGACATCAATGCTTAAAGTATAATACTTGTTGAAAAATTAGTGTTTTTAGTGAAAGAAATCATGCAACATAAGGTACGATAGTAGTAGTATTTTATTTAAAGTCTTTTAAATCCAACATCACTTTTTAACGAATGTGAGATACATCTATTCTATTAATAATAATACTATAAATATTTTATCTTAATACTTTTGAAACCAAAATTACTTTGTATTTAATGTGGGACACATTTTTTTGATTGTTAGTGAAAGAATTTTAGCTAAAAACTTTTAAACTAAAATAATTTTCTGACTAATATGCGATACATTTCTTCTATTTGTAATAATAATAGAAATCTTTTATTTTTAAAATTTTAAAAGAAATGTCACTTTTTATGCAAATGTGAAATGTATATCTTCTATCGGTCATAATAGTTGAAGTCCCTTATCTAAAAATTAAAAAAAAATTCTTTGCAACAAATGAGGAATAAATCATTTTTATTGGTAAGATTTTGTCTAAGGACTTTTAAAGCCAACATCAACTTCTAACAATTGTGAACATATATCTTATTTTGTTAGTTTAGTAAAATTCATTTATCTAAATATTTTTTAAACAAATATCAATTTTCAATCAATGTTTGTTACATCACTTTTATTAGTAATTATAGTAGAGATGCATCTTAGTGAAAAAATTAGTGTTGTTAGTAGAAGAAATTGTGCAGCCTGATGCACAAATTTATTTACGTATAATTCGTTTGTTGGTAAAGATAATTGTGCAAATGTGTTCTATTCGGTCAGGGCATCGAAATGATATATTTATTTGTCCAAATCGAGTTTTGGATGAATAAGATATCAATGCATAAAGTATAAAAATTGTTGAAAAAATTAGTGTTTTTAGCGAAAAAAATTGTGAAACTTGAGACACAAATTTATTTATGTGGTATTTGTTTGTTGGCGAATGTAATTGTGCAAATGTGTTTTACTTGGTGAGAGTATCGAAATGATATATTTATTTGTCCAAATCGAGTTATGGATGAATAAGATATTACGGCTTAAAGTATAGTATTTGTGTTTTTTTCTTTTTCCTTTATAATAAGGGTTCAGTAGTAGTTCCCCACTGACCCCCTTTGTGACTCAAACACACAGCCTATTAGGTATGAGTGTAGCGTTTTACCACTAAGCTGCACTTACTTGTCGCATGGTACTTGTTGAAAAATTAGTGTTTTTAGTTTAAAAAATTGTGTAATTTGAGGCATTGATTTTTTTACGTGTCATTTGTTTGTTGGAAAAGTAATTGTGTAAATGTGTTCTACTCGGTAGGAGTATCGAAATTATATATTTATTTGTCCAAATCGAGTTTCGGATGAATAAGATATTAATGCTTAAAATATAGTGTTAGAAGTGGGTTATTAGAGTAAAGTACTCACTCAATACCAATATAATAATATTATCCCACATTGGTTAAGTCGTTAAGAAGTGATGTTGGTATTAAAAGTCTTTGTATATAAGATTTCTACTATTTTTAACAATATAAGAGATTAATAGTAAATACTTAATATCACAATATCATATTAACTATTATTAATGATTATTTTTAGCTAATGGCTAAAAAATAAAAAGTCTCAAGTCAAGTGATGTGAAAGTTTGATGATTCAGCAATATCAAAAGTTGGATGATGTGTCACTATAAGAGTTGTTCTCATAAATTCTAATATGTTATAGTATATATTTGACTCAACATGCATATAGATTAAGAAAAATAAATTAGCTATCTATAAGCAATAAGTTTTGTATTTTTTAATGATGTTCGCGCGTGACAGTGGGACAGATGAAATAAATTATAAATTAAATAAGCATAAAAATTATAATAAAACAATTCTATCAGAAAGAAAAATGTTAAAAAGGTGGACATTTTTGAAGAAAGGTTGTGTATTCTAGAAATGTAGAATTGGTGGGGAGACGGAGAGGGATGCATCAGTTTTGGTATTGCACTTAATTAATAGGAGAAAATGGGGAAGCGAAAACCACTGTTGGCTAATTTAGTAATTTAGTTTCCATTTGTTTCACGAAAAATGATTTTCAGAAAATGATTTCTGAAAAATGAAAAAAGATTTTATTTTTAGTTGTTTGGTAAATCTTTTCAAAATATACCGAAAAATATTTTCGAGTGTTTGGCAAACGCACGGAAAATATTACGGAAAATCTATCTATATATATAAAGTTGGTGAGGAGCACTATGGTTTTGCCACATCACCACCTTTGGATAAATCTTCATTCTAAAGCATACATGTGGAAGATGCATATCTCACATTGGTTAGAAAATGATGTTGAATTCAAATTATTTTATATTATTACCAATAAAAGAGATGTATAACACATTGTTAAAAATAAAATATTAGATTTTAAAATCTTTAGACTAAAGACTTTCACTTTTACAAGAGATGTGTCTCACATGATTACAAAATATTATACTATTATTACTAATAGAAGAGATGTATCACACATTGGTTATAAAGTGATGTTTGTATTAAAAATAATATTATTAATTACTAATTGAAAAGATGTATCATACATTGGTTAGAAAGTGATGTTGGTTTTCAAAGTTTTTTGATAAAAGACTTCTACCATTATTACCAATAGAAGATGTATATCTCACACTGGTTAAAAAATAATGTTGGTTTTTAATTATTTTAGATTATATAAAAGACTCACTATTATTAGCAATATAATATATATATCACGCATTTGTTATAAATTGATGGTTTTAAATTACTATTATTACCAATAAAAGAGATATATATTACATTTGTTAAAAAGTGATGTTGATTTTAAAAATATTTAAATAAAAAGACTTCTACTTTTATCATTAATAAAAGAGAAGAGAAGAGATATATCTCATTATATAGAAAAAGATGTTGGTTTTAGATATTTTTTTCAGATAACAAACTTATACTACTATTACCAAATGATGAGGTGTATTACACATTGGTTAAAGAGTGATGTAGGTATAAAAATTTTTTTTAAAGACTTAATACCAATAGAAAAAATATGTATTTCACATTAGTTAGGAAAGTGATATTGGTTTAAAATATTTTTAGATAATGTACATCGCATTGGTTACAAAGAGATCCACATTATTTAGAAACATATATTTGTTATAAAATTTATAGATAAACGAATTTTTATGTTATTATCGATATAAGAGATGTATCACACAGTGTTTACAAATAGATGTTGGTTTCAAGTCTTTTGTGCCAAAGTCATGAAGTTTTTGAAGTATTATTTGCTACTAAACATATTTGAGTATTGTTATTTAAAGCAAGTAAATCAATATCAAAAATATTTCTTTTTCTAGAATCAGTGAGTAAAACTTCATTTGTGATGCTGTTTTTGATAAAACAGTGAGTAGAAGAGAAAGAGCAGCTCATACCTTTATCACAGAATTGTGAGATACTTAAAAGATTATGTTTCAAACCTTGTACCAATGAGACATTTTCAATTCTTACAGATCCTCTGATAATGGATCCATAACCTATAGTCTTTCCTTTTGAGTTGTCTCCAAAAATGACAGAAGGTCCTTTGGCTGAAATAATGTCAGTAAGAAGTTCAGCTGACCCAGTCATGTGTCTGGAGCATCCACTGTCTAATATTCATATGTCAGTTGATTGATCATTTACCATTAAGCATACCTGAAATATGAATATCTAAATCATGGTACCCTTTATACTTTTGGGTACAAAGGGTTAGTTTTCTTTGGTAGCCAAACCTGCTTAAAATTAGGCATTTTGACTTTGTCAGTAGGTTTAAATCTAAACATGCATTCATGAAACTGATGACCAAAAGTAGAACAAATATTGCATTTGTGATAACCAGGTTTATCAGTCATTTGAGGTGAATTCTTTGATTCCTTTTGACTCAGCTTAGAGGTCTTAGCAGCAACAAAATTTATTGGTTTAAACTTGTCAGTTGTCTTTCTTCTGAATCCTTTTCTTTTGTCAGCTGGCTGACATTTGTCAGTTGGCTAACATTTGTCAGTTGTTGCATTGGCTGACAGATTTTGAGACTTGTAACCAGAAGACTGACAACTGTCATTGTTCAGCTTATCCTTTTTGTTAATGGACTTCTTAAGCTGATTCATGTTTTGGGGATATTTGAAAGGTCCAATGTTATAAGCTAATCCCTTATCCTTTTTGGACAGAATCTTAGGTCCACCATTTGACTGTCTGATCTCACAATTTTCATCATCTTTTGAATATCCAAGACCATGTTGGTCTTCATAACTTTTCGGTTGACTGATGATGGTCTCAACAGCAGCTTTTGACTTTGAGTAAGTATCCACAACATTGGTCAGTCAAAGATTTCTTTCTACAAGATCAGCAATCTGGGCATCTGAGATTTTTGCTTGAATCTCAAGTTTTTCATTGATGCTTTTAAATTGCAGCAATTTTTTTTGTTGTACTTTATAAAGCTCATTGATCTTTTGAAGCTCACAGTTTTCTTCAGAAATTCTTTTGAAATCACCAGATAGAGAAACATGAATTCTTTTAAGTGTTTCAAACTTGGAATACATTTCTTGCATTTGTTCCAGTAAATCATCAACACTCGAGTCAGTAACCTTCTCCTCCTGCCTTTTTGACATATTGCTTATTTTAATGTCAACAGTCCTTGGAGAAGTTGACTTGACTTTTCTCTCAGGCTGACTTATGATTCCTTGTCCTTAAAAACCATTTTCTATTTTCTTAACCACAAACTGATCAGGTTTGATTACCTTTGTCAGCTTGGAGTTTTTAATAGGTGAGCTTGTCGACTCATTATCAGACTGATTTGAATATTTTGGACTAGGAATATCATTTTCTGAATCATATATGGCTGATTCTGCAATAAGACACAGATTTGCTTCTTGCACAAAATCAGCAGATTCATCTTCAGAGTCTGTCTCAATCCATGTTGCAAAATTTTGATCTTCAGCAATCAAACCCTTTTGTTTTTCAAAATTCCGAGGAGCTCTTTTGTAATATTCATTTTTGGTAAAAGGACAATTTGAAGAGAAGTGACCAGGTTTTCTATGATTAAAGCACAACAAATTTTCTTTATCGTCCTTGTCTTCATTTGTTTTGAAGTAAGACTTTTGAAAGTTTGAAGTAGAAGGTCTTTGAAAGCTTGAGGAAGGTTTTTGAGGATTTGAGGAAGATTTTTGAAAATTCGCAGAAGGTTTTTGGAAGTTCCTTTTAAAAGATTTAAACTTTCTAAATTGTCTAGCAAAAGCAGCAAATTCATCTTCATCAAAGTCATCATCTAACAGAGATGTAGAAGTTTTAGGTGTCTCTTCTTCAGCTTGAAGAGAAATACCTTTAAAAAATTTCTCAATTTCTTGAGTTTTGAGAACTTCCTTTTCATAAATTTTTAGACTTGCAATAAGACTACGTATATGAGTTTTGTTCAAGTCTCTTGCTTCCTTTATGACAGTGACCTTAACATGCCATCTACTTCCCAAGTTACTAAGAAATCGCATATTCAAATCTTTCATACTATAGACTTTACCAAGAGAAGAACATCTATTACTTACCTCGAGAAATCTGTCGTAGGCACTTTTTAATGATTCTTTTGGGTCCTTCTTGAAAGCATCAAACTCTTGTATACAGTCATAGAGTTTGTTGTCCTTGGTGTTTTGATCTCCTTCAACATATTCAACAAGAGCATCCCAAATTTCTTTGGCAGTGACACAGTCATATATTTGCTTATAGTTTTCATCAGGAACAACACTAGATAGAATGTGTACAGCTCTAGCATCCAGTCCATCAGTAATTTTATCTTCCTCAGTCCATTCTGATTGGGGCTTGAGGACATATTCTTCAACATCGGGAGCAAGAGGGTTTATGGTGTCATCATCTGCAGTAGAAGATTTACCAACTTTAGTATTAATTTTCATTGGTTGCATAGGACCACCTCTTACACATTCCATTAATCGTTTATCTATATTGTTCATATATCTTGTAATTCTTTCCTTCCAAATATCCAAGTGATCTTCATCAAAAATAGGTACTTGAGTAACATTGTTTGATTGAAAAGCTTTTAAGGTTGCCATGATCGAGCTTTCAAGTTGTTAAACTTGAAAAAATAATTTTTCAAAAAGTAAGCTCTGATACCAATTGTAAGTCCAAATGGCAACTGACAAGGTTAGAGGGGGGTGAATAGCCTTTTAAAAAAATTTGAGGGTTGACTTGTAAAACTTCTGAAAGTTGGCTGTGGAAATTTGATTTTGTCAGTCAGCTGATATTGGTCAGTTGACTGATGTTTTTAAAGAAGCTTAAGTTTATTAATATTGGTCAGCTAGCTAACAGAATTGTTTTTAAGAAATAACTTTTGGAGATAGATCACTAGATATACAGAATAAACTGAAAAACAATTTATCAAAACAGATAATTAAACAATTATGAAAGTGACTGACTGACACTTAAGTAGATTAAGACGTCTTAAGTGTTAGGTCAGTTTGCAAGAGCTTATAAAGACAACTGACAAGAGAATTGAAGTGGTTCACAGTAAAACTGTTACGTCCACTACCAAGTTGGTCAGACTTGGATTTTTGAAGTGCACTAATTTTATTAAAAATCTAATTGATCTCTAATGGATCAGTGTACAACAAAAGAACAGTGTTTATGGAGTAAGATTGAATAACAATCAAACGCGTGAGACAAACTGACTAAATTCTAAAAGGTATGAAATGAATCACTCAGTGTTTGCCTAAACAATAATTAGAAATAAATAAACAAAGTAGAGTATCTAGCTAAAGTTTTTCAAGAAGACTAAGGTACAGAGAGAATTTCTTTTGAGAGTAAATGGCTTCAGACTTCTATGTTTTCAAAGTGCTTCCTGTGGGTATTTATAGGAGTTCTTGAAGAGTAACCCGTTAGGAACACATTTTGAATTTGAAAATGTGTTTGGCAAAGTATACGTATCTTCACAAGATCACAAAGATCCTGTTGGAAAGATTATCTTACAGAATATCTACCAAAAACACAAAAACGAGAAAGTGTCAGTACAAGTAAATGTTCAAGTAAATGAGGTAAACAAGCTGACGCTAAAACATTATGGTCAGCTGAAACAAGTAACTGACAAAGAGTTTTAAAACACAAGCTGACCAAAAAGAAATAACTTAAAGCTTTTGGCTGACAACAAGTGGAATGATTTTAAGAAAATTTTATTTTAATGCAAGATTCAACAGTTAGACTGCTAGGTGATAAAATGATAGCCTAATAGCCATAGGTCTCCGTCTCTCTCTCTCTCTCTCTCTATTCAGCCATTCACGACACGAATCAGTCACACTCCTCATCTCACCAATCCAGTGAGTTAGTGATTTACAACGACGGCGACCTCATCTCTTCCAGCTTCCTCTCTCCTTCGGCTCCGTCTCTGCTCCTCCAACTTCGCCACCGCCGATTTCGTCTCTGCAAAAGTCAGATCTCAAGCACTCTCCCATCCGGCCATCCTGCTTCCAGATCCCGTCAGCTCCTCCAGTCCTCACCCACCGACGTCAATCTCTCATTTCTTCTTCTTCGTGACTCCGTCCTTCTGTGTCTCTCTCTCGCTTTTTGACGTTTGAATTTGTAATTTTGTCGAATTTTTTTCAATAAATGGATAATTGTTTTTGATATAATATTCAGTTTTGTTTTGGAATGAAAATATGTTTCACTGTTTGGATAAATAGATTCCTATGTCCTGGTTGTTTTTGGTATAAATTTATAATATTGAAATTTGACAGGCAAGCCCGTTTTTCCCGCGGCCCTACACGGGGTGGGCTGGGCCAAGACTTCTAGGGACCGTCATGCTTGCGGGCTTTCCCGCCCCGACCTGTATTGTAGCGAGCTTTCTAGGCCCGCGGACAAACCCGCTCCGCAGGCCCGTTTTGACAGCTCTAACATTAGTAATTACCTTACATTATTATATTTTAATAGAACCAATAAGATGTTAACAAGTTCAATGCATGAAAATCAAGCAGTGTTCTAAAACTCCCTGCCTAGCTCCGCCTAGGCGCGAGGCATCTCTCTACCGCCGCGAGTTTCTTAGTCGCCGCATGATCGATGTTTTAATTAATCTTTTTCCTTACAAGTGGACAAGACTATTATAGAATAGTATTGGAAGCAAGGGTCGAACCCACAGAGACAAGTGATCACGAACAGTACAATTTATTGATAGCAAATTATTAATCTAAAGGGGGTTTTTATCTTTAATTCTACTCTAAACTACTATTTATATTTAGATGTTTAACTAATTAGCAGTAATAACAGGTATGAAGATCTTATGGTGGGTGGCAATCTAGGATTCTGGGTTTCACTTGTATCTCTTTTATGTTCAATTCATAATAATATCATTCAATGTCTTGGGTTCGTTCACTAAACATAGATATAGTCTGTTGAACAATTGGTTCAGCCTCCATCCCCGCAAAATTCATCCATTCTATATCCTAAGCATAGGAACTGTCAATCTAGCTGTCACCTAGATTTATGATCTATCTGTCACCTAGATCATGTAAGAACATGGTCCTAACTTATCACTCTCGTGCATCGATAGATCCAATTTATTGTGTTGGTGAGCCAGTGTACGACATATGCACATTGGTCATGCAGTTATCCGCACCTCTAGGCCTTTATTATTTGCGATTACATTCATTTGTTCAAAGCAAAATAATATATGGATTGATAAACAACACAATCAACAAGAATTGAATGATCATATATAAGAATTAAAGCATAAATTTGATACAAGTTACCTCCAACCTCCTAGATTATGGATGATTTAGTTCATCATAGACAATGAACAACACTTGGAGATGATCGGATACATGATTTGATCTTCAATCTTGAAATTACAAAATCTAACTATGTTATACAATCTAAAAACTACCTAAAATCTACCTAAAGAGAGCTTTCAGCCGTCCTCTCTCTTTTTTGCTCGGCATCTGACTTCTATATATACCCGGGAGTTGTAATCCTATCGAACTATTGTGTGAAAATCCGAAATAGTCGCATTCTGACCACCTTGCGGTCGCAAGGTGTTGGGTACCTTGCGTCCGCAAGGTCTCCAGTATGTCCGGCCTTTGGAATTCTTGGTTTCTGACTTGTGACTCGTACTGCCTACCTTGCGGTCGCAAGGTCTGAGGCACCTTGCGTCCGCAAGGTGTCCAGTGTTGACAGCTTCCGTTCTTTCTTCATTTTTTCTTTTTGGCCCTTCTTGAAATTTGCACTTAAAACCCTGGAGTTTCGCATATTTTCACTAATAACCCTGAAACTTACAAAACTCACCGAAAACATATATTAGTAGCCAAAAGCCTCGTGAAATAGCATAATTTAAGTTATAAAAGCATATAAAATCGACGTATAAAATACATCGATCAAATACCCCCAAACTTAAACTTTGCTCGTCCACGAGTAAACAAAAGTACTTATAAATACAAAAGCATATAAATAACAAAAATTAAAATCTTTTTGGAGGGTGACACTATTTACACACCTCTATAAACCCACAAACTCAAGGAGACTCTTTCGAGTGACTCGACTATGCAGATAAATACAAAAACAGATAAAAATAAAAACAATTAAAATTAAACTATAAATAAAACATAAAATCTTTTTGGCTTCATCTCAAGTTATAGGTGTATGGTATGCAAGTAATCTCAGTTCGATGCTCACCACATGTATGCTTAGTCACATAAAACCAACTGATCTTTTCTTAAAACTGCTACTCTTTCTACTTTCTCCGTGTGTGTGTGATCACCAATCTTAAAGAATATCTTAACTAAAACAGTTTTATTAAGCTAAACACCACATTCATATGAAAATCAAAGTTTAATAGAGAATTATGCATTAAGAATTATGAGATCTACCATCCAAACCCGGTCAGTTACAGACAAAAAGGTCCCAAGGATTTAAAAGACTTATACATCCATCCCATGCACTTCTATGTATGTCATACAATGCTCTCCTATCCCAATTACTTGTAATAGCTAAGATTATGCTAACACAATGAGCTTTAGGGTGAATAATAATGAACATGAAGTGTGTGATCAATTCCATATTACTTACTTGACAGTTAAAACAGCATAAGCATTGACAAGAGGATCATTAGGTCTTTATTAGCTTGTAATGTAAGGCCAAGGTGTTGGGGGATTTGATGGAAATGGATTGAAATTCAAAGTGAGAGAGTAAGACTACCCTTTATCCCTCATACTTCCAAGTAAAAGGAAGTTTTCCCTATTTAGGCTAGGACCTGCAAAGACTACAAGTGGAGGGGTGCTTTTTGTTACTTTTCACTTTTCTTCTTTCTCCCCCCCAAACTTGTTTTGGGCAATATATATACTTTCTAAAAATATCACATCATTCTAATCAGCAGAATTTTTCTAATAATTTTCTCTTGAAAGCTATGCTTCCATTTGAATCTTTGTAACATTCTTCTTCTTCCGTTTCATTTTTCGTCGACAATAATTTTTCTTTTCTTTTCTTTTTCTATTTTTTTTTCGACAACGGAAAGAAGAAGTCTTCCGAAAAATAGCCTAACTGAAAAGAAGTGGTCCTCCAAAATCAATTTCCCACCCACATCCTACTCTCTCAAAGGGTAGGCTAAAAGTGTATAGGCTTTTAGGGTTAAGTTAATGTGGGTAATAGAAACGATGGCGAATGGGGGTTTAAATAGTGTGCTTGGCACACTCCATTCTTTTTCATTAGGCTCAACGGGGACACTAGGGATATTTTTAGTATAGGTCAGGGAATATTTAGGCTCTAACGATCCAAAGATGGCCTAAGTCATTTCTTAATGCCAAATGCTCATGTAGTTTTTAAAGCAAGTAAGACAACACAAAATATCATATCAACTATGGGAATTGGGGGATGAATGTTTAGCATCATTGGATTTCACATAAGCATTTGCTAAGACAGATGGTAGGGACAATTGAGACTAACATGCAGACACGGTTCGAAAGTGTGCTTGAGATATATAAATGAGAAAAGTCCAAGGGATCTAACTATCATGCAATTGACCCTAAGTTACAATTTAATGCAACAATTGTGTTTGAATGGCTATGCATCATATTCTTGTGCATATCTTGTTGTAATGAAGTATGTGTTATAAACTTTATAAAACTATTCTAATCAATCCATAGTTATGACTGGTGTGGGTGCATGAAGAATTTGGAGAAAAGTAAAAGTTTCGCAAAATTAAGTAAATTCCAGAGGGATCTACGGACTAACTATGCGGATCATTGCATTAACTCCTCATTGATTACGACTAGCATTACCACACCTAAACTCGAGGATGAATATTTTGAATTTATAATTTTTTAACATATTTTTAAAAGAAATTTGGAGATGATGACGATGACTCTTTTGATAGGAACCTAAAGGTCCTTCCTATTATAGTATTCTGGTCATGTCAACAACTCCGAAAATAAGAAAAAATTAAAAACAGGAAAATAGGGTGAAGATTTTGATGATCATCGTATAAAGAAATTTTTCTTCACCCTAAAAACATAACCCAACTCCATTCCTCATTAGGCTAGGACCTGCTAAGACTTAAGTTTAAAATCCCCCCCCCAAACTTAATTTCTATTTTGCCCTCAAAATAGAGGAACATATGAGAGGATTGATGGGGTAGGACAAATATCAAAAGGACATAACAGATCCACCTAACGAAAGAGGATGGAACTTGGGCCTCGACTCACGGTGAGTCGGGCGGAAATAACGAATGAGGATGCAACTCGGGGATCGTGCCAGGAGGCAGCCCATAATAGGCGGAGACATTTTGTCCCACCGTATTAAACCAACCAAATAGCCGCTCTTGGTCGGCACGAATTTGTGCCAACTGTTGAGATGCCATCTGGCCTTCTAAGGCAACCTCTTCTAGCCTATTGGAGATCCCAACGAGCGGGTCCTCCTCTTCCTCTTCGGGTTCCTCCTCTTGAGGAACCCTCGCTCTCGGCTGCTGGTGATGTTCAAACAAAATGGCCCTCGTAATGGCCTGACCTTCTCCGCGTGTTTGGGCATTCTCACGCCTGCCCCCCTACACAACTCGGTAATCAAATGCGGGAACGCGAACCCCGCATTCGTCCTACCTCTAATAAGGGTCTTGATTTGGCCGTTGATCAAACGGCCAACATCAATAGACCCACCGGTCATAATGGTGTAGGTCAAGACAGCCCTCTCCCAAGTCAATGTGTGTTGGTGACTGGAGGGCATGAGACGCCCGCAAACAAATTTATACACGGGCTTAGCCGTGTCTTGGAGGAAGGACTCCCCCATGGTGCGTGGTCCAAAAGGTGGATTACGGTTATAGGACCAAACCACACCAGGAAGGCCGATGGTCGCATTGACCACCTCGACATCGATACGGGGGTTGAGGTGTGTGCTAAAGTCATCGGCACCAACCGCAAAGTTGGAGGTGCCGAAATAGGTGTTAATGCTTTGGGACGAAAAGTTTACAACCACGCCCCTAACATAAACAGTGTCTAATACACCCCCATCTATGCCAATGTTGCCATTGGCATAGAATTCTCGGACAATGGGCACTATGGCTGCCCTTGGCGGAGAATCTATCAAAAGCCCCCACCTACGAGCTATCGATTGAGGCCAAATTCTTCACCTTGAATCCCCTTTCGGGCACCAAGGACTTGGAGAGTTTGGCCAGTATCTTCTCGATGCCTCGTAGGATACTAATCGGGTGATGTCAAAATTTTGTTCTTCCTCCCGAAGGGCCTGAGGATCTAAGCACCGGTATTTCTACGCTTACGGAACATTTTGTTTGATTTTATAAAATTTAAAAACTAAAGGTTTAACAAATAAAAATGTGTTTTAAAATTTTAAAATTAAAAATTTATTCTAAGCATGCAAAAAAAACAAATTTTTTTTTATCTACGTTAAAAATTATCTAGCACCCTAGCATGCAAATATTTTACGTGTAAAATTAAAAAGGGTGATAGTGTTACTTGTTTGCAGCCTAAATTGAGAGTGTGCAGCCTGAGAGGAGCTTGATCGGCGTCGGCAATGGAGTTCTTCCTCTTCTTTTTCAAAAAGTCTTCAACCTTGATGGGGTGTAATGGTGGATGTGAGGGAGGTAGAGGATGAAGAGTAGTGAAGAAGGAGAGAGATTCTTTGAGTGTATGCCGGAATTGGAGACGATCTGCCGGAATTTGAGAGGGATAGGGCGGCTGCTGCTGTCTTGCTGAAGGAGGGGGAGAGTTCTGTGTGAATTTCTGAAGAAAACCCGACACTGTTTATATAAGGGGACCTTGCGGTCGCAAGGTCTGCCACACCTTGCGTCCGCAAGGTCGGCAGTCAAAGCGGTTGGTCTTCTGCTGATTCCCCATGACTGACAGTACGTTGCACGAAATCTTCATTTACGGAGCACCTTGCGTCGCAGTCTTCCACCACTTCCGCAAGGTGGGCGTAACTTCTCCTTCTTGTTTTCTTTTCTCCTTTTCAACAATTTGCAGTTTAGCCCTTCCGTTAACTTCCGTTATGTCTTGTATCTTTGCTGTATGTAAAAACTAAACAAAAATTCTAGACTAAAAATTATTAGTAACATATAAATACAACACTAAGATGTTTTTCTCCCCCAAACTTGGATTTTGGCATATTTAATCAAAAATTAAATGTCCAAAAATTAAATTTAACGGAGAAAGACATATTTAAACTAACTACAAAAGCAAATATCATTCAAAGTAGTGGGTTGCCTCCCACTTAGCGCCTTTGTTTAACGTCTTTGGCTCGACCAAACCGCAAGCCTAATCTCTGGTGGTTCATTGTCACCAAACGGATTAACTCAATTGTTCGCTCAACCGACATCGGCTCTAAATATGGCTTGAGCTCGGTGTCCATTAACTTTGAAAACTTCATTATTTTTAGGGTTTTGAATATCAACACTCCATGAGGATAAATTGCATAATTATAAAGGACCTGCACTATTTAGATTTTAGTTTTCCGGGGAATAACCTTAATCTAGAATTAAAAAGTAACACTTTCATACCTGGATGAAACATTTTGTTGGCTAACCCCATGTCATGATACTTTTTGGTCTTTTCTTTATATGTTTTAGCATTCTCATACGAATTCAGCCTATGTTCTTCTAACTCATTTAACTGAAACAATCTTTCTTCTCCAGCCAATGTTAAATCTAAATTTAACTCTTTAACCGCCCAATAGGCCTTATGTTCAATTTCAACGGGTAAATGGCAAGCTTTGCCATATACCATTCTATATGGACTAATTCCTATGGGTGTCTTAAAAGCAGTTCGGTATGCCCATAAAGCATCCTTAAGTTTAGATTCTCAATCTTTACGATTGGGCCTAACAATCTTTTCTAATACTGCTTTTATTTGCCTATTACTAACTTCTACTTGGCCGGATGTTTGAGGATGATAAGGTGTAGCTAACTTGTGAGTTACACCATGCTTTCTAAGGACATTATTTAACAACTTATTGGTAAAATGAGTTCCTTGGTCACTTATTATGGCCTTAGGAACTCCATATCTAGCAAACAAATCTTCTACAAATTTAACTACTGTTTTTCCATCATTAGTCTTAGTTGCTACTGCTTCAATCCATTTGGATACGTAATCTACTGCTACTAGAATATACTCACAATTATTTGACACTGGAAAAGGACTCATGAAATCGATACCCCAAACATCAAAGATTTCAACAACCAAATTAATATGTAAAGACATCTCGTTTCTTTCCTATTCCACCTGTTCTTTGACACTTATTACATGTCTTATAAAACAATTCACAATCTCTAAAAACATTAGGCCAATATAAACCAGATTGCAAAATTTTCCTAGCAGTCTTGTTTTCACTAAAATGACCTCCACAAGAATATTCATGGCAAAATTCCATAATACCTTGTTGGTCTTTTTCTGGAATACATCTTCTTATTAAAGAATCTGAACAAATTTTGTATAGATGAGGTGCTTCCCAAAAATAATTTTTAGTTTCTGCCAAAAATTTCTTCTTTTCATAATGATCAAAATCTGGATTAATGATATCAGACACATAGTAGTTGACAAAATCAGCATACCAAGGGTCAGAATCTTTAATGGCTAAAAGTTGTTCATCAGGAAAATTATCATTTATGGGGACAGATCATCAAGAAATTGACGCTCAAGCAAGGGTGAAAATTCTAATCGACAAATGGTCGGCTACGACATTCTCGGTTCCCTTTTTATCTTTGATAGTAATGTCAAATTCTTGTAACAATAACATCCATTTAATTAATCTTGGTTTAGCATCTTTCTTACTTAAAAAATATTTCAATGCAGAATGATCAGAAAAAATTATCACCTTTGATCCTAGTAGATATGATCTAAATTTTTCTAAAGCATATACTACTGCCAAAAATTCCTTTTCAGTAGTTGTATAGTTCAATTGTGCATCATTTAGAGTTCTACTAGCATAATGGATCACATGAGGCTTTCTATATACCCTTTGTCCTAACACGGCTCCAATCGCAAAATATGATGCATCACACATGATTTCAAAAGGAAGTGACCAATCGAGCCTGATAAAATAGGGGCAAGAGTTAATTTTTCTTTTAATAAATTAAAAGCTTCTAAACATTCTTTATCAAAAATAAATTTGATCTTTTGCTAGCAAATTACATAGAGGTTTACGATTTTGGAAAATCTTTATAAATCTTCGATAAAAACCAAAGATGGCCTAGAAAACTTCTAACTCCTTTAACCGAAGTGAGGGGGTAGTTGTGAAATAACTTCGATTTTAGCTTTATCAACTTCAATGCCTTTATTTGAAACAACATGCCCTAAGACAATTCCATGTTTTACCATGAAGTGACTTTTCTCCCAACTTAAAGTTAAATTAGTTTCACAAAGATCTTTCAGACTAATGTAAGGTTTTCTAAACAATGATCAAAAGAATTTCCAAAACCTAAAAATCATCCATGAAAACTTCTACGCATCTTTCAACTAAATCGAAAATATAGAAATCATGCATCTTTGAAAAGTAGCTGGTGCATTACATAATCCAAAAGGCATTCTCCTAAAAGCAAAAGTACCAAAGGGACATGTAAAGTTGTTTTCTCTGGTCTTCTGTGCAACAGGATCCGATTGTAACTGAAAAACCATCAAAAAAGCAATAATATTCATGACCAGCTAGTCTTTCAAGGATTTGGTCAATAGATGGCAAAGGAAAGTGGTCTTTCCTGGTTGCCGCATTTAATTTCCGCAAATCAATGCACATTCTATAACCAGTTATTGTTCTAGTAGGAACTAATTCATCTTTTCTCATTTTTAACAACAAGAATTCCTCGACTTTTTAGGAACTACTTGAACAGACTAACCCATTTACTATCCGATATAGGGTAAATTATACCCGCATCTAAGAGCTTAAGAACTTCTTTTCTAAACGGCTTCTTCCATGTGTGGGTTAAGTCTTCTTTGCCTTCTCTTGAAGGTTTACTACCTTCTTCTAGATGTATTTTATGCATGCACATAGAGGACTAATGCCTTTTAAATCGCTAAGGACCATCCTAAAGCTCTCTATGTGTCCATAAAACTTTTAATAAACTAGCTTCTTGCTCTTCCGTTAAGTCGGTCGCTATAATAACAGTAAAGTGTTACCTTCCCTAAAAATGCATATTTTAAATGGGGTGGTAATGGCTTTAATTCTTCGACTTTAGGAGAATTAATGGATGGCATAAATTCTGAATTTTCTACCTTAATAGTTTCTTTTATTTTTGCCTCCTCATTCTCCACTTTATTATCTTCAATTTCTTCCTCAATATTTTCTATCTCAATTTCTTCAAAGAGAGATTTCGTAATCTCTACTTCATCTTCTTTAATTTCATAACTTTCTTCTTTACTTTTTCAAGCTTATCAAAATTATCTTCTGATTATTTCTCTTTACTAGCTTCTAACTTTTCTTTCTCTAGTTTTTCCTCTTCTTCTATTTCTCTTTCAATTTCATCAATGTCAATTTTTATGGGAGGGATAGGACTATCATCATAAACTATGAATCTGTCTCTCTCATATTCTTCCTCTTCTTCAAAGGTTTCGCGGTTGATAACTTTTCAATCTCATCTATTGAAAAACAAAGCACTTATGTCACTAGGTCTATTCATAGCATCAAACACGTGATTTCAACAGTTTCACCTAGGACCGACATTGTGAGTTTACCATTCTTCACATTAATCATTGTATTGGCAAGAGCCATAAATGGTCTGCCTAACAATATTGGGACTTCATTATTAGTGCATATCTTCCTTTCCATCTCTAGAACCACAAAGTCAACTGGATGATTAGTTTATCAACCTCGAACTAGGATATCTTCCACTATACCCAAAGGATATTTAATCGAACGATCGCCTAATTGTAATTGCATAGTAGTGGGTTTTAGTTCTCCTAACCCTAGTCTAGTCGTTTATAGACAAAGCAAAAGGCATCAAATTAATACTTGCTCCTAAATCTAGCATTGCTTTCATCTTTTTAGAGCTTCCCAAGGAAACTTGGATATTAAAGCTACCAGTGGTCTTTCAACTTAGGTGGTAATTCGGTTGTAAAACTAAACTTACGCCGTAAAAACAATAATCTTTTCATTGTTTTCAAACTTGTGTTTCTTAGAGTGAAGATCTTTGAAAAACTTTGCATAAGCCGGAATATTTTTAATAACATTAAGCAAAGGAAGATTAACATTCACTTTGGATAACATATTATAAATTTCAGAAATTGTTTGTCCATTCGGTTTTTCATAAGTCTTCTTGGAACGGAATTGAGGAACATGTGTGGTGGAGCCACATAAGGTTCCTCTTCTTCTTGATCCAATTCTTTTTCAACTTCAATTGTATTTTCTTTATTTTGAACCTCTTTTTCTTGTTCCTTATTTGGAACTTCTACTTCTACTTCTACTTTTGATTATTTAATTCATTATTCTCTTTATTACTATCACTATCTTTTTCGATTTCTTTTCAATTTCCTTTTCTAATTTTCTAATGTAGCAGCACTTTAGAAGAAGGATCAGATCACTTACCTCTTCACCTATTACCTTACCGCTTCGCAAGACGGTGATTGACTTGGCTTGCTCGGTTTGACTAGGGAACTTCCCTTCTTCTTTTATCGCCTCCAACTTTCAATGTGTTTCTTTAGATTTTCAATTTCTTCAAGCATGTATTTCATCAATGCCGCTTGACCTTTACTTGCTACATCTTGTTTTGGAACTTCTTCAATTCTCAACCGATTTTGATTTGGAAATTGTGGAGGTTGTGGTGGTTGAGGTTGGAATTGTTGAGGTTGCAAAGGCTTATTTCTCCCCAAGAAAAGTTAGGATGATTCCTCCAACGTGATTATATGTGTTTGAATAGGATCATTCCTTGGCCTGAGGGTACATATTCATAGCATTAGCCCTGTTCAAAATACATAGCACTTGACGGACAAAATTAGTAGCATGAGAATATAATCCACATAAAGCACATGCTTGAATTTGCCAATTTTCAAATTGAGCTTGTGTATTTGAATTA
>CM028377.1:84773784-84867283 GCA_013146195.2 Codonopsis lanceolata | reverse complement strand
TCTCTCTCTCTCTCTCTTTCTCATACTCTTCGTTCTATTTTGTGGTTTGCTATAACACGTTATCGGCCACGATTGTTCTCTTTAACAATCCCAATCGGTAAAATTTCTACCGATATATTATTTATTTTATGTCTCTGTTTTACTTCAATATATATCGTATATCACCATTATTAAGAAAAGGTTAGGTGAGCACGTCGATAATATATGGTGAGATGACAAAATAATAATTTATTATTTAACGCATAATATATATGTTCGTTGATGCTTGTGCGGAAATAACCCCAAGCTATAAAGCTGAATGTTATATTATATATATATACATATATTTCAATTTTATATATGAATAACTTTATATACATATATATTTATTCTTGACTTACAAACACCCGCAGAGAAAGGCTTGGGAAGTAGCGTGGCGTGAATATATATGTATGCTATATAATAGGCGTATAAAGTTGGCTGACAAATATTAATGCGGAGTTATTTTATTTATTGCTCTAATAAGTTTTATATTTATTCATAATATAAATGCAATTCTATTAATCAGAATTTTACACATTTTTACCCTATCATATAACGGCTATATACTTGACTATAAACGGCTGGTTCTTGATTTTTATTTATCTCCTCCAACGGTAATAAACGGCTAGTGCGGTCATAACGGTCATTTTTCTCTCCATATATCTTAGTAACATTTTAATAGATTACTCACATTTTTACTATCTCCTTACAAACTCTCGATATCATATATTCTTCTACAAAAATGTTCCCTCAATGTTGATGATTATTATCATACTTGTTATGCATGCACTATGATGGTTTTGTTCTGAATTCCTCCAAATGATTTTGAGATTTTTATTATCTTCTTTGTATCATGTATGTCTGATTAGCAATTACAATAGCTTTCAACATACATTTTAACGTATGTCGATTGATTATCGTATGAATAAAATTTCCATGTCATCATTTTATTAATATATATATGTTTCATTTTATAGTTTTTCTTCACAAATGGCAAACATTGCTAAGCTTGAATTTGAAAGGCTCGACATAGCGGGAAAAACTATATGTCTTGGAAAATAGATCTTAGAAACCCACGGCCGCTGAAGCCTCGAAAATACTATCAACAAAGTAGTGAATGGATAAGTAATCAACACGGGCTCAAGCCATGATTTTCCTCACGACACCGTCCACGAGGACCTAAAGATGGAGTACCTCACGGTGAATGATCCACTCGTCTTTTGGGAGAGTTTGAGCGAAAGATATGACCATTTGAGAGCGGTCATTCTCCCAAGCACACTATGATTGGATTCATATCCGCCTACAAGATTTTAAAACCATTAATGAATATAGTTCAATGATGTATAGAATAACCTCACAGTTGAAATTATGTGGGGAAACCATCACGAATATGATATGTTGGAGAAGACTTTCTCCACTTTCATGCCTCGAATATGCTCTGCGGCGGCAATATCGAGAGAAGGGTTTTAAAAGGTACTCGAATTGATCTCTTGCCTACTTGTAGGTGAGCAGAATAATGAGATTCTAATGAAGAATCATGAATCTCGACCAAGCTGGTTCGGCCCATTCCTGGCGAATGGGACTATGTATGATGAAGGCAGGCGTGGGCGTGGTAGTGGTCGGTGGTAGTCGGTGGTCGAGGCCAAGGAAATCATGGACAAGGCAGGGGTGGTCGGGAATCAAGGCCGAGGAAGAGGCCGCGGACAGAAATAACTTTAAATCGCCATCATCATCATCAGTATAATGGAAATTCCTCTCGCCACGAAGTGGAGCAGAGATGATGATAGAAACACCTCCTCGAGTAGGCAAAATGTGCGTCCAAACAATGAAGAGAGTTCATGTTTTAGGTGTGGCATGACAGGGCCCAGCAGGCAGCATACTTATGCCGAGCGACCAAACTGGCATCTAGTTGATCTTTATGAGAGATCACAAAAGGAAAGAATGTAGAGACAAATTTCCTTGAAAATGATCACGAAGATCTTTATTTTGATTTCGGTGATATATGCCAGCGTCGACATGACCAATACCATTAGTGATGATATTGGTCATGAACAATAAATGAACATAGGAATGAAGCTATGGTCAGAGTTTAAGATAAAAATTGTGGAAAAAGTAACATGTTGTTATGTAGGAACATTATACGCTTTTTCTATGTATACTAAGCATGCTTACAATAAAGTTTATATATGCATTTTGCATTCAATGTGTTATCATATTTATTCATCTTATTTTACTTTCTCTTTCATATTGAAATAGATCACAAATATGCGAGATCCAAAATTCAAGGAGGAGATTTATGTCTTGCGCAGGCGCTACTACAGCATACCATACTTAAAAATAAGAAATATTTTCTTATCTAAAAATTGACAATGCTAATGTCAACACTATATCTGTAATGCCAAAATAATTGAAGGATTTGGCGAGGCAATTTTCTAATGCTGGAGGCGAAATTTATGATAAATAATGCATTATTCTCTCTAAGTCTCGAAAGAAACTTGTTAAGTTTCAAAGACATTAAATGCGAATGGATATCATATTGAGACTATGAATAAGAGGAATGATGAATATCTTTGCATTACCTCAAACACTTAGGAAGCAAGTGTATATTGGAGAAATTGCCATCTCTATCATCGGATTGTATAGTACAATCATAAGAATATTTAAATCATATTTCTGATAAACTGAAGTTTCTTGAAACATTTAAACGGCATGATAGATTGGGGCATCGGGATCAATAATGATGCGTAGAATTATAGAGAATTCTAGTGGTCATCCATTGAAAAACCATAAGATTTTTCAATCTAATGAACTCCTTTGTGAGGCTTGTTCTCGAGGAAAGTTGATAATTAGACCATCACCAACTAAAGTTGGATATGAATCACCATCGTTTTTGGAGCAATTCGGGGTGATATATGTGGACCTATCCATCCACTAAGTGGACCATTCAATACTTTATGGTATTGATTGATGCTTCTAGCAAATGGTCGCACGTATGTCTATTATCAACTCGTAATCGGCATTTGCCAAATTCCTTACACAAATAATCAAGGCGAGAGCACAATTCCCGAGATTATATGATCAAGAAAGTGAGACTTGATAATCTTTGGTGAATTTACATCTCAAGCATTCAATGATTATTGTATGGCAATAGGGGCGATGTTGAACATCCGGTAGCCCATGTTCATACAAAATGGTTTGGTGAATCGTTGATCAAGCGTATTCAACTTATTGCGGACCATTAATGATGAAGAACAAAGCTCCCTACTTACGTATGGGGTCATCTTTGTTTTACATGTAGCGGCCGTGATTCGCCTCGAGGCCAAGTGCATATCATAAATACTCCCAATCGGTTGGCATTCGGGCGAGCGAATCTATCCCATCTAAGAGTTTTTGGTTGTGCGGTATATGTATTGCTCCACCACAAGCAGATGGGACCCTGAGAGATTGGGAGTATATGTTGGGTATGAATCCCTTCTATAATAAAATATCTTGAACCAAAAGCGGGTGGCGTCTTTACGCGGCTTTGCTTGCCGTGTCATTTTAATGAAGACAAGTTTCCACCTTTAGGTGAAGAGGGAAGCAAGTGGGAAGAGAGATCAAGTGGTGCACATCATCGTTATTGCACCTTGACCCTCCCGCAAAGCAACGTGGCTGGAAGTTCAAAAGATCATACATTTACAAAATGTAGCGAATCAATTGCGGATGCATTTATAGATACAAAGAGAGTGACAAATCACATGTAGGCTGTATAAATGCTCTGCCAGAATTGAAATACCAAAAGGGCGTCAAATGATAAAATGGCAAATGAATTTAAGACACGCTGAGCGTGGGCGACCCATTGGTTCAAAGGATAAAAATCACCATAAAAGAAAGTGATTGAAAATCCCCAATCACATGAAAGTGTTCGAGAAGAAACACTGCGATCGTGATATTGTTCGGAAGAAACACACGATCATGCAAATCTAGTAAGCCTGCGGTAATGATAACCATGAGATTTCCATTAATTACATATGTAATGGAAAAATATGGAACGAGATGAAATGGAGAATATTGATGATATATTCTCTTATTCGGTATCGAAATTAATGGCCGGGGGCGATGATCGAACCAAAATCGTATCGAATGTCAAAGAGGCATGACAAGATCAAATGGATAGATGCCATGAAAATTTGAATTAAATTCGTTGAATAAGCGAAAAGTATTTGGATCTATCGTTCTCGCGCGGAAGGCTGTGACACCCGTTGGATCTGAGATGGATTTTTTGTTCGGCGAAATGAGAAAAATGAGATTGTGAGATACTGAGGCTCGCCTTGTTGCCTGAGTTTTTCTCAAAGGCTGGGATTGATTATGAAGAAAGCGTATTCTCTGTAATGGATGCTATTACGTTCGAGATATCTAATCGGCCTATCGGTT
The DNA here is from genome assembly GCA_013146195.2 of Codonopsis lanceolata. Lineage (NCBI taxonomy): Eukaryota > Viridiplantae > Streptophyta > Magnoliopsida > Asterales > Campanulaceae > Codonopsis > Codonopsis lanceolata. The sequence goes on along the minus strand of CM028377.1, from coordinate 84,862,849 downwards.
TGAAAAATCTAGATATCATCTCATGGATGTTGTAGCGGCTTATTTATACGGATCATTAGATGTCGATATTTATATGAGAATTCTGATGGAATTAAAGTGCACGAAGCAACGAGCTCAAAGCCTAAAGAATTATGTGCAATTAAACTACAACGATCAGCGTATGGATTAAAACAATCCGGTCGTATGTGGTATAATTGCTTAAGTAACATTTATTAAAATACGGATATGTGAATGATCAATTATGTCAGTGTGTTTTTATAAAAAACAGTTGGATTTGCTATTATCATTGTCTATGTAGATGATCGAATATCATTGGAACTCCCAGGAAATCAAAGAAGCGATTGATTACCTAAAGGGAGAATTTGAAATGAAAGATCTTGGGCTTACCAAATATTGTCTTGGTTTACAAATAGAACACTTTCATAGTGAAAATTTGTACACCAATCAAATTACACAAAAAGGGTTTTGAAGCGCTTTTATATGAATAAGGCAAACCCTCTCACTAACCCCATGATTAATAGATCACTTAATGTTGAAAAAGATCCATTTCGTCCTTGTGAAGATAATGAAGAAATACTTGGTCTGAAGTACCATACTTAAGTGCTATTGGAGCTCTTATGTACCTTGCTAATTGTACCGAGACCGGATATAACATTTGCTACAAATCTATTGGCAAGATATAGTTCATCTCCATCACGGCAATTTGGAATGTATCAAGCACATATTTCGTTATCTTGAGGACGATCGATTTGGGATTATTTTATCCCAAAGGATCTAGGATGAACCGATTGGTTTTGCGGATCACGAGGTTATTTGTCGATCCTCGTAAGGCCGGATCACGAGGCCAGGTATGTCTTCGCGATGGGTGATGCTGCAATTTCTGGCGTTCTCGAAAGCAAGCGCTAGTTGCTACATCGTCAAATCATCTTTGAGATGATCGCACTTCATGAAGCGATCGAGAGTGTGTATGGCTTCGATCTATGACTCGGCATATTCAAAATGCCGATGGACTACCTATCAAAGACCAAGCGGTATTATTTGAAGACAATGCCGCATGTGTCGCCCAAAGTAAAGAGGATACATCAAAGTGGCAGTCCAAACATATTCCCCGAAGCTCTTTTTATACACTCGAGAAGAACTTGAAAAGAAGAAAGAGGTCGGCATCGATATGTTCGATCAAGTGATAATCTTTGCAGATTTATTTCTGAAGGCACTCCCTACAACCGAGAAAGCATGTTCCACAATATTGGAATGTGAAATCTACGAGATTCTGAGGTGACTTCTTTTGACCCTTGTCGGTTGAGGGGAGCATATATGGTTGTACTCTTTTTCCCTTTATCATGGTTTTTTCCATTTGGGTTTTCCATGAAAAGGTTTTTAACGAGACATTGCACACAATTGGTGGCCTAAGTTGTATGCGTTTTTCCTTATGTCCAGATTTTTTTTCTCTTGGGTTTTTCGACTTAAAGGTTTTTAACGAGATACACTTAAGCCGTGACAATCTTATGTTCAAGGGGGTGTCATGAAAAAGTCAGCCTATGTATAGGCATGTGAACATTGCGATAAGTGGCGAGTATTGCTCTCTTATTTGTCCCTCCTTCGGCTATAAATACCGAGGAGTGGAATGCCTTTGTTACGGATAGTTTCAATTAAGCAATAGACTCCCTCTCTCTCTCTCTCTTTTTCTCTCATACTCTTCGTTCTATTTTGTGATTACTTTATAACACGGAGTATATATTTTGTGACAAAGAGAATATCTTGAAATGAGCATTGTGAGGATTAAATGATTAAGGGGTCGGCAGAAAACATGAAATAAGAGTTGTTGGATTCTATGGTTATGGTCGGCGATGCGGGGGGGAATGGCAGATTCTGCATGTGCCATGTGGTGGCAAAATTATTGGTCGGCTATATAAAAAATGTTGTAATACGTGCACGGTGCACGTACACAGGAATTAATATCATTATTAATTTATTTTTGTCATCCCCGGGCCCGGCCAACTTGCCAAGGAGAAAATAAATAGGATGGATGGGTTGGCACTTGGCAGCAAAGCAATATTACTCTTACATTCATTAATAAATATATGCTCCTATCTATTTAATTGATTTAGTTGATTGTGTAGATAATATTCCTTCCACGTAAGAAGTTTTTGTTTAAAAAATTAATTATTAAGAAGATATATTAATATTATTAAACTTGATTATAATTAGGAATGCTAAAACGAGTATTATTCATGTTTTTTTTTTAAGATTGGAGGGGACATAGACCTTACCCCAAGATAAAATATTTATAGTGGGATTTGAACACCCGACTTCTCCGTTAAAAAAAATAAACAATACCAATTAAACTAAAACCCATTAATAAGTATTATTCACGTTAAGAGACCCCTATCTCATTCGATTCATTTAGTGGATTATAGGGATAGAGTACTCCAAAGTGATTTTGGAGGCTGGAGCGTTGGTTGGCTCTAAGTAATGAGAGGTGTTGGGGATTTGCCATCCAAACTCCATTTGTTGCCTGTTGGTTCCTCTTTTTTCCACAGAAGGAAATCGCTGGGAAACAAACACTTTACAACTTTACACTTTCCACTTCCCACAATGTGAACAGAGATCTAGTCAGCTAGATGAGACCCCTACCCCTACCCCTACAATGGAGGTAGCTAATATCTGTTCTTCTGCATCTCGAGTCCCAACCGCTCAAACTCAACCAACCATGCACAACATGCTCCCTCTTCTCCATAGTTATCAAAACTAAATTTTATTCTCTCCGTCCCTAAATTATCGTCCTCTTTTTCTTTTTCGTCCGTCCCAAAATAATCATCCACTTTAAAACTTACCTTTTTAGAACATCACTTTTACCACTTTACCCTTATTTTTTCACTTTACTTTAATTATGTGCCACATATACATGGACATTAAAGGAAACTACACATTAAACCAATATAAATAATCAAGTCAATTACTTTTTCTTAAACTGTGAGCCGGGTCAACCCAAACGATTATTTAGGGACGGAGGGAGTAATATTTATTTATTATTATTTATGATTATTAAATAATCAATTTCAATCATAGATATTAAAATTTAACATAAAAGAAATTAAAAAATTATATCCAACATATATCATAATATAAAAACAAAATTAAAATATTAATATATAATAATGTATCAACACATATCATAACATAAATATATATTTAAAATAAAGAGTATTAAAATTAGATATGGTATTAGGAGAAGTATCAAATTTGATACCTTCCTTAGTACCATACTTAATTTTGATACTTCTTACTTTAACAATTAGAGACCCTAATACTCTTATATAAGTATCAAAATTTAATTTTGACCATTTTCATTAAACGTGCCCTTATACTACTCTAATTCTTTAAACTCGTGCCTACACACTACACTGTTAATTATTTTTTAAAAAATTCATTTAGAATATTAACTTTTCGCTAATTTGATAGGTGGACAAAATTTTCACCATACTATTTTTTTTATTTTTCACTTTAATAGTCAAATTTTAAAAAATTATGTTTATCCTCGCCGTAACTATACTTAGATTAAAGCTTGAGGAATATCACAAGGCCGAGCTTGTAATATGATACATCGAATTTATAAACATGAAAAACGTTATTTTCAAATTGAAAGTAAAGATTGTCGTAATTAATAATTTTGTAGTATAATCAGTGCCTAAATATCACGTGAGACAACATTAGATATTTACTACCATCGTTTCGGGCAAAGAATCTATCATTTTATTTTGGGATGTTTCACTTAATTAAAGAGTCAACTTTCAAAATTAAAAACATAAAAGTGTTATTTTATTACTAATGAGTAATGAGTTACTTTCTTTTTTTTTCCTCCTAAGTGGGTCTGGTGAGAGATCGAATGTGAGACTTCATATTTTGTGAAACCACATCTCTATCACTCGAGCAATCCCTTAGGGACACAACTAATTAGTTTTACTTTCAAACAGATACTCCCTCCGTCCCTAAATTATTGTCCTCCTTTCCTTTTTCGTTCGTCCCAAAATAATTGTCCACTTTGAAATTTACCTTTTTAGAACATCACTTTTACCACGTTATCCTTACTTTTTCACTCTACTTTAATTATGGGTCACATATACATGGACATTAAAGGAAACTACACATTAAACCAATATAAATAATCAAATCAATTAATTTTTCTTAAATTGTGCGCCGGGTCAACCCAGACGATTATTTAGGGACAGAGGGAGTACTTTTTACCGAAAACGGATGGAACTAATTAAATATTTTCAATGCTTTGTGTCAATTATAAATGAAAACGATCACTAATGGCTTTATCGATAGGGATTTATTCTTTAAAAGTACTCCCTTCGTTCCTAAATTATCGTCCTCTTTTACTTTTTTGTCTGTTTCAAAATAATTTTTCAGTTTGAAACTTACTTTTTTAGAATATCACTTTATCATTACTTTTTTATCATATTTTAATTATGGACTATATATATATAAACTTTTAAAAAAACTGCACAATAAACTAATATAAATAATCAAGTTAATTATTTTATTCTTAATCCATATATTAGATTAATTAAGATTATAATTTAAGGACTAAGGGATTAATTTTTTTCTAGAAAGAAAAAGGTCAAGAGGCAAACTCAAGTGTATGTTGAAAGAAAATAGTCGTCAAACAACGGCAACGGCAACAGCTGCATGAGACTAATAATCAATCATCAACTACGGAGTACCATAACATGACAGCCAAATGGGAAATGGGGCGTGGTGACAAATGTGTGAACAATTGAACATCCTAAAAGTCAAAACTACCTGTGACCATTGAATATTCATAGGTGTTGGAATGCACTAGTCAACTCGAGTAGGGAGTTCCGAGCCTATGCTTAACGGTACTTCTAACCACAACTTCATTATCGGGATAATTTAAATATAACTCATAAGTAAATAATTTATTTATAATTTACATGTTTTTGAATCGATATATACCATCAATTGTGTTTTACACAATTCGATCAAGGTCACCAATTTAACCCTAAGCTCTTTTATAATATAGATTATGATACAAATCAAATCAAAATCACACCCCACTTTTTTATTTTTATCCTCTCTTTTTTTTTTTGGGCATTTTTGCAATTCAAAAAATATATTTATTTTTTATTTTTTATATAAAAAAGAGTACATATTTTTTTTAATAAATAGATATTTGTTTCACTTGGACACCAAACTAATTTTTAAGATAAATATGGTGGGTGCGTAAAACGGTTGGAGTTTGTGCCACTGTTAGAAGAGTTTTTTTGATTTTAAATCAAATGAACATCAAATGGATTACTTTATCACTAGTTTTTTAATGGGTTGCGTTTGATTTGGCGATGTTGTTGTTCTTGCTCTTATCATGTTTAATCAGATTAAGAAAGAATAATTAAATTAGTTATTAATATTGGTATAGTTTGTAGTTTTTTTATAAAAAAAAATCATATGTTTGTGGTCTATACTTAAAGTAGAAAGAAAACGTAATATTATAATGGTAAAAATTTTATCCTAAAAAGGCAAATACCAAACAAGATAATTTTTTAAAACTAACGAAAAATGAAAGAAATATAATAATTTTGAAGAGAGAGAGAGAGAGTATAATATAATTGTACTTGTGCTTGTGTATTGCTTACAGCTGGCAAATGAACAGGTATGAATGTGTCCATATGAGCAATGAGTTCAAATAGGCATGGGTACCAATTTACTCATTAACATAATATTATCAAATAAATACAAATATTACAAAAAATCAATATCAACCTCCTGCCATGTTTGTGATCTCCGGCATCAACTCTCATCCAATCTATGGTCGGATTTGAGAAATGCAAAATGGAATTGCTTTGCTGAACAAGCTGACACTCATACACGTTGTTATTTAAATTGGTTCATCTCACCAAATTTTGAACTCTTGTATCAGATACACGATGTTATATTAAAAATTAATGACAATCATGCACTTAAGTAAATTTGAGACAAATCAAACAAGAACTATGATGAAAATTAAGAACAGAGAGAGAGAGAGAATGATTCCACATTATCTATGTATTCAATGAAGTCGACAATGGAAAAATAAATACAACTCAGAAAGACCCCATTTTCTCTTACATATTAGAGTGATTCATACAAAAAATAAAAATAACCTAACTAATTTACTCGACACCACAACACCGGTTAACAAATTCTTGTAACACTTCACATTAATTAATATGAGTGTCAAGTAGCTAGGTGCTCATTTAAAAAAAAAATTAATGTGTTTATATAATTTATTTAATTTAATGTGCACAACATGGCACCTCTATGATTTGCTTCTTCCTCACGCTTTCACCTTACTCAGTGCTCACGTGTTCAATTCAGAAATCCGCGTCATCGCTTAGTCAGTCCTCTCTCATCCTTCCACGAAGCCAGTGACACAATCACACAAACAAACCAAAGGCTTAATTACGGCTCCCTCCCCTTTTCTTTCACCAAATTCAGCATCCCCCCCTCCCCCTTGTTATTATAACGATTAAATTAAACAATAATAAACGGTGAAGGTCTCATCTTCTAGTTGTCTAGTCTAGGCAGTTAGTTATACATACAATGGCTAGGTAATTTATGTTTTATTGACTAATTTAAATTCTTAATGAGTATTTAGCTCATTTTTCACTTTCAAAAATTCCTTTTCTTTTCATTGCATATAACACAATTAAATTCAAATAATTCGCCTTGATTTAGCCTTTTTTCATAAATAGTATCAATCATAAAGGACATATTTTTCATTTCGTTGAGCTTTGCAATAAATGTTTGAAACATCTACACAAAAATGTCAACATCCATTTAGAAAGAAAAAAACAAGTGTTGGAGGAAGATTGAAACTTAAAAAGAAATATTTTATCCGTTCTGGGCAAAGAGTTCCCGCTTGTCGTTTGATAGTCAAACTTTGTATAAAATGATATGTTTAGTAGCTCTTTAATAATAAAATGATATTTTTATGTTTTAAATTTTGAAAGTAAACTCTTTAAGTGAAATATCCAAAAATAAAATAGTGAACTCTTTACCCGAAACGGAGGGAGTAGTATCCAAAAAAAATTAAAAATGGGGAGGCACTGTCTATTTCTCAAATGTTTGGGGGAGGGGCTACAATTCGGCCAAACCTCAAGGGATCGCCAAAATTTTAACCCTCCCAACTGAATAGTCAATGCCCCGAAAAAATTGGGAAGCTTCCTATTTCTCTCTCATACACGGATAATACGCGCCCATATATATACCCCTTCGACTCAACATCTGCTTCCTCATTTTTTGTTCTCCCTCCCACCTCAAGTCTCAACAAAACAACTTGTTTTTCTTCTCCGACGAAGACGAAAACGAAAAGGAATCGAATTTAATATTGTGAAAAGAAATGGGTTGTTGTATGTCGTCAGATTCCGTTATTGATAATGAAAAGCTCAATTCCGCCCTTGTTATTTCGGTCAGCGGTGATTTGCGTCAATATCCTCTCCCGGTTACCTCCTCCCAAATTCTTCACGTCGAAGCCTTGTCCCCTACGGCTTTCTTTATCTGCGACTCCGACAATTTGTTCTACGACGATTTCATCTCTGCTATTGATTTTGAAGACGAATTAGAGGCCGGTCAGATCTATTTCATCCTACCTACCCACAAGCTTCAGTACCGGCTTAGCGCCTCCGACATGGCCTCTCTCGCCGTCAAGGCCAGCGCTGCCCTCAATAATAATACTCCTTCCTCCGCATCCAAAACTGCTACTGCTAGCATTAATATTGATACACAAAATCAACCTAGTAATCAGAGACGGAAGAATAAGGCGCGGATTTCTCCTTCTATGTTGATGGAAGCGAATCAGATTAATGTAGTGGACCATCGCCATTATTCTTCTTCTTCTTCTTCTTCTTCTTCTAAAGACGGTAAAAAGAGAATATCGAGATCCGGATCTATCAGGAAATTGCAAAGAGTATCATCGAGACGGGCTCGATTGGCGGTCAGATCCTTCAGGCTAAGACTGTCCACCATTTATGAAGAAGGGAATGCCCTCCAGCTCCAGCAGGTGCATTGATAAGCGTTCATTTTCCAATTTGGCTTTAATTTGGCTTTAATATACTCAAACAAGAGAGACTGAGAGTTGAATAATGTATCATCTATGATCTCTCAATGTGTATATAAAAAACTCCCCCTATTCTAGCATATGGCATAAGCATGATAATCATATCGCGGATCTTATAGATTGTTTGATGATTTGATGATTTATTCATCTTCTGCTCTAATTTTGATGATTATTTTTCTAGGTTAAACTTCACATCCATCACAATCATCCTTGTGAGTTTACAGAATTTGAATTGTTGGCTTATTTGTTGTTGCATAAAAATAAAAACCAAATTTAATACAAAAATGTGCTTTCTCTGAACAATTTATTCAGCTAAAGTAGTTGCAAAAGGAGCTATTTTTTATACTTCACTTCAAAGTTCAAACTACAAATTTAATTAAAATCAATGAAATTCCATTGTATTCGAGGAGTCAAAGATTTGCTGGGAATTCCCGATCGAAGAAGAGGGAGATCTAAATATGGTGCAAAAAAACCTAAATCCATATGAATGGAAGATGCCTAAATCCGTCTTTTTTTCTCGGCCATCGCCCTAATGGGGACATCGAGTCAAAAGCATGAAGCATTACCAACGAGAAAAGAAACTCTTAGAAATGGCCTGAGAAAAGACGGACTTCAACCTATCGGAAAGGGCCTTACGCCTCTTATCGATTGAGACGCTACACAAATTTATTTTACCGGTCTAGCTCTTAATATCATTTGTCTTTTTTGCTTCCAAACTCAACTTTTGGACTTAATTAGGTAATTCGTCATATTTCTATATTATGGAAAGACGATGGGTACTCTTGGACTGCTGATTCTAAAATTCTTCTCTACCTTGACTTTCAACATTTTTCCGGTGCAAGTAGATGATATTGAGGTCCACATACCTCACAAAATCTTGAAAGATCACATTCACGGTGTGTGTTTTTAAGTTGATTCTTGCTCTTTCACTTTCGTTTCATAAGCATTGAAATACAAGTCATAAAACAACCTTGTATGCAATGGAACATGCCAAAAATTAAGGTTTTTACCATATTTCCTCTTAATACATGTATGGGTGGATCCAAATTCCAAAGCAATGGTGACTGGGGCTCAAGCCCATATATACTGTAATTTATTTGTATTTTATATTGTAATTTATTAAAAATTAATTATTTTTTTGTATTTTAACAATCTTTTTCAAACCGCGATTAACAAATTCAAAAGCTAGCATAATTTTGTACCGTGATTCACAAATTCAAAAAGCTAGCATAGTTTTGCACCGCGATTCTTTTCTTAAAATTGTTACTGCGATATATTTCTACTTTATACTGTAATTTATTGAAAATTAATTAATTTTTTGCACTTCAACAACCTTTTCAAAAGTTGTACCGCGGTTCAAAAGTTTGATTCATGTAAAATTATTGTACCGCGATTCAAAAAGCTTAATTGTAATGCGCATATAGTTCATTAAGGGTATCGTAGTCATTTTGCCACCAAAAGTGTCTTTTTCCAGTTGAAAATAAAAAGGGTATACTGTAGCGATCAAATACTTTAAAAAGTTGATCGGCCCGTAATTTTTCCAAAAAAATATTATGTAAACAAAACAAACACGACAAACTATATAAATCTTATGATTAATTGCGGTCGGTACACTTTCCTGAAATTGTAACCGCTTCACTACCCTATTTTTAAAAAAAATCGTGTAAGTTCACTTTTATATAAAAAAAATCCAATATTATATGTCTTCTTCACATCTGGCTGAGCCTCTTTTCTCCATTGTTGACCCCTTTTCATCTTCTCTCGACCATTTTTTCATAACTTTTGATCCTGGATGAACCACATGACCCACCACATATCAAATCGAAGCTCTCGACACCCGGTGATGTCTTTGTTTTAAGGCCAAAAAACGATGTTTAAGCACTGTTTTAGGCTTTGAAAGTTTTTTAATGCTCAATTTTTACACACAAATTTAGGGGCAGTGTTCAATCGATGTCAAATTTGTTCATTTCAATGTCCACCTTTGTTAATATTTGGTGTCAGTGTTTAATTATTCATTACAAGTTAATTTTGTCCATTTCGATGCCGAAAAAATCACCTGCTGACAAATCTATTATCAATGTGAACAACTCTATGATGCTTAGTTTGGAGTCAAATAAAATATCGAGTGTGTACGCAAAATTTGAATAGAATAGTACACTACAGCAATGGCTCTGATGTGGGCATTATTGCCTATGATATGGGTGTCGTTGCCTATGAAGTGGGCGTCATTGTCTATGATATGGGCGTCGTTGCCTCAAATGTGGGCATCGTTGCCTATCATTTTGGACGCGCTTAAAATGCTCCAAGAAGATGTAGATGTACCTGTGATTTGGGCAATGTTATAAGCGATGCCCAATGTTTTGATACTATGATGTCCAATGTTTTGACACTATGATGCTTAGTTTCCAGACATGCCCTCCGATTTGGGCGTCGATGGCCAAAATTTTAAACAACGCCCAAAATTTTGAGTGATGCCCTAATTTTTTCCTTGCGATGCCCAAATTTGGGCAGTAAGCTTTTGCATTGCGACGCTCAAAATTTTGAGCAATGCCCAATTTTTTTCCTTACAATTAGGGCAGTGGCTTTGTCCGTGGGTCTTTCCTTCATTAAGCGTATCCTCATCATTTCTCTCTCAAAAAGTGTATTGTGACGGTTTTAAAAAATTATCGTGAACTTTTAGGGTTATATTTTCTCCACAGGGGACCAATTCGGTTATCACCCTAAATCTTACAAACTCTTGAAAAAAGAATATTTGGCTATTATCTTTTCAAATCAAGTTCTATACTTTTCGAATCAATGATAAATTGTATGGATGAGGATTGTAATCAATAATCAATAAAATATAGTGAGGCATAAGCTACAAAGATAGATTAACTAATTGGAGGAGGCCTAGTTCGGTTACCGAGGTTCGGAGTTTCTTGGGTCTAGTGGGCTACTACCGGAGATTTATTGAGGGTTTTTCTCAAATCATGACCACCCCTATGACTAGATTGACACAAAAGAATTCACAATTTGTTTGGAGCGAGAAATGCGAGGCTAGTTTCCAAGAGCTTAAGATGTGGTTGACGACGACACCTATTTTGGCCTTGCCGAGTGGGGGAGATAATTTTGTAATTTATAGTGACGCTTCTAAGGAAGGTTTGGGATGTATACTTATGCATAATGGTAGAGTTATTGCGTATGCATCGAGGAAGTTGTCTACACATAAGTAAAATTACCCAACGCACGATTTAGAGTTGGTGTGATTATTTTTGTGTTACATAAATGGAAGCATTATCTCTATAAGGCTAAGTTTGAGATCTTCACCGACCATAAAAGTTTAAAGTATGTATTTTCTCAAAAGGAATTGAATATGAGGCAAAGGAGATGGATGGAGAAATTAAAAGATCATGATTGTAGCATTTTGTATCATCCGAGGAAGGCAAACGTGGTAGTGGGATGCCTTGAGTAGGGAGGTACACATATCTTGTTTGATGGTTAGAGAATGTAAAATGTTGGAAGACTTGCGAGATTGGAGCCCTAGTGTTTATGATCGAGGTGTCATTTTTGCTAACATTCGTGCTATGCCAGTTCTACTTGGGAGGATTAAAGAAGCGCAAATGAATGATCCAGAATTGAAGAAAATAATTGATGGATTGGCCGAGAACGTATCACCCGATTTTGCAATTAGTAATGATGGTACCTTGACATTTCGGGGCAGAATTTGTGTTCCTGCTAGTGATGGTTTGAAGAGGCAAGTTCTCGATGAGGCTCACAAGGCGAGATACACCATTCACCCGGGTAGCACAAAGATGTATTTAGACTTGAAACAACAGTTTTGGTGGAAAGGCATGAAGAAAGAGATTGTGGAATACATATCGAGATATTTGACTTATCAACAGGTCAAGGTTGAACATCAAAGGACTGCGGGATTTCTACAACAACTTGAGATTCATGAATGGAAATGGGAGTTTATTACTATGTACTTCGTGACAGGGTTACCGTGCACGCGTAGAGGTTTCAACGCAGTGTGGGTTATAGTTGACAGATTGACTAAGTTGCACACGTTATACCGATTGCGATCACTTATTCATTGACTCAGTTGGCAACTTTATACGTTTAGGAGATCGTGAGACTTTATGGCATTCCAGTGAGCATTGTGTCTGATAGAGATCTGAGGTTCACATCCAAATTTTGGCGATCGTTGCAGGAGGCTTTGGGAACGGATTTGAAATTCAATACAACTTTTCATCCTCAAACGGATGATCGGTCTGAGCAGTTGATTCAAATTTTGGAGGATATGCTTTGAGCTTGTGCCGTGGATTTTAAAAGAAGTTGGGATTCTCATTTACCTTTAGTTGAGTTTGCATATAATAACAACTACCTATGAGTGCCCTGGATGATCCTGCGCCCCGCGCTCCCTTGGTTAGGGGAATGCGGCGTGCGGAACGGACATCACGCTGTCCATTCCATCCTCCCTTGTCTAAGGGAAGACGAAATTAAAAATGCAGAAAGGGTGCTGGCAAAAAGCGCGTTGAATACGCCTCGATCACTTCAGTGATTATTGGTCCGTTATGGGAGCTATGGGTTTTCTGTATCAGGTTATCATTTTTTTAGGGGATAACAGGATGCAGGAATACATCACCCTTTCATTCGCATTTTCCCTTGTGTAGGGGAAAATGGAAAGTGCAAGAAAGGATGTTGCAGGCCCCATTACAAACTTTATAAAAATTGTCTTATAGCCTATTTCGGATCACTATGAGTGCTTTGGGTTTTCTACATCAAGTTATCCCTTTTTTAAGGGATACCAGGATATAGGAATACATCACACTTTCATTCTCATTCTCCCTTCTTTAGGGAAAAACGGGAAAGTGCAAGAAAGGATGTTGCGATGCCTCACTGTGATCTGAAATGTTTTGACAAAGTCGTCATCTTTATTTTAAGAAGAAAATAAAGAAAAAACCAAAAAAAAAAAGAGAATGCAAAACGGGTTCGGAGGCTAAGTTACGAATAGGGAAGGTGCTAGGCACCCAACTCGCCCTTTCGGTCTCACAAAACAAGTTTTTGGCTAAAGTATCCTTTTAATTATATTTATCTAGTAAATAAATAAAGCATTAAAAGACAGAAAAGAAAACAAATACATCCATATTTACATTATTTACGGACTTGCAGCCACTTCTTTCCAATAATTACAAATACATTTAAAAATATTTGGCCATATAATGGCTCTTTTTAATGTTATTTTCTAAATTAATCCGGATAGCATAACAGCTTATATATTTACATTGGACCGGATGGAAAATAGTTTTTTTTTAATATAAAATAACGCCCTTAAAGGCTCACCTTTTAGAGCGTGGTGTGCTCGCTCTGTTCTTCAGGGAGAGGGAGTCTTTTTTTGCTTTGCTGCTGCTGCTGCGGTTGCTGCGGTTCGGGCAGAATGATTGCTTTTGAAAGTTGCTTTTGGGCATCGTAAAATGGGCAGAGCAACTGCTTGCTTTTTTTCTGCTACGTGCTTGTTGCTGGCGGAAATCGGGCATAACAATTGCTTGTTTCTGGCGATTTGGCCTTTTTACTCGGGCAGAGCAACTGCTCTTTTCCGAGATTTTTGGACCGGGGAAATAGGGTGGATACCTAGCTGGGGGGCTAAGGATCATTTTAACCGGTTGGATTTACGTTTGGAGGAGTTTTGGCAGGGCTTCGAGGCTTTATAGGAAGGGACGCTCAGTATCGCTCGATCGCTCACTATTCCAACAGCGTAACAGCAACGCTGAAAGCTTAGGGGGATTTTTGGTGTGCTGAAAGCAAACCCCGGGGCCTCTATTTATAGGCTAAGAGAGGGACTCCGCGGTCATTTCTTTTTCCTTCTTCATGCTTCTTTTGCTTGTATCTCGTCGAAATATTTGCACAATGCGTTAACTGTAGCACTCCTGTAGCAACTTTGGGCTCCACTGTAGCAAAAATGGGCGCCGACATAAGGTCTTTTGGGCGCCGCGCCAAGGCCTCTTTATGGTAGCACCAAGCTTCAATTCCCAGCCTCTTTTTGGACACATATGCCCCTGCATTTTACTGTTTTACGCATCCTGCTTTGCCTTTTGCATTTTTAATTCCTGTAACTTTTTAACATGTCTTGATATCGCATGCCAAAGTTACGTACTAGAGGTACAAAATTGGGGTGTCTACACTACCAGTCGAGTATTAAGATGGCGTCGTATGAAGCATTGTACGGGCGTAAATGTAGATCACCTATTTGTTGGGACAAAGTGGGTGAAGCAAAACTTTGGGGTTCCGAGTTGGTACAACAGTCAGTTGAGAGCGTGAAGTTAATTAGAAACAGATTACACACCGCTCAAAGTCGACAAAAGAGTTAAGCGGATAATCGTAGACGGGATCTTGAGTTCCAAGTGGGAGATTATGTATTCTTAAATGTGTCATCGAGAAAGGGTACGAAGAGATTTGGTAAGAAAGAGAAGCTTACACCGAGATATATTGGCCCATTCGAGATTCTTAAGAGAGTTGGTCCTTCGCTTATCGAGTTGCATTACCACCTTCACTCTCGGAGACTCATAATGTCTTCCATGTTTCCATGTTGCGAAAATATTTGAAAGATGAGTCCGACGTACTTAAGTAAGATGAGATAACATTTAAGCCGGATAAGTCCGTAAGGATTTTGGATACCAAATAGCAAGTGTTACAAACCAAGCGGATTCTTTTAGTTAAAGTCTTTTGGAGAAATCACAATATTGAGGAAGCGACTTGGGAAACAGAGGCGGAGATGCGCGAGAAGCATCCACATTTGTTTGATGGACTTGGTAAGAATTTAGGACTAAATTCCTTAAAGGATGGGATAGTATAACACCCCGGATTCTTGCGTGATCATTGTGTGCTTGCCTTCATGCATTCATAATGTTCATGAGCATGTTTACTTAATTTATGTATGTGTTAGAATCATTTGTAAGACATTCATAATGCTTTTAACATGCTTGTTGAATTCTTAGTTTAGTTGCTTGTTTAGTTCTCCTTCTTGCCCTCCTTCGTTTGGATTATTCGAGTGTTGTTCGAGGGTGTTCAAGGTGAGTTCTAGACTCACTTTGAATGAGGTTTAAACCTCATTGATTTTGGCTAAATGTTTGGGGGTCTTTTAGGTTGTCTTTTAGACCATTTTGGGACTGTCGGGCTTGTGAGGCCTCAAGGTGTGCAGAAAGTTGGGTGTTAGAGAGTCAGAGAGAATGCGGCCGCATGCTATAGGAGCCATGTGATCGCATGGTCCCCCGAAGCTGTTTTGCTCTGTTTTGCTGTTTGATGATTTTTTGTATTCAACCCCTATCAAAACCTTTCCTAAACCTCATCTAAACCTCCTTACTATTAACCTAACCTTATTACACTAGTTTTAAGTGGGATTAAGTTAGAGTTTAAGTAGATTATTAAATGAGCCCAAAACAGATTCTATTCAACCATATAGCAGTGACACTTGTCCCACTACCATTTCCAACCCTTAAACATCACAATTTCAGTCTTTGTGCCTTCATTTCTCCCCCTCTTTCCAAAAACGGGATAGCTCTCTCCTCAAGCTTCCTCCATGGGTTCTTGAAGGTTTCATCTTGGTTTCATTAGTTCCTTCTCTCCATTGTTGAAACCAAGCCATATGATTTAAGAGCTTGAAGAGTAGAACATTTCCAACCGATTAGTTTTTCCATTTGGCTTCTTGTGTGTGGTTTACTAGTAAGTTACTCTTCTTCTTCTTGTTTTTTTGGTACACATTGATCCTAAGGAAACAAAACCTATGATTTTTGAGGTCAATGAGTACATATACTTGCCTTACATGCTTTCAACTTGTTTTTTGAACCTATGAACTTGTTAGAAGCATATGTAGGATGTTTTTATGACTATGGAAGCATGTTATTACCTTTCATCTTGTGTATTTATGATTGTGAGCATGTTAGATGCAATATTTACATGTTTACTTGAAATGGTGCTATGTGAAAGTATCCTAATTATGGCTTACTTGGTATGTTGGTATGTTGATATGTGTTATAGCCTTTATTTGGACTCTATGATGAAAATGAACCACATTGTAGTACTTTGGCTAGCTTGTAACCTAGTTGGACTTACTAATGAATCTAGGATAATTTATGAATCATATAGCTTCAAATCCCCAAAATTGGGAATGTGTAGTAAAGACTTAACGGAGTCGACTCTAGGGAAGATTGGAACATGTTGGACACTAATTTTAATCCCTACGAAGTTTGGACACCATATGGTCGAGTTTACTAACCTATGAGTTAAGTCTATTTATGCGTAATTGAAGTCGTTGGTGATTGTTTGATTATGAGCAATTAATTGCCTTAACATGATTAATGGTAGAGATTAATAGTCTAGTTGGTCGGACGAGTTCGCTCTTGTCGAATTCGATCCTTGTTTGTTTATGACGAGTAAATATCTACTTGTGCATCATATTGAGTCCAGCTGGCATTATTTGGTTTAATCTTTATTTCAGGGTAGGACGATGCATCGCCTTCACGAATCGTGAGATTCGTGCTCGCTATGGATCATCGTACCTCGGGCCTCACACACACCTCCACTGTAGGCCGCAGTGGGGAAGTAGCCCTTTGCCGTATCAATACGTGCGTCACAGGCTAATATTAGCGGGCGGAGTTTGGTATATCGATGCAAAGTCACGAGCATTGTAGTCAAGATATTGTGTTAACAAAGTTTATTGCAAGAGCTACGTAGCAGCCGGGTCTATATCATATCCTACTTGTATGATTTTTTACTCGCACTTATGTGAATAATGTGCTAAGTGCTATATGATGATCATGTTCCATATTTATTATAAATGCTATGCTATGCTATGAACATGCATTTTTAGTAGCTTACTAAGTCTTTATGACTTACCATATTTGTTTGTTATGTTTTTCTTAAATCCGAGCCAATGAGAAGGTCTTCGCTAGATTTGCCATATCCGAGCTAGATAGCTAGTGAGCTTGGAGGTTGTACTTTTGAGACTTTGTATAGTGAGTCTTTTATTTTGGCAAGGACGATGGGAAGCAAGTCACCTAGACTTGACTTGGGTTTTTGTGTTGATTGTATAGCTCTTGAATATTCTAGACTTATGAATCTTTTGAATGCCGACTTCCATGTCTAGCTTGTTTACATGTTATGGTTCACTACAGCTTATTCCGCTCATTACTCTTTTTAAGTATTATTGATGTTGTTGTCTCCGGCATGTTGTGGCAGTTGAGGTTATTATATTGCATGTGTTATAATCGTAGGAGTAGTTCTTGGGTTCCGGCTGTAACGTCGCCGAAGACTTGTTTATTTTATGTTATTTTTCAGCCAAGTGTAGTCGAGTTGTTATCGTATGCGATGTTGTGTCAGGTGAAATTTTATATTCCTACTTGTGCATGCTTCTCTCTTGTATTTTTGGATTGTCCGACTTAGGATTTCACATTGGAATCTAGGTCGAGTCATCACAACCATGATGAAATACAGTTACAACTTGCAAGTAATGTAATCTAATACATACATTACTGGGAAAAAGGGCACAAAGACATACAAGGGAAAAAAAAGTAAAAGACTAATTAATGAGCAAATAATCTGTTGATATGGAAAGACCTTAAAGATATAATGGGTATATCGAATAAATGAGCTACAACAAAAAGGTACAAGTAAGATGTAATAGTAGATCCAACAAGATATCTAGCAAGGATCAACCTTGCTAACTAGTTCAAACGGAAGTTTTGAAATAAGTGACTCATACCAGGTTTGTCCTGGTTGGTTTAGATACCATCAACCTTACCTGATTAGAATTTATGTGCCCCATTTTAAAGATATTAAAATTCTAATATTCCCTCCATCCCAAAAAGATTGTTTTCCTTTCTAATTTTATGTATCCCAAAATGTTTGTCCACTTTCTTAAAGTGTAGCAATTAATTAACTTAGTTTCCTATAATACCTCACTAATCACATGATTCTCATAGGTTTGTTACTCATTAATGGAGTAACTATCATATTTTTCTAATTAGCATGGAAAAAATATACTCTAATTAATGATCCTTCTTAATCTGTGTGAAAAGTCAAATTAGACAAAAAAAAAATGTGATGAAGGGAGTATTATTTTATATAACCAGGTCACAAGCTCACAATAGGGTTTAAATGCCTTAGTTTTCGGGGCCAATCAAGGATCCAAGCCTTAGCAAACAGCTGATATGCCAGCTTCCAAAGAAAATAGGCCATGAGAACACGATGGATCTCTAGCGTAGTTTACTCGGCCAAATCATCATGGAAAGGTTTTAGACTTGAAAGATTTAATGTGTGTTAATCACTTAAATTGTTTTAATTCAAATGGGCAGCCATACCAAGACGCAACTTTTTCCTTGGGTAGCTAATCAGGTTGACTTCCTTGAAATATTGTTGTCCTGGGGACTCGTTCAAACTAACACTTATGTTTGGTAATTAAAATTTTGGACTATTTATCCTTCAATACCAATTTGGGCTATGGGTATGGATTATTATCTAGTATGAGTATCTTGCTCACAACAGACACTTAACTTGAATGCCTAAACACACCAAAAAGTATGGCACATTAGACAATGGAAAGAGTGTTCATCAGCTGCTTATAACCAATAGAAAGAAAAGGCCAACAAAGTTATACTCCTTTTTTTCTCCCTCAAATCAAAATCATTTATATTATAGATTATTTCTTGAACTGCTCCCAAATACAATAAAATACAATATAAATCAAATCATCATAGTAATCAATAAATCAAGGAAATTGCAACCACATGTACACAATCAATTAAGAAAATAGCAACCAAATGTACAGATGATAATCTTGATCACAATAAGGAACGATCCAAAGTCATTAGCATTATATCCTCAAAAGAAACCCTAGTTTGCAAATGTTGATGAATTGAATAATACTTGGCATAAAGCTTCAATCTGGAGCAACTCTTCGTTGAACTTTCAAAACTTGGTGCCCTAACTTTTTCTTCTCGACATGAATCTGGTGTGAGGGACTTCCTGGAAAGCATGGAGAGGAGAATAGAGTGGCTGGGAATAGAGGGCAAATTAGTGCGGGAAAGGGAAAAGTAAAAAACAACCCACCTATTCGTGAGTTATGAGGGCGGCAAAACAAAATTGGATTGATTGTCAAATGCCTCAATATCCTAATCAGGTAAACAACACTTTAAAAATCCTTAATAGACACTTTATGAGATATTTAAAAAATAATTTATTTTTTTAGTAAAATGACATTTATAAAAACCCCAATAAATAAATTTATAAGGCTTTTCAAAATATAATTGGTAATTTGTAAAATGACACTTATAAAAGTCTTAATAGATAGCTTTATGAAACTTTTTGAAATGTGTCTCTTGCAAGGTGTCACAATATCTCATTTTTCTTGTAGTGGCTGATAGTGTTAGTTATGTTAGTATGAGTGCCCCGTTTTTAATCGGATCCGCGCCACTGAAAGGCGGGTAGTTTCGAAACTTTGAAGCGCGAGAAATACACTCGGCCTCATTTTGTGGACTCAAAAATGTGTTACAGAGTCGTTACCTCTATTTTATGGTTAAACAGAGAAAAACCAAAAATATCAGATTGTATGGGTTCGGGGGCTAAGTTACGAGTTAGTAAAGGGTTAGATACCCAACTCGCCCTTTCGGTCTCACAAGGGGTTTGTCAATATGCTTGCTTTATTTTATACACTTTGGCTTGGAACAAAACATTTATATATATAAAAAGAAATTAAAAAGAAATTAGTTTACATTTATTAAAGAAAAGAAAAGAAAATTACAACTAGAATAATACAATTTAAAGAATAATTACAATATTTTTATAAGCTATTTTAAGAATAAAATAGCTATGCTATCAACAAACTTTATTTATATTTACATGCATAAGCAGGAAAGAAACTAATTAAACTACCAAAAATATAACTACTTTACATTAAAGTAAAGACAGAAAATAAACTAATTAAAATAAAAGAAAAATATAATTATTATTACATTAAAGTATAAACCGAAATAAAATCTTAATTAGATATTTACATTTAATTTATAGATTATAATAGATAACTACATGGACAGAACTTACCTCCCAAAACATGAGTGTCTAAACTTGGTATGCCTGGGCTTAATGCCCACTAGGCGGTTTTAGATGTGCTTCCCATGTCATTTTGAGAAAGGAAGTCTTTTTTTCCTGTTGTTTTGCTGCTGCGAGGATTTGGACAAAGTGACTATTCCGACTAGTTGCTTTTCGCCTCGGGATCCGGCGGCACAACTACTTGTTTTTGCTTGTTTGTTTTGCGTGCTTACTGAGTTTGAAATCGAGCAAAACAACTTCTTGCTTTTGCTTGATTTTGAAGTCTGGATTTGGGCAGAGTAACTGCTTGCTTTTGCTTGATATTGCGTCTCGAATTGGGCAGAGCAACTGCTTGCTTTGGCTGGATTTGACGTCTGGATTCGGGCAGGGCAACTGCTCTTTTTGGGTTTTTGGAACCGGTGAAATAAGGCGAAACCTAGTTGGGTAGCTAGGGTTCACTTTGGCCGGAGAGTTTTAATGTCTGGGGGAGATTTGACGGAGCTTCGGGGCTGGAGAGGAAATAACCTCGGCGTTCTCTCGAGAGAACTTTCACAAACTGCTGCGTGAAGTGTGTCTTTTCACTGCGTGAACTGTGATTTTTCACAAGCCGGGGACCTCTATTTATAGACTGGGAGAGGCCTTCATTCGCTATTAAGTTTTCTCTTTTTGAGCTTCATCGGCTTTATCGCGCCCTGAGATAATTGTACCAAAGGCAAAGTGCTACAGTGCATTTGGCACTATTGGGCGCCACCCATGGAAGAAGTTGGGGCGGCGCCTGCAGTGGACATGGGCGGCGCCTGGGTCCCTTTTTGTCCTATTTTTGGCACTTAGGCCCCCTGCATTTCACTGTTTACGCATCCTGCTTTTGCTTTTTGCATTTTCGACCCTGTAACTTGACATTTGTTAGCTTTTTAACAGGTCTTGATATTTCATGTCATGTTACATATCAGGGGTACGAAATTAGGGTGTCTACAGAGCCCCTCAACGATGGAGTTTACGGGTAAACCGAAACTTACCAAGTAAACGAACATCGTTGATAAGAAATAGACTCCCAAATTTCGTGGAAATTATAATGGGGAGAGATGCAATATGCGGCAGTTTATAGATGCAACAGTTTAGGATGCAGTTCAAATCTCACATACCCTAGACATATTTAGTCGGTTATAGCAGGTTATCGTAGTTTTTAAGCAGATATGCAATAAAATGCTCTGATGGTCGCACCTACCAAGGTAGGCTGCCTACGTAACCCTTTCTTAGGAATCAAGACCAAACGTAGTTCGGCCTCAAGCAAACAAACAACAACAAGCACTGGGTGGGATAAATGGTGCATTTTGCCCAGCATAGGCAAAACATGTGAGATCTTTAAAAACACGTTTTCCCGAGCATAGGGAAAACGATGCAACCTTTAAAAACACGTTTTCCCCAGCATATGGAAAGCGATGCAACCTTTTAAAACGCGTTTTCCCCATCATAAGGAAAACGACGCAACCTTTAAAAATGCGTTTTCCCTAGCATAAGGAAAGCGATGCAACCTTTTAAAACGCACTTTCCCCAGCATATGGAAAGCGATGCAACCTTTTAAAACGCGTTGTCCCCAGCATATGGAAAGCGATGCAACCTTTTAAAACGTGTTGTCCCCAGCATAGGGAAAACGATACAACTTTTAAAACGTGTTTTCTCCAGCATTGGGAAAATGATGCAACTTTTAAAACGCGTTTTCCCCAGCATAGGGAAAATGATGCAACTTTTAAAACGCTTTTTTCCCAGTATAGGAAAACGATGCAACCTTTAAAAACGTGTTTTCCATCATAGGGAAAACGATGCAACCTTTAAAACGTGTTTTCCCCAGCATAGGGAAAGCGATGCAACCTTTTAAAACGCGTCTCCCCCAGAATAGGGAAAATGATGCCACTTTTTAAAATGTGCCCCCCCAGAATAGGGAAAACAATGCAACCTTAAAAACGCGTTTTTCCCAGCATAAGGAAAATGATGCAACCTTTAAAAACGCGTTTTCCCCAGCATAGGGAAAACGATGCAACCTTTTAAAACGCGTCTCCCCCAGAATAGGAAAAACAATGCGACTTCTAAAACGTGTCTCCCCCAACATAGGGAAAACGATGTAACCTTTAAAACGCTTTTTCTCTAGCATAGGGAAAACGATGCAACTTTTTAAAACGCATTTTCCCCAGCATAAGTAAAATGATGCAACCTTTAAAATGTGTTTTTCCCAGCATAGGAAAACGATGCAATCTTTTAAAACGCGTTTTCTCCAGCATAGGGAAAACGATGCAACTTTTTAAAACACGTTTTCCCCAGCATAGGGAAAACGATGCAACCTTTTAAAACGCGTTTCCCCTAGAATAGGGAAACGATGTCACCTTTTAAAACGCGTTTTCCCCAGTATAGGGAAAATGATGCAACTTTTTAAAACACGTTTTCCCCAGCATAGGAAAAACGATGCAACTTTTAAAACACGTTTCCCCCAGCATAGGGAAAATGATGCAACTTTTTAAAACGCGTTTCCCCCAGCATAGGGAAAACAATGCCACTTTTTAAAAATACGTCTTCCCTAGAATTGGGAAAACGATGCCACCTTTTAAAACACATCTCCCCCAGCATAGGAAAACGATGTCACCTTTTAAAACACGTCTTCCCCAGCATAGGGAAAACGATACAACCTTTAAAACGCGTCTTCCCCAGTATAGGAAAACGATGCAACCTTTAAAACGTCTCCCCCGGTATAGGAAAAATGATGCCACTTTTAAAATCGCGTTTCCCCAGCATATGGAAAACAATACAACTTTTAAAACGTGTTTTCCCCAACATAGGGAAAACGATACAACCTTTTAAAACACGTCTTCCCTAGAATAGGGAAAACGATGCAACCTTTAAAACGTGTTTTCCCCAACATAGGGAAAATGATGCCACCTTTTAAAACGCGTTTTCCCCAGTATAGGGAAAACGATGCCATCTTTTAAAACGCGTTTCCCCAACATAGGGAAAACGATGCCATTATTAAATGCCATTCCCCCAAAATAGGGAAAATGATGAGATTTTTTAAAATGCGCTTCCCCCAGCAATAGGGAAAACAATGTGATTTTTTAAATGAATTTTCCCTATAATATGGAAAATTATGTAATTTTAAAATGGGCTCCCCCAAAATAGGGAAAGCGATGCAATTTTTTTAAAATGTGCTTAATCCCAGCATAAGAGCAACGATGCAATTTTTTTAAAATGTGCTTTTCCCAGCATAGCAATAGCGATGCAGATTTTTTTTTTAAATGTGCTTATCCAAACATAGGAGCAGCGATGCAACAAATTTTTATTTTTTTTTAAATGTGCTTATCCCAACATAGGAGAAGCGATGATTATGAAGCGTTGTGGCAGAATGTTGTCGATGATCGACTTGTGTATCTTTTGATGATGATGCTAAGGATCTCTGGGAGGTGGTCCTTGGCGAGATGCTGGCAGAAAATTTATACTTTTCCGAGGGTCGATGCGGCAGAAGACCTGATAAGATGCAATAAAAGGATGCAAACATGCGAATGAAACTTTTTTTTTTTTTTTTTTAAAAAAAAAAGGACTTTTGAATGTGCATATGTGTCATCCGTTTCTTAAACATGTTAAGACAAGATAAGGTAAGGTGATGGAAATGTAATATAAGAGCTTGAGATGTGACTTCTGGTTGGCTTTGAAGGGTTATGAATATAGGAGTTGATGGTGATATTCTAGATGGAGGTGGGTGAAGTTTAGGGTTGCTTTTCAATCTTTTGACTAGTGCATCATTCAAAAAATGAATTCAATAAGGATTAGTGAATCCAACTAATCGATGCCTCAGAGGGACCACTTTTTTTAATTTCTTTTATGTTCTTTTTTTTTCTGTGCTCTAACTTTTGCCTAGGCCGCCTTTTCGGGTTTTCATCCTAGCGAGCCTTTACCTCATAGGGAGCCGGTCTTTCAATGTATGTGAAGATAAGTCGCTTATTCTTGAGGGATCAAGCCTTTGTAGCCTCTTCATTTCTTTAGGCGGAGGTGGAAAGGACAGCTTGTTTCTGGAGATGATGAGCCTTTATGTGTCCAATGAGTTTGGAGGGAGAAGCCCCGGGTAACTCGATGAACCATATTTTGTAAGATGGGACGGACAAGTTCCTAAAGAGATTAAATAGGGACAGCCCTAGAAAGACTCGATTTTGAGAGACTTTTGAGGGAGACATAAATGAATATGCTCACAGAAAAAAGGTAACTCTAATGGACAAAAGAAGAGTCATGATCCAGAGTGTATCGCCGAGTATCATAAGATTTATGGACCCTACTTAATGTTTATATTTTGATATTTTATATGTTTTTTTAGCAAGAAGTTTTGTCTGGACCCAGATCACGTTATATCCGATTGAAACAGAGCTATAGGTGGCAACTAGGTTAGGGTATAGTGTTTTAAGTCTTTGGGGATGGATTGACTTTAGGGTTGAGGATTTGATTGGCCTCTGGTTCAAAGGCATTTTGGGCTGTGGATTTGGTTTTTTTCTCGGAAAGGCAATCACAAAACGATCATTGGCTGGCCTTTTAGGTTGTGGGTTTGGATAGGAAATTGGTTTCTAGACCTGGTTATAGGTATGGTCGGGAGATCGGCTTTCGGCTTTGGTTGTGGATTATGGGGTTGTCCAAGAGTGATTGGTTATTTTTTGTTGCAAGAGAGAGAGAGATTTTGAGGAAATTGCTCAAGAGAGGCTTCTTTTCTTTTAGGCCTTTTTTTTTTTTTTCAACCTTGCTCTTTCTTTCTTTTTTTTTTCCTTCTTCTCTTTTTTTGTTGTCCTCTCTGAGCAATTTGGGAGAGTGCTTGAAGAGATATCAGTCTTCTCTCTCTTGAGATAAAAGAAGGTTGTCACTCTTGTTGGATATATATATATATATATATATATATATATATATATATATATATATATATATATATATAAGGGTGGAGCAGCACCAGTTTTTGAAACAACCATTTTTTTGTTTTTGAACTTTTGAAGAAAGTTTTCTCCTCTTTTTTTGAAACATTTTTTTTAAAACGATTTTTTTTTGCTTTGAGAAAATGAGTTTCTTTTTACTTTTTTAAAAAGAGATGAATTCTTTTTTTTTAGAAAACGAATTTCTTTTTTTTTTTTTTTTTGAAATAGCACTTAAGTATGGTACTTCAGGACCAAGTATCTCTTCATTATCTTCACAGGGACGAAATGTATATTTTTCAACATTCAGTGATCTATTAACCATGGGGCTAGTGAGAGGATTTGCCTTGTCCATATTAAAGCGCTTCAGGACCCTTTTTGTATAATTTGATTGATGCACCAATATTCCATTATACAAGTGCTCTATTTGTAAACCAAGACAGTATTTGGTTTGTCCAAGATTTTTCATTTCAAATTCTCCCTTTAGGTATTTGACTGCTTCTTGAATTTCCTTGGGAGTTCCAATGATATTCAGATCATTTACATAGACATCAACAATTACAAATCCAACTTTCGATTTCTTGATAAATACACACGGACATAATTGATCACTCGCATATCCATCTTTTAACAAATGCTCACTTAAGCAATTATACAACATACGTCCAGATTGCTTTAATCCGTACAGTGATCGTTGTAGTTTAATTGCACATAATTCTTTGGGCTTTGAGCTCAGTGCTTCAGGCACCTTAATTCCATCAGGAATTCTCATATAAATATCAGCATCTAATGACCCGTATAAATAAGTCGTTACAACATCCATGAGATGCATATCTAGATTTTTCGAAAACGATAGGCTGATTAGATATCTGAACGTAATAGCATCCATTACAAGAGAATACGTTTCTTCATAATCAATCCCAGGCCTTTGGGAAAAACCTTGTGCAACAAGGCGAGCCTTGTATCTTACAATCTCATTTTTTTCATTTCGCTTTCGAACAAAAATCCATCTGTATCCAATAAGTTTCACAACTTCATGTGTGAGAACGATAGATCCAAATACTTTTCATTTATTCAACGAATTTAATTCAGCCTTCATGACATCTATCCATTTGATCTTGTCATGCCTCTTTTGACATTCAATCTGATTTTGGTTCGGGATCATCGATTCGTCATTAATTTCTTGGGATCTTGAATAAGAGAATATATCATCAATATTCTCCATTTCATCTCGGTTCCATATTTTTCCATTACACATGTAATTAATGGAAATCTCATGGTTATCATTGCCTGCAGGGCTTACTAGATTTGCATGATCGTGTGTTTCTTCTGGAACAATTTCACGATCGTGTGTTTCTTCTGGAACACTTTCATGTGATTGAGGATTTTCAATCACTTTCTTTTTGCGAGGATTTTTATCCTTTGAATCAATGGGTCGTCCACGCTTCAGGTGTGTCTTAGATTCATTTGTCATTTTATCATTTGGCAGCCCTTTTGGTATTTCAATTCGGGCAGGAGCATTTATAGCAGCTATATGTGACTTTGTCACTCTCTTTGTATCTATAAATGCATCTGGTAATTGATTTGCTACATTTTGTAAATGTATGATCTTTTGAACTTCCAGTTCACGTTGCTTTGTGGGAGGGTCAAGGTGCAATAACGATGATGTGCACCATTTGATCTCTTTTCCAACTTGTTTCCCCTCTTCACCTAAAGGTGGAAACTTGTCTTCATTAAAATGACAATCGGCAAAGCGTGCCGTAAAAACGTCACCCGTTTTTGGTTCAAGATATTTTATTATAGAAGGGGATTCATACCCAACATAAACTCCCAATCTCCTTTGTGGTCCCATCTTTGTGCGTTGTGGTGGAGCAATTGGTACATATACCGCACAACCAAAAACTCTTAGATGGGATAGATTTGGCTCTCGCACCGAATGCCAACTGTATTAGGGAGTATTTGTGATATGCACTTGGCCTGAGGCGAATCAGTGCGGCTGCATGTAAAACAACATGACCCCATACAAAAGTAGGGAGCTTTGTTCTCATCATTAATGGTCTGGCAATGAGTTGAATACGCTTGATCAACGATTCAGCCAAACCATTTTGTGTATGAACATGGGCTACTGGATGTTCAACATCAGTCCCTATTGCCATACAATAATCATTGAATGTTTGAGATGTAAATTCACCAGCATTATCAAGTCTAACTTTCTTGATCATATAATCTGGGAATTGGGCTCTCAGTTTGATTATTTGTTGCAAGGAACTTGGCAAATGTCGTATTGCGAGTTGATAATAGACATGCGTGCGACCATTTGCTAGAAGCATCAATTAATACCATAAAGTATTAGAATGGTCCACTTGGTGGATGAATAGGTCCACATATATCACCCTGAATTCGTTCCAAAAACGATGGTGATTCATATCCAACTTTAGTTGGTGATGGTCTAATTATCAACTTTCCTTGAGAACAAGCCTCACAATGGAGTTCATTAGATTGAAAAATCTTCTAGTTTTTCAATGGATGACCACTAGAATTCTCTATAATTCTACGTATCATTATTGATCCTGGATGCTCCAGTCGATCATGCCAAGCTTTAAATGTTTCAGTAAACTTCAGGTTTACTGTAGAATATGATTCAAATATTCTTATGATTGTACTATACAATCCAGATGACATAGATGACAATTTTTCCAATATACACTTGCTTCCGGAAGTGTTTGAGGTAATGCAAAGATATTCATCATTCCCCTTGTTCATAGTCTCAATATGATATCCATTCAGATGAATGTCTTTGAAATTTAATAAGTTTCTTTGAGACTTAGGAGAGAACAATGCATTATTTATCATAAATTTCGTACCTCCAGTCATTAGGAAAATTGTCTTGCCAAATCCTTCAATTATTTTGGCATTACCATATTTAGTGTTGACATTCGCATTATCAATTTTGAGATAAGAAAAATATTTCTTATTTTTAAGTATGGTATGCGTAGTAGCGCTGTCTGCAAGACATAAATCTCCTCCTTGGATTTTGGATTCAAACATATTTGTGATCGATTGAGATTGTTAATAGTAGAACAATTGTGTTGATAACGTGTTATAAAATAACCACAAAGTAGAACAATAAGTGTATGAGATAAAGAGAGAGATAGAGAGAGATTTATTCAGAGTATATTCAGTGTGAATCAGTAGTGTCAAATGAACAACATGCTGCTCGGTATTTATAACCGAGCAGCAGCACACAAACGGAGAAAAACCATCTGCAGCATTAACTATTCCTAGCTATGCTATATACACTACCTAATCCTATGCCTGTAAGCTAGGATTGACTTTTCATAACAATAATAGGATTGACTTTTCAGGGTACAGTTCATGGAAGTGCATGGCATTTCTATTCCTACCAATGAAGTAAGTTTTTTTTTTTTTTTTGAGTATTCTGATAATATTATATTTACTATGTGTTAATTGAACTGATGCTTACTTAGGTTAATAATAATGCAAGTCAGAGTCAAGAAATAGTTAGAGGAAGAGGCATGGACAATGACAGTGGATGGGCCAAGGGTAATCAAGTAAGTTTCAAATAAGAGTTTGTTTGTTTTACATAAAAGTTTGAGTACATTGTTTAACTGAATTGTTGCATTATTTAGGTGAGTCAAGGTAGGGGCTTAGTCAGTGGCAGTGGCTCTCAAGCACAACCCCAACCATCAATTGGAACTGAACCTCATGCATTAAGAGGTAGAGGCAATGACAGTGGAAGGACCAAGGGTAATCATGTAATTTCATATAAGAATTTGTTTGTTTTACATAAAAGTTTGAGTACATTGTTTAACTGGAATGTTGCATTGTTCATGTGAGTCAAGACATGGGCTCAGTCAGTGGTAATGGCTCTCAAGCACAACCCCAACCATCAAGTGGAACTGAACCTCATGCATTAAGGATTCCAAGCTTTATGGATGGATCACCAACTTTAACAACTGAGAGTTTGTTGAACTTGGCAACGAAGGGAAAAAAAATTAAGTCAGAAAAAGAAAGGAAAGACATGTGGAATGAGCTATTTGGACATTTAGCTCAAGTCAATTTATGGACATTTGGAGACCTCTTTTGTCACATCTTTTTAGGGCTTTTAAGCCTGTTAAAAAAACAATGTGATTTTTGATACATTTATGATTAGTATTCCACAAACTTGATGTAAGAGAAAAAGTGTTTATAACTGGTACATTTGTGATTAGCACTTTTGGTACAGGGCACAATCTTTTGGTACAAAGAACAATCTTTTGGTACAGAGGATTTAGAAATGCATGTTCAAGGCTTTTAAGCCTATTACAGACACAATGTTGAATGTAAGTTTGGATATTTGTATGAAAGGGGTAGACAAATGTGATGGATTTGCTGTATATGAGCTTTGATGACCATCTCATAGTTTTGTGTTTCATGGTATTATTTACAACTTACTTCCAACAACCATTTTTGTAGAATTTTGTCTTCCACAGCCATTGAGACCTTCATGCAAAGAAGTTTAAAATGGTCATTCATTTATTTTTAATTTTACAAGTTTGTTTGTTACACATAACTTGCAAAAGATTAAGCCTACTATGTAACACTAAGGCCTTAGTTGAAACATTGTAGATAAGCACTTCAAGTTGCATTAGTTGGAAGCATCAACATTTGCACGTATAAGACATTTTCAGAGATAATTTCAAATAGGCTTGCCAACAACCACAATTGTCAAAACAAACTTGAAGACAAAAATCATTTAAACAAAAACATACATAGATATCATTTGATCATACATACCATTAAATTCCACAAATTTGTTTGCTGTCAAAACAAACTTGAAGACAAAACCCATTTAAACAAAAACATACATAGATATCATTTGATCATACATACCATTAAATTCTACAAATTTGTTTGGTGTCAAAACAAACTTGAAGACAAAACCCAAAAAAACCTACCATTACATCCTAACAACAACAACATTTGCTAATCTTATAAACATACACCTAAACACTAGTCATCAAGATTCTAATGATGCACCAAGACAAAATCAATCCACACCACATCCACCTCTGTTTAATCTCTTGTCTTGCAATAGTTGCTTCATTGTTCCCAACTCTTATAAGGATATGAGGTATAATTTGTAATGATCTTTCATACATAGGTGGGTCAATCCACCTAAAGTACCTACATCCCATGTTCTGCAACAAATAAATTTAAAATTTTCATAAGACAATTTTTTTGTATATTAGGCACAAAGATTTTTTTTTTCATACATTAATTAAGTTGGAAAACCACCTCGACTGAACACAGAGATATATTTCTTTAACTAATTTTTAAAAAGGAGAAGAAATTCGTCTAAAATTAAAAGAGCCCACCTGACTTAGACGAACCGTCTTCCTGCGTTATCATTTGTCAAAGTTGTTTTTATTGAAGCCCTAGATCAACACATGGGATATAGTTTCGACATTTTTCTTTCTTTCACTGGTGTTTTAATGGAGGTGGAGGTGAAGAAGGAGAGAGAGAGAGATATTTGAGTTTTGAGGTTTTTGTTACGCATTTACGGGTTAATAACCATGGAACTTTTGCCCTCAAAATAACACACGTACACAGCACATGGTCATGTAACGTTTAATCAGTTAACGGAGTTTCGTCAAACGACCAACATCGTGCAAAAAAAAGTGTACTTTGAACCCAAGTGAGCACTTTTCGAATCGAGGGACTAATGCTAGAAAGATGTTAACTACATGGACCAATAGTGAAGTTAACCCTTTACTACCGAATTCGTCGACTCGCTCCGAAAGTGTTGAGATAGAGAGCGGAATCCTCCTGTGATCTAGGGCAAGCGTTCTCTCTCGGGGTCGGGGCTTATCATTGTTGACGCCGCAATTGCGTCGCCCTTCTTCTTTCTCTCAAGTCCCGCCGACTCGCCGGCCAGTCTCTCCGTCGCGATCTGAGGTACCATTCGCTCTCTATATGTTTTCCATCTACAAATGAATCAGGGCTTTCAAACGGATTGGGTTTTTAGGATAAATAGTTTCTTTTATTTTTCCAATTGATGAGAGGGCTCTAATTATTTGTATAAGAAATTAGGGTTTTGAAAATGGTATGACGAAATTTGATGACCATAAACACATTCAGAGGAGATAACGACTGTTTATTAATAAAAAAATATACACATTGTTAATTTCTCCAGATCGCAGGTAGAAATGGCCCCCAAGGCCAAAGAGAAACAGAAATCCACCGCAACATCGCCTGCCATAACCATTGAAGATCTCTTCACATCTCTCAATCGCCACATTCAACGTTCTGAATTCCAACAGGCAGTCAAAGTTGCAGATCAAGGTTCATTACTTCCCCCTACATATGCATGCATACACTTTTTGTCTTCTTTTTTTTCCGTAAAGGAGCCCAAAATAATAGCCAACTTGGACCGGTAACTAGTGTGCTAGGAATTTGGTGAGCTCCCAAAGGATGTGCAGTATGTTACACGACCTACCAATCACACTATTTAACTATCAGTTGGCATTACTATTTTGTGTTGGCATTACTATTGTGTGGGTTAACTAAATTCACTTTTTTTATCAAGTGTGTGAATCAAACATCTTGTCTTTCCTGCAGTTCTGTCAGTTGCACCCGATGATGAAGATGCAATTCACTGTAAGATTGTGACTTTAATTAAAGCCGATTGCATCGATGAGGCTCTTTCCACTATTATCGAGTCTTCTAAAAAGTTTACTTCGGACTTTAACTTCTTCAAGGTAAATTCTAACATTCATGACAAAACAAAGGGCATATTTAAGTATCACCTTTTACTGCTTTTTGCCTTGGAATTCACTGTGTGTTATTGGAAATCATGATAAATTTAGTGAACAAGTATCCAAACAATGGTGCTTTTTGCTACTTTTATTAATCGTTCAGTTTAGTTTCCTTTGAATTGAACATGTTAATCACATGAGTGTAGCTTAATGCAAAACTAAGATGGATATTTCGTGAAGGTAGCAAAGATAAAGTATGAAATAAACATAGTTGTTGAACAGTAAAAATTGCCATATATAGGATAAAAATGAGAGATAATTGATTGGGATGGTTCAGGCACATATTACTTAGACTACTCGGTGCATCCATTAGGAATTGTGATAGTATCAACATTAATAACTACAAGGGGTGGGAGAGATGGCAAGAGCACTCAAGCAATTACCTTGAGGTCCTTGGTTCCAATCCCAATACTAACAAGGGGTCACTCTTACCTATTAAAAAAAACAAAACTATGAATAGAGGTAGGGAAAGATGTAAAGTAACATGGACATCGATAGAAATGAAGGATATGAGTGCTTGTGTGATGGACTTAGGTAGGACCGAGCTTGATATTGTAGAAAAAATCATGTAGCTGATTCAAAGTAATTTGGACGAGCTTGAGAAAATTTGAGATTAGTAATTTGGTTTCATTGTCTTTGTACATATATGTTTTTAGAAGGGAAGAGTTTATTAGTCGAGACAATGGTGGGAACTCAAGAATGGTTACAAAGAATAACCAATCCTTTGAATCACGATTGATGCGGAAACTATGGAGAAACAACAAGTTGAAAGAAGATAGGGAGCTCTCCTTAGTTTCCTCAACCCTAGGGCGGATATACTAGTTGCAATAACTAGGAACCAAATATACTAGAAACCCCACAAACTTGCGTTGCATTGCGTCTCAACAAGTTTGATAAGCTTTCAAAACAAGATTTCCCATGCAAGAAATTTTCACAAAACTCAAAGATTGAAAAGTGGGTAAAAGCTGAATGATTCTCCGATATCAATAATAACATAACCATAAAACAATGTTATGAAATCCATTATATAGTTTTCGAAGGCTACAATAAAACTTAATATGAATAGGAAAACATATTCTCAAAGAACGGAAATAATAAAGTCTTTAAGATTCCAAAAATAAGAAAAACCTAGCAACACTTGGTAAAGGAACTTCATAGAAACACAAAATACGTAAGGCGTGGGCATGCCTTATCTGTGGAGACATGCTACCCAACTAAAAAGCTTATAAGGTGTGGGCACGCGATGAAACATATTGACGAGTCTCTGTAAATCCTGTGAAGTGTCATCCAACATTGTTAAGCACCCGTTCTGATGTGAAGACTTCTAGAATGCAGATAAGCATCTTATCTTTGGCATTGATGTCGGTGATGAATATCTTTGATTAGATTTCTGCTACAAGGACCATCAAAGCTTCATGAACTTTCGTCCTCGCGTAACTAGGCCTCCATTGATTTGTAATGGAACACTTCATTTGGGCTTCGATCCTTGACTCAATCCTTGGTCCAGTTCGTGGTCTCCATCATTCCCCCCTCTTGAAAAGTATTCATCCTCGAGTCATTGCCTACATCAATAGGACACAAATTAGCAATTGTTAAATAAGTACTATGACTTTACCTTTTAAGTAAATCCATTGCAAGGGTCTTGTTGTTGACTTGTTCAAGAGCTTGAAAGGATCCAACACCTTGTGGAAACAACATAGGATGCCCTTGCTCGTCCATTCTCCCTTTCCTTCAATACACCCAAACTATCACCGAGTTCAAAAATCAACCTAGCTCGCTTTGTATTGGGCACATTCCGTAGCTCAACCATGATCCTTGCTCTTTTCTGTTGATGAAATTCTACAAAACTAGCTAAAGGAAGACGGTCAAAGTTGTCATTAAAAACGATAACATCAACAAAGAAAGAAGTTGCTAGGCTTGCGAGATAATCTATCAATCTCTCCCAAGAACAAATATTCTTCATGCGTCATGCCCAAAGAACTTATCATAACCACTCTTATCACAATCCTCAAATCCCCCAAAAGTTATGTTTATCAACATGTAAATTCTATAAAGCCATAACTTTATGATCTCAATTAGAATTGAGTACATACTTGTGTGAAAGTGTATTGTTTACAACACTCTCCTTACTCGATCGACACCCTCACTTTGATGTCACTACTCTTTTGCTTATGTCGCAAGGCGCATCATCAAACTCTGTTGAAGGGAAACAATAAATGGGTGAATATATTGGGGTAATAGAGCTGTCAAAACGGGCACGTGGGCCTAAAAAACCTTGGCCCAACCCAATCCGCATTGGTTGCGGGCAAAACGGGTATGCCCGCGAGATTTGTGCAACGAGCAAATATCAATACTGAATCTACATTAAAATGCAAACACAAATTAAAAAAATTGAATTGAAGATCCAAGCAGTCAAACAGAGAATGATGAAACATTAATCTGATTGAAACTATTAAATTATTGAACATGAAATGGAGTATGAAAGTCTGCTACGAAGAAGATTGCTACGGAGATTGAAACTATTAAACTATTAAAAAATTGAATCCAAGATCCAAACAGTCAAACAGAGGAGAAGAGTTCCTCTGCAACGAAGAAATTACTTTATTTCATCTTGGTTCACAAGCACTAGATATTGAAGATAGTTCCTCTGGAAGATATTTTCTCCAAGGATCAGAGGTTGACAAGCCACGAACTTGCGCTGTGGCGCCGGTGTGGTGGTGAGCAGTGGTTGAAGATGAAGAGACTAAGGAGATAGTGACGATTGTGGCCTCAAGAGAAAGAGGGAGTGACGGCGTCGACGTTTGTGAAGAGAGAGGGGAGATCGACGACTTTGAAGAGAGAGGGGGAGTACGGCCGCAATGAAGGCTGAAGCAAGGAGGGTAGGGAATCTGGAGTCGAAGTCTCTCGAAGACGGAATCAGGAAGACTCTGGAAGAGACGGACTACTAAGTGAGAGTGAGAGCTGTAACCTAACCTAATTTTAATTTAGATGAAATGACCGAATGAATTGGGCTTGGGCCGCTCACAAGTTTTAAACTTTTTATTTTGAAGTCTGAATTTGCGGGCTGCCCGTGATCGCCCTGCTCCGAGTCGTAGCCTGTGAGTTTTGCTCCCAAATGGTTCTCTATTTCATCAGCCCAACCCGCCCCTAAGAGGTGGCGGGCGGGCAAGCCCAACGGGCGAAGCCCGTTTTGACAGCTCTATGGGGCAATGTGTTGGTACTTGGTACTCCCTCCGACCCTAAATAATCGTCCTAGTTGATCCGGCGCACAGTTTAAGAAAAAAACAACTGACTTGATTATTTATATTGGTTTAAAATGTAGTTTCCTTTAAAGCCCTTGTGTATGTGGCCCATAATTAAAGTAGAGTGAAAAAGTAAGGGTAAAGTGGTAAAAGTGATGTTCTAAAAAGGTAAGTTTCAAACTGGACAATTATTTTGGGATGGACGAAAAAGGAAAGGAGGACGATAATTTAGGGCGGAATATAAACCAGCTCTCTATAAAGAGAATGAACTTTCCACGATTCACCCCCAACTCCCTTTATCCTCACGAGGTTTGTCTAAGAGACTTTGAAATACACTCCACTTGCCTTTTGGCTTTTCGACTATTTCTTTTCCTTCCTCACTTTTTTTTTTAAAAACTAATTATTTGTGGCTGCTGTGATTCCTCACTCTTTTTTTATATGTAATAAATATATAAATCAGGCGTCAAAACAGGTGACACATCCTATTTACAATGAGTCAACTAATATTGACAGCTATATTATTCACAAAATCCACAAAAGTATTGTCTTTAACCGCGTCCGTCTCGGATCCCCAAAAGAAAAGGGTCTGCAATACCAGCTCCTTTAGTTTTTCCACGCTTAGCTCCTCATTTTCAAAAGCCCTTCGATTCCTTTCTTTCCATATAATCCAGCACACAGCTAGTGGAAACATGTCCCAAACCCTAGATGTCTTCCTTCTTTTATACAGGGACCAGCAGACGAGAAGCTCTTTGAGAGAGTTCGTCATAACCGAGGAAATATTAAGAAGATTCAGCAAGAAATCCCAAACCTCTCTAGCAACTGGGCAATGATACTGAAGTTGATTCACACTTTCCCTCCTGCCTCTACACATATAACACCAGTTGATGTGAATTTTTCCTCTAGCCTGTAGATTATCCCCCGTGAAGATAGCCTCTCAAACAGCTCCCAAATGAAGAAAGCAACCCTTTTTGGTGCCTTAGATTTCTAGACCATCTTCCAAGGGAAAGAACCTTCACTTCTCATCATCTTCTTGTAGTACGACTTCACTGAGAAAATGCCATTTTTATCCCCTTCCCAAAACACTTTATCAGAGCCACTGCCAATCCCTTTTTGAGAGTGCAAATGTTCAGAAAAATGGCCCACCTCCTTAATTTCTCATTCTTGAGGACTTCTTCTCAAAACAGGGTTCCAGAAAACCATACCTTCATTAGACTAGAAAACCGAATTAACCATCTCATCTTTGTTAGCTGCAATGTTGAATAAAGAATGATAAGCTCTCCTTAACTCCACTTCACCACTCCACCTATCCTTCCAAAACCTGACAGATGCACCGTTGCCTACTCTAAAGGAAACTGATTGCTTGAACAAGTCCATCTTTTTTTTTTTTTTTGATAAATAAGAGTATTGTATATTAGAAAGCGTCAAAAAAGGTGGCGCATCCTTGTACACTAAGAGTATATACAGAAAACTAATCTCAGGAGAGACTATTAACAAAATCTACAAAGGAATAAGGGTGAGAAATGGAAGTATTAGCATCTTCTGTACACCAAGACCAAGACCAAGACCAAGACCGGACGGTTCACAACACAATGTCTTCCAACTGCGACAAAGGCCTTTCCTTGTTATAAAAAAACCCGTCTATTCCTTTCAAGCCAAATGGTCCAGCACACACACAAAAGAGCAGTTAGCCAAGTTAAGTTCCTTCTCCTCCGTTTATAAAAAGCCCAGCTTAGAAATAGCTCCTTCGTTGATCTAGGCATAACTCACCCCATAAACTAATTGAACCTCCTTTGGGAACCAAAGATGATCATTGTCACCATACTTGTACACCACCACTTTTGTCCATAAAGCTTCTTTCTCAGTCATAAATCTCCAAAGCTATTTCGAAGCAGCGCTGAATTGATGTCCCTCAATTTTTTTATACCTAAACCACCCCTTTTTAAATCGGAACACACCGTGCCCCACTTCACCGGATGATACTTCCTCTCATCCATTGGCCCTTCCCATAAAAAATCCCTCTCTAATTTCTCAAGCCTCTTCGCCACAACTACCGGAAGCCCAAACAAAGACATGAAGTAAGTAGGCAAATTGGATAACATACTCGTTAACTTGCTTCCTTTCGGTAGTAACCGTCTCTTCCACCTCGCCAGCCGATGCTCAAAACACTCTATAACTGGATTCCACATATCTTTACATTTATACGGAGCTCCTAAAGGCAGGCCAAGATAAGTGGTTGGGAATTCAGCTACGTTGCAACCGAGACTCGTAGAAACTCAACTCAACATCCCCAACTGTACTGACCAGATAAATCTGACTTTTTGCTATGTTGAGTTTCAGACCAGATGAAGCTTGAAATATAAGCAGCACAAGGCAGAGGTAACCTAGCTGACTAGGGTCTGCATGCAGCAGAAGACTAGAGTATCATTTGCAAAGAGGAGGTGTGAGATAGACAGTGAAGAACCTTCAGTACCCCCCACTTTAAAACCCCGCAAATAACCACCAACACCTACACAAAGAATATGACCTACTTGTATGGTTACTACATCACACAACACCTCATCTATACCCACTAATAGAGAAAAAGATCATAACCTACTTTGTCACCTTAAGCTCTCCACAATTGAGCTACTGAAGTTTATAGAGATAAGGATGTTTTATAATTGGAAGCCCCAACTACTCAATAACTTAGTACTCACCACGTTTGTGCAACTACCTTTATTAATGATTCGATCACGTACCTTCCCTTTTATACTGCAACAAGAATGATTCGATCATGTTTTTTTTTTGATAAGTAAGAATAATATTTACCAAATGCGTCAAAACCGGCGACCTGTCTTTCGTACTCTAGAAGTATACACAAAAAGATATAGACTATTCAATAGAGAAATTATTAACAAACTCTGCAAAAGATATTAGAGAGATATACTCCATCGATTCCGAACATCAAATAAACCATGTGCGATGAAGGATATTTTCAATTGGATCAAAGACTTTTCTTCATTATCAAAAGCCCTTCTATTGCTTTTCCCCCTCAAAGAGTCCAGCAAATAGCCAACGGAATAACCTTTCAAATAATATTTCATCTTTTTTGCTTATACTGCTCCCAACTCAAAAACATTGCTGAGATGGAAAAAGGTATCACCCTCGAAAGCTTGAACATTCCAAAAACCAAGTTCCATAAATTGGTTGCCACTAGACAGTGAATAAACACATGATTAACACACTGTCCACTCTATTTGCACATGAAGCGCCAATTGACATAAATTTTCTGCCGTCTCCGCAAGTTATCCCTATGGCTTCATCGCAAGCCTCCCAAGCAAAAAAGCTACTCGGCTGGAAGCTTTAGTCTTCCACACTATATTCCAAAGGAGGGGGGGGGGATCTTTGTGAGACAATAATTGGAAGTAACATCTAACAGTGAACTTACGCCTCTAGAACCCTCCCCCCACCTTTCCTTATCTTCCCAGCACCTCACCAACCTACCTACCTGCTCCGAATGAATCTTTTCAAAAAATTGCATAAAGAATTCCATCTCCCAATCTTAGAAAAATCTATGAAAAGCAGGATTTCATACTGTTGTGCCCTCTACCTTTACCATGTATAAACCGTCTTTACTGACTAAACACTCCTTATCCCTTGCCAACGTGAACATACTTGGGAATGACCTCCACAACTCTTCATCACCACACCAATTGTCTCGTTTGCCAAAGTGAGAAGCCTCACTGTACATCCATCCCCAATCTCAAAAGAAATATGCCTCGCGATAGGACTCCAACCTTTGCTTATACTTTTCCAAACCCCTACCCTATAAGACACACATCGTCGTTAGGGAACCATTTATGAGCTCCTACCCCATATTTACTAACGTCCACCTTTCTCTACATACCTCTGTCATCCACCATATAATGCCATAAATACCCAAGAGAGCCATATTTTTTTCGGATTGTTAAGTGTGGCCCCTTGTTAGTATGAGGATTGGAACCAAGGACCTCAAGGTTTTGCTTGGGCACCCTTGTCATCTCTCCACCTTGGTTCCAAAAAGAGTCATATTGAAGATACTCAAACTTTCAATCCCTAAATCTCCCTCCACATTAGAACAAACTTTGGCCCATTATATAAGATGATATTTTCGCTCCTCCGCTAGACCTTCCCTTAATAAATCTCCCTCATTCACATTAGAAAAAACTTTTTTCTCCATTAAAGCCTCATTCAAGTCGGCCCTACAAACTACAGGTTCATCCTCCTCACTATCTACCTCATCTCTATCAACTTTCTCATATTTGGACATATACTCTTCATTGTCACAAAGAATCATCACCTTCTTGTTGGGACATTGAGATGCAACATACCCTTTTTCATAACATTTATACGATACGGTATCTTGTGACCTAGGAGTGTTAATAGCACTACCTTTCCCTTTACCAACCTCCTCTCCCCTCGATGAATCTCCATAAGGTTCCGATGGCGGTAAACTCGGACCTTTGCTACTCTTCACTTTAGGCTTATTAGATGTTTGATTAGAAAAAGTACAAGAATTTGGAGTCTACCAACGATTGAAAGTGTTTCGCCTCTTACTTTGTGTTTACACCTTAATGGATGCATGCATTAACTCATCTCCCTTAATTCCATCACATTCACAATCTCTCTATGTAGCCCGCTTATAAACCTAGCCATCATCCTCTTAAAAATTAGCTCGAATAAGAGTTATCTCCATTTCTCTATAATATTCCTCTACTGACTTACTACCTTGGAACAAAGTTTGAATTTTTCTCAATAACTCATGGCGATAATAGTTAGGCACAAATATTTATACATGATCCGTTTCAACTCATCCCAAGTTGTCACATGCCTTTGACCAATTCTATTATTTATTGCTAACTGTTGCGATTACATAATCTTTAAATTTTCAAGGGTCGAGTTTACCTTTTGTGCCTCAGTGTAATGATTGCAACCAAATATCATCTCCTCTTCACTAACCCACCCCATGAAAACCTTTGGATCCGCCTTACCTTGGAAGAGAGCAATCTTCATCTTAATTTTGTCTTCTTGATCCACCATGCCTCATGTACTGCCTATGCTCCTCATACTCATCTTGTTCGCACTCTTCATCTTCCTCATTAACCTCGCCCCTTCTCACTTGATATCTTGGAAGGACGGCTTGCTGTTGTTGTGGTGGTTTATGTGGTGGTTGTTGTTGTTGTGCTGGTGATTTTGGTTGTTGTCGTATCTCATTCACTGCCACCTCCAATTTCATCATTTGTTAACAGGGTCACCCTTGAACTTTTGGGGGCCCATGGCAAAAAAGAATAAAAGGGCCCTTTATAGGATATACAAATAAAAATTTAATACAAATAAATTTTCAATTTTCATCATTTAAAGTTTAATGTTTATTGAAAAAGTGCAACACCTACAAATATACGGAAAAAAACCAAATAATTATTGAAAACTATTATTTTACACCGATTTAAACGTTTTGAAATAAAAGCAACATACTAGGACCCAAAATTAAAAAAAAGTTGAATGCCGATCATTAAGTCAATACCAAGTACAACATCCATTAGGTCAGCGAGATTGTTACAGCAATCATAATACATTATATATTATAAACTTTAACAAGTAAATTCATGGACCAAAATTAAAATAAGGTTGATCAACTATTAGGTATCGAACTAAAATCCTCTTCTAGCCCAGCCTGCTGTTAGGGCAGACATTTACCTATACTAAATCTTCAACACTAGGATTTCGACCGACCCTTCACCCCCACGATTCCTGGGAATTTCCAGCGATTTAGAATCCTCCCCTAACTTGATGAAAGATCAGTAGCATAGCATGCCTCACAGGGTATATATATATTATAAAATGAAAGAAATCTCCTCAACAAACTCTT
Source organism: Codonopsis lanceolata (assembly GCA_013146195.2). Lineage (NCBI taxonomy): Eukaryota > Viridiplantae > Streptophyta > Magnoliopsida > Asterales > Campanulaceae > Codonopsis > Codonopsis lanceolata. Next base: position 84,821,795 of record CM028377.1, on the reverse strand, counting down.
GTGTGTATCACTCCACTCAACTCACCTGCACTCACAATTTTTGGTAGGGCTCTCGTACATCAGAACTTACCAATATGGAGTTGAGATTATCACTGAGTTCACATACTTTAGAACTTAGCTAATGCAACTTAGAGTTTCAGATTTTTTGGACCGTTATTTTCAAATTGAGATGCAATTTTACAATAAAAGCAAGAAAACAATTAATTTAGAGAACGAAGGACCGATGGAATGTTTGATTAATTGTTGTACTTGTCAATTGATGGAGTAATTTACCCAAAACCCGATACCTCTTTTTTTTGGATCAAGATTTGAATTGTCCTTGATTCAAAGTAAATATCTTGCAATTTTGGTTTTTTTCTTTTTTATTAGGGTTTGGAAATAATCAAGTGAAAATTCAAAACAAAATTAGGACTGAAAATTACGAGAGAATCAAACGATAACTCACGAAAGAAGTATGAGAACAACGAAAAATTTAAGAAAGCAAGAGAAGAAGAAAATTTCGTTGGTTACCTCTTTGTGGATATGATACCAATTGATGTAAACCCAAGAACGGTTACAAGGAATAATCAACTCTTTAAATCACGATAGGTGCTGAAACGATGAACAAACGACGAAATAAAAGAGGTTAGGGAGCTTTCCTCAACCCTAGGGCGGATATACCAATCCCTAGAACTTGGGGTGCACCTTTTATCCGTTAATTGCAATAACTAGGAACCAAAGATACTAGAATACCCTCAAACTTGCAGCTCAACAAGTTTGATAAGCTCTCAAAACAAGAATTCCCACACAAGAACTCTCACAAAACCCTTAAATAGGTGAAAATTGAATAATTTTCAATATCAATAATAACGTAACCCTAAAACAATGTTATGAAAGCCTTTATATAGTTTCCAAAGGCTAAAATAAAACCTAATACGGATAGCAAATCGTCTACTCAAAGAAAGGTAATAATAAAGTCTTTAAGATACCAAAAAATAGGAAGAAAAAAAACCCTAGGAAAACTCAGCCAAGGCTGCAGCAGCGCATGCTGCGTATAGCGTGGGCATGCGATATGGAACCTCTTAGAAACAGTTGCGTACTTGACTCTGTTAAGTGGCCATCCAACGTCGTTAAGCACCCGTTCAGGCCCAAAGGATTCTAGAATGTACACGAGCTTCGTATCTTGAGCCTCAATTTCGGTAATGGATATCTTGGATTGGATTTCCACATAGGGCCATCAAAGCTTCATGAACTTTCTGGGATCGTCCTCGCGTAACTAGGCCTCCATCGATTTGCAATGGTTCAATGGACTTGGGCCTTGATCCTTGGTCAGGTCCATGGTCTCCATGAGACAGATTGCGTCCTTGAGGCTCTCCTTAATTGTGCTTGCTCTTTTTTTTTTGAGATTCATATTGTATGTACCAAGTGCTCTTACTATTCATATTGTATTTACCAAGTCCTCGCGTAACTAGCCCCATCGATTTGCAATGAATCAGTAAATCACTTGACTTGGGCCTCGATCCTTGGTCCGGTCCATGGTCTCCATCAGACAGATTGCGTCCTTGAGGCTCTCCTTAATTGTGCTTGCTCTTTTTTTGAGATTCATATTGTATCTACCAAGTGCTCTTACTTTTCCACAAGTTGTACAAGGTTGCAGACTCTTACTCACTTAATGTAGAGATGCTAGTGTAACCCACCCAGTATTGCTTTCAGATACTCATTAGTTTCGTAGTTATCATCTTACAAACACGTATTGATTGGATTTACTTTGGCCTATTGCATTAAAGGTGTATGAGGACTATTTAGTTAGTTTACAGAAGATATTGTTTTGCCTTGGCTCTTTGACACAACATCAGCAACAACTCAATAAAGTATTTGTCTTAATTACCTGGGTCGGCTATGTGGATTGTTTTACTCTGTCAAATTAAGCCCGTAGAAGATTTTTCGTTAAACAACAATCAATCTTTCCGAATTATCATCGTCCATGTTATTTTTTGACTTCCACTTAGATATAGATTGTATTTGATACTATCACTTCTCATAACCGCTGCCCTTGTTCTCTATGTTTTATGCATAAAATCATCTTTAGTCTATTTTTCTAACTTTGGATATTATGGAGGTGCTTATAGCCTTATACCATTTAGCTTTACCACATATTTATCATCTCTTCTATTTTCGGCGATTCTCTCTTTTTGAATCTGATGTATCTTGGTTGAGCAGTATTACTTGCCTTGAAATAAAGCAGTTAGTGTATGTTCAATTGATTTTTTCATTTAATTTTTACTGGTAAGCGTCAATCACACAAGTCTTTGGATGCACTTTACATTTTTGCTAGGCCTATCCCGACCAAAACCATCTTTAACCTGCCTGTCTTGATTTACTTATAATCCCTAGGTGAAAAAAATTATCACTTTGTTGTACTTCATCATCAAGCTTAACTATCTGCACATTACTCCATTCATGTATTGTTATCTGTTTACTCCTGCATAATCTAATCCCTCTAGGTTCTAAGCTTGTCTAGGTATGTTTGTTCTCTCTTGTTGTTTTCCCTTTTTCGCTTGTGTTTTTCTGAACCTTTTCATCTGTTTTTCCTCTTCAATTAGTTTGACGTATCTAGTTAGGATGCTTTAAACATTTCTTGGATGACTCTTTTAGATCATATTTCTGTATGCTTTTTATCCCTAAAATTTCTCAGCTGTAGATTGAGGTTTTTTCTTAGAATATTTCATAAATCCTTCAAGTGACTTCAGTACCATTATGGATCTTATATACTCCCTCCGTTCCGGGCAAAGAGTCCCCGTTTGAAAGTCAAACTTTTTAAGAAAATGACATTTTTTAGTATCTCTTTAGTAATAAAATGACAATTTTATGCTTTAATTTTTGAAAGTGGACTCTTTAAATGAAATATCCCAAAATGGAATATTGGACTCTTTACCCGGAACGAACTGAGTATTAGTTTCAAAATAAACAAAATAGTTGTCCATCTCTTTCACTCTCTTTACATATTAATTTTTGCCATTTCTCAATAGGCATACTGCTTATACAGACAAAATAAGTTAAATGATGCTTTGAAATGCTTGGAAGGCCTAGAAGAAAATTCTGCAACAATGCTGTTAGAGTCCCAGATTCTATATCGTCTTGGAAGAATGGATGCTTCTGTGGATATATTTCAGAAGCTCCAAAAATCCAAGATAGACTCGTTGGAGATCAACATTGTTGCTGGTTTGGTTTTGGCAGGGAAGGCTTCAGAAGTGCAAGGCGTGCTGGACACATTGCGGGTTAAAGCAACTAGCAGTTTTGAATTGGCATATAATGTTGCCTGTGCGTTGATTGAGAGGAACAAGTATATAGATGCTGATCAGCTCCTGCTGTCAGCTCGAAGGTGATCCTTTATTCCAAGCACTTTCAATTTCATTTCGTTGATTAAGTAAAAAAATACATGGCTGGTTATGTCACTCCATTTGCTGTGAATTATGATTTGCAAAATTATCCTAACAAGCTTCACACACAATCTGGGTATGTGAATTGACCAACTCTTGGAAATGCTTAATTGCATAATCATTCATTGCTCAAGGCAATTGCCGCAAGGAACTATCATGCTTCTTTTTCCCACCATCATGGTATATTTTTCCACCAAAATGATCGGCTTCCTCAATGGACATTAGCGGAAAATGATGTTTCTCTTTGTGCCACCTGGTCCTTTTACAATTTTTTGATAAAGGTAATCAGATTCTGCAGTTGCTGTTTTTTTGCTGTTCTGAGGCGGTTTCGCAAGGTTCAAATCCTTTTGTAGAATTTGTGGATAATATTTTTGGTAGTTAGTGGGGGTCTAAATGTATATTTCGTGTGTACATAGGACGTTTCTCCTTTTTTGAAGCTGCTATTAATATATCTATCTTACTTATCAAAAAAAAAAGGTAAAAAAATATATTAAACCAAGTGCCAAAACAGGTGATGCGTCCTTGTACACTAGGGGTCGTTTGGTAGTAGTATAAGTGATCGGATAGGATTAATAATACCAACATTCTATAAGCATGGTGTTTGGTATAAATTAAGGCTTGGATTATTAATTCTCACTATCCATATGAATGCCTTTATACCCTCGCTATTTATCCCTGAGAAAGGCTGGTATTAATAATGACCGTGTTAGAGGGTTGAGGAATAAACCTTTTCTGGAAAAAATTGCCCTTTCCTAACTGTTTCCAAGTGCAGATGAACCCTAGCCTCCCTTATCATTATTCAGAAAATCTGTCAAACTCCCTCTCTATCTTCCTCAAGCCGACACCTACCACTGCCCTTCAAAGTGATTTCCCCCATGGACGACGAGTTCAGTGCTTCCCTCCATTAGTGCCGTCGTCAAACTATTCCTAAGCCATTCCCACCGCGTTCATGTTCCACGGAGCTTACCAGAACAAACCACGAAATTCATCCCACCATCACAAGCCGTGGCACCAAACGGCATCACAGAGCCTTCGTAAACCTCAAAACGTGATAGCAGCCTGTTTCTCTCCTTCTCCTCCACCGCCATCTCCGTCTTAGCGCGTCCTTCGTTTCTAGCATTATCCTGCTCGCAAACATTTTCGAGTCATTGCAGCAGTAATTTTGGCTTTGATTCTTGTCTGCTTTGTTCAGATTTAGAGAGTCAAAATTGTGTGGAGTAACTTTCGGAGTACGTACTAAGCTTGAAGCAAAGCGAATGATCTCCATAATAATTTGTCAGGACCTAATTGCAAATTGGATCAATAGCTTCAGTGGTCATTCAAGAATAACTTATGAATTTAGAGGCTGTGTGTGTGCGTGGGAACATAGCATGTGACTGGTTTGTAGTTTATTGAGCTCTCTGTCTCAATGGTTGAGCATGAAGTGGCATTGTAGCTTTCATGATGCGTTGGGAAAATGCAATATGTTGGAGAAGTTTATATTTATATTTTCTTGTTCTTTATTTCAATTTAAATGATTTTATTTTTGTCTTTTATAATTTTTTGTTCCTGTTCTTTAGCTTGTAGAGGCATGTCTGTTAATTATTATTCAGAAACTCTTGTAATGAAGTAACAAATTATGTGGGTAATTTGGTACTTTATCAAATAATCCCCAGCTAGTGTGTGAGATTGTTGTCTTCTATTCTGTTCCTACCAAACATAAGATTAGTTTTTTGGCTGGATTATTATAACCCTTCATTATTATTCCAAGGAGTAATAAAGCCCTTCTTAATTATACTGCTAATCCTGTCCGGCTACCAAATGTGCCCTAGGAGTATACACTATACAAAAATACAATTGCTAGCTGATGTGAACATTATTCACAAAATTTACAAAGGAACTACCAATGTAGGCATGCATCTAATCTGCCTCTGCATACCACATCGAACAAATAGTTGAGCAAATTTTTCCTCAAATCAGCCATTGAGCCCTCTTCATTATCAAACGCTTACACCACTGCACCCCTTCCACCGGACAATGGAGCATCGAATGATTTACACTCTTTTAATTCCCCTTACTTAAATAACACCAGGTAGTATAAATTAATCCTCTTATCCTCAAATTATCACCTGTTAGAATGTCTTCGTTTGCTGCCTCCCACGCCAAAAAGGCCTTCCGCCAGGAGCCACTGCTTTCCATATAGACCTCCAAGGAAACAAGTTTATCTCACTACTATCCAGTTTTACGTATATCCTTTCAATGAGAAAATTTTGCCTTTGGAGTCCACCCATACCACCCTGTCCCTTGGGAGGCCGACCTTCTGGGCATCTAGATCTCGAATGATCTGGTCACCGACTCTAACTCCTAATCTTGAAAATTTCTACGAAAGGATAGGCTCCACGTCATTCTGCCCTTCTCCAAATGAAGAACAGAATTAATAAAGCACTCCCTTTCTCTAGCCAAAGAGAACATATTTGGAAAGATCTGCTCAGCCTCACTCCATGGCACCACTTATCTTTTTTGATAAGTAAAGATTATATAAATACTGCTTCCATCTACTTTCTGAGAATGCGGCAAGGAAATTGTGAGCGTGGATGAGGTTCCGACTGAGAAACAGGCAGAGGTAGTGGACGAGCTACAAGACGAAATGATTGTCTGTACTCCGTTATCTGTGGTTAGGCCTGAAGACCTTTTTGTGGCTGATTCATAGCATAGTCCAGGGGAATTGGAGGATATCTCTCGTTGGGTGGAAAGAAGGGTCAAATGCTTCGGGTGGATATTTGGGGGTATCCTGCTGGTTATGAAGAGAAAATCTTGAGTCTTATCCGGGATATCGAGAAGGGTCGGAAACTGGAAAAGATGGGCAGCAGGGTCGAGAGCAAGAAAAGTCAGGCGAGATGTACGAGGGAGTTAAAACAGCTGGGGTGTGTTCTAAACTTTGATCAGGAGGATATGGCAGATCAAGTTGGTAGGGGTGTAGGAGTGTACTGTAATTATGGATTTAAAAATTATATCATGGAATGTGAGGGGTTTGAATAAATTGTCGAAAAGAGATGTGATTTGTGCAGCCGTCAGAAGGTGGAAGCCACATGTGATTTGTTTTCAAGAGACTAAATTGGAAAAAAATTTGATGGAAAGGTGGTGTACAGTGTGGGGGGGGTAGCTGGACACATTGGGAGCATTTAGCAGCAGTTGGTACAGCTGGCGGAATTTTAATTATGTGGGCTAGTCGATTTATTTCCAAATCAGAGCTGATGGTTGGTCTTCACTCAATTTCATGTCTGTTTAAAATGGTGTCCAGCGATTCCTTTTGGGTGTTTTCTTGGGTTTATGGGCCCTGCTCGGATATTTTTAGAAGAAAGCTTTGGGAGGAGCTAAGGGCAGTCTATGCCAATTGGAAAGTCCCTTGGTGCGTAGGAGGATGGGATTTCAATGCAGTCAGAGTCAGGTTCCCTCTTGAACGTTTGGGATCAAAGGTGTATGCTCAATCTATGGTCGAGTTTAATGACTTTATAAATAGTTTGGCTTTGGTGGACTTGCCTTTAGCAGGGGGTTGCTTCACTTGGTTTAGAAACAGTGACAGGAATCAAGGTTCTAGGCCGGACAGATTTCTTTTGTCTGCAGATTGGGAAGAGTGCTTTGGAGATTCTTTTCAGGTGTGTCTTCCCAGGGTAACTTCGGACCACGTCCCTATCTGTCTAGAATTTGGTAAGTTAAGCAAAGGGCGATATCCGTTTAGATTTGAAAAGATGTGACTGGTAGAATCAGGATTCAAGGATTGGGTGAAGGATAGGTGGACCTCTTTTGTTGTGTCTGGTGATCCTAGTTTCAGATTCGCAAACAAATTGAGGCATCTGAAAAGTGAGCTTATTGTTTGGAATAAATAAATTTTTGGGCGTACAGAGGTAAAGTTGGCTAAGGCTCTTGAAAAGATCAGACTTTTGGATGAAAACGCAGGTGCAGATAATCTGTCAGATGAGGATTCTGTGCGACTTGCGGAGCTAAAGCTAGAATCTGGAAAACTTCTTATTCGCGAGGAGATAAGTTGGAAGCAGAACTCTCGCATTCATTGGCTCAAGGAGGGGGACAAGAACACAAAGTTTTTTCACAGGATGGCCAATGCTCACAAGAAATTTAATCAGATACGCTCTATCAAAGTAGACGGTGTAGTTCTGGAAAAAAAGAAGATATCATGAAAGACATTGCGGGCTTCTATGAGGAGCTACAAGGACATGGGCGATGGATTTCTGCAGCTAGAAGGGCTACCATTTAACTGTCTAGAGTCATCAGAAAAATGAGTCTTTGAAATCCCGTTCTCGGAAGAGGGGTTCTCTCAGCTATTCGTAGTTTGAATGGAGATAAATCCCCGGGGCTGGATGGGTTTCCATTGCTCTTCTTTCAGCAGTTTTGGGAGGTTATCAGGGATGAATTGATGGACATTTTTCAGTTTTTCTTTGTTCACAAGAGGTTTGAAAAGAGTCTTGATGCCTCTTTTATTGCCTTGATCCCAAAGAAGGCAGGAGCAGCTGATATTAAGGACTTTAGGCCAATAAGCTTAGTTGTCGGTGTTTACAAAATTATTGCAAAGGTGCTAGCAAACAGATTGAGGAAAGTTCTGGGCAAAATTATTTCGGTTTCTCAACACGTGTTTGTGGGAGGTCGTCAGATTCTTGATGCAGTTTTGATCGCTAACGAGACAGTGGATGCGAGAATTAGAAGTAGAGATCCAGGGCTTATTTGTAAGCTTGACATTGAAAAAGCTTACGATCATGTTAATTGGGATTTCTTGCTATGTGATGTCTAGGATGGGATTCATTGACAAGTGGAGAGACTACATTATCTTCTGCATTTCAACAGTTAAATTTTTGGTGATGGTGAATGGAGAACCTGCTGGTTTTTCTCTAGTTCGAGAGGCCTTCGCCAATGAGACCTGTTATCGCCTTTTCTCTTCATTATTGTCATGGAAGCTTTGAGTAGGCTTTTGATGGGTGCAGAGACAAGAGGTTTTATCAAGGGGTTTAATGTGGGGAGGCCTGTTTTCCTGAGTTGGAAGTGACTCACTTATTATTCGCTGATGACACTTGGGTTTTCTGCGAGGCGAATGCTACTCAATTAGGATACCTTCGTCTGGTGTTATTATTTTTCCAAGCAGCCTCAGGTTTATGTATCAACATAGCTAAGTCAGAGATCCTTGCGGTAGGTGAAGTGGAAAACGTTGAAACTTTGGCTAATTTTTTTGGGTGTCAGCGAGCTTCTCTTCCGACGTTGTATCTTGGGCTCCCTCTTTGAGCACACTCCAACAAGAAACCAATTTGGAATCCAGTCATTGAAAAGTTTGAAAGGAGATTGTCAGGGTGGAGGAGGCAGCTTTTGTCGAAATTGGGGAAGCTGATTCTGATAAAAAGCACCATGGAGAATTTTCCCACATAATACATGTCAATTTTAACATTCCTGTTTCTGTGGCAAAGAGGCTTGAGAAGCTGGAAAGGGATTTTTTGTGGGACGGTCAGGAGGATGCCCGTAGGTATCACTTGGGATTAAAAAGCTGAGAGTTTTTAATTCTGCTTTATTGGGTAAATGGTTGTGGAGATTCTTGGGGGAGAAGGAGGCTCTGTGGAGAAGAGTAGTGGGCTAGAAGTATGGGAAAGGTGAGCACGCGTGGTTTCCTAGAGAGGTTCATTCGGAAGAGGTGGGAGTTATTTAAAAAGTTCATCTGTTTTGAAGTAGGTAATGGGGAGACGGTCAGTTTTTGGCAGGATAGGTGGAGAGCGGTGAGAGGGAATTATCGAGAGAATTCCCATCCCTTTTCAATATAGCTGCTAACATAGAGGAATCGGTAAGTTCAGTCATGACAGTATTGATGGAGTTGTTTCTTGGAATCCTTTCGTAGAAACCTCTTTGATTGGGAATTGAATGAGACGTGCCAGTTCGTGGAATTTTTATATGAGCAGAAAGTTTCCAGTTGTATGATTGATAGGGTTCACTTGACAGGGACTAAAAAAGGTGAGTTCACTGATAAGTCTTTCTACGAGAAAATGTTGGAGAACATTGAAGTGTTTCCTTGGAAGATGGTTTGGAAATCAAAGGCGCCTTCTAGAGTGGCTTTTTTCATGTGGGAAGCTGCCAAGGAAAGGATAGATAATCTTCGGGCTCGTCAATAATCTATGTCAACTCGTGCTATATGTGTAAAGGAGATGAGGAGTCCACAAATCATCTGCTAGACTAAATTTTCCGGTAGCATGGGTTATGCCTTGGCGGATTATGAATCTCTTGCTCAGTTGGACTTTGTATAAGATGCGAAGGAGGAGCAGTTGTTGGGACACAGTTCCTTTGGCAGTTTGCTGGACAGTGTGGCTTGAAAGAAACAACAGAGCTTTTGAAAATGTAGAGACCAGCGTGGACAAACTTGAAGAGAGGGTCTTTAGGTCTTTGTTCTTTTGGTGCCATGGTTCGACTTTAATCTATTAATATCTCTTTTGTAGAGTTTTTGGATAGTTTATCTTTTAGGCATTCTTGATGTAGATCGTATTCTTCCGACGTAAATAGGATGCATCACTTGTTTTGACGCTTGTTTTATATATCTTATCAAAACAATAAAAAAAAATGCGCCAAAACAGGTGACACACCTCTTATCTTTCCAAAACATCATGGTAGTGCCATCTCAAATTTCAAAAGAAATGTGTCTTAACAAATGCTTCCCAACATCTTCTAATCCTGTTATAAACCCACCCTAAAATAGTCACTTATAGAAGCTGGAAACCACAAATGTTTCCCCCTTGCCATGTTTACTCTCCACCACCTTTCTCCAAAAAGCCTCCCTCTCTGCAAGATTCCTCCACAACCATTTCCCTAGCTAGTCTTCATTGAACAACTTTTAATTTTTAAATTTCTAATCCCTAGCCCCCAGCCTTCACATCCTTGCATACTAATAACCACTTAACTAAATGGTATTTTCCCCCCACCTGACCACCTTCACACAAGAAATCTCTTTTTGCTTGACGAGAGCCAGAAGGGGAACGCAGTGGGGGAGATGGATCTAAGCTGTTCGAAGAGTTCTTTCTTGGGTTAAAGGTTGTGTCGAATCAGTGTGTTGTTCAACCTAGGGTTTTAGTTGCCGGAGGAGGTATGTTGTGTTTTGAGGATCACTGTCTTGGCAGAGAGTTTTGCCCAGACCAGGCGACCAGATCTGTCCTTTCGCTGCTGTCAGAAAGTTGCCGGAAAGTTCTCATGCGCCGGCGCGTAGCCGGAAAATTTTCGCTGGTTTGTTCTCGGACTCACACAGACTGGGTGGCCTGGAGGTTCTGAGTACTACTTGGTGGTTGGGTTTCCTGTCTGATTAGGTTCAACAGCATTTATGGAGTTCTTAGCCGGAAGAAAGGCATTTGAGGTTCAACAGATTGGGGATAATAATCACATTGGTTTTCAGTTCTTAGAGAGGTACAAGGGTCATTTCCATGAGGTAGTTCTTTCAGTAAGTGAAGCTTTATGGGTCACCGACTGGTTGGTCAAGGCTTCCAAGCTCAGGGGAGTCTACTGGTAGAAATGGAATGGAAAATGGCGAGAGGTGAGGATTGCTAAGGAGGAGAACACCAATGGGTCCTTCTTCAGCATTTCAGTCAAAAGCAAGGACAAGTCTGAAGAGGATTTTAGGGTGGATGAGAATTCATGTGATGGGAATCTGAAGTTTTTAGAGAGATGTTTGGTAGGAAGGGTGGGGCTACTAGACTACCCTGTACCATTAAAATCGGAGATTCAAAATCGGGTGGATGCTAGGTGGAAGACAGCCGGAGGAGTGCAAGTTTATGAGATGAAGCATACCACATCTTGAGTGAGAAGAGCTGCACAGTGAACGAAGCTCATTTGTTCTTGGATAGATGGGATCCGGTGAGCTGTAGTCATAGAGATAATCGAGAAGCTTTGATTCGGGTACTGGGACTGCCTTTACATCTGTAGGCAGATGGTGGCTTCATTTTAGTTGATGATGATATGAAGAATCGAAGAAACATTAAATGGGCACGCATCCTTGTTTGATATTCAGAGGAGATGCCAGCAAACGTGAAAATCAGTGTTGGTTTTTGTAGGTATATAATTCTCATTTGGGCAGAGATGACCTCGTTTTGCCAAAACCAGTGGCCAGGTGTTTCGAGGGAGGTCGGTGGTCATGCAGTGCTATGATTGAAGCAGAGAAGACAACGAGTGGGTCTCACGCGCAGAGTAATCAGGTGGAGAAGCGGAATTGTGAACCTGTATGCAAAGACAGCAACGAAAGCACGTGGGATGGCATAGATTTTAATTTCAAATCGAAATTGTACAAGAGTAATGGGGTCGCTCAGGGCAGGGTTCAAAAGCAACAGGTGTGGGCTCTTGGGCTAGGGTCAGAGAAAAAATAAGCTTGGGCCCAAGGGTGGGCTTGAGAAACGTAAAAGGGGTAAATTCATTTGGGTGGCCCGAAAGTTTTTTTTCAGAATAAAGATAAAGGGGTTGTTGAGGCAAGTCAGGATGTGGTTGGAGGAAAATTTTTTGGGCCCTATCCTTCAGAGTTGGGCTCTAATTTGCCATGCCAACATAAAGGGGATATGCTGAATGAGGAAGGAGACTTCAGGCCCGATACCCAAAACAAAAATCAAAACAAGCCGCAGTCTGAGTTTAGCGATGCGGTAAACAGAGAAATTATCAACATCGATGGAGAGGAAGGATCAGATACTTCGAAGAAGGCAGAGGGAGAAGGGGACAAGGGTTTTTCAGGTGACGAGCCTGGGCTGGAAATCGAGAATATGGAAGAGACAAATACGGAAGCTGTAGTGGGGGATGAAGGAGATGGCTGCTCAAAGGAGGCAGCAGGGGAAGGGGAAGAGACTGAGGGAAGTTTAGGAGAAGACTTTGGTGTGGGCGTTAGCAACGTAGGAACGAAGGAGGGTTGTTTCTCAGAGAAGGGGTGAGAACTCGTCAGTGAACTGAAGAAGCCGATGGAGATTATTGCTTCGATTCAGACCTGTTGCACCTGTTGCACTTGGCGAATTTACCTATGCTAAATCTGTGAAAATTCATGGGAGAACCTATTGATTGTGTCCCCTTGAGAATGATTAGACCAGAAGAGTCGGTGGGAAAGGAATTGGTGATCCACAGAGAGGAGTGTATTGATATTTCAGATTGGGTGAAAAAGGGCTAAAAGTCTCGGAAGGTTTCTGGGAGTTTCCTGCGATGGATTCGAGGAGAAAATTATGGAACTACTGATGGAGATAGAAAAGAACAGAAACTCGGTGGGGAAAGCAAAAAAGAAATGGACCCAAAAATAGCAGAAGAGAGCTGAAACAACTAGGCAGTAACTTGAATTGGAAGGGTGATGGGGGAGTGAACGAACAGGGGAGGAGAAAAAGAAATGTGTCTTAATATTGATTTAAAGATTACTAGCTGGAGTGTTCGTGGCTTAAAAAAATGATTTGAATAAACGGAAGATTATCAAGGCTTTAATAAGAAGATGGAAGCCTCATGTTGTTTGCTTCCAAGAAACTAAGATGGAAAAGGTGGACATGAAGGTTGTTAATAGCGTGGGAGGTAACAATTGGGCAGATTGGGAGCATTTAGAGGCTGTGTGGGTTCTGCAGGGGGAGTGTTAATTTTATGGGATAAGCGATTCCTTTCTAAGTTGGGGGTGAGGGAGGCTTGGCTCGCACTCGGTGTCTTGCTTGTTTAAGGTGGAGGGGGAGGACACAGTCTGTATTTTTTTGGGAGTTTATGGTCCGAGTTCAGATACTTCACGTAGTTCTCTGTGGGAAAAACTTAAGTCAGTTAGGCAGGTTTGGCAGTATCCTTGGTGTATAGGGGGGGAGTTTAATGTGGTCCGTTTTCCAAATGATCGACAGGGGTCAAGGCTGATTTATCAAGATATGGAGGTGTTCAATGATTTTATAAACGAAGAGGCTCTAATAGAGTAATAGATTTGCCTTTAGCAGGTATAGGGGTGGAGACAATTTACAATACTCCAGAATAGATAGGTTCCTGGTTTCCTTGATTGGGCAGAGGTATTTGGGGGTCCTTTGCTTAGTTGTTTGTCGAGGGTGATATCTGATCACGTTCCGATTTTGCTCTGTTGTGTTGTGGTCAGATTTGCAAAGGGAAGACTCCCTTTAGGTTTGAGAATATGTGGCTGGCGGAGCCGGGTTTCTTGGGCTTGATTGAAGAGCGATGGGGTTCCTACAATGTTGAGGGGAAGCCGTGTTTCAAGATTGTGAAGAAATTGAAGTTGTTAAAGGAGGATCTAAAAGTGTGGAATAAGGACATTTTCGGAAATATTGACAATAGGTTGAAAGATTCTCTTGAAGAGGTTCACCGGTTGGATGCAATCGAGAGTACATGGGAGCTGAATAGGGAGGAGAGAATTCAAAAGGAAGATCTGAGGATGGAGATTGAAAGACTTATCACTTGTGAAGAAATCAGTTGGAGACAAAAATCGTGGATCCTTTGGCTTAAGGAGGGAGACAATAACACCAGGTACTTTCATCGGATGGTGAGTGTCCATAACATGGGAATTCAAATCAGTTCGTTAAAGGTGAATGGCACAACGATGAAAGATGAGACTGCTATTAAACAAGAGATTGAAAGATTCTATACTGATTTGTATTCGGAGTAGGAAGGGTGGAGACCAGGGATGGATGGTATGTCTTTCAAATCCCTTAGTCTTGAGGATAACATCTTTTTAGAAGTGGTCTTTATCTGGGAAAGGGTGCTAAATTTGAAAGGAGATAAAGCTCCCGATCCTGTTGGATTCACATTGGCCTTCTTCCATGGGATGTGGTTAGGAAGAATATTATGGAGGTGTTTCACTCTTTTCATTCCATGGAGGGCTTTGAGAAAAGTTTAAATGCTACCTTTATCTCTCTTATTCCGAAAAGGGCAGGAGTGGATGAGTTAAAAGATTTCAGACCTATTAGTTTGATTGGAGGTTTGTATAAGGTTGTCTCGAAAGTCTTAGCCATTCGGTTGAGGAAGGTAGTGGGTAAAGTGGTATCAGAGTCCCGGCACGCATTTGTGGCAGGTCGGCAAATCTTGGATGCGGTATTGATAGCCAATGAGATAGTTGATGAGAGGGCAAGAAGCGGGATCAAAGGTATTCTCTGCAAATTAGATATTGAGAAGGCCTATGATCATGTAAACCGGGAGTTCTTGATCTATCTGTTAGAGAGGATGGGTTTTGGGGAAAAGTGGAGGCGTTGGATTGGATTCTACATTTCTACGGTTAGATTTTCAGTTTTGGTCAATGGGGAGCCTACTGGTTTCTTCGCCAGTTCGAAAGGTTTGAAGCAGGGGGATCCTCTTTCTCCTTTGCTGTTTATAGTGGTTATGGAGGCGATGAGTCGACTTCTAGAGAAGGATGGGGGTTTATTCGAGGTTTCAAGGCGAGATCAGAAAGTGTTTCTGGAGGTGTCTCATTTGCTGTTTGCTGATAATTGTTTGCAGATGATACTCTGGTGTTTTGCGAGGCGAATAAGGAACAACTTGGGTATCTTCGACCGACTCTCCTGTTCTTTCAGGCAGTTTCAGGTTTGAGGATCAACATATCGAAATGTGAAATCATCCCGGTGGGTATGTTGGACGACATAGAGCTGCTAGCTTCCTTCTTTGGCTGTAAATCTGGGAGTTTTCCGACTAAGTATTTGGGATTACCTCTTGGTGCGCAGTTAAAAATGCAGCAGTTTGGAATTCAATCATCGAAAGATTTGAAAGGCATTTGACGGGATGGAGGAGACAACTTCTTTCTAAAGGTTGTAGACTTACTCTATTGAGGAGCACTTTGTTCAGTCTTCCTACATACTTCATGTCTATCTTTATGATTCCTTCCTCAGTTGCTAAAAGGCTAGAAAAGCTGGAACGAGATTTTTTGTGGGAAGGGAGTGGGGAGGACAAGAAGTATCACTTTGTGAATTGGGACATGGTCTCTTCTTGTGTAGAAGAGTGGGGATTGGGGATCAAGAGATTAAAGATTTTCAATGAGGCCCTGATGGGGAAATGGTTATGGAAATTCATGGTAGATCCCGAAGCTTTATGGAGAAGAATTGTGATGGATAAGTATGGCAATGGAGAGCATCATTGGTTTCATAGGATAGTTTCGAGCCCATACGGGACTAGTGCGTGGAAGTGGATTTGCAAAGGGTGGAGGAACTTTCGAAAATTCATTTCTTTTGAGGTTGGTGTGAGGGTAGAGAATTGAGTCAAAAATTTCCGAATCTGTTTTCCTTTGCCGAGGATGTGGATGGGCCGGTTAGTTCGATGGTCTAAGTTTCAGGAGATAAAATCAGCTGGAACCGTTTATTTAGGAGGCATGTGCATGATTGGGAGCTTGAAGAAATAGAGCAGCTTTTTGAAATACTGTATGGTATACATGTTAATCTTAACAAGGAGGATAGGGTCTTGTGGGAGAGAACAGTATGCAGAAAATTCACAGTCAAATCCTACTATGAAGCCTTATCGAAAAGAGATATCCGTGATTTTCCGTGGGAGATCATTTGGAAGTCAAAGGCGCCTAGGAGTGTGGCGTTTTTTGCGTGGGAGGCAGCGTTAGAAGCTCTTGGGAGATAATTTGAGGAGAAGAAAGAAGGTTTATGTAAATTGGTGTTATATGTGCAAGAAAGATGAAGAAACAGTGAATCATTTGCTGTTACACTGCGCTGTGGCAAGGGTCTTGTGGTCTTACATCTTGGGTAATGCCCAGTGAAAGAAATGTTCTGTGAATGGTCCTTTTATAAGAAAAAGAATAAGAAAAAAGATGTTTGGGAAGTTGCTCCTTTAGCAGTTTGCTGCGGCATATGGACTGAACGCAATCGCAGAGCTTTTTAAAACAGTGAATTGAATGTAGACAGATGGAAGGAAAGCATGGTAGAAACAATCAGGTTCTGGTGTACAGATGGAGCTCAAAGAGTGGACAGTTCTTTTGTTGAGTTCTTAGATAGATTCACTATTGTATAGCTTTTGTGTTGATCTTTGATTGTATATATAGGCTGCGCCACATGTTTTGGCGCGTATTTATTTTTTATTTACTCTTACTTATCAAAAGAAATTTCTTTCTAGTTTTTCTAAACGATTCCGAACCGAAACATGGATCACAAAAAGAAATTTCTTTCTAGTCTTTCTAGTTTTTCTAAACGATTCCTAACCCTGCCGCAGCTTCCAAATCAAGGGCCTTGAATGAAACTCCCTCTAACACAGGTCTCTCAGTCACTGCTATCCCTATAAAGTCTCTGAAAGAAATCCACAACTCCAGCCTTAATCTCCTCTTTTTCTTCCAGCTCTACCCCATCTAATTTTTTTTTAATCTGATTTTTTGTTAAGTGAGCACTTGCCATCCTATAAAATTTTTTTGGTATTTTTGTAATGAATTACAAACTCATCTCTCCTCTCCATCTTTATCATAACCGCAGTACAAAGTCATAAAACCCACCCTTATACGCCAACAAACGTTGAGCTACAAGATCTTTGGTTTATACATGGATATATAAATACTTGGATGTAAACAAATTTGAATTCAATTGACGTAAAGAGATGGGTGAAAAGAGAGCAAAATGAGTTCATGATTTCCTGTAGAAGTTCCCTTAAACCACCACTATTCATCAATCACCACCAAGTATATGTATCTGCACACCTGAATATTGCACAATATCTATAGCACCCTGTCCCGTGGAATCTCCATGAAAAGACAAGCACCTAACCCTTCCCCTACCTTTTGGCCAGTGGCCCTTGCACTCGGGAGAGACAAATGGAGATGCATCTATATGCACACACCAAAATAGCATGCAAAGGTCATAAATTTGAAATATACCTATATATATATATATATATATTATGGACATCTATATGCACACAGAAAAATCAAATTGATGAGTTGTGTAAGCTTAATCCAAACTTGAGTACAACTTACAACTCGTCAATTTGTTGGCTTAAACTTGTGAGACTTTTTTTTTATAAGTAAAATATACTCCCTCCGTCCCTAAATTATCGTCCTCCTTTCCATTTTCGTCCGTCCCAAAATAATTGTCCACTTTGAAACTTACCTTTTTAGAACATCACTTTTACCACTTTACCCTTACTTTTTCACTCTACTTTAATTATGGGCCACATATACATGGACATTAAAGGGAACTACACATTAAACCAATATAAATAATTAAGTCAATTACTTTTTCTTAAACTGTGCGCCGGGTCAACCCAGATGATTATTTAGGGACGGAGGGAGTATTTATAAATCAAAGCGTCAAATCAGGTGGCGCGTCCTCGTACTTGGGGAGTATACAAAACAAAAGAATTGTCAAGTCGAAAAACTATCCATAATATTAACAAAAGAATCCCCTATACTCAAGACCGTTTCCGAACACGAAAATCCCAGAGACTGAACCACTTCCTTCTTTTTGCTGTCCAGATCAGACTCAGTTATCAAAAATTCTCCTATTCCTCTCCAACCATATAGTCCACCAAATCGCTGAAGGAGCAGTGTCCCAGCACAAGTTTTTCCTTTTGTGCTTGTACAGGGACCAACCTTTCAGAAGCTGGATGGTAGAGCTTGCATCTCCCACGAAATGCCAGCCATTAGAAAAAAGGAGTTCCATAAATCCCTTGCCACATTGCAATGAAGAAGAAGATGATTTACAGTATCTTCTTCGTTTTTACACATGAAACAATGATTGACATAAACCCTCCTCCCCTAGTTCTCAGATTATCCCCCATCAGGATATCCCCCCTCGCAGCTTCCCACACGAAGAACGCCACCCTACTTGGAGCTCTCTTCTTTCAGACTTCCTTCCACTGGAAAGGCAAGCTGTCCTGATCGTTAAGATGAGAATATAAAGACTTTACTGAGAAGCACTTGCTCTTTGAACCGTCCCAAACTACGATATCTTCCCCCGACCCATTTCTCTTGAAAGCATACAGCAATTCGAACAACTGGTTTACATCATCAGTCTCCCATTCTTGCAGCTCCTAACGAAAAATAGGATTCCAGGAATCAACCCCATTGTTATGCACCACTGGAAAGGCAAGCTGTCCTGATCATTAAGATGAGAATAAAAAGACTTTACTTAGAAGCGCTTGCCCTTCGAACCGTCCCAAACTACGATATCCTCCCCCGACCCATTTCTCTTGAAAGCACATAGCAATTCAAACAACTGGTTTACATCATCAGTCTCCCAATCTTGCAGCTCCCAACGAAAAATAGGATTCCAGGAATCAACCCCATTGTTATGCACCATCAGAGAGCTCACCAATTCATTACCGTCAACAGCTTGGTTATATAACCTTGGGAACACTCGCTACAGCTTCTGAGACTTCTTAGTGATAAATGATCTAGAAATTTTGGTTGAAATGATAACAGCCAAACTACTTGGGCTTGTTTGTGGTCCGAGTGGTTTAAGGCTCACTCAAGATTGGCTTGTTAGTGAAACGAGCCACATTTTAACTTCACCTTGAGCTAGCAAGCCAATCAACTGTATTGACCTCCAACTTTTACCATCTGGGGTGCCATTCTTGTTTACTGTGAAGACGATCTCTATTCATGAAGCAAAGGAAGTTGCATATCTAATGAGATATGATACTAACATACTAGACAAGTACCGCATGCCAGTGAAGTACCTATGTCATGAATGTCACTGTTTCTTAAGAAGTTCATGTGGATATTACTTACCAAAAAAAAAGTTCATATGGATATTATTTTGATGGAAAAAGTTACATATGCATCTTATTTGATGAAAGATAATACAACAAAAGAGACAAAACCAACTGCAAGATTAAAGTTGTGATGCAAACAAGTCTAGAAAACAAGAGAGATGAAAACAGTGATAGCTCCTGTTTATAAAGCTAAGTTTTTCTTGTGTTTTAAGGAAGGAAATTGAAACCAACATGAGAAGCGTTGAGAAAGGGTAGATTACAGGGCCCAAATAATTTCTTTATTGTCTTATTGATGCAGGAAAACACTAGGAGGCAACAGCAACAACAGAACAGAATCTGACAGAAACTATAAAAGATGCCAACACATATAGCAAAATCAAGGGGGAAACTGTTTCTTAGGAAGTCAGGGCTCTTAGTAATTTTGAAGAATAATAATAAACGGCTGCTGCTGTGAATAACTACAGCAGTATTTATAAGACGGATATAAGTTAGTGTTGCCCTAAATGAAGAAAAGACAAACACTTTCATTTAAGTGAATCACGATACCCTACTTAAAAGAAACTAAAATTCTTAAGAGTTCAATAACAACTAAATTTAAACAGAAATCAAATAGTTACTGGGATGCTCCTGCATCACTTTCTAATATTTGCTTGTTAAACTTCTCTTACGAGGAAAAAAGTATCTTAACTTTAACATTCGTGTAGTATCATGATTCATGTCATGACATACCAGAGTGGCAAAATATCTTGCAACCAAATGGAGGTGACTTCTTGCATTTTAAACTGAAGTGAAAAGTTTCGCTTGAACAGATAGAACTTGTAATTATGATGGAGATTTCTAAGTGAAATCCCGTCAAAGCCAGAACAATTGAACTTCATCCAAATTACTGTGAACAACATGCAATAACAGGCAGGACTAGCCAAAATGCCCCCTGTCCCAACGAGATATCTTGGTATTCCTGCCTGTTGTTTACAACTGAGTTGTTGAAGTTTGGTTACCCCGACTCCAGAAGGTGCACCTGATTTAACTTGGGCAGGATCAAGAGCTTGAGCACAAGTCTAGATTCTCTCTCGCACTCTTTGTGCACATTTCACCTCCCAGCAAACCATATTTCATCGGTTGGCCAATGACAATAGAAATTGTATTCAATATAATCCAAAATGTTGAAACCATCTTGTATTGAAAGAAATAATTTTTTGGAGAACAACAACAAACATATCACATGGTGAATCGTTCCCTTTTCTTGATGTGCCATAACTAGTTGACTGCTAAAGACATAACAATGGGAAGGACAGTATTGATCGGTAACCATAATTATATGTTGTAGTAGAGTAAAATATTGCATGAGTGGCATTTCAAGAACTTGAATTCATCACTGCCTAGAAATGCCATTATGGCTAATAAAACTTTCTTGTTATTTGCACCCAGAAAACCTTATGCGTCGCGCTGTCATACATTCCTTTTTTACATGTAGTTTATGTTAATCTTTCTATAAAAATGAATCTTTGATATGATATTCAATTATGGGCTAGACTGGCGTAAAAAATCGCAATCTATGTTATTATCTTGTATGCATTGATTGATAATGAATTGAATTAATATCGTCACTTGAGCCCTTTGTTTTCGTTAAACTTGTTGAAATTTTTAAAGCTGAAATAGGATATGATGGCAAGTGTTAGTGTTTTTTTTAGTGAATTGTATTATTGTGTAACTTCTCTTTGATCTTACCCCATAATTGTATTCTTCATATAACATCAATGTATCTTGTATAAATTGCCGAAGATTAATTTAAAGAATTTGTATAAACTTTTGACAGAATTGGTCAGGAGACACTGATGGAAGACAATTTAGCTGAGGATGAATTAGAAATTGAATTAGCACCTATTGCTGTACAGTTGGCATATGTTCAGCAGGTAATGTGATCGTATTAAAATATTATATTTTCCATTTACGGTATTAATGTACATCAGATTTAAATTTTCAGCTCCTGGGAAACACGCGAGATGCCGCCGTAGCTTACACATATATTATCAAGCGAAATCTGGCTGATGAACCATCAGTTGCGGTTGCAATAAACAATTCTATTTCATTAAAGGGTTCCAAAGATATCTCTGATAGCTTACGAAAGCTTGACCGTTTAATAGAGAAAAGCAGTGGAGCTCAGACATTCCAGCTTGCCCGTGACTTAGACTTGAAACTTTCTTCTAAACAAAAAGAGGCAATTTACATTAATCGGATGTTGTTGCTGCTTCACTCTAACAAGATGGACCAGGTGATATTATTTTTTGAGATCTTGCATTTTTTTTTTTTTGAAATACCCCTCAGATCCATTGGGGTATCTGGCTTGTGTTTAATAGTTGCATTTATGAAATTTTACAGGCACGAGAGCTTGTTGCTGCCTTGCCTGACATGTTTCCTGGCAGTGTGACACCAGTACTGCTTCAAGCTGCAGTTTTTGTGAGGGAGAACAAGGCTGTAAAAGCTGAAGAAATATTAGGTCACTTTGCAGACAAGTTCCCTAACAAATCAAAGGAGGTTTTACTTGCAAGGGCACAAGTTGCTGCAGCCGCAGGGCACCCTCAAATAGCTTCAGAGTCTCTTGCAAAGATACCTGATATTCAGTACATGCCTGCCACTGTGGCCACTATTGTATCTCTGAAAGAACGTGCTGGGGATATTGATGGTGCCTGCTTGGTGCTTGATTCTGCCGTCCAGTACTGGTCAAATGCCATGACTGAAGACAATAAGCTTAGTGTTATCATGCAAGAGGCAGCAGCATTTAAGCTCAAGCATGGGTACAAGAAGGAGGCCTCTCGACTATATGAGGAGCTTGTCAAAACCCATGGTAGTATTGAGGCTTTGGTAGGGCTGATTTGTACTGCTGCTAATACGAACCTTGAGAAAGCAGAATCTTATAAGAAGCAACTGAAACCCCTGCCTGGCTTGAAGGCAGTGGATGTTAAGGCCTTGGAGAAAACTTCTGGTGCCAAGCATGTGGAAAATGGGCCCCATGTAGGGAGCACTGAACCTTATGAAACAAAGAGCAAGGAGAAAGCAAAGAAGAAAAGGAAGAGAAAGCCGAGGTACCCGAAAGGTTTTGACCCTGCGAATCCAGGTCCTCAACCAGATACTGAACGGTGGCTACCTAAGAGGGAGAGGTCTAGTTACAGACCAAAGAGGAAGGATAAGAGAGCAGCTCAGATTAGAGGTTCTCAGGGTGCAGTGGCTAAAGAAGCTGTAGGTACTGGGAGTTCAAAATCAAACCAATCGGCAAATCCCAAAGGAAGTTCACAGAGTACAGCTGCAGAGCAACCTAAGCCGTTGTCCAAGTCCTCCCGGAGGAAGAGGAATTGAATGGAAAATGTAACAAATAATGTCTACCGGACGGCACACAAAGAAATTATGAGTTTCCATATAATTTCACCAGATTTTTTGCTAGTTTGTCCAAAGAGATTAGAAAGTCCTCATTTCACTGAAATAGTTCTCTCTATGCTACACAGAGATGGAAAGTCTCAACCGGTTAGCTTCTTATTATTCCTGTTGGTAATTTTGGAACAGCTCAGATTAAATTAAAAAATTTCTGGTTATCCCTTCTTGCCTATATTTGGCCTAGTAGTACTCTCTGTGAGATCCTTGGTTGAATGTAGCTTTTTCTGCCCTTAAAACTAGCGAACAATCGCCTAAAATATTTTACATTTTTCAGATAGTAAATGACTTTATAGATGTCATTTAAATCTATTTTGTTTCATCAATCAATCAAATAACTCTAAATCCAGCTATTGAATGAAAATACAAGTTTTAAAGGATAAATTGACATGGAATGCACAAGCAAGCATTTACCTTTATTATGGATGATTGCTATTCTCTCCATTCTGGACAAAGAGTTCATTATAAATTTTAAGTTGTTTCACTTAAAAAATCGACTTTTAAAAATTAAGACACGAAAGTGCTAATAAACTACTAAAAGTATCATTTTCTAAATTAAAAAAAAAATTGACTTTATTTGCTCAGAACGGAGGGAGTACTAGTTTACAATTCCTCAATGTATATGATATGTCCCATTTGCTAATATCTCTTGCCTCCAATTTCTACACTTGATTTTATTCATATGTGCAATAATTATTGCCATCTGAGCTGAGTCATGACTACCACTGCCCAAGTGCCCATTGTCATTGTCATTATATTAAAAGTTCACAATGACTTCCAAAGGGAAAGTTTAAGTTGCTCATGAAGATGTCACAAGTTCGTTGGTTGCAATCCCCTAATACATGTGCAAACGCAAGGCATACTTATATGGTGCTATCCAAGTCTTGACCATCAAAATAACTGCAGCTGTCATGCTCACCAGATAAACTGTGGAGGACACTGATACGATTTGCACTTGGACAAGGGTGAAGAAGAGCATAATAGAAATGCTGGGAATAAAGTATATAGGTTGGCTCCTGTGCCAGTTCAAGGTATTTCATGTCACATTGTCACCTCAAGGCCAAGCCCAACTTGCAAGTTGTAGCACCATGTGGAAAAGAAAAATTGAACATCTGAAGCAAAAGCCAAACAAGCTGTCTCTCAAGGACAAGTTGCAGTTGATGACATAGAAGCAACATCACAATATTGAGCTGCCCGAAGATGCTCCTTTTCTATTGTTGAGCATATTTATTTTACTTCTCTGTTCAAGTCCTTAGAGCTGCAGTCATGTTGGAGATTCTTCCAAACTCCTTATGATCATTGTCAAGGTCTCGAGCTCTGATTGTTTCCTGCTCATATATGGTACCCTTTGTAGAAAATCCAAGGTGAAGTTCTCTTAAATGTTGGAGAGTGATCACTTGTCCTTCATAAAGAGACATGGTTGGGGTAACTGAAAAACTAGAAATACATAGAGAAGCTTTAGAATCAAGAGGATTATAAATGAGCATACACATAGCACAATATGGGGTAAATGGCAGTTTCAGCAATATAGCAGGAATAAAACAAAAACTTACTTAAGCTTAATGGTAAAGAGATATCACAGCACGAGGAACATACATCCACTGCACATAGTAGTAGAAGGGATATATATTATGCCTTGTACCATATTGGTTTCATGGTTTGAAATGAAAACCAAAGTTCAAACTATTCCAACTAATCACAATGGTGATGATGATTTAATCAATTTATAATCATTAGATGTTAACACCTGACTGCATGAATTTACTAAATTACCCCAAAATAACTAAAATACCAAATGAGCTGAAATACATAAACTACATTAACACAAATAAATCTATCAGAATGCTCTCACAGAACCACAGAAAGAGAAAGTACTGTCATAGGGGATGGATTACAAACCAACCTCGCCACATGACTTAAGAGTGCAATTCAGAGCCACATAGAATAGCATCTCTTATACCATGAACAGTAGATGTATCTTCGGAAAGTTCCAGCTGTCTCGTTAACTGAACCAAACATTCATAAATCCGTTTGGATTCTGGATGTGATTTGTCTCTAACAATAAACTCGTATACACTTCCATTCACTTCGATTGAGCTGCAACCAGGAGTCTTATCTACTCCCCTCTCAGTCATCATCTTCCATACCTCCCCAGCCTTCTCATACATTTTCACTTTCCCATACATATTAGCAAGTAAAACATAAATTCCACTGTCGTGAGGATCCAGCTCAAGAAGTTTCAACGCTGCCCTTTCTCCCATCTCAACATTGCCATGAATCCGACAAGCGAAAAATAGTGCCCCCCACACTACAGCATCCGCATCAACTGTCATACTCTTAATGAGCTCTTCGGCCTCTTTCAATAGACCAGCTCTCCCCAGAAGATCTACCATGCAAGAGTAGTGTTTACTTGTGGGGGTAATGTTAAATTTGGATGTCATTTGAGCAAAAAATTTGCGACCCTCTTTTACCAAACCTCCATGACAACAAGCCGACAAGACACTAATAAAGGTGACATCATCTGGATTCAAACCGATATCAATCATCTTTGAGAACTGGGCTATGGCCTCATGTGCATCCCCATGAGAAGCCAACCCCCCAATTATAGCTGTCCATGTTAAGGAGTTTTTGCAAGGGAGATCGCAGAAGACCTGAAAAGCCTTTGTGATGTTCCCACACTTGGCATACATGTCAACAAGAGCAGTTCCCAAGGCAACATTGACAGACAATTTATGTTTTTCAATGTAATGATGAATCCAAATTCCAACATCAAGTGCTCCAAGCTGTGAGCTTGCTGATAAGCAACTTATCATGGTCACTTCATCAGGCTTAACGTTCATCGATTGCATTTCACGAAACAAAGCTAACGCCTCTTTGCTACGTTTGGCTTGAACACAACCACAAATCATGGCATTCCACGGAACCACACCTTTTTCTGGCATCTCATTAAAAAGCCTCTGAGCCAAGTCCAGAAACCCAGATTTGGCATAGCCCATAATCATTGTTGTCCAGGAAACAACAGTTCTCTTACCCATCCTATCAAATATCGCCTTTGAAGCTTCAAGATTTCCACATTTGGCATACATGTCCATAAGCGCATTAGCAAGAGAAACTGTCCTATTTAGTCCGTTTGCATCAACATATCGATGAAACTCCATCCCAAGATTCAAATCCTCCAACTGACTACAAGATGATATCACCCCAATCATGGTAACCTCATCCGGCTTAATACTCTCCACTTCCATTTCTCGATACAGTCTCAGAGCTTCACGTGCCCTCCCACACTTAACGTAACCATTTATCAAAGAATTCCAAGAAACCAAATCTCTAACAGTACTTTCATCAAACACCTTATTTGCTGCTCGCAGTTGTCCACAAGATACCAAGAAATGAATCATAGCATTATTCACAAATACATCCGAATGAAAGCCCAATTGTAGAACATGCCCGATAATCTGATAACCCATCCAAAGCAACGACAAACGAGCGCAAGACTTTAGCAACAGCGGGTACGTATAATTATCCGGACGCGACCCATTACTAGTAAACATTTATCTTGTAGAGAAAAATAGATTCTTCAGGCTTATAAACGCTTTCGCAGTAACCTCTAATTGCAATATTCCAAGAAAATGAGTTAGGGTGGTGTAAATTTGTCAAAATAGTTTTACAATAATCAAGGGAACCAGCATCGGAAATGGCACAAAAGGCGACCAAGCGGCTAGCGGCAAACCTATCGGAGACTAATCCAGTGAGAGTCATTTGGGCTTGAATTTGTTTAAGTTGGGGCATGGAATTGCATTTCTCCAAGAGAGAGAGTAAGGTGTTGGAGAGGAGGAAGTTGTGGGTTGTGTTCCAGTTGGTGGGTTGGTGTTTGTGAGGAGGCTTAAGGGAGCGAGTGTGTAATAAAGAGAGAGAAATGATGGTGGAGAGGGTTTTGGTTTTAGGAGGGATCCAATTCCAATGGAGTGATGCGAGGTAGATGGAGAAGGAGTTGATCATCTGGTGCAAATGTGCATAGTTTGCAACCCCAACTCAAACTCTATTGTTCAAAAAACAATTTTTTTATTTGAAAACCCCAAAATTTCCTATACAATTTTTGCTTATCCACTACATCCTTAATAATTATATCAAATAAATATATATTTAGACAAAATTACCCCTTATGTAAAATACTTGATCATTTTAAGTTTACTAATCAAGTTACTTTTCTAATTACATTTTAACATTATTTTTTATTTCAAACATTTATGACCTATATAGTTATTCTATTATTACTAGATTTCATGTCATTACCTATGACACGGTATCAGTATGAAGATGATTAGTGTATGAAGTAGTATGATGCGAATAAATTAATATATGCTTGAGATTTTATAGTGATCAAATTAATATACACTACACAAAGTAAAGACAACATCCCAAAAACTAAATAAAAACCTATTTTATTGGCTGTAAAATTTCACAACTCATTCAAAAAAAAGTATAATTTAGCATCCAAAAGCATTCTCACACACACACACCAACCCAACACATGTTAATTGAAATAATATTTAAAAATGAAAATCTCAGACAAAAACTATAAAATAAATTGAATGAGACGGGGTGAACTAACAAAAAACTTAACAAATATTTCATATCAATAAGGGAAAGTTAGCACAATTTTTTTAAAAAGAAATAAATTAAAAATGCAAATATTTAAAATTAATTAATTACAAAACTTACTAACAATTTTTTTTAAAAAAAAAAAAACTAAATCTAGGCCGAACAAAAATTAAATTGAGATTTCAGTTGATTATGATTAACAATCAATTAAGAAACTACAAACTAAATATTTGTAAAACAATAAATCTAGGCTGCATAAAAATAAAAAAATAAATTAGAGATAATCATGGAGAAGAAACTAGATAATTAAGGTAATAAGATCTCAGAAAAACAATAAATATCTAGTAAAATCATAAAATAGTAAATCTTTGAGATTTAATCTTGTTCAGTAGTTATGTTTGGAAAAAATGAATACTAACAAGTAGTTAACTTTTCAGAAGATTTAATCATAACTAACAGTTATGTTTGGTAAAAATGAATCATAAATTATAATATAGATTTTTACTTTTTGTAATGGCTTTATTAATTAATCTTATTACTAAAATTATATTGTATATAAAAAAAATTATCGTAAGGATATTTTGTCTACCAAACTTTGACTAAAATATATGTTCATTGGTTATGAAAAAAAAAATTAAAAGTGAAATTTGAAGGTTGTAATAGTAAAATAATTGAATAGTAAAATCATAATATGAAATATTATCGTAATATTTAAATATTTTGCCTACCTTTATAATTGATTTGAAAATTTAATTTTGAGTTGATTGAAACTAATATTCAGTTTAATATCTACCATAATAATTGAATTGATATTTTAAAATAATATTTTTTAAACTAAAATAGAATATTAAATTTTGATAATAAAATATCCGATATAATCTAAAATGGTAGAAAATGCATTAATCATATTAGTTTTATGATAATGGAATATGAAACGTGAGTGATTAGAAAAATTGATTAAACATATTTATTATGAAAAAAATAAGTACATTGTTTGTTGAGAATTAAAATGTTAAGAATATAAATAGAATAATTATGTTGTTCATTGATGTTTGATCAAAAAATAAATATTAGAAGATAATTAAAAAAGTAACTTGATTAGTCAACTTAAAAAAGGGTAGTTTTGTCCAAACATGTATTTGTTTAATGAAATAATTAAGGATGTAGTGGATAAATAAAAATTATTGTGGAAATAGCATCTCTCTTATATATATACTTCATTCATATATATTAACATAATTTATTTCTTAGTACTATTTTTATTTTAAGAAGTTTTGTCTTCATTTTCATCATGGAAAATATTAATGCAAAATTGGAAGCGATTTGATTTTTTTAATTTGCATTAGAATTGCCGTGCTATGTTTTTGATGTAGAATGGTAATTCAATAATTCTCCCCGTTTTCAAATTATCATTCACATTTTAGAAAATATATTTACCAATTTACTCTTATTTTTTTCTATTTATTTTAATTATGACCACATATTTAATGATGTTAAAGAAAACACATATTTCATTAATATTTATAATACAGTGAATTATTTTTTTTCATTTTTTCATAAATAATGACAATATTTTGAACATGACTACATGGTATTGGCGAGTCAGAGTCACACAGATGAGTGGTATTTGTCCTTCATTGAAAGTATTAACTAGCATAAAATAACAACATTATACCTAAACGTAACACCTAATTTACTAAACGTAACACCATTTAAAAAATAAAATTACCTCACTACCCCTCATCCATTACTCCCTCAATTAACTCCCTCAATTACTATCCCACAATTAACTCCCTCAATTAACTCTCCAGCAACCAAATCTCTCCCCAACCGTCATCTCTTTCTATCCTTCCAACTTCCTTAATTATTATCCCACAATTAACTCCCTCAATTTACTCCCCATAATAGACCCAAGTCTCTCCCACTCCCTAAACCTTCATCCTTCTATCTTATGACCGTCATCTCCCTCTCTACATCTCCTCTTCTCTTCTTTCATTAATCTTGATCCTAGATTACACCACCGTGTCCCGCCCATTGTTCACCATTTGTTTTTTCCGCTAGTGAAGCGGATCTTCTTAATGACATAACATATTTTGACACATGATCTTCTACGTGGTATTGATATTTAGCCATACAACCGCTAGTCGGATGTATTGCTAAACATCCGCTTCTCACATTGTTTTTTTTGGTTGAATAATTTTTTTTTATATGAATAATAATATAAATAATATGTGTGGGTATATATATATATATAATAGTTGTTACATTGCGATTAAAATCAATTTCTTAAGTTGAGTGAAGTGAGAGAAATTTAGGGTTTATTTTGTTTGGAGAGATGAAGATGATGAAGGACTGATGGGTTGAAATTAATTGGGGAGGGTTGTTCTAATTGAAGTTAGTTTTTTAATTTAAGGATATTATTGTCATTTTGCATATTAAATGGTGTTACTAGCATAAAATAACAATACCCATATTTGGATTCAACCATTCTTTAGATAATTTTTTTAGGTTCGTTCAGTGTACACTTACATTCATTACATGCGGCAAAGTGCATACAGATACAGATACCCCACTGGCCAGTGGCCACTACTCTTTATAAGTAAGAGTAACAAAACAAAACAATTATAGATTCCAGTTACATTACATACATGAAAGAAAGAAACTATTATATTATTCAAACCAACTAAATTAAATGTTATCCGATACACACACACACACAGTGTGACACAGCACAAGGTAAATATAATACACTAACCTCCTCCCCATCAAAAGATTATGTCCTCATCCTTCTCCGAACCTCCCGACAACAAATTATGGGCTGCATTGATTGAAATCCCTTTCTGTAGAGAAACTTTCTCTGCAACTTGATCCTCAGAAAACAGCTTAGCGGCTGCAACCTGCTTTTCAATCTCCCTCTTCTTGAAACCTTGTATCTTCTTCAGCCTGAAGAAATCCTCCCTTTCCAACTCATCCAGCTCCCCCTTAATGTAAGTTATTGTGTTCTCCAACCTTGGCTTCACAACATTCTCCAGCGCATTCACCCTACGATTTGTCGTCTTAATTGCAGTATCAAGCGTCAAGAATGATGTCTGGAGAGATGCTAGTTCCACGAGCACCTCAATGGCTTTCACATAAGCAGTTCGACAGCCTTGCACCTGCTGACCACCTCTTGCCAATCCGGTGAGGTCATTCTTGGTATCCCCCTCGGTGAAATACTCAAACTTCGGAAGCTTTACACCAGCAACATTCTCTGTGCGTGATCGGACTTTGAGGGTTGCAGTCTTGACGTTTTCAAGGACACTGTGCTTGATGTTCTCCCCAGCAACATACTTTGCCTCCGTTAAGGCAAAGGACGAAGATTTCATAATTGTTCCCATTGATTCTTTTGTTGAGACAATCTTCTTGAGAATCTGACGGAACTGTACAGTTAAAGCATCACTCTTCTTCTTGAGAAGAGCATGCCCTCTAGTCGCACCTACAAGTCGAGCTTTCACAACACCGAGCACTGTAACAGTTGGAACAACATTTAACCGCTGGCTTTGGCCTGACATCTTGCCAAAGATCTGAAGAAAAAAAAATCATAATAATAAAAAAAGAGCAACCCCAGATCATATACATGGACCAGCACACGTCTTATTATGGTTATCAAATGAAGATATGAGATATTAAAGCATGATAATAGTGCCTATGCTGAACCATAACCTCTCTTGAAAATACTTGCAACTTCTGTACTACAAGTCTACAATGCAAACATCAGTAATCTCTCATTCTTTTACAAAATACTCATTGATCAATTTCTTTTATTTAAACTAAGATTTACTGGGTTCTGGTCCCTCATTTCTATCTAAAAGATACTTCCCTGGAGTTCTAAAAGGTCTGAAATATTCAAAATACTAAGTTGGAAAAGGGTCACTCATACCTGCGCTTGTACAATGATCAGAAACTTTTCACTTGAATACAACTAAGTAATCACCAGTACCCTCAATAGTACAAGTAATTAGCGTTGAGAAGCTTAGTTGTATGACTCCTTGGTAGCAAGTTTTGATACTTACAGGTTGTACTCTTTTTGTACTGAAGTGCTTGGAAAGACCTTCGATGTTTTCAAGTTTCAGATATGGATAGAACTATTTCTATAATTTGGTTTTGGAACTGTGATTTTATATGATAAATGTTGTTGAAAGGATTATAAAGTGCATAAGATACGGATAGAACTATTTTCCAGTGTGGGAGGAAGACCTTCGATGTTTTCAAGTTTCAGTCTAAGGATCAGGTGGAGTTCAAGATAGTGGAGAGGAGCAGAGGTAGCACGAAATTGTTCTCTCCCGTTTTGAGTTCAATAGGTTGTGCGAATGGTTTAGCAGATTTTCGGCATCCAACGTTATCTGGTGGAAGAAGTGGCAAGGGCAGTGGAGAGAATTCATTGTCGCTAAGGAAAAGAATGCAGCAGGAGTCTTCATCAGAGTCCTGGTGAGAGGTTCGAGGAGGCCGGGGCTTATTTGCGTCCCTGAGAATTCTGGTGAGTCAGGTTGGGTTTGGGTGGCAGAAAAGCTTCGTCGTTTTGCCGGAGTTCTACATACCAAGGAACATGGTGTTTTCAGTAAGTCTTTCAAAGAAGCGGCCGACATCTCTTCTTGGCCCGATCTAGATCATGTGTTTTTGAAGGAAAGTGGTGTAGGGTCAGTAGATTTTGAGGTGGAGGAAGAGTCGTGTACCGGTAATATTGCGTCCTTGGTCGATGTTTGGTGGGCAGTGTAGGAGGCAAGCAAGATTCCACAACACAAAGGGGGAAGTGCAGAGATGGGTGGATGGTCACTGGAAAGTCACTGGAGGAGTTAAAGTCGCTGAGCTCAGGGGGAATTCTTTTTTGATGACTTTCCTGTCGAAGGAGGGGGCTTGCCGTATTATCAATTTCAAGAAATGGGTGGTGAATGGGAGGTCTCTGCATTTGGAGTTTGGGCAGAAGGAGGTGTCATGTTTTCAGGAAGGGCTGGTAGGGCATAAATTGGAGGAAGTGTGGGTTAGGGTTTGGGGGCTCCCTCTTCATTTGTGGAGTAATTCGATTTTAGTGAAAATTGGAGAGCTCTGCTGTGGTTTTGTGAAGGTCGATGATGCTACGAAGTAAAAGGCAGAGGTGAGATGGGCCCGAATTTTGGTTAGATTAAAGAAGTTGCCGTCCTCTGTGCGAATTGGTGTGGGTGATAGAGTCTTCGTTATTCCTGTTTGGTCAGAACAATTATGCTAAGGGACTGTCGGAGAGGTAGGGTTGTAGGCAGGAGTATGCTGCCGGTTGAGGAGATGAATATGGAGGGGGAGGGTGGAACTCACGCGAGTTATATGCAGGTGGGTTGGAGAGGGAGGAGTAAGTTAGACTATGGCAGGGGTAAAGACAGAGGTGTGGGACCAAGTCCAAGGGATCAGAGGTATTCAAATTCAAAATTTAAATCCCATAATCAAAACGACACAGCATCGAGGGGAAAGGCTTCTACTGTAAAGGGCAAGGTAATGAATAAGGCCCATTTATAAGAAGTGGTGGGGGTAAGGCAGGGTCCCTATTAACTCCAAGATGAAAGAGGCCCAAGAGAAGGAAGTCCCAGTGGGTATAAGGTAGACCCAGTTGTCATTGAAGACAGAGAAATGGGAGTCAACGCATCCTGTCATTTGTCAAGTTCTAGCTCCCGAGAATCGGACAATTTCGAGTGTTGGGATGACGAGCAGTCGCCGGGTTCACAATCACAGACAGAGTCGGAGTTCAGTAGGAAAGAGCAAGAGGGGTGTGATGGTATAAGGGAGGTTAGTCCGACTCAGGCTGATTCTGATTGTGGGTCCAAGGAGTGCTGTTTCGCTGAATCGTAGTCGTCGCGTGTGCGAGTTGGGGCTGAGGCATTAGGGAAAGACTTGAGGAAGAAACCTATTCACTGTACCCCTCTTATGACTATTTCTCCAGAGTCGGGCAGTGTGGCTGAGTTGCAGCATATTGGTTCATTACAGGAGGTAGAAGAGGAAGAGGAGCCGTTGGCTCACCATCCAGTTATTGAGATGCATCGGTTCTCCATTGCAATTTGCCCAGAGGGTTGATTCCCCCAGCAGGCACGGTGATGAGGTTGAGTCACCAAGTTCAATGCAGAAAGGGGCTTCCGACAGCGACTGTGCCCCGGAAGTGGGTCCTTGCTTCAGTGAACAGGAGGAAAGCCAGGAGGATTCGCTATCCGAGCCGATTGTTTGCACTCCTTTCGCTGTGGTCCATCCGGAGGAGTTGGAAGAAATTGAACTCATTTCCCATTTGGAGGCAACAGAGGACATTTCTCTGCGGGCCAGTAGGAGAGCTAAGGGGTTTGGGCAGTACCTGGGGGTGTCCTGTTTGGGCTTTGAAGATAAAATTATGGAGCTTCTTTTGGATATAGAGAATAAATGGAGGTTGACAAAAGACAACAGCAATAAGAATTCAAATAAGACAAGAGCTAGGGGAAAATGTGAGTTGATGCAGCTATGTTGTAGCCTGAATTTTCAGGGAGGCTTGAGGGAAAGGGGAGGAGGAACAGGAACTTATCTGCATAAGGTTATCATGGAGTTACGCATTGTTTCATGGAATGTGTGGGGTCTTAATAATCGAGAAAAGAGGATGATAGTAAAGGTTGCTTTAAGGAGATGGAAGCCTCATGTAGTGTGTTTGCAAGAAACTAAAATGGGAAGTATCGATAGAAGAGCAATAAATAGCATTGGAGGTTTTTTTCTTTTTTCTCTTTTAAATAGCATTGGAGGTGACACATGGTTTGACTGAAATTTCTTAGGGGCGAATGGATCAGCAGGTGGCATTCTAATTATGTGGGATAGAAGGGTGGTGACAAATTTGGAGGTAGTGTGGGGTATATTCAGTCTCTTGCTTACTAAAAATGGTTGAGTCAGATAAAAAGTGGGTTTTTTGGGGATATATGGTCCATGTTCCGTTAATGAGTGAGGTGGTTTGTGGGAGGAATTGAAGCGCATTAGATCGAAATGGAATGCTCCGTGGTGCATAAGGGGTGACTTCAATGTGGTTCGTTTTCCTCAAGAAAAATCAGGCTCTAGCAGTTTCTCTCGAGCAATGCAGGAGTTCAATGACTTTATCAATGAGTTGAAGTTAGTAGATTTTCCATTATTGGGAGGAGACTTCACTTGGTTTAGAGATGGAGACAGGAATCAGTTTTCTCAGATAGACAGATTTCTTACTTCCTCATACTGGGTTACCTTTTCCAGTAGTTCCACAGATTAGTCTCCCTATAGTGGTTTCAGACCATGTCCCTCTTGATGCTAGAATGCAATGGGATATTGAAAGGAAAATCCCCCTTCAAATTCAAGAATATGTGATTGAAGGCTCCGGGATTTGTTGAATGGGTTAAATTAAAGTGGGACTCGTATATTGTGGTTGGTAATCCCTGCTTCATATTGGCTAGAAAACTGAAACTGTTCAAGGAAGATTTAAAGATTGTGACAGCCTTGAAAGATTGGAAAGGGACTTTTTGTAGGAAGGTTCAGGTGAGGAACGCAAGTATCATCTTGTTAAATGGGACAAGGTTCGGGCTAACTGGAGAAATGATGGATTAAGGATCAAGAATCTAAGAGTCTTCAATACTTCCTTGCTTGCTAAGTGGTTATGGAGGTACATGACTGATCGTGTAGGGTTGTGGAGGAAAGTGGAAGGCTGCAGATATGGGGAAGATGTAAATACAGCAGCATATGGGGTGGGAGTTTGGAAAGGGATTCGTAAAGGTCGGGAAGCTTTTGTGAGACATATCTCTTTTGAAATAGGGAATGGATCTACTATCTGTTTCTGGAAAGATAGATAGTGTGGGGAGGCGGAGTTATGGAGATTGTTTCCAGATCTGTTCAATTTGGCTACTGATAAGGACTGTTTGGTAAGCTCGATTCTTCAAGTTCAGGGGGATACCGTGGTCTGGAACCCTACGTTCTGTAGATGCTCACAGGATTGGGAAATGGACTCTTGTGTGGAATTCTTTGATATGGTATACAAGCAACAGGTGGGAAGAAATGGTGAGGATGCAGTTAGGTGGGAGGGTAACAGAGGAAGAGTGTTCTCAATTAAGTCCTTCTACTCCCGTTTGTTGTATGCAAGAAACAGCATTTTCCCTTGGAAGTTGCTGTGGAAGACTAAAGCTCCCGGTAGCGTAGGTTTCTTTGCTTGGGAGGCTTGTCATGGAGCCATCTTAACCGGGGATAACTTGAGGACGCGGCGCAAGATTTATGTTAATTGGTGTTATATGTGCAAAAGGAGCGATGAAAGTGTGAATCATTTGCTGAATCATTGCCCCATGGCGACGGAATTATGGAATTGGATTTCTGGCCTGTTCGGAATTGCATGGGCTCCCAGATCAGTTTTGGATTTATTCTTGAGCTGGTCTCTATACAAAAGAAACCGGAAAAATTCTTTATGGGAGGTTGCCCCGTTGGCGGCTTGTTGGGTCATTTGGAAGGAAAGGAATATGAGGGCTTTTGACAACGAGGAAGGGACTTTAGAGAAGCTTAAAGATACTTGGATGCGCACTATATCTTCTTGGTGCCCTGAGTCAGTGGGACCTTTCCCAGACTCCTACTCACTATCTAGAAGTGATAGGGAATTCCCTCCATCTCGTGTAGCTTGAGATCTCTCGTATTTCCTCTTTATTGTACATAGGTCGCATCACCTGTTTTGACGCTATTCGTATATAATACTTTTACTTATCAAAAAAAAAAAAAGTTGAAGTAATTAACACTTATATTTGCACATCTAAGTAAGGAAACAAATTATGTATGATAAACAGAAAAGGGAAATCGATAGTACTCATATGCTATCGATAATCAAGAGAAAAAGGGGAAACAAATGGATGATGCCAAACCAGTAAGCAAATCTCTAAATCAACCCTCCCTTGAAGAAAGAAATACAATGCGGCCAGTATTGCCAATGCAAGATTATTCAGATGGAACGTCCAATTATAAGTAATGCACTCACTAATATATACATATATAACAACGTTTTTTTTTGATAAGTAAGAGTATAATATCATAGAAGCGTCAAAAAAGGTGACGCGTCCTTTGTACACTAGGAGTATACATAGTAAACTAATCTAAGGATAGACTATTAACAAAATCTACAAAGGAATAAGGGTGAAGAATGGAAGTATTAGCATCTACTAAACACCAAGACTGGAGAGTTCGCAGCACCAAGTCCTTCAACTACGACAGGGGCCTTTCCTTGTTATCAAACACCCTACTATTCCTTTCAATCCAAATGGTCCAGCACACACACAAAAAAGCAGTTTGCCAAGATAAATTCCCACTTCTCCGTTTGTAGAAAGCCCAGTTTAGAAATAGCTCCTTCGTTGATCTAGGCATAACCCACGAAATGTTGAAGAGCCCGAGGATAAGATTCCAAAGATCCATCGCTATAGAACAATGGATGAGTAAATGGTTAACGTTTTCGTCATCGCCTTTACACATATAGCACCAATTCACATAAGTATTATGTCTTCTTCTCAAATTATCTCCGGTTAGAATGGCTTCATAGCAAGCCTCCCAAGCAAAAACCGCTACCCAATTGGGAGCTCTAGATTTCCAAACTGAAATCCGTGGAAATAAAAAACCATCTCTGGGTGATAGACTCAAAATAAGCTTTGATAGAAAATCTTTTGTCTTTAGACCCTTCCACAACACTTTATCCTCCACTTGCCTGCCAACAGTTATGGAATAGAGAAAATCATGGAGTTCCTACGAAATGAAGGACTCCAAATCACATTGTTATCACTGGCTAAGCACTGCATTAACAAAGCAGTCCTTATCACTTATCACTGGCTATGCTAAACAAATCCGAAATAATCTCCACAACTCTATGTCGCCGCACCATTTGTCTTTCCAAAATTTCACCGACGAGCCATCACCAATCTCAAAACGAAGAAATCTCTTGAAAGATTCCCACTCTCTCCTAATTCCTTTCCAAACACCAACTCCGTAAGAAAGGGAAACCTCATTAGGGGCCCATTGCCCAATCCCTTCCCCATATTTACTCACCACCACCTTCCTCCACAAACCATCTCTGTCCACCAAAAATCTCCAAAGCCACTTACCCAGCAACGCCTTATTAAAAACGCTCAAGTCTTTTACCCCTACGCCTCCTTTCATACAATGGCAGACCTTCTCCAACTTCACCAAATGATACTTATGGCTCTCACTATTGCCTTCCCATAAGAAGTCCCTTTCCAGTCTCTCTAGAATATTACGGATAGATTGAGGGAGTACAAATAAGGACATAAAGTAGGTGGGCAAACTAGGTGGGTAAACCGGATGAAGTGCTCTTAACAAGAGTGAGACGCCCCCTTTTGACAGAAGTTGTTTTTTCCACCCAGCCAATCTACGTTCGAATCTCTCTATGATGGGATTCCACATCGCCTTGTTTTTTAAACTGAGCTCCAATGGGTAACCCAAGATTGGAGGAAGGAAGCTTGCCTACCTTACACCCGAAGAACTGAGCCATATCCTCAACATTATCAACCCCTCCAACTGGCAGAATCTCACTTTTTGCAATATTAATCTGAAGACCCGAGACCATCTGAAAACACAACAGAACTAGGCACAGGTAACCTAGATGAGAGAAGTCTGCATCACAAAAGATCAGCGTATATCTACAAAAAGAAGATGGGACACGGAGACCTCCAGATCTCTATGCTGACTTATCCAAGAATCTACTGAGAGTCTCCATGACAATAATGAACAGGAACGGGGAAAGGGATCTCCCTGTCTCAAACCTCTAGAACTGCCAAAAAAACCCTGAAGGCTCCCCGTTGACAGACTGTAGATATGCAAAACAGAATCCACCTTCTCCATTTTAGCCCAAATCCCAATCTGTCCAACAAGTAAATCAAGAACTCCCAGTTGACATGGTCATACGCCTTTTCAATATCCAGCTTACATAACAAACCTGAACTCATTCCTTAATCTGCTGTCCACAACTTCATTTGCTATCAGAGACGCATCAATAATCTGCCTATCACCCACGAAAGCATGCTGCGAATCCAAGACAACTCGACCAATCACTTGTTTCAACCTTCGGGATAACACTTTCGATATAAGCTTGTACATACCTCCAACCAAACTTATAGGTCAGTACTCTCTCAAATTCTCTCAAATCACTGGCTCCTTTCTTCTTTGGAATTAAATCTATGAATGTTGCATTAAAACTCTTCTCAAAACTCATATTATCATGAAAGAACCGGAAGACTTTCAACACATCACTTTTTATCACCTCCCAGCGATATTGAAAAAAAGCCATTGAGAATCCATTTGGGCCCGGGGCTTTGTCACCACTCATACTTTGCAGCGCTGCAGAAACTTTCTTCTTCTGAAAACGCTTGTTCCAGATCAACCGACTCCCCAGCATCCAGAGACTTGAAATCCATATCATCCATCCACTTTAGGGTGCCACTCACCATCATTTGAATACAGCCTCTCATAAAACCCCACAATCCTATCTTTTATATCCTCCTTGTTAACTGTAATGCTCACAACTTTATGAGCATTCGCCGTTCTATGAAAGAATTTTGTGTTTTTGTCACATTCTTTAAGCCATTGAACTCTGGATTTATGTTTCCAGCAGATTTCCTCATTAAGAAAAAGGTGCTCTAGCTCTCTTTTCAGATTTGAACGACGCTCCTCCTCCTCCTCTACGTTTAAACCCACACCCTTTGCTTTCTCATCTAGACTGTTCATTTCCTCCATAGCTTTTTTAATATTCACATCTACTCTACCAAAAACCTCCCTGTTCCAGACTTTCAGATCACCTTTGAGAAGTTTCAGTTTCTTAGCCATTTTAACAAAAGGATTCCCTTCTAGGATGTAGGAACTCCACTTATCTCTCATCCATTCCAATAATCCTAGATACTTCAACCACATATTCTCGAATCTGAACGGAGTTTTGCCCCTCGAAAACCCACCACAACTAAGCAATAAAGGGAACATGATCTGACACTACTCTAGGGAGACACGTTTGAGTAGAATCGCTGAAATAATCTACCCAATCCGAAGAAATCAGAAACCTATCTATTCTGGAAAATTGGTTTCTGCCCCCATTTCTGAACCAAGTAAAGTCTCCACCTAGCAGATTCAGATCCACCACCTCCGCTTCATTAATGAAATTATTAAAATCTGCCATAGCCCGAGAGAAGTTTCGTAAACACAACCGTTCATACCCATAACTTATCGTTTTCTACCATTTTCAACAGGTAGGATTCTCTACTGCCATTTTCTCCACTACCCTCTTGTCCCACATTATGAGAATGCCTCCTGCAGATCCTTCCGCCTCCAAGAAAACCCAATCAGCCCATCTTCCTCCTCCTATTTCATTAATCACCCTTCTATCTATAACTCCCATTTTCGTCTCCTGCAAACAAACAACATGAGGTTTCCATCTTCTCAACGAGGCTTTAATAATTTTTCTTTAGTTAAAATCATTTAGATCCCACACATTCCAAGAAATAATTCGTATCTCCATTAGCAACTGTTTGTGCATCTCCTTCTTCTACCCTCCTCCATAAGCTCCCCTAGCTGTTCGAAATTCAGACTACAGCACAATTGTTTCAGCTCCCTTTTGCCTTTCTCTCCTGGATTCTTTCAACTTCTGCTGCTACTGACCTCTGCAGATCTCCAGATCTGCAGTTATTATCAATATTTAGCAGAAAGGACATGATTTTATCTTCAAACCCTACACATGATATCCCCAAGAATTTACTAAACCCTTTGGCTCTACGTTGCACCCATAGAGAGATATCCTTCTCCATCTCGAGGCTATATAGAGAGTCATCGACCCTTACATCATCTGGATCAGATGAACCATAGCGAGAGGAGTGCATACAACTGGTTCCTCGGCATTAACTTCCCAACCTCTTCAAGATAGCAACCTCCTCCACTTAAGCAATCTCCTTATCCTCGTGAGAGCCCTCCTTAGTTACTCTCTAAATTCTCTCCTTGAGTTCGCCTTTCCGACTTACCTGAATCCCTACTGGCAGGCCGCGAGAACCCTTGTACTAACCCCTCGACTTGAGAGGAAATCTGAATCTCCATTCCTTCCATCCCTGAATCTCTATTAACACACCGAAATTCCCTGACCCCTCGACTTGAGTCTTGTTCTGACCCTCCCTAACTTCCATCACACAGTCAGGCTCGCACACTAATACTGGCTGCACCACTGAAGTTGTGGTACAATTTAACAACTCTACCTCCTTCATTAAGTCATCAGGCAGCAGCTCTACCACACTTACTGCCTCACCGAGTCTGGACGAATAATTGTGAGAGGGGTACAAAAAATAGGCTCATTCGTCAAGTCTTCCCGTAAATCCTCAGTCCGAACACGCATAGGAATAGACTGCGTCTTGCAGCAATCCTTGGTCCCTCGATCTGAATGAGCCTGTGACGAACTGTCCTCCTACCAGCTACACAAACCTCTTGCTCATCTCCACTTTGCTCCGTCTCTGTCTGATTATGCGACCACTCGCTTTCAAAGAAATGAAGTTATCCGAGTCTCGTCACCAAGAACTCGACGAAATAAACGATGCGTTGACTCTCGAATCTCTGTCCTCAATTATAATTGGGTCTTCCTTCACTCCCGACCCACCACCGTAGCCCATTTGACGTGCTGGATCTGAGATGAGGTTCGGCTTAAAAGGCCCAGAAATTTTACCCACTGTGAGTACCTCCTCATTGGTCTCTATCCATGTAGATTTAATACAAGCCCAAACTACCTTACCCCCTCCTCTCCTTTTAGATGGGCCTTTATTTAGTCCACTCCCCTTAATCTTAGGCCCAAACTTATTACCAGATTTCCCTACCTTGTCCAAACTAGCCGGATACTTACAGCTACGTCGTTTAGCTTATAAGATTTGAATTTTGAATTCTTTTGAACCCATGTGCTCTGCCCCACTTCTCTACCATTACCTCTGAAATCGCCTGACATACTGCTCCCTTTCTTACCCACCTGCTTCTTCCTCGCGTGAGAAACACCCCCCTTCTGCACCAAATTTGCTTTCTCCACCGGTGACGAACTTCTTTCTTCCTCCCCTCCCCCCTGTGAATCACGAAGCATTGCTGATTCTGCCCAAATAGGAATAGCAAAAACTCTACCTTCCACACCAATACGAACTTTGGTCGGCAACTCATCTTTATACCAAATTAGAATACGAGCCCACCTCAACTCAACCCTTTTTTCAGTAGTTCGTCAATCCTGACGAAGCCACCGCAAAACTCTCCGATCTTCTAAAATATCGAACTACTCCACAAATGAAGGGGAAGACCCGAAGCCCTAACCCACACTTCATTCGATTCTTGCCCTTCCTGAAAAAACGAAACCCCCTGCTTCCAAAATTCCTAGATGCAGAGACCTCCCATTCACCACCCAACTTTTGAGGTTCAAAATACGGCTGGCCTCCTCTTTGGATGGAAAGGTTAGCAGGAAAATATTCCCACTATGTTTGTGGACTTTGACTCCTCCAGCAACTTTCCAATGGACATTAACCCATCTCTGCATTTCCTCCCTTGATGGACTGTGATCTTGCTGGCTGCTTTGCCCACTAAACATCGACCAAGATACTCTAAATTCCCAGCACACGATGCCACATCCACCTCAAAATCTACTGCCTTTTCACCTCTTGCATTCAAAAACGCATGATCTAAATCAGGCCA
This sequence comes from Codonopsis lanceolata, assembly GCA_013146195.2. NCBI lineage: Eukaryota > Viridiplantae > Streptophyta > Magnoliopsida > Asterales > Campanulaceae > Codonopsis > Codonopsis lanceolata. Next base: position 84,780,021 of record CM028377.1, on the reverse strand, counting down.
GGGTGGAATTTCAGCCGTTTCTTTGAATGATTTGCTACTGACGCCCTGTTCCTTGAAGTGATGATCTCCGGCGAACCAACAGAGCTTATCTCCCACCCAATCCCAGCCTGCATCTACAGAATTCTCAGGGACACGAATCATTCCCGTCTTCCCTGAGCCTCTCACTAAGACTCTGATAAAAACCCCTGCTGCATTCTTCTCCTTTGCAACGATGAAATCTCTTCTCTGATCTTGCCACTTCTTCCACCATATGACGTTGGGTGCAGAATATCTGCTAAACCATTCACACATCCTGTCAAACTCAAAGCGTGAGAGCACGATCACGTGGATCTTCCTCTAGACCTCTCCACTACCTTGAACTCCACGTGATCCTTAACTTGAATTTTGAAAACGTCGAAGGTCTTCCTACCGCACTGAAACATAGTTTTATCACCCATAATTTTCAAAGAACTCAACTAAATTTCTCAGAAGCTTCTAAAAGTCAAATCGGATGCACCCATCTTCTCCCAGCATGAAGATTACATCGAATCCCTTTGGTACAAATTTACCCTAAAATGAGAACGACACAACAAGACAACAAGACGAGACTGGCAACCCAAAAACCCCAACCAAATTCCGGCAGACGCGCCGGCCCGTGATCGGAGCTTCGGCGATGGCGAGGTTTTCTGGCGACGAGAAAGGTACCGCCGTGCTCGCCTCCAGCTGGAGAAACCTTCTCTGTGACGCGTGTCTCTTGCAAATGGCCTAAAGCTACCAGAGGAAAACCCTTCCCTGTCAGAAATCGCCTCGCTGACAGACACGAGTCAGAAATCGCCTCCCTGTCAGACTTGACCCATCTTAGGACTTTAGAAAATTTGTGAATACATCAACAAAACGGTTTTAGTTTGTGATGTGTCGTTGGACCATGGATAAGTTAATCAGACTGGTTAGAAATCCTACAAACTACAAACTGAAATGAAAAATGAAACCAAAAAAGAAGCTGAAAGTATTTCTTTTAGTTGCTACTACTATTGCTTACTCTCTCTCTCTTTCAAATTTTAACAACGATAATATTTGAGAAGATAACATTTTGGACTTCTTTAATCGCTCCAAAAGTGCAAGGAAATAATTTTTCCACAAAAAGAAAGAGTTAAACAACGTATATTTTCAAGAAAATAAATAATAAAATAAACATTAGCAGTCGTACTTCTCTAAGGTTTAATGAGGTAGTGCCATTGACTTCTCCAAGTTACAATATACAGCCTATTTAGAAACATGATAACGGTGATAATCATCTTCTTCCTCTCAACTCCCATATGCATAGACCTCTTCTCCTCATCCGCCTACTCTTCTCCAACCCAACCCATGTTTCTCTCCCCCCCACCCCACCCCTCCAGACTCGAACAAAAAGGAATTGGAGCTTTTGCATAGGTTGGATAATCTACCATCACAAGCACACAAGCTTATCAATCAGAAATGTATATCACAATTCACAACTTGTACCATTTCCCATTTTATTTTATTTTATTTATTTTTTTTTCAAATCTAGGAAACCTTCCAAAAACTTTCTTCCATCCAAAAAGTACCAAAATTAATTTTTTATTACTGGGAAGTCCAAAAGCTCATCTACTCGTGAATAGGGCTAGAACATTTTAACCATGTATACTAACAATATTGGATGTTAAAGTTTGTTCTCTCAAGGCGAGACACATAAATTATTGGTTATATTTTTGAAGGATATTGTCTTTTAGATTTTTCTAAATTCAGTACAGGGTTCATTTCATCAACTTTTGTAGGAGATGACACATACGCTTCATCAGTTTGGTTGCACCACATAAGCATTGCTGCCCAATCATCATTAAGGGAAAATGTGATGTAACTCCTTCACCAACAAAACATTGCAATCTAACACCTTCTATCATGCATTATTACAGAATCCAAATGCAAAAATACAGTAATTGTAATTTAAACCAATTTTCAATCAAAACCAACCGAAACTACAATATAATGCAATGGCTTCTATTAAAACTCTAGATACAGTAGAAGCTCCAAGAAATTATGTTTTACAAAATTTTCCAAAGAGCTAATCTAAATTAAAACTAACCAAAGAAAAACGCAAAGTTAATAAGAGAAAACATTAAAAAAAATTAAAAATAGCTAAAGAGGATGATTCAAACCTGAAGGTGTTCAACAAATTCAACTTCAGGTGGATTGGATTTTCAATCCGTCAACGATCCTATTAGAGATGAATCGCGCAGCAAGAAATTGACGGGTGATGGGTAGTCGGCCGCCTCCGCTATCTTTGAGGCTAGTAGATTCGTCGTTCCGGTGGGTGGATGTATCAGTCTTGCTACCAACAAACAGGGATCAGATCATTCAGAGAGAGAGAGAGAGGGCTAGACAGAGCCACAGAGAAGCTGAAGTGTCCCTGCAGACGGGGGATTTACAAAAAGGGCCAAGTCAAACAAGACTTGGTCTTTTTTAGCCACACTTAAAAAAAATGTTTTATACGCCATTTTAAGCGTAAAACGTCCTAAACTACCCTTCATTTATTCTTTTCTTTTTGGTATTGGTTTGTAGGGTGTAAAATGTCTAAACTACCCTTCATTTATTCTTTTCTTTTTTGGTATTGGTTTGTAGGGCTCGATTTTATACATTATACGTATGTGATTATACCTAAAAAGATATGCTCACTGCCGAATATTCCGTCCTCGCTCGTAACGTAGTTCGACAAAGTTCGTTAGGATCGTTACTCAAATTCGTAATATTCGAAATAAAGTGTTCTCTTCAAATTCGAAGGGGTTTCGCTCATCAAGCCCATCAAGTGTGTGCTAACGCTAAATAATCGGTTCGCTCCTCTGTCGAATACTCCCACCCACCCCGGGCCAAGGCCGTGGAGTTCGTAAGTTTTCTTCCAAATTCAAGCACATCAATTTTGTGCTTAGTATGCTTAGTATTATTCGTTTTCCATAAACATTCATCCGAATCCATTTGATTTTTTCTCGCAAATTCAACCATGGCTCAAAATCGGTTTTTGCAAAATGCACAACTATTCAACAATCATGTGCATTTTGAACGGTACCTTATACATTGGCACCTAACCTCGCCTCGTTAATCGATCGTTACTAAACAAAGTTCTGTTTGCACCTTGGTTTGCAAACCGGTTTATCAACGGTTTATTGATAAACCTGTGAGTGTCTGTTAATCGACACCGGTTTCAAGCAGAAGAAGTTTATTCCTCTTGGTTTATCAACCTGGTTTATTGATAAACCATAGATAAAACCAAAGTGAGTGTCTGTTAATTGACACCGGTTAGTAAACGCAATTAGGTTTGCAAACCGGTTTATCAACCGGTTTATTGATAAACCATAGATAAACCAAAGTAAGTGTCTAATTGACACCGTTAGTAAACGCAGTTTAGAACAAGTTTATCAACCGTTTATTGATAAACCATTGATAAACAAAGTGAGTGTCGTTAACCGACACGGTTTCAAGGGAAAGCGGGTTTACCCTTGGTTTATCAAGCGGTTTATTGATAAACCATAGATAAACCAAAGTGAGTGTTTCGATTATTGACACCGGTTAATAAACGAAGAGGTTTTTACCTTGGTTTGCTAATTGGTTTATCAAGTCGCTTATCAAGTGGTTTATTGATAAACCATAGATAAACCTTGTGAGTGTCTCTGTTAATTATCACCGGTTTAGATAAAGATGTGAGGTTTGCAACCGATTTATCAATCGTTTATTGATAAACCAAAGTAGTGTTGCTAACTTACATCGTTTTCAAACAAAGAAGTTTACACCGGGTTATCAAGGCGAATCGTTTATTGATAAACCATTGATAACCCAAAGTGAGTGTCTGTAATGTATAACGATATCGAATTTGGTTTCAAACAAAGAAGTTTATTCCCCTCAATGGTTTATCAATCGTTTATTGATAAACCATAGATAAACCCGTGAGTTGTCGTTAAATTGAGACTAGTTTCGGCGTAAAGTGTATTTGGTTTATCAACCAAGTGGTTTATTGATAAACCATAGATAAAGTGAGTGTCTCTAATCGACATCGGTTAGTAAACAAAGCAGTTTGCAAACCGATTTATCAATCGTTATTGATAAACCATCGATAAAACAGTGTGAGTGGCCGTTAATTACATCGATTTCAAACAAAGAAAGTTTGAAACCGGTTTATCAATCGTTTATTGATAAACCATTGATAACTCCAGCGAGTGTCCGTTAACGATACCGGTTAGCCAAACGAAGAAGTTTCCCCTTAGTTTATCAATCGGTTTATTGATAAACCATAGATAAACCCGGGTTCTGTGAGCCTTGGCCGTTAATCGACACCGGGCAAAGAAGTAAGTTTACCCCTTTGGCTTATCAACCGGTTTATTGATAAACCATGTAGATAAAGCAGTGAGTGTCGCTAACCGTGGGGTTACTAAACAAAGAAGTTTGCAAACCGGTTTATCAATCGGTGTATTGATAAACCATAGATAAACCAGTGAGTGGTCGTTAATTCACATCATTTCCAAGCAGTTGTAGTTTACCCCTTTTATCAATCGGTTTATTGATAAACCATAGATAAAACCTGTGAGTGGTCGTTAATCGACACCGTTTCCAAACAAAGAAGTTTACCCTTAGTTTATCAACCGGGTTTATTGATAAACCATAGATAAACCGTGAGTGGTCGTTAACCGACACCGGTTTCAAAAGAAGTTTACCCCTTAGCTTATCAACCGGTTTATTGATAAACCATAGATAAACCTGTGAGTGGCCGTTAACGACATCGGTTTCCAAAGAAGTTTACCCCTCGCTTATCAAGTTTATTGATAAACCATAGATAAACCAGTGAGTGGTCGTTAATCGACATCGGTTTCCAAGCAGAAGTTTACCCCTTAGCTTATTTTACCCCTTAGCTTATCAACCGGTTTATTGATAAACCATAGATAAACCAGTGAGTGGTCGTTAACCGACATCGTTTCAAACAAAGAAGTTTACCCCTTAGCTTATCAACCGGTTTATTGATAAACCATAGATAAAACCAGTGAGTGGTCGTTAATCCACATCGGTTTCCAAGCAAAGAAGTTTACCCTTAGCTTATCAACCGGTTTATTGATAAACCATAGATAAAACCGTGAGGGTCGTAATCGACACCGGTTTCAATCGAAGTTTGCAAAGAAGTTTACCCTCGCTTATCAACCGGTTTATTGATAAACCATAGATAAACCGTGTGAGTGGCCGTTAACTCGACATCGGTTTCTAAAAGCAAAAAGTTTACCCTTTTTATCAACTGGTTTATTGATAAACCATAGATAAACAGTGAGTGGTCGTAATCGACATCGGTTTCAAACAAAGAAGTTTACCTTGCTTATCAACCGGTTTATTGATAAACCATAGATAAACCTGTGAGTGTCGTTAACCATTAATCGGTTTCCAAACAGAAGCTTACCCCTTAGCTTATCAACCGTTTATTGATAAACCATAGATAAACCAGTGAGTGGTCGTTAACCGACATCGGTTTCAAAGCAAAGAAGTTTACTCCTTTGGCTTATCAACCGGTTTATTGATAAACCATAGATAAACCAGTGAGTGGTCGTTAATTGACATCGGTTCCAACAAAGAAGTTTACCCCTTGTTTATCAACCGGTTTATTGATAAACCATAGATAAACCAGTGAGTAAAGGGTCTAACCGATCGGTTTCAAGCAAAGAAGTTTGCAAACCCTTTCGGCTTATCAACCGGTTTATTGATAAACCATAGATAAACCAGAGGTCTGTAACCTGACAATGGTTTCCAAGCAAGAAGTTTACCCCTTAGCTTATTTTACCCCTTAGCTTATCAACCGGTTTATTGATAAACCATAGATAAAACTGTGTGAGTGGTCGTTAACCGACACCGCTTCCAAACAAGAAGTTTACCCCTTAGCTTATCAATCGTTTATTGATAAACCATAGATAAAACCGTGTGAGTGGTCGTTAATCGACACCGGCTTCCAAGCAAAGAAGTTTACCCTTAGCTTATCAATCTGGTTTATTGATAAACCGTAGATAAACCGTGAGCTGGCCGTTAACCGACACTGCTTCCAAGCAAAGAAGTTTACCCTCGCTTATCAAGTGGTTTATTGATAAACCATAGATAAACCGTAAGTGGTCGTTAATCGACACTGTTTCCGCAAAGAAGTTTACCCCCAGCTTATTTTACCCCTCTAGCTTATCAACCGGTTTATTGATAAACCATAGATAAACCTGTGAGTGGTCG
>CM028377.1:84695991-84773684 GCA_013146195.2 Codonopsis lanceolata | reverse complement strand
AAAAGAAATGGTCCTCCAAAATCAATTTCCCCACCCACATCCTCTTTCTCAAAGGGTAGGCTAAAAGTGTATAGGCTTTTAGGGTTAAGTTAATGTGGGTAATAGAAGCGATGGCGAATGGGGGTTTAAATAGTGTGCTTAGCTCCATTCTTTCATTAGGCTCAGCGGGGACAGGGATATTTTTAGTATAGGTTAGGGAATATTTAGGCTCTAACGATCAAAGATGGCCTAAGTCATTTCTTAATGCCAAATGCTCATGTAGTTTTTTTAAAGCAAGTAAGACACACAAAATATCATATCAACTATGGGAATTGTGGGGTTGAATGTTTAGCATCCTTTGGATTTCACATAAGCATTCGCTATCAGGCAGGATGGTAGGGACAATTGAGACTAACATGCGGACCACGGTTCGAAAGTGTGCTTGAGATATATAAATGAGAAAAATCCAAGGGATCTAACTATCATGCAATTGACCCTAAGTCACAATTTAATGCAACAATTATGTTCGAATGGCTATGCATCATATTCTTGTGCATATCTTGTTGTAATGAAGTAGGTGCTATAAACTTTATAAAACTATTCTAATCAATCCATAATTATGGTGGGTGTGGGTGCATGAAGAATTTGGAGAAAAGTAAAAGTTTCGCAAAATCAAGTAAATTCGAGAGGATCTGGACTAGCTATGCGGTTCATTGCATTAACTTCCTCATCGACTACGGCTAGCATTACCACACCTAAACTTGAGGATGAAAATTTTGAAATATTTTATTTTTTTATTTTGATTTTGAAATTTTATTATTTTATTATTATTATTATTTAAAGAAAATTGGAGATGATGCGATGACTCTTTTGATGATGGGTTCTATAAGAGGAATCACGAGCATCAATGTGAGTGTATTACGGTCAAGGCAACACCTCAGAAAATAAGAAAAAATTAAAACGGAAAATTGGGTGAAGAGTTAAATGGTCATCAAGAAAAGAAAATTTTCTTCACCCTAGAAACATAGCCCAACTCCATTCCTCCTTAGGCTAGGACTGCTAAGACTCTAAGCTTAGAATCCCCCAAACTTAATTTCTATTTTGTCCTCAAAATTGAGGAACATATGAGAGGATTGATGGGGACGGACAAATATCAAAAGGAAATAGCGAGGTCCACCTAACGAAAGAGGATGGAACTTGGGCCTCGACTCACGGTGAGTCGGGCGGAAATAACGAATGAGGAGCGAAACTTCGGGGATCGTGCCGGGAGGCAACCCATAATAATTTGAGACATTTTGTCCCACGGTGTTAAACCACCAAAAATAGCTCTTGGTCGGCAATTTGTGCCAAGCTGTTGAGTTGCCATTTGGGCTTCGAGGGAAACCTCTTCTAGCCTATTGGAGATCCTACGAGCGGGTCCTCCTCCTCCTCGGGTTCCTCCCGTGAGGAACCCTCACTCTCGGCTGGTGGTGCTCAAACAAAATGGCCCTAGTAATGGCCGGACCGGCCTTAAGCCTCTCCGCGTGTGCAGGCCATCTCACGCCCCTCCTACAACTTCGGTGATCAAATGCGGGAGCGAACCCCGCATTCGTGGCACCTCTAATAAGGGTCTTGATTTGGCCGTTGATCGAGCGGCCAACATCAACGAACCCACCGGTCATAATGGTGTAGGTCAAGACGGCCCTCTCCCAAGTCACCGTATGTTGGTGGCTGGAGGGCATGAGGCGACCACAAATAAATTTGAACACGGGCTTGGCCGTGTTCGGAAGAAGACTCCTCCATGGTGCGTGGACCGAAGGGTGGATTACGGTTGTAGGTCCACTCAACACCGGGGAGGCGATGGTCGCATTGACCACCTCGATAGGGATAGGGGATGGAGGTGTGTGCTAAAATGATCGGCACCAACCGCAAAGTTGGAGGTGCCGAAATATTCGTTAATGCTTTGGGGACGAAAAGTCTACTACAACGTCCCTAACATTAACGGTGTCTAAAACACCCCATCTATGCCAATGCGCCATTGGCATAGAACTCTCGGACAATAGGCACCACTTTTTCGGAGAGTCGATCAAACGCCCCCACCTACGGGCGTAAAATTGGGACGGAGGCCAAATTCTTGACCTTGAATCCCCTCTCGGGAACCAAGGACTTGGAGAGTTTGGCCGCATATTTTTGAGGCCTCGTAGGACACAATCGGGTGTGGTCATAATTAGGTTCCTCCTCTGAGCAGGCGGGAGGATGAAGCAATATTTCTACGCTTTCTAAACATTTTGTTTGAAAAATTAAAAACTAAGTATTTAAAAATAAAATTTTCAAAATTTTAAAATTAAAAATTATTCTAAAGCATGCAAAATTATATCTACGTGAAAAATATCTAACACCCTAGCATGCAAAAATTTGACGTAAAAATTAAAGAGAGGGGTTAGGATTACTTGTTAGTTGCGACTTTAGAGTTGAGTAGGGAGTTTGAGCGGCGTCGGCAACAATGGTGTTGTCTTCCTCTTTCTTCAAAGCTTCTTCAAGCTTCCATGGAGTGCAATGGGGTTGGTGGAGAGGTGTAGAAGATGAAGAGTTGATGAAGGGGGAGAAGATCTTTGGGAGTTGGGCCGAAATCCTTAAGAATTTGAAGATTTTCGCGGATCTTTGGAAGAAAGGGGCTGCTTCTGCTTTGTTTGAAGAGGAGAGAATTCGGTGATTTTACGCAAATGGCTCGGCAATGTCTTATATAAAGGGACCTTGCGGTCGCAAGGTCTGCCACACCTTGCGACCGCAAGGTGGGCAGTCAAACCGTTTGTTATTCCGCTGATTCCCCATGTTCTGACGGTACGATGCACGAGATTCGCATTTACTGAGGGCCTTGCGGTCGCAAGGTCCTCCCACGCAAGGTGTCGAGCTGTCCATCTTGATTTCTTTGTTCATTCTTTTCAACAGTTTTGCAGTTTAGCCCCTTGGTTAACTTTCGTTATGTTTCTTAACCTTCTTGTGTTGCAAAAACATAACAAAACTCTAAACTAAAAATTATTAGCAACATATAAATACAACACTAAGATGCTTTTCTCCCCCAAACTTGAATTTTGGCATATTTAATTAAAAATTAAATGTCCAAAAATACATTTAACGGAGAATAACATATTTAAACTAACTATAAAAGCAAATAACATTCAAAATAGTGGGTTGCCTCCCACTTAGCGCCTTTGTTTAACGTCTTTGGCTCGACCAAGCGCAAGCCTAATCAGGGGTGGTTCATTGTCAGCCAAACGAATTAACTCAATTGTTCGTTCAACTGACATCGGCTCTAGGTATGGCTTGAGTCGGTGTCCATTAACTTTGAAAATTTCATTATTTTTAGGATTTTGAATATCAACAGCTCCATGAGGATAGATTCGTACGATTATAAAGGGACCAGACCATTTAGATTTTAACTTTCTGGGGAATAGCCTAAGTCTAGAATTAAAAAGTAACACTTTCATCCCTGGATGAAACATCTTGTTGGCTAACCCCATGTCATGATATTTCTTGGTCTTTTCTTTATATGTTTTAGCATTCTCATACGAATTCAACCTATGTTCTTCTAATTCATTTAATTGAAACAATCTTTCCTCTCGGCCAAAGTTAAATCTAAGTTTAATTCTTTAACCCAATAGGCTTTATGCTCAATTTCAAGCGGTAAATGGCAAGCTTTGCCATATACCATTCTATATGGACTCATTCCTATTGGGGTTTTAAAAGCAATTCGGTATGCCCATAAAGCATCCTTAAGTTTAGATTCCCAATCTTTACGATTAGGCCTAACAGTCTTTTCTAATCTGCTTTTAATTTGTCTATTGCTTACCTCTACTTGGCCAGATGTTTGAGGATGATAAGGTGTAGCTAACTTGTGAGTTACACCATGTTTCTTAAGAACATTATTCAACAACTTATTGGTAAAATGAGTTCCTTGGTCACTTATTATGGCCTTAGGTACTCCATATCTAGCAAACAAATCTTCTACGAATTTAACCCTTTGTTTTGCCATCATTTGTCTTGGTTGCTCTTGCTTCAATCCATTTAGATACATAATCAACTGCTACTAAAATATACTCACAATTATTTGACACTGGAAAAGGACCCATGAAATCAATACCCCAAACATCAAAGATTTCAACAACCAAATTAATATGCAAGGGCATTTCGTTTCTCTTTCCTATTCCACCTGTTCTTTGACACTTATCACATGTTCTATAAAATAGTTCACAATCTCTAAAAACAGTAGGCCAATATAAACCAGATTGCAAAATTTTTCTAGCAGTTTTGTTTCCACTAAAATGACCTCCACAAGAGTATCCATGGCAGAATTCCATAATACCTTGTTGGTCTTTTTCTGGAATACATCTCCTTATTAAAGAATCTGAACAAATTTTATATAAATGAGGTGCTTCCCAAAAATAATTTTTCGTTTCAGCCAAAAATTTCTTCTTTTCATAATGATCAAAATCAGGATTAATGATATCAGACACATAGTAATTGACAAAATCAACATACCAGGGGTCTGAATCTTTAATTGCTAAAAGTTTCTCATCAGGAAAATCATCATTTATGGAAACAGGATCATCAAGAAATTGACGTTCAAGCAAGGGTGAAAATTCTAATCTAGACAAATGGTCGGCTACGACATTCTCGGTTCCCTTTTTATCTTTGATTGTAATGTCAAATTCTTGTAACAATAACATCCATCTAATTAATCTTGGTTTAGCATCTTTCTTACTTAATAGATATTTTAATGCAGAATGATCAGAAAATATTATCACCTTTGATCCTAACAGATATGATCTAAATTTTTCTAAAGCATATACTACTGCTAAAAACTCTTTTTCTGTAGTTGTATAATTTAATTGTGCATCATTTAGAGTTCTACTAGCATAGTGGATCACATGAGGCTTTCTATCTACCCTTTGTCCTAACACGGCTCCAATTGCAAAATCTGATGCATCACACATGATTTCAAAAGGAAGTGACCAATCAGGGCCGGATAAAATAGGGGCAGTAGTTAATTTTTCTTTCAATAAATTAAAAGCTTCTAAACATTCTTTATCAAAAATAAATTATGTATCTTTTGCTAACAAGTTACATAGAGGTTCTGATTTTGGAAAAATCTTTTATAAATCTTCGATAAAAACCAGCATGCCCTAGAAAACTTCTAACACCTTTAACTGAAGTGGGAGGGGTAGTTGTGAAATAACTTCGATTTTAGCTTTATCAACTTCAATGCCTTTATTTGAAACAACATGCCCTAAGACAATTCCATGTTTGACCATGAAGTGACTTTTCTCCCAACTTAAAGTTAAATTTGTTTCACAACATCTTTTCAGGACTGATGTAAGATTTTCTAAACAATGATCAAAAGAATTTCCAAAAACTGAAAAATCATCCATGAAAACTTCAACACATCTTTCAACTAAATCTGAAAATATAGAAATCATGCATCTTTGAAAAGTAGCTGGTGCATTACATAATCCAAATGGCATTCTCCTAAAAGCAAAAGTACCAAAGGGGCATGTAAAAGTTGTTTTCTCTTGGTCTTCGGGTGCAACAGGGATCTGATTGTAACCAGAAAAACCATCAAGAAAGCAATAATATTCATGACCGGCTAGTCTTTCAAGGATTTGATCAATAAATGGCAAAGGAAAGTGGTCTTTCCTAGTTGCCGCATTAAGTTTCCGCAAATCAATGCACATTCTATAACCAGTTATTGTTCTTGTAGGGACTAATTCATCTTTCTCATTTTTAACAACCGTAATTCTTGACTTTTTAGGAACTACTTGGTCAGGACTAACCCATTTACTATCTGATATAGGGTAAATTATACCCGCATCTAAGAGCTTAAGAACTTCTTTTCTTACGGCTTCTTCCATGTGTGGGTTAAGTCTTCTTTGCCTTTCTCTTGAAGGTTTACTACCTTCTTCTAGATGTATTTTATGCATGCACATAGATGGACTAATACCTTTTAAATCAGCTAGGGACCATCCTAAAGCTTCTCTATGTGTCCATAAAACTTTTAATAAACTAGCTTCTTGCTCTTCCGTTAAATTAATTGCTGCTATAATAACAGTAAAGTGTTACCTTCCCCTAAAAATGCATATTTTAAATGGGGTGGTAATGGCTTTAATTCTTCAACTTTAGGAGAATTAATAGATGGCATAAATTCAGAATTTTCTGCTTTAATTGTTTCTTTTATTTTAGCCTCCTCATTCTTTACTTTATCATCTTCTTTAATTTCTACTTCGACATTCTCTATCTCAATTTCTTCAAAGAGAGATTTCAAAATCTCTACTTCATCTTCCTTAATTTCATTACTTTCTTCTTCTACTTTTTCAGATTTATCAGAACTATTTTCTGATTCTTTCTCTATATCTTCTTTATCTTTCTTTTTACTAGCTTCTAACTTCTCTCTCTCTTGTCTTTCTTCCTCTTCTATTTCTCTTTCAATCTCATCAATGTCAATTTTTATGGGAGGGATAGGACTATCATCATAAACTATAAATCTATCTCTCTCATAGTCTTCATCTTTATTATCTTCTTCAAAAGTTTCGGTTGATAACTTTTCAATTTCATCTATTGAAAAACATGCATTTATGTCACTAGGTCTATTCATAGCATCAAAAGCAGAGATTTCAACGGTTTCACCTAGGGTGACATTGTGAGTTTACCATTTTTCACATTAATCATGGTATTGGCAGTAGCCATAAATGGTCTGCCTAACAATATTAGGACTTCATTATTTGTGCAAATCTTCCTTTCCATCTCTAGAACCACAAAGTCAACTAGAATGATTAGTTTATCAACCTGAACTAGGATGTCTTCCACTATACCCAAGGGATATTTAAGCGAGCGATCGGCTAATTGTAATTGCATAGTAGTGGGTTTTAGTTCTCCTAACCCTAGCGTTTATAGACATAAAGGCATCAAATTAATACTTGCTCCTAAATCTAGCATTGCTTTCATCTTTTTAGAGCTTCCCAAGGAAACTTGGATATTAAAGCTACGGGATCTTTTAACTTAGGGGGTAGTTCGGGTTGTAAAACAGAACTTACGTTTTCGAAACAATAATTTTTTCATTGTTTTCAAACTTGTGTTTCTTAGAATGAAGATCTTTGAAAAACTTTGCATAAGCTGGAATATTTTTAATAACATTAAGCAAAGGAAGATTAACATTCACTTTGGATAACATATTATAAATTTCGTAAATTGTTTGTCCATTCGGTTTTCATAAGTCTTCTTGGAAGCGGAATTGGAGGAACATAAGGTGGTGGAGCCACATAAGGTTCCTCTTCTTCTTGATCTAACTCTTTTTCAACTTCTATTGGATTTTCTTTATTTTGAACCTCTTTTTCTTGTTCCTTATTTGGAACTTCTACTTCTACTTCTACTTCTTGATTACTTGATTCATTATTCTCTTTACTATTATCACTATCCTTTTCAATTTCCTTTTCGAATTTTCTCTTGTATCGAGGCACATTAGAAGAAGATCGGGATCACTTACCTCTTCACCTATTACCTTACCGCTTCGCAAGAGCGGTGATTGACTTGGCTTGCTCGGTTTGACTAGGGAACTTCCCTTCTTCTCTTTTATCAACTTTAGAAGTTTGCAATGTGCTTCTTTAGATTTTCAATCTCTTCAAGCATATATTTCATCAATCTTTGCTTGACCTTTACTTGCTCCATCTTGTTTTGGAACTTCTTCAATTCTCAATTGATTTTGATTTGGAAATTGTGGAGGTTGAGGTGGTTGAGGTTGGAATTGTTGAGGTTGTAAAGGCTTATTTCCTCCCAAGAAAAGTTAGGATGATTCCTCCAACCGAGGATTATAAGTGTTTGAATAGGGATCATTCCTTGGCCTTTGAGGGTACATATTCATAGCATTAGCTGTTCAAAATACATAGCACTTGATGGACAAAAATTAGTAGCATGAGAATATAATCCACATAAAGCACATGCTTCTTGAATTTGCCAATTTTCAAATTGAGCTTGTGTATCGATTTATCTTGTATTTGATATAGGCTTCTATTTTTACCTCTAGCACTTTTACGTTGAGAATTAATACTTAACATCTCAAATAATTCTTCTAGTGCTTACGGTGTCATTCTATTAATAGAACCACCAATGCACTATCAACCATAGTTTGTAAGCTTTGGCGAAAGACCATGATAAAATTGAAGCACTAACACATGTTGAGCCAAATTATGATGAGGACACATAATGAGCAGATTTTTAAATCTATCCCATGACTCATGGAATGTTTCACCTGGTTCATTTTGGAATGACATGATTTGTTTTCTATATTCAGTAAGAGATGCATGCTTGTAAAATTTACTCATAAACAAATCATATAATTGAGCCCAAGTGTAAACACTATTAGGTGTTAAGTTCATAAACCATCGCTTTGTCAATTCTTTTAATGCACTGGGAAAATATTTCATTTTAATTTGATCTTCAGTCAACCCTCCTAAAGGAAAAGTACTCATCATGTATTCATATTCTCTTAAGAAACTGACAGGATCTTCATGAGGCATTCCATGAAAAGATGGTATTGCATTAAAATAATGACCTTTTACTTCGAAATTCCTTATAGCATCTGGTAAGACTAAACATGATGTGACAACATTTAATGAAGGTCTACTAAAGTCATTAATAGTTCTTTGATTTACTACCACTTCCATATTTCTTCTTGCAGGTTCTTCTTCTCTTTGATTCATGTTAACTGGGTTAACTGGATTTTCAGGATTTCGATTATTATTATTTTCTTCCATTGGAGGATCAACCAGAGGATCCTCTTGATGCAATTGTTCTTGATTATCAAACGCGGAAGCTAGATTTTCAAGATCTTCTTGATTTCTTCTAATATTATTTAATATCTTGATTTAGTTCTACCAATTTAGGATTCAAAGATCGACGACCATGCATAAAAATAATTTAAAGCAAATTAAAAACAACTAACTAAAAATAAAATAAAATCTTTTTGTATTTTGATTTTTATAAAAACTGAAAATTAAGCTAAAAACTGAATTAAATTAAAAACTACGCTACCAACAAACTAACTACGTGAACTAGCTTGTCCCCGGCAACGGCGCCAAAAACTTGATCGATGTTTTATTTAATCTTTTTCCTTGCAAGTGGACAAGACTATTATAGAATAGTATTGGAAGCAAGGGTCGAACCCACAGAGACAAGTGATCACGAACAGTGCAATTTATTGATAGCAAATTATTAATCTAAAGGGTTTTTTTATAATTATTTTATTCTAACTACTATTTATATTTAGATTTTTAACTAATTAGCAGTAATTACAGATATGAAGATCTTATGGTGGGTGGCAATCTAGGATTCTGGGTTTCACTTGTATCTCCTTTATGTTCAATTCATAATAATTATCATTCAATTTCTTGGGTTCGTTCACTAAAGATAGATATAGACTGTTGAACTATTGGTTCAGCCTCCATCCCCGCAACATTCATCCATTCTATATCCTAAGCACAGGAACTTTCAATCTAGATGTCACCTAGATTTATGATCTATCTGTCACCTAGATCATGTATGAACCTGGTCTTAACTTATCACTCTCGTGCATCGATAGGTCCAATTTATTGTGATGGTGAGCCAGTGTACGACATATGCACATTGGTCATGCAGTTATCCACACCTCTAGGCCTTTATTATTTGCGATTACATTCATTTGTTAAAAGCAAAATAATATAGGGATTGATAAACACCACAATCAACAAGAATTGAATTAACATATATATAAATCAGAACATAAATTTGATACAAGTTACCTCCCACCTCCTAGATTATGGATGATTTAGTTCATCATAGACAATGAACAACACATGGAGATGAACGGAAACATGATTTGATCTTCAATAATTGTAATTACACAATCTAACTATGTTATACAATCTAAAAACTATCTAAAATCTACCTAAGACTGTTCCCAGCCGTTTTTCTCTCTATTTGGCTCTTGGCATCCGACTTCAATATATACTCGGGAGTTGTAATCCAATCGAAACTCTGTGTGAAAATACGAAAAAGTCGCATTCTGACCACCTTGCGATCGCAAGGTGTTGAGTACCTTGCATCCGTAAGGTCTCCAGTATCTCTGGCCTTTGATTTCTTGCTTCTCAAACGTACTGCCCACCTTGCGATCGCAAGGTCTGAGGTACCTTGCTTCCGCAAGGTCTCCAGATTTGGCTTCCTTCGTTTCTTCTTCATTTTTCATCTTTGCCTCTTCTTGGAATTTGCACATAAAACCCTGGAGTTTTGCATCTTTTCACTAAAAACCCTGAAACTTACAAAACTCACCGAAAACATATATCAGTAGCCAAAAGCCTCGTGAAATAGCCTAATTTAAGTCATAGAAGCATATGAAATCGACGTATAAAATACATCGATCAATAAGCAACAGATGATTGCCAATGTTTGACACCCAAACGTGCACACTTAGCTGTGAACTTGTCCGAGAATTGGGTGCCATGGTCAGAGATGATTGCCCGTGAGAGGCCGAATTTGCACCATATTTGGTCGTGGACGAACTTGATGATGTTTGCCTTAAAAATCTTGGTCAGGGGCTTCGCTTCAATCCACTTTGTAAAGTAGTCGATGGTGACCACTGCATACTTGTACTTGTATTGTGCCAGCGTGAATGGACCAATGAGATCGATTCCCCACATGTCAAAAGGCCAAGCAGCGACCACATGGGTTTGCGTGGTGGAGGGCAACCTTGGTATGTCCGCGTATCTCTGGCACTTGTCACATTCTTGGACATATTTCTCTGCATCTCTTCTAAGAGTTATCCAATAATATCCTGCATGCAGAATTTTCTCTACTAGAGCCTTGGTGCCCGAGTGGCCACCGCACTCTCCTTCATGGACTTCGTACAGAACACCCTCAGTCAACTCCGAGGGAACACAACGAAACATAGGCCTGACCTTAAATCGTTTGTATAGAATTCCCCCTACTACCGAGTATCTCCACGCTTGGCTCCTAACCGTGGTGGCTTTGACTTATTCCGCTGGGAGGACACCTTGCTCGATGTAGTCCTTGTAGTCATCAATCCAGCTCCTGGCCGCTGGCTCGATGTCCATTATTACTAAGTGTCTATCAGTGGCCGGAGTTTCCAAGTGCTCGATCATGACTGACGAATTCAACAACGCAAGGCTTGCTTCAGCGATCTTGGACAAATAGTCTACTCGCATGTTATCTGCTCGGTCAATTCTAATGATCTCCCAGAACATGAAATTCTTCAAGATTTCCTTGACAAGCTCGCAGTATTTGACCATGGAAGGGTGATGCACCATGTATTCCCCCTGGACTTGGTTCACTACTAGTTGTGAATCCGAGTACACTGTGACCGCTTCAATGCCCATATCGGCCGCGAGCTCAAGGCCAGTGATCATTGCTCGTATTTGACCACGTTGGTCGAGGCAGGGAACTTGAAGCGGAGAGCCAATTCGAACTCTATGACCTGGTTGAGGGCTATGAAAAGGATGCCAGCTCAGCTCCCGACTTTACTCGCTGTACCGTCTACATAAAGGTCCCAACAGCAGGCTAGTCGAGGCCGCAAGGGCTGCTCGTGCTCAGGCTCTGTTGGTTGTTGGGCTTCCGATTCTTCCTGCTGTGTGAAGCTTGTCTCTACCAAAAAATCGGCCAAGGCTTGAGCTTTGATTGCTCGCCTGGGCTGGTAATCGATGTGAAATTCCGTGAGCTCGATCGACCAGTTGAGTAGCCTGCCTAACGAATCGGGCTTGTGGAGGACTTTGTGCAGTGGCGCAACTGTGTATACTATGATTACATGTGCAGAAAAGTAAGCCCTTAATTTTTGGGCAGCTATAACAAGAGAGTAAGCTAACTTTCTACATTAAAATACCGACCTTCAACAGGACTAAGGGCCTTGGATACATAGTACACATGTTTTTGAGTTCCTACCTCCTCCCTAACTAAAACAGCGGCCACAGCCTGGTCTGTGGCCGCTAAGTACACATACAGGGGCTCCCCGGGCACGTGACTACTAAGGAGGGGCGGTCTGCCAAGATATTCCCTGAGCTGCTCGAGGGCTTTGGCGTATTCTTCATTCCATTCGAACCCTTTGTTACCGTGCAGGACTTTGGAGAATGGGAAGCACTTTTTCGCTGACCGGGAGATGAAGCGACCAAGGGCAATGATTATGTCGTTCAGTTGTTGGATGTGCTTGATGCAGTAAGGTTGATCCATCTTGATCAGGGCTTGGATCTTTTCTAGGTTTGCATCTATCCCGCGCTGATTGACCATGAATCCCAGAAATTTTCCTACTCGGACCCTAAACGCGTACTTGCTCGGATTCAGCTTCATATTGTGTTTGCGCAGATTAGCAAATGTCTCTTCTAGGTCTAGAGCATGGTCGCGACCTTTGGTTTTGATGACCATGTCATCGATGTAAGCCTCCATGTTTCTGTCGAGCTGGGAGCCAAAGACCTTGTTGACCATGCGTTGATAGGTGGCCCCTGTATTCTTCAACCCGAAGGGCATCATCTTGTAGCAGTAAAGACCCCCGACTGCCCGGAAAGCTGTTTTTGCTTTGTCTTGCTCGTTCATTTTGACTTGGTGGTACCCTGAGTACGCATCCAGGAAGCTTAGCATTTCAAACCCAGCTATGGCATCTACGAGCACATAAATGCATGGCAGCAGGTACAAATCTTTCGGGCAGGCTTTGTTAAGGCTTGTGAAATCGATGCACATGCGCCATTTATCGTTGGCCTTTTTGACCATTACCACATTGGCCTGCCAGGTCGGATACTGGATTTCCTCGATGATGTCAGCTTTCAAAAGTTTCTCGACCTTTGTTTTGATCGCTGCACTCTTCTCTGGAGAGTATTGCCTTGGCCGTTGGTGAATAGGCCGAAAAGTTGGATCCACGTTCAGGTCATGGCGGGCAACATTCTCGTTGATTCCATGCATGTTTTCGACAGTCCATGCGAATACATCCATGCTGTTCTTGAGTAGCTCGATCAATTTGTCCCGAGTTCCGGGAGGTGTGGCCGTCTCGATCTTGATCTTCTGCTCGGGGTAAGCCGGGTTGATAATAATTTCTTCCAACTCATCATGTGGCTGGAATTCAGGTTCATCCCGTACTTGCAGAGTATCCATCTCAATTTCTTGTGCCTCGAGATGCCGGGCCGTACGCCTAGAAACTATTGGTGCTGGAGTGTGCTTGGCCTCGTCGACCTGCATTGGTACCACTGTTCCAGAGGATTCCCCGAGCTCAATATTGTTAATAGAGACTGGGCTCGGTGTAATGCTGGTAATGGGTTCCTTCTCAGGAATTGTGGTTGTTTGCTCGGGAATGTCCACAATCAGCCTCTGTTTCTTCCTCTGGGAATCCCGGACATACTCCCACATTGCCCGCGGCTTGCTGTTAAGGATACCCACTTCATCCTCAGTATAGAATTTTGCCTTTTGGTGAGGTATAGAGGTTACCATCTGGAACTTGGCCATGTTTGGGGCGCCAAGGATGCAGTTGTAGGCAGATTTGAGATCAATTACCAGGAATGTGATCATCTCTATCCGGGTTTGTGCCCCGTCTCCCATGAAGACTTCGAGCTCAATGGTGCCCTTGACGCTCACTTGGTGGTTTGTGAATCCTTCATGCTTCCCTAGATAAGGCTTGAGCCTGATGTCTGATAACTTTAACCACTTGAAGCAGGAGTAGTACATAATGTCTCTGCACGCTCCGGTGTCGAGTAGCACCCTATAAACTTGCCAGTTGTTCACAAGGCAAGAAATGACCAGCGACTGCTTGGATGCTAGAGGGGTGCTCGCTAGCTCCCTGTGGGTGAAGTAGATGATGGGTTCACCTGCCCACTGTACCGCTAGGGAGTACATGACCTTAGACAGGGATATATGCTTCCCTATCTGAGTATTGGACGGGAGCTCTTCCTGGATCACGTTAACCACCCATTGTATCTGAGGGGCCTAGCCACCTCTTCCTCTTGGGGGCCTCCCTTGTCGGTCATTATTCGCATTGTTGCCCGCGCCCTGATCCCTTTTGAAGCGGTCCAATTTGCCCGCATTAATCAGTTTCTATATTTCCCGCTTCAACACATTGCATTCCTCTGTTGTGTGGCCGCTACCATGATGGTAATCATAATATTTTGTGTTTTCCCTGGTGTGAGCGAGCTCAGGGTCAAGCGGGTAAGGAACTGGCTAAGCATCCCCAACCTGGAACATGATCTCCTCGCGGGTAGTGTTCAGCGGGGTGAACTGTGATACCCTGAATCTCTGTCCGGGGGTAGATGTTCGCCTCCTGTCTCTGCTCAGACGATTATTGCCCTCCTGGCTCTGGTCAACTGGCATGGCCGAACTGTCCTGAGTCTTATCCTTGTTTTTGGCCTTATCGCCCTTGGTGTTCTCCGTTGAGCATAAAAGGTGTGAGTTAGCCAACATCTCTGCCTTTGAGGCACCCGGGTTCATAGTCATAATCGTTTTCAGCGGGCTCGCTCTCATGTTGTTGAGGTAGCAAAATGTGATCTTTGGATCACTGGTGGCCGTCACTTGATCAAGCATCTCCTCGAACCTTTTCAAGTAGCTGTTATATGATTCATGGTCGCCCAGCTTGATTTTACCGAGATCAAATTGGTTTTTGGGCGTAGGGCCCGCAGTGCCAAACTCCTCCAAGAACTTTTCCCGGAGCACCTCCTAGCTGCCAATGGATCCCTGGGGGACTCTGCCCAACCACGACTGTGCTTTTCCCTGGAGAGCACCCTCAAATGCTCGCATCTTCAAAGCTTCCACATCGATGACCATTCAGATTTGTGCCTCGAATGATCTGAGCCAGTTAGTTGCCCGTATCTTCCCAAAATATTTTTCAAACTGTGGGAAGGTTACCCCTTGCGCGGGTGGCGCGTTCTCGATCTCCGGAGTAAACAGACTGCCCTCTAGCAGCTTTGAAGCTCCATAACCGAGTTTGGCCACAGCTAAATTGGCCATTTTTTTGGCCATGTCTCGCTTCATGGCCTCCATTCACTCGGACAGGCGTTTTTCTGCGTCCATGGTAAGTCTGGACGAGCGAGCAGGATTTGACTGTTGACTGCGTGCTGGTGGGCAAAAGGTCGGCTCGTAAGAAGCTTTTGTTTCCCGCTCAATTCGCACTCCGTGCCTTGGTCGGTGGCCTCTGCCTCCGCGTACTCACGGGCTTTGCGGCGGCTATGGATTTCTTCCCGAACGCGGTGCTCCTGTTGGCAGTGATGCCTGTGGGAATGATTCTGGTGGCTGTATCTGCTCTCCACCTGATCATCTGCCCTTTGCACCTCATTGGCCTGCTCCGAGGGTACATGAATAACAGAAGGAGTCCATCTACTCGGAACGGGCAAATGTTGGGAGGCCTGGCCACCACCAATAAATGCTGGGTTGCTGAGAACAAGCAATACCAGATCGGCAACTGGAACCGGGGCATGACCCAAGGCGAGCAATTGCTGATTGAGTGCGTACATCTTATTGTAATACTCCGCTTGGACTTGCAGAGCAGCGGCCTGTTGGTCAGGGGTTTACCCGGGCTGGCTTACTTGACTTCCCTGGCCGTTTTCTCGCTGACGGTTCAGCTGAACCCTTAGGTCTTGAGTACGAGCATCCCTTTGCTCGTTGATGACTTGGCGAGCATCTTGTTGGCTCGCTTGATTCTGCCTGGCATGTTGAGACAATTGTTCCTCAACATACGGAACATTATCACCATGGGCCGCGTGCCAAACTGCCACTTTCTGGTTTCTCGTTTGCACCCCCTGGGGTGCCCTTGGCGGCAGATCACCAGGCGGTGGATTGTTGGCTTTCAGCCTGATGGTTGCTAACGGTGGCATGATGCTTGCTACCCTTGCCAGCCATTGCAATAAGACGTATTCCTGAGAATCTTACCTGAAAACTTTGAGGAAAGCCTTGAAAACTTCGTTTCCCGGCAATGGAACCAAACTAATGTGACAAAAATGCAGCTTGGGTCGTCCGTATTATGGGTAGGATATCTGGGCTTGATCTGCTTCCTCGAACCTGATTAAGATCACGAAAACACCTTAGTGGAAGTGCAAGGCTGGGCCTCGCGAAACCACTATGGTGTGAGAGTAAGTATCGTGTTTAAAAGTCAAAAGAGAATTTGACAAAGGTTCTACACTCAAGAAAGTGTGTGTACCTTATTTGTGGTTTATGGAGGGGTATTTATAGGCCCCTAATGACCTAGAATCCTGGTGGGATTCAGTTTCCATAGATACCCAGCCAATTAAGGATGGAATCCCTAAATTATAGGTATGATAGGCGGCTGGCCGCGTGAATGTAGGAGCAGATAAGGCAAGTGTACTGCTCGGATAAAGAAACCTTTGACTTGTTTTGAGGAGCAAGTTTCTGGAGTTTCCTGCTCGATTCGTGCCCGGGCATGCAAGGCTCTGCCCGGCTACCTGGTGTAGACTAATTTGAGGTAAGTGTAGATCCCGGGCATGGCCCCTGGTCGGGCAGGCAAGGCCAGCGCTCGATCAGGTTTGGACGGGATAAGTTTGATTCTTTGCCCGTTATGAGTATGGTCCCCGGGCATGGCCCCTGGTCGGGTAGGCGAGGTTGTGTCAGGTCAGATTCGGGCTGTAATTGCTTTACCCATTGCTTGATGTCTTGCTAGCTCTGTCCGCTAGGCTGGTTGGTCCCATACTAATTATGCTCGTGATTGACACTTGATGATAGTTCGTACTTTGCTCGTGACCCGGTCTGGGCTGGGCACATCAGAATAAACTAGCAGGGGCTAGCGCAGGAAGAACGAATGGAAGGATCTCTCCCTAAATTGTCGGTCTCCATCATTGCAGTACCATAGTCACCTCGTCGTCGCCGTAAGTCTTCTCTTTCTTCTCATCTTTCCATTGTCGTCTCACCCTAAATCTTTTAAAAGCTAAGAGATTTGGAAGGAAGAGGTTTAGGTGATGAGTAGCGCATATGACGACTGGGCAACGCCCAACACGACTAGACGGTGATTTTCTCTGGACGAATTTTTTGGACGATTTGAAGAAGTCACGGCGATCAGGCTGATTTTTAGAACACTTATTTTGGGTATTACCCACTTACACATTAATTTTTAGAATACTGACTCATACAATAATTCATGCATTAAAGTATTAATACATTTTTGTGCAATTCTTTGCAAAAAAATGAGGAAAAAAAAAAAGAAAAGGGATTTTGATCAACTTACTAATTTAATTACTAATTAGTATCAGTAGTTGAACGGAAACATGGCCCGGTCGAGTAACACTATCAAGGCTGCATATTAGTTATTGGAAGATGTTTGAACGAACTAAAGTACATCATCAGATTGTGATTATCTTTCTTAAAGTTTGATAATTACTCATTTCTCCAATGGTTGAAATAATATAAATAAAACAAATACTTGTGTAAAATGATCTTACGGATATTTTTGTAAAACATATCCTTTTTACCCGACTCACAGGATGTTTGGTGGATTGTGCTATAAGAGAATAAGACTCCTTACGAACTAAGATCCGTAAAACGATGTTAAAAAAGACCTACTCAATAAATAAAATAGAAGCCAAAAACAAAATGTATTCTCCATATTCAAGCTCTGCCATACTTTTTCAATCTGTACATAAAATTGACAAGAACAAAAGAAACGAAAAAAGAAAAGTCTCCACCCTCTTGGAGATTTCTAAAGATACATTTCATCCTCATCCATTACAAAAAGAAAAAAAAGAAATAAAATGTGCAATTACAGGTAATAACTAACAACACACATGGGATAAAGATTGGGACCGCATGGAATCAATATACTTTGGGGGTCTCCAATTTTCAGTGACCTCCACGGTCCACACAGAGAGAGAGAGAGAGAGAACAACCAGGCATGTTGGCTACTTAGTTGTCCTTTCCTCAGAAGGAAAAATCACATAACATGGTTGCCAACTTTATACCTACCAGCAACCTCACATGCATCATGCACGCCAGTGATTGGCTCCACCAATTGTCCCTGGCCCATTTTCTCATATTTTGCTTCCCAAACCTTATCAAATGCTTCATTTTTTCAATTCGTTTGGACCAAACCCTAGGACCCGATTTGGGACATATCCCGGCTTGATCTGTTGTATTTCATGTGGCTCTTAACAAGCTGCCCAGCTGCAATGGCTGACATCAGCGAGAGCTCCCCTGCCAAAACTGAACCAGCTACTATGGTTGCCAAGAGCCTTGCGTTTGATCCCGGGGACTCTTTGTTTGCGCCCTTTACTCCAAGCAGGTTCAGGCAAGCTGACTGCGATGCAAGTTGAGTCCCACCACCCACAGTACCAACCTAAACAGACAACATCACATAGACATTGTCCATCAAATTTTCTCATTGATGATTAGAAGATTCAGACTACCCTAAATAGACAACATCATATTAACCATCAGTTTTTTCCATTAATGATTAGATGATTCAAACGATGACTTATCAATAGAAACAGAGATACTTCAAAATTCTGAAACTTCTCAATCCAGAATAAACTGATGGCTTTAAAACTCAAGATTTCTATCAGTAAGTACACAAAACATCAGAATCTTTTTTTCCTTTTGTCTTTTTGGAGAAGAGTAAAGAGTAAAGACATAAATGAAAAGGTCAAAACAAGTGACATGTATCTATTGGATCAAATGCTCAAATTTAACCTAAAAAGTGAAGGTAGAAACCACGGGAAAGTTCGACTCCTCAACACTCTTTGAAAATTATGGAAAAAGAGTCTGCCTCGGGTCATTTCTCTTTACCAAACCAGAAAATAGGATTCTATATGGTTAGCAAGTACCAGCAAAATAACTGAAACCTACTTTCAATAAATAAAGAAGATCTTTATACCAAAAAAATAAAATTCCATCTAATGCATCTCTCACTCGCTAGCTTCACCAAAGAAGCCCTTGAGAACATTAACTTTAGGTCCAATTATGTTTTTGTTTTGAGAAAATGCCCAGCACAAAAAAAGTAAACCAAGAAAAGAATATCAGGCTATGTTTTTAGAGCTTTCCCATATGAAAATAAACTTTGGGTTAGAGAAGAGTTCTATCTAAAAAGGCTCCAAGTTATTTCTACAATATGGAGCTTAGCTCACTCCTATAAACAAACTAATGCTACCACACCTAATAATAACAAGCATTCAACTTCAGTACCTCAAGAACAAAGTTTGAGATGATACAATTTTTTACGTGAAAACATAAAAGATAATTTAGATGATGAATACCTCAATTGAAGGCATAGTCACAGAGACGTGCAAATCCTTTCCATTGTTAACGGCCTCCATCATAGTTATGCAATGAGAGCTTTCAATGTTTTGTGCTGGATCCTGACCAGTGGCAATAAAAACAGCAGAGACAATATTGGCAGCATGGGCATTGAATCCACCAAGAGAACCAGCAATTGCTGAACCAGTAAGGTTCTTAAGCATGTTAAGCTCCACAAGTGCAGGTACAGTCGTTTTTAGTACCTTCTTCACCACCTCCTCGGTGATGATTGCTTCGCAGACAACTGACTTCCCACGCCCTTCAATCCAATTGACCGCAGCAGGTTTTTTATCAGAACAAAAGTTTCCTGGACAAAAAGATGGAATAACAAGTCAATCTCAGCAGCAGGATGGAAGTTATAATGATCTAAACAACCAAAAACTAAGCCGAATCAGAATCAAAAAGTTAAAGGCTGCGCTTGATTATTTGTTTTAATCAGCTGAATTGAATAACCATGTGTTAGCCTCATAATGAATACAGGGCTGCAAGTGAAAAACACGAAATAACCACCAGATCCAAATGAATACCAGCTGCCTGATTATGACTACTCCAGATGAGATAAAGCACCCACAACCAAGTCTGTATAGACACTGACAAAATATTGAAGGGCCCCAGAACAACTCAAGGACCACAAAAACTGGGCAACAGTAAACGCAGCATGATTGTGACAGCCTAAAGCCAATTACATAATAATAAATTTTACACTCATTAAAAGTGAAGTACGGATCTCACCAGATATACCGATCACATCCATGTCAGGAAAGTCACTTTGAAGAAAATCTAAAACATTTTGTACACCCTTGGACACCATGTTCATCCCCATTGCATCACCGGTACTGCAGGTAAATCTCATATACAGATTTTTTCCTGCAATTGAGCATTGAATGCCTTGCAGTCTGGCAAATCTGCTTGATCTGATAAAATAAAGACAACTTTAATTAAAACCCAAGAACCAGTGAAATACAATGAAGCTTAACCAAAATTCAAACAAAGAAACACAATAGAAGAAAACCTACAAGGAACCCATCATCAACCCAATTCAAATGCATGAGTATCAGAAAGAGTGAAAGCTTTCTACCAAATACTTACATTCAAAACATTTCATCATCGTAAACATTGTAATTGAGTCCTTCATAGTTAAATCAGAAATAAGAAAATTAAAAGTTCCATTTAACATAACTATTTAATGTTAGTCTGAAAGGGGCATAATACCATTATCTAACAGTACGCATTGATGTCAACAACAGCCAGGAACATATAAGACAAAATGATATCATATGCATGAAATTTACAAAAAATTAACTTTAAGACATCAAAACCAAAACACATCAATATAGTTTCTATAAAAGGAAACATCAATATTCTTACATCAAAATCAACTCAATTCAGAAAACATTTACGGGTGTTTGGCAAACACACGAAAAATGTTACGAAAAACAATATATGAAAAAATACAAAAAGAATGTTTTAATATTAATGTACATATTAAATATAAGATAGTGTTTAATTTTAAGTAGTTTTTCTTTAATAGCCCTCCATTTATCATTAGTAATGTCAAATCCATAAGGTTCATCTTTTTTAATCTCACAATTACAAATAAATTTTTTGATAATTGATATGAAAAAAAAAAACGTTTGAAAATAGAAAATAGACAATGTTTAGGATGTCCCTAGAAAAAATTCCGGAAAACTATATATGAATAAATACAAAAAAAATATATTCTAATAATAATGTACATATTAAATATAAGATAGTGTTGAACTTTAAGTAATTTTTTCTTTAGTAACCTTCAATTTATCATTAGTGGTATCAAATCAAGGTCTATCTTTTTTCAATCTCACAATTACAAATATTTTTTTTGATAATTGATATGAAAAAAATGTTTTAAAGTAAAAAAATTGACAATGTTTAGGATGTTCCTAAATAATATAGTTGACACACAATTTATTTGTTAGTAAAATATTATGTGTGTAAGTAAATATGTGTAATTGTGAAAGGGGGAGGAGAGTGCGCAACCATTTGGAAAATGACTTACGGAAAATAAATCTATAAATCATTTTCCAGAAAAGAAGCCTTCATTTCTCGTCGACTTGAAAAACCTTTTACGTTGACTACATTTTCCTAAGGTTACCAAACACTGAAAAATGAGGAAAACGTTTTCCAAAAGTCGTTTTCCGTGAAACAAACGGAGCCTAAGGATCAAATAAACATCCCAATACCAGAACTAAAGCCAAAGATCACGCATTGCTGGCAAACAACATTCGGGAATATCAAAACAGATCTATGCTAAAGCATGAAATTCACCAAAAAAAAATATATATATATATATATATATATATATATATATATATATATATATATATATATATATATATATATATTAACTTAGGGATATGAAAAGAGAAAATAATTCTTCCAAAACAAAAAGACACATCAGAGGAGGTTCTATCAAGGCAAGGCAATCATCAATATCAAACTCTTACATCAAAATCAGAATACTTAAAGGGGTATTCACCAACTACGGAGTATTTGTATTTATGATTAATCATTAGCCTCTTCAAACTTGACTATTCAACATTATCATCAATAGGACCCAAGTTCCAAGTTAAAATCCTAATTCGAGACAAATCAGGTTAAATATATACTTGGTCAAGCATGAAATCTGCAAAAAAATCGTGTAAAATGCAGGTAAAGAAGCTCAAAATGAGACCTACTTGTTGAAAACCACGGCCAAGGTATCAAAATTAAGCGGGTCCTCCAAGAAAAACTTAAGCTGTGAAGCTCTCTCGGCCGTCTGAAACCTAACAACAGGCGCTCTACTCATCCCGTCTTTCAACAAAATCCCCGTTGCCCCACCCGACGCATAAATAGCCTTACACCCTCTATTAGTACTCGCAACCAAACACCCTTCCGTCGTGGCCATTGGCACCAAATACTCGCAGCCGTTTAACAACAACGGTCCAGCAATCCCCACCGGAATTTGCACGTAACCGACCGGCATCTCACAACATTGCCCTAAAATCGACTCATAATCGAATCCGTCCAACGGTAAACCAACCAACGACCTCCCAATTGTCCTCTGCAAAGCCTCCCGGCGAATTGCAGCCGCCCGGTGGCAGTCCCCGAGCTTCGATTCGAGCGAATACGACGGAATTGAACCGGAAACAACAGATTTCACGATTTCCTCGTCTGATGCCGACGGCATCACCGTCGGCGGCTGCTGCTGATCCATGATCTTTGAGCAATTTAAGGAAAAGTTAGTTTTGGTGGTGCCAGCGGCGTCAACGTCCACGTCAGTGTCAATGTCCCACGGCTCGTGAGAGGCACGTGCGATGAAAGATTGGACGAAATCGATGCCGAAAAAGCCCAACAGGTAAATGAAGGAGGCGATTAGTGAGACAATGGCGGCGAGCTCGGAGAGGGTGACGACGTGGAGAGGGGTGGAGGAGCGGATCTTGTCGCGCCACCGGTGGAGGAGGTAGTAGGCGACGGAGAAGAAGAGAGTGAAGAAAATGCCGTTTGTTAAGTATAGAGGAAGGGGGAGAGCATCGGATGCTTTCGGAATTGGTGACGTGGAGCGATTATTGACGGTAACGGTGGTAGTGGACGACGACCGGTTTTTATGGTGGTCGTGGTTGGGGTGGAGAGGAGGAGGTCGCCGGCGGACATCCATGTAGGAATTTACCGGCGAAGGCGGGAGGGAAATAATAGAGATAGAGAAGGCGGGAGGAGAGAGAAAAAAAAATTTGCTTGAGGGCGGAGGAGCGGTGGTTTCGGGAAAATGGGAGGGTATGATATATAGTAGTTGGTGAGGACTGGGGAGGCACGATGTGCTGGCATAAGGTGTACCCGTGATACATAATGCTGTTTTAATGTTTCTTGTGTTTTTATTTTGCCGAGAGTAAACGAGTCGCACGACACGTGGAAGACTCTCGCACGTGCTTAATGAGAAGGGTTGATGTCTCATGTCTGGTCGGTCATTTAATTCAGTTCGTTTGATTTCGATGGCTGTTTTGACCACCATACCAGTATTAGTCTGTATTATGTAACTGTCCATCTAGGCTAGTGAAAACCATTCCCAAAGTTTTGGGCTAATTTATCCTAGGCTCTTTCTTACAAGTGGGCCCAATGTTATTTTCTAAAAAAGATGGGTTAATCACACCCCAATTTTTTATCTCTTAGTCCATATATTGCATTGACATGTTGTACCTTACGCTTTACAATACAGTATATAGGGTGTAGAGATATAAAATTAGAGTGTGGTTAGCATCACTCTTCTCAAAATTGTTATTTACATTTTGTTTAATTATAGGGCTACTAGATCTTCATATCCGTGTTTATGACACGGTGACATTATATCTGATTTCGTCAATTAAAATTACAGTTCATAAATGGAAGATGCGATTTAAAAAAAATTACAGTTGAGGGATACATTGCTTCAAGTGATAGTTGAAGGATTGATGTTTTATAAGGGGTGGCTGTTCAGAAAATTAATTGCAGTGTGTGACTTTGTAATGTGAAGATAAAACATAGGGAGAAGAAAAATAAGTGATTGCTCACAATATTAATTGAAGGGGTGATTTGTAATAGAGAAAGAAAAAATAGGGAGTTAAAATAAATAACTACTCACACATGTAAATGTGAAAGTGAATATCAACCGTTAATTTTGTTAAGATAATTTAATCTCAACCTCTGAATAACCCTAATCAATTACCTAACTGTTTTATAATATAGATATTTTGTGAAACATTTGATACAAACAAAATAAAATATTGATGGAGGGTTTAAAACACTTAGTGCCAAGAAAAATAAAAAAAATATTGAGTACAAGAGTGATAAATGTAACGTAGTATCATCAACTAATTGAAATGCACTAAATCAATAATTGATAGTGTCATGGTTGAAATTTGCAATTAGTAATTGCAATTTTCTATGAGTTCATACTAATCACACACCAATATCTATTCTTTACACCCCATAAAAGATTACAAAAATACCATCATACCAATTTACAAAATAAACCTCTTCTTTCTTCTTCCATTCTTATCTGTAGACTGCTTCCTCCCTCCTTCCTCCAATTTTTTCTGGCGACATTTTCCGACTGAGCAGATGAGATACTCTTGTACTTAACAGGGTCAATTTGCATATTACATTTGACAAGGTCAAGAGGAGTGACAGTCATGTGAGTGAGACCGCAATTGAGAATTCCACCAAACGTATAGGCGGCGTAGAACTGAGGAGAGTACATCTCGATCCTGCCTGGCTCGCTGGGAGCTGGAATGATGAAGTTCTTCTTCACTAGAGACGACGGAGACGGGGATGATGAAGGAAACAAGCTAGGGCTAGAATTGTTCGTCATTTTCTCTAGGAATAGGCTTTTGGCAGAAGATGTGTAGAGATAGTACGGGATGAGAGATAGGCGAGCGTTATCTGAGAACGAAGACGCCATGGCTACCGAAGCTTTTTGCTGCTATGGAGTTGCAGAGAGAGAGAGAGCTTTGGACACAGAGAGAAAAATCTAGAGGTTGATTTGACTTGCTACTCTTTCCTCACCGATTAGAAACATAAGAGGGAGGGAGGGAGAACGAGGTCTGTGAAAGCTTGAGAAGGGGGGAAGTAAGTGAAAGCAGGGGAAGTACGGGAGAACGAGGGAGACGGAGGTTGAGGGAGGAAGAAGCGTCAGAGGAGGTAAGAGTAGAATATGTAGTTTAATTGGGGTGTAGAGAGTAAGATGAGAAATTTAATTAAATAACTGGGTGTAAATAGAATTGGATGTAACGGATAAATATTAATGTGTGATTAACCCACCCCTTGTCTTTGTATAGGGGGTTATATTTTTATTTTTTTCATAAAGATCTAAAGTTGCATTTTTGATAGTTACACAAACAGTATACATTTATTTTTATCAAGCGGTTCTAGAAAGCATCGTTATATAACAAAGCAACATGAAAAACTCGTTTGATTAAATCGTACATAATACTAATTGTAATTCTACATAAATTAGTCATTCTTATTAAACAACATTTGTTTTAGACACGTGTAAGAGGAAATCTATATATATACACCTTCCGTTCTTAAATTATTGTCTTTTTTTCATTTTTCGTCTGTCTCAAAATAATTGTCCAGTTTAAAACTTATCTTTTTAGAATATCACTTTTATCATTTTACCCTTACTTTTACTTTTTCATAATATTTTAATTATGAGACACATACACAAGAATTTTTAAAAAAAACTGTACATTAAACCAATATAAATAATCAAATCAATTGTTTTTCTTAATCTGTGCGTCGGGTCAACTAGGACGATAATTTAGGGACGGATGAAGTATTAAGCTGGTGATAAACACTATGATTGTGTCACCTCACGCCCTTTTGTTAAATCTCAATTGTGAAGACATGACTCTTGAATTCATAAATACTCTTTGTTTTCCAACTATTAACTAATAATAAAACTTAATAATAATTAATATAATAATGAGCATTAATCTTTTCTATTGTTAATAGTAGAAGTCTTATATATATATATATATATATATATATATATAATTATGTTTAAATCTCAATTTGGTCACCCTACTTTCGACCAAAATTCATTAAGCTCACTATACTTTTTTTTCTTCAATTTAATCACTCTACTTAACTCCGAAAGTTAATAAGGTCATTAGAGTCATTTCCGTTAGTTAAGTTGGATGGAAATCTTTGAAAAGACAATAATATCCCTTACATTTGAAAGGTGTGTTGACAAATTCAAGTCATACAATAAGAAATTATGTTTGAGAGGAGAAAGAGACTCTCAAATCCCCTAAATTTAATAAGGGTATTTTTTGATTTTCCTAACAAAATTAAACTTTCCATTCAAATATATGGATGGAGTGATGAACGTGCTAATTATGTGAAAGTAGGGTGATTAAATTGAGGAAAAATAAAGTAGAGTGAACTTAATAAATTTTGGTCGAAAGTAGGGTGACCAAATTGAGATTTAAACCAAAAAATTACAACCAACATTACTATCAAACCAATATGAGATACAACTCTTTTATTGGTAATAAAAGGTGAGATTTAAAATCTAATAACTTTTAAAACCAAAATCAATTTATAACCAATATAAAATACATCTCTATTAATATTACCAATAGAAGATATATATTACATTTATTATAAATTGATGTTAGTTTTGAAAGTTTTTGTATAAAGACTTCTACTTTTATCACTATAAAAGAGATGTATCTTACATTGTTTAGAAAGAGATATTAGTTTTAAAAGACTTATATTAAAAACGTCTATTCGTATTACCAATAAAAGATATGTATCTTACATTATTTAAAAAGAAATGTTGGTTTAAAAAGTCTTTCAATTAAAGACATCTTATTACAAATAGAATAGATGCATGTATCTCACATTGGTTACAAAGTATTCTATACTATTATTATCAATAGAATAGATGTATCTTACATTAGTTAGAAATTGATGTTGGTTTTAAAAATATTATTATTACAAATAGAAGAGATGTATCATACATTGGTTGAAAAGTGGTGTTGGATTTCAAATGTCTTTAGATAGAAGACTTCTACCATTATTACCAATAGAAAATGTATATCTCACATTGATTAGAAAGTGGTGTTAATTTTAATTTTAGATAAAAAAAATTCTATTATTACCAATAGAAAAGATATATCTTATATTTGTTAGAAATAGATGTTGGTTATTATTACTAATAAAATAGATATATCCTACATTGGTTAAAAAGTGATGTTGATTTTTTTTAAAAATAGATAAAAGTTTCTACTTTATCATCAATATAAGAGAAGAGATGTATCTCACATTGTTTAGAAAGAGATGTTGGTTTTACATTTTTTAAGATAAAAAGCTTCTACTATTATTACCAAATAATGAGATGTATCCCTCATTCGTTAGAGATTGATGTTGTTTAGAAAGAGATGGCGGATTCCGTTTCCAACGTATGTGGCTCGATCATCCAGACTTTTTATCCTTTGTGGCTGAGCAGTGGCATCGTCCTTATTGGGGTTCGGGTATGTTTCTTTTGTATGGGAAGTTACGGCGTCTTCGTTCAGCACTTCGTGATTGGAATTGGGGAGTTTTTGGCCATATCCAGCGTAACATTGCTTCTACCCAAGATGATATTTTACGGTTAGAGGTGGATATTCAGTCCGGGAGTGGTTTGGCAGCGGAAGAAGGATTACGAGTGGCGAAACAAAGGCTTACTCAACTTTTAGGCTGGGAAATGGAGATGGCTGAGATGAAATCCCGCCAGTTGTGGGTGAGTGATGGTGATCGTAACACTGCTTTTTTCCATGCCAGTATTCGTGATAGAGCTCAACGGAATGTGATTAGTCTCCGTTTACCGGATGGGACGCTTAGTGCAGATCCAGCCCAGATTGGGCCTTTGGCAGAAAATTATTTTAAGGATATCTTTACTTCGATTAACCCAGCTATCGAGGAATCTTTGTTCGATGGATTTCCGGCCAAAGTCACAGGGGACGATAATATTTCTCTTACCGCTTTGCCTTCTGAAGAGGAAGTTTGGTCAGCCATTAAGTCCCTCAATCCTAACAGTGCTCCTGGCCCAGACGGCTACACGGGATGGTTTTTCCAAGGTTGTTGGTCTGTTATTAAATCAGATGTAATGGCGGCGATTTTGGAGTTTTTTCAAGGGGGTGAAATGCATAGGGGTCTGTCGACTGCTAGCATTGTTCTTCTTCCGAAGGTGGATAAGCCGGAGAGCTTAGGAGACTTACGTCCGATCAGCTTATGTAATTTTGCGGCGAAAATCATTTCGAAAATTTTGGCTACCCGTTTGGCGCCGTTTCTTCCCAAGTTGATTTCTGAACAGCAGGCAGGTTTTGTGAAAGGTCGGAGTCTTCAGGAGAACATCCTTCTGGCTCATGAGATGGTGCAGCGGGTCGATCTTAAAGTCAGAGGAGGTAATATGGTTTTCAAGTTAGATATGTCGAAGGCCTATGACAGATTGGAGTGGAATTTTTTGCAACGGTCCCTTCAAGCATTTGGTTTTGATTCTGAGTTTTGTATGATTATTTCTCGCATCCTGAATAACAGCTGGTACTCTTTCAAGATTAATGGAGTCTCTTCGGGCTTCTTCAAGGCTGACCGTGGTGTCCGGCAGGGTGATCCACTTTCGCCTTTGCTTTTTATTCTTGCCCAGGAAGTTTTGTCCCACAATATTCAGAGGGAGGTTGCACAAGGGCGCATTCTTCCCTTTAATCATGGTCGAGGGGGTCCTCTCATTACGCACCTTCTGTATGCGGATTATATGTTGCTGTTTTGCAATGGCTCTAAGCGTTCAATTATGGGTCTGAAACGTATTTTGGGGATTTATGAGGCTTCTTCGGGTCAGTTAGTTAACTGTAGCAAAAGTGGGTTTTTCCCTTCGAAGCGGTGTTCTCATAGAAGGATAGTGCATATCGAGGGATGGTCTGGATATCGATCAAAGTCGTGGCCAATGACTTATTTGGGGCTCCCGCTATACAAAGGTCGTTTGAAGCAAGTATATTTTGAGAATTTAGTGAGCAAGGTTATTGGTAGAATCCAAGGGTGGCGCTCAAAATTTCTCTCGTTCGGTGCCAAGGTTACTCTGCTCAAATCGGTTCTTTGTAGCCTTCCCATTTACGCCATGGCTGCTTTGAGGGTTTCTAAAGTGGTTCTCCATCGCATTGAGCGGAAATTGGCAGATTTTTTGTGGAATAATTGCGGAGATAGATGCACCCATTGGATTGCATGGCATCGGGTGTGTTTGCCTTTGGTTGAAGGGGGCTTGGGTATACGGCCTTTGCACCAGATTATGGCCTCGCTTCATGCCAAGCTTGCATGGAAGGCGCTGTCCCAGCAGGGTTTATGGGCTCAGTTCTGTGGCAGTAAGTATGGTTTGATCCCGGCAGATGGTTCTCGTTATGTGACTCAGTCTTGGAAGGCCATTTCCTCTCAGCTTTCGTCGGTTCAACAAACGAGTCGTTGGGTGATTGGCCAAGGAAAGCGATCCTTTTGGGACGACAATTGGTGCGGAACGAGATTGGTTGGCCCTCTTCCGATCGATCGTAAACTCACTGTGGCTGATGCTATGCGGCAATTTGAAGATATTATTCAGGCTGTTCCAGTTGCGGCTCAACCTATGGTTCCCCAGCTGATTTGGCAGCCTTCAGATCGCCTAGTCAGTGAGCTAACGCCTTCAGGAGAATTCAGTATGAGCTCTTTCTGGAATCATCTTCGGGTTCATAATCCTCATTTAAGGTGGGCTCAGCTGATTTGGCAGCCTTGGCTCCCTATTCGGGTAAGTTGTTTCTTGTGGCGGTTGTTCCATAATGTGTTGCCTCTTGATGCGAATGTTCAGAGCCGTAAGATTCACCTAGCTTCTCGTTGTCATTGTTGTGTTTTGCCGCCGGCTGTGGAAACTTTATTGCATTTATTTGTGGAGTCGCAGCTGGCTACTGAATTATGGAATCATTTTGCGGCTCAGTTTCATTTAGTGTCAAGATATTCTAGCATACAACATCTCTTTGCAGTGTGGTCTTCAGTTTCTTTCCGATCTCAGTTAGGGGTAATCATGTTCAGTTTTTTTGCTTATACGTGCTGGGAGCTCTGGAAAGCTTGTTGTGCTTCTGTTTTTGAGAACGAAAAGATGCAACGGAATCAGTTGTTTGCTAGAATTTATGAGGGAGTCCGTGCTGTTAATGATTGTGTCTTTCCCAAGTCATCAAGTGGACGGGCTGGCTGCCTTGCTCTTCAGGCATCTAATCTAAGTATCAAGTCTGTTCGTATGAGGCGTGGAGTTTGGATTCGTTGGCAAACCCCGGGGGTGGGTTTCAAGCTCAACATCGATGGATCTTCAAAGGATGGAAGGTGCACGGGTGGAGGGATCATTAGAGATGCTTCAGGTGGTTTTGTGCGAGCTTACTCGAGTCATTATGGATACGGGACAAATATGAGGGCGGAAATCCTGGCTTTTAAAGAGGGGCTCCAGCTTTGTCGGTCTCTTCGGCTTGGGTCGGTTGAGGTGGAATCTGACTCGCTTACGGCAGTTAACGTATTATCGAAGGGGCATCATGAGCCTTGGCAGTATGTTTATTCTCTTCGGGAATGTAGGGATCTCTTGGGTGAGTTTGTTTTGTCGCATGTTTTCCGTGAGCAGAATATGGTGGCGGATCGTCTTGCAGCTATGGCACATGATCATGGTAGTCAGCATGTTTACACGGTTTATTCTGGTTTGCCTGTCTCTGTTAAAAAGGCGATGGCCTTTGATGCTGCTGGTATATATAGTTTCAGGAGATAGGTTTCTTTGTATTTATTCTAGAGGTCAGGCTCCTGCCGTTTGCTCGCCGGTTGTCCCCCTCCTGTTTGTATTCTTTTTATTTATTAATAAATCCCCGCAGGTGCCGTCCTGCTTCTCCTAAAAAAAAATAAAAAATTAAAAGTCTATCATTATTACTAATATAATATAAGTATTTTACATTTGTTAGAAAAATGATATTGGTTTAAAAAGTTTTTAGATCATATTTCTCACATTGGTTACAAAGATATGTAACCCACATTATTTATAAATTGGTATTGGTTATAAATTCATTAGATAAATGATTTTTTATATTATTACCAATAAAAAAGATGTATCACACATTGTTTAGAAAGAGATATTATTTAAAAGTCTTTACATAAAAGACTACTATTATTCTTAATAGAAAAAATGTATCTCACATTTATTAAAAATTTGTGTTGTTTTTAATTTAAAATACTATTATTACCAATAGAAAATATGTATACCACATGGTTAGAAAGTAATGTTGATTTTAAAGTCTTTAGATAAAACACATGAACTTTTATTACCAATAGAAATAGAAAATAAGTATCTCACATTGTCTAAAATGAATAATGATTTTAAAAGTTTTTAACAAAAAATACTTATACTATTATTATCAAGTTAGATATTAGTTTTAAAATTATTTAGATAAAATATTTTTACATTTATTACCAATAGAGAATATGTATCTCATCTTAGTTAGAAAATTATATTGATTTTAAAAGTATTTAGGTCAAAAATAAATCTTTAATATTAGTAACATTAGAAGAAATTAAATTATTATAATTATTGAAAAGTTTAACAATCCAATTATAATGTTCAAAAATTATATTATTATTAGACAAAAAGATGTATCTCACATTATACATGTGCATGTGCGGAGCACGAGCTAAATAACTAGTTAGAATTTGAAAGTAACCTATAAAGTGAAGGATTTAGTACAAGTGATCAAATAAATCTATACCATAGCATATTAAAGTTGGGGATGAAAATTCTAATAGTGATACATCACACAACTTTTGATATTATTGAATTCTCAAGCATCTACATCACTTGACTTGAGACTTTTTATTTTCTAGTCATTAGCTAAAAATAATAATTAATAATAGTTAATATGATATTGTGATATTAATCATTTACTATTAATCTCTTCTATTATTAATAATAATGAAAATCTTATGTATAAAGACTTTTACTATTAACATCATTTCTTAAACAATGTGGGATAATACTATTATATTGGCATTGAGTGAACATTTTACTCTAATGACTCACTTCTAACACTATACTTTAAGCATTGATATCTTATTCATCTAAAACTCGATTTTGACAAATAAATATATCATTTTGATGCTCTCACCGAGTAGAACACATTTGCACAATTACGTTTGCCGACAAACAAATGACACCTAAAGAAATTTGTGCCACAAGTTGCACAATTTCTTTCACTAAAAACACTAATTTTCAACAAGTATTAAGTACTTTAATGATTTCTAAAATCAACATTAATTTATAACCAATGTAAGATGCACCTCTACTATAATTACCAATAAAAATGATGTAACAAACTTTGGTTGAAAATTGATTTTGGTCTAAAAAGTATTTAGATAAATAACTTTTACTAGACTAACAAAAGAAGATACATGTTCACAATTATTAGAAGTTGATGTTGGCTTTAAATGTCCTTAGGCAAAATCTTACCAATAAAAATGATTTATTCTTCATTGGTCACAAATAATTATTTTAGTTTAAAAGTTTTTAGATAAAATTCTTTTATTAACAATAAAAGAGATGTATCCCACATTAGATAGAAAATAATGTTGGTTTCAAAAGTTTTAAGATAAAAAACTTCTACTATTATTATTAATAAAGTAGATGTATCTCACATTCGTTAGAAAATGATGTTGGTTTCAAAAATTTTAAGATAAAAAGACTTCTATTATTATTATTAATATAATAGTGATATATAATATCCTTATTAATCTATAGAACACACAAATATTAGTTTCAGAGGCACTTTAACGCAAAGATAGATATATGAGAAGGAAGATCAAGTTTAAAACGGGAAGATAAAGTTGAGAAGTTTTCACTCAAGGATGTGTTTTTTCTTACAACTTTGCTTAAAGTTACATCTCCTTTTATAGGTAGAAATCAACAAATTCTACCAAGTGTGAAATGAGTAATAATACAAGACTTTTGAAAGAGAAATGCGAGAAACATGTTTCTACATGTGAGGTAAATGGATGGTGCTACCGTCCACATTAATTACTTTCATAACACACATTAATTATTTTCATAACACTCTCCCTTGGACGTGGCATTGTAAGTTGGATCTGTGTGCCTTATTAAAAACCTTAGGGCGAAAAACACAGTGGAAAAAAATCAGACATAAGGAAAATAATACACAACTTAAATTAGAATCATATGTGCATGAGCTGCCTCGTTAAAAACCTTTGCCATGGAAAACCCTATGAGACAAAAACCATGATAAGGGAAAAAGTATACAACCATATGAGCTCCCCTTCGAGTTGATAAGCTTCAGGGTCAATCATATTTGTAAATCTCGTAGACTCTGCATCCCAATACTATGAACATGTTTTCTAAATATCACTTGATCACTTGATCGAATATATTGAATATCAATTTCTTTGTTCTTTTTCAAGTTCTTGAGTTGTATAAAAAGAATTTTTGAGGGATATGTTTAGTCCTATCACTTTTAATGTATCCATCCCTCTTTAGTTTGGGCGACACACGCGGCATTGTCTTCAAATAATATTGTCGGGTCTTTATTTATTGGTAGTCCACTGACCTTTTGAATATGTTGCGTCATAGATCTAAGCCACACACATTCTTGACTTGCTTCATGAAGTGTGATGATCTATGTGTGATTCAACGATGTAGTAACTACTGTTTGCTTTTGGGATCACCAAGAAATTGTTATACCACACATCATGAAAACATAGTCGGTCTGTGATCTAGCCTTATGGGGATCAGACAAATAATCCACATCCGCAAATCCAATTATTTCATCCTTTGAATTTCTAGGATAAAACAATCCTAAATCGATTGTTCCTTGGAGATAACAAAATATGTGCTTAACCTCATTCCAGTGTCTTCGTGTTGGAGATGAGCTAAATCTTGCCAACAGGTTTGTACCAAATGATATATCTGGTCGAGTACTTAAATATGATACTTCAAGACCAAGTATTTATTCGTTCTCATCACAAGGACGAAATAGATCTTTTTCAACATTTAGTGATCTGTTGACCATGGGGCTAGCGAAGGGATTTGCCTTGTCCATATTAAAATGCTTCAAGACCCTTCTTGTATAATTGGATTGATGTACAAAATATTCCATTATTTAAGTTTTTTATTTTCAAATCAAGACAGTATTTAGTCTGCCCAAGATCTTTCATTTCAAATTCTCCCTTCAGGTAATTAATTGCTTCTTGAATTTCCTTGGGAGTTCCAATAATGTTTAGATCATCGACATAGACAACAATAATTGCAAATCCATATGTCGTCTTCTTGATAAAGACACACAGACATAATTGATCATTCACATATCTGTTTTTCAACAATGCTCACTCAAGCAATTATACCACATGCGTCCAGATTGTTTTAGTCCATACAATAATCACTGTGGTTTAATTGCACATAATTCTTTGGGCTTAGAGCTCAGTGCTTCAGGAACTTTGATTCCGTCAAGAATTCTCATATATATATATATTAGTATCCAAACATATAAATAAGTTGTTACAATATCCATGAGACGCATCTCTAGATTTTTGAAACCATTAAACTGATTAGGTATCTGAATGTAATAGCATCCATAACAGAAGAATACGTTTCTTCATAATCAGTCTCATGCCTTTGGCAAAAACCTTGTGCAACAAAGCGAGCTTTATATCTCACAATCTTATTTCTCTTGTTGTGCTTTCGAATAAAAACTCATTTGTATTCAATAGGTTTCATAGCTTTAGGTGTGACAACGATAGACCTAAATACCTTTCGTTTGTTAAGCGAACTCAATTCAACCTGTATGGCGTCTTCCCATTTGACCTAGTCATGTCTCTTTTGACATTCAGATACAGATTTCGACTCAGGATCCTCATTCCCATCATAAATTTCTTATGACCCAGAATAAGAGAATATGTCATCGATATCCTTCATTTCATCTCAATTCCATATTTTTCCATTACACATGTAATTAATGGAAATCTCATGGTTATCGTTGCCAGCAGGGCTTTCTCGGCTTGCATGATCATGTGATTCTTCTGGAACACATTTATTTGATTGGGGTTTCTTAATTCCCTTCCTCTTTCGAGGATTTTTATCTTTTGAACCAACGGGTCATCTACGCTTCAGGCGTGTCTTAGATTCATTCGACATATTTTCATTGGGTAGCCCTTTTGGAATTTCAATTCGAACAGGAGCATTGGTAGTAGCAATATGTGATTTTGTCACTCTGTTTGTGTCTATAAATGCACATGGCAATTGATTTGCTATATTCTGTAAGTGTATGATCTTTTGAACTTACAGTTCACGTTGCTTTGTGGGAGGGTTAATGTGTGCACCATTTGATATCTTTTCCCACGCGTTTCTCTTCTTCACCTAAAGGTGGGAACTTTTTTTCATTAAAATGACAATCGGCAAAATGTGTTGTAAAGATGTCACATGTTTTCGGTTCAAGATACTTGATTATCGAAGGTGATTCATACCCAACATATATTCACAATCTTCTTTGTAGTCTCATTTTTTGTGCATTGTGGTGGAGCAATGGTACATATACTCCATAACCAAAAACTCTTAGATGAGATAGTGATACGGTGCCAAAACTCCTAAACCAACAAACCGAAACAAGACGATTCGGGCAGCTACGAGGCTAGCTAAACACTCTCAAAACAGCCCACAATCTTATGAAAAATAACAAAGAAACAAAAGATAGATCAGACTCACCAGTTAGGCATTACTTACCCAACGTAAAGAAATCCATTTGATTAATTCTTTTAGACTTCACTCGCCTACGAAGAAATTAATCAGAAGAACAAGCCTTGTTCTATTGAGTTTTTCTCTAAACGTAATCTGCCTTACTTCAAGAAAATTTGTTCCTTAAAAAGGCTTAGAAGAAGATAAATCATATTTAAACTAAATGACATAAAAGGAAATCCTAACCTATCTAAATGATATAAATGAAATCCAAGTTTAAAAATAAAAAATAAAAAATCCTAAACTAATATTACAACAGATTTTAAAAGAAAAATACTAACTACTTGAGTTTGTGAGCCCCAAGGGCTTGCTTGACCCGTCCCCCTTTGCACTCGGCTACCACCCTTGGCTTTCCATCTTGTATGCCATCCCTTGGAAGCCTTTTCGGCCCAACGCTGGTTCCCCCTTTCTAAGAGCACAACCCGACCACCCTTTTACATCATTGATTATCGTAGTCCACATAGTTACCTTCTTTCATAAAGCAATCCCATCCCATGCACTTGTGTAGACTAAGCCTTTTAGCCAAAATCCATGTAACCGTGCCTTTTTTGATTATCCCTAGGCCGTCTTGCATCCTAATATTAGCAAACCCAACTACGTCTCGAGCCCATTTTGTCTTGTCACTCCAGCCCGTGCCCCTTTCCACAATCAATCCAATAATCCACTCCCAAACAGCTCTCCTTGATCTGGAATTACCCAGTCTGTTGGTCACCATAGATGAGACTCCCCACTTGGAAATATTGGCACCCTCATATGTATCAAATAGATTCAGTTCTCGATCGAATACTAGTTGAAATAAGGAGTATTTATGATATGCACTTGGTCTAAGGCGAATCAGTGCAACAACATGTAAAATAACATGACCCCATACAAAAGTAGGAAGCTTTGTTCTCATTATCAATGGTTTGACAATGAGTTGGAATCGTTTGATTAATGGTTCAACTGAACCGTTTTGTTTGTGAACATGAGCTACTGGATGTTCAACATCAATGTCTAGTACCATAAAATAATTATTGAATGTTTGAGATGTAAATTCACCATCATTATCAAGTCTAACTTTTTTGATCATGTAATCTGGGAATTGTGCTCTCAATTTGATTATTTGTGCAAGAAAGTTGGAAAATGTCATATTGTGAGTTGATAACAAACGTACGTGTGACTATTTGCTAGAAGCGTCGATCAATACCATAAAGTATTGAAATGGTCCACATGGTGGATGGATAGGTCCACATATATCACCATGAATCCATTCAAAAAATGATGGTGATTCATTTCTGACTTTGGTTGGTGATGGTCTAATTATCAACTTTCCTTGAGAACAAGTATCAGAAGAGAGTTCATGAGATTGAAAAATATCTTGGCTTTTCAACGGATGACCACTAGAATTCTTAATAATTCTTCGCATCATTATTGAACCGGGGTGTCCTAACCGTTCATGCTAAACTTTAAATATTTCCGTAAACTTCGGATTTACGATAACATATGATTCAAATACTCTTATATTTGTACAATACAATCTGGATGATAGAGCATACATTTTTTTCAATACACAGTTGCTTCCGAAAGTGTTTGAGGTAATGCAAAGATATTAATTATTCTCCTTGTACATAGTTTCAATATGATATTCGTTTAGACGAATGTCTTTGAAATTTAACAAGTTTTTTTTTAGATTTATGATAGAACAACGCATTACTTATCGTGAATTTCGCGCTTCCAGACATTAGAAAAATTTCTTTTCCAAATCCCTCAATTATTTTTGCACTACCAGATATAGTATTGCAGTTTGCTTCGTCAATTTTCAGATAAGAAAAATATTTCTTATTCTTTAGTGTGTGTAGTAGCACTGTCCGCAAGACATAAATATTCTTCTTGGATTTTGAATTGAAACATATTTATGATCTATTTTAATATGAGAGAAAGAAAAAATAAGATAAATAAATATTTTGTAAAATATTATAAGAATATTTAACACTATATATATATATATATATATATATATATATATATATAGAGAGAGAGAGAGAGAGAGATTAAAAGTCATGAATGACATCATTGACGAACTATTACACATAGGGAAACAAAAACAAATGACACTCGTACATAATGAAACGGTGTACTACACGCATATACGAAAAACATTTATGAAGAGTTATTTTTCTTGACAATTGTGTCCATCAATCATGTCAACATCGACGTTAGTTACATCATCAAGGTCAAAAGTAAGATCTTCAGAATCGCTTGTCATGAAATTTGTCTCAATATTTTTCTGTTTTTGTGATTTCCGATGAAGCTCAACTAGACGTCTTGTTGTACGGCACGTACGCGACCAATGACCTTTCATACCACATTGGTAACAAATGTTTTCATTCTTCTCTTTAAGTGTACCAACGAGATTCTTTCCACGTTTTTTTTCTCATTATCGATCTTGGTTCTGAAACCTTTTCCCATTCCTCAACCATGTCCTCGTCCACGGCCACGGCCACGACCTCGACCACGTCCTGAAATGTATTCATGGTTACGCCCATGGTTATGATAACTGTTTTTAGATGATCATATCGCTCCTTTAGTGATTTCCAAAGATCTGCAGGATCTTTGATAGTGTGGTATTATGATTTTAGATCTTCATGGAGG
Organism: Codonopsis lanceolata; assembly: GCA_013146195.2. Lineage (NCBI taxonomy): Eukaryota > Viridiplantae > Streptophyta > Magnoliopsida > Asterales > Campanulaceae > Codonopsis > Codonopsis lanceolata. Next base: position 84,735,487 of record CM028377.1, on the reverse strand, counting down.
TGGTGGCGAAGGAAGATCATAGCCTTTGCTTTGTCTTGTATTGATGTTTCTTTCAATTCATCTATCGCATCATCGAGACCTTTAGCGTCTAGGTGGATTTCAGCGTCTAATATCCATGACAAATAGCTTTTTCTAGTGATGTTTAACGCTTCAAATTCAAACTTGACAAGATTTGACAAATATTTTGATATAAGAAATATAGTTTTTTCTTTTAGAAATATAAAGAAGATAAATACACACAATAAATATTACATGATGAAAGCTATTAGTACGGCTAACAGAACATACATAACATAGAGACTTATTACAAAAATCTGAAATTCATTTGGAGAATATTCAACTCTTAAAACCAATATGATATATGTATGCGCGACAACCAGTATGATAGTAAATATCAACATTAGGCTAAACATATTGAAGAAGAAAAAGATATGGTTTTAAGAGTTTGCAAGGAAGTCGTAAAAATGTGGGTGAATTGTTGAAATTTTGGTGTATTTATGGAGCGAGAGATATTGTTTTGACCGTTAACTAGTCGTTGGAGGAGAGAGAAAAATTGTAAAAGTTATGATTTGATAGAATTATATTTATATTTTGTATAAAAAATGTTAAGTAATAAATTGATTGCCAATAAAATGATTGTGTATGCTACTCTTGTCAGTACACACTAAATTACTATTATTTATCTTGCACATTTATTCACGACACACTACTCGGTAAGCATTTCGAGCTGGTGTTTGAGGATAAATGATAAAATTATTCACATAACAATTAAAAAGCATAATCATTTACTCCCTCCGTCCCTAAATAATTGTCTGTTTGACCCGGTGCACAGTTTAAGAAAAAGTAATTGACTTGATTATTTATATTGATTTAATGTGTAGTTTCCATTAATGTCCATGTATATGTGGCCCATAATTAAAGTAGAGTGAAAAAGTAAGGGTAAAGTGGTAAAAGTGATGTTCTAAAAAAGTAAGTTTCAAAGTGGACAATTATTTTGGGACGGACGAAAAAGGAAAGGAGGACGATAATTTAGGGACGGAGGGAGTATAATATATATACATATAGCTTGGGGTTACTTCCGTTCAAACATCTATATATATATATATATATATATATATATTCAATTTATAGCTTGGGGTTAATTATTTAATTATTTCCGTTCAAGCATCAACGAACATATATATTTTGCGTAAAATTAATAAATTCTTGATTCGTCATCTCACCGTATATTGTAGATGGTGGCGTAGCCAATCCTTTTTATAAAAATGGTGATATAAAATTTAAAATAAATTAGTAGTAGTAACATAAAAGAAAACATATAATATATTAGAAGAGATTCTTACCGATGGAATTGTTTGGTAAAGATTAGAGCGTTCGTGTTGATAACGTGATATATAATATCCTTGTTAATGTTGGAGAAGTGGTTTATTGAACGTCGAAAACAAATAACTTGGATATATTGTAAAATCATTCACTGTGCACTTTCCTGCAAGAATTATTCGACCATATCACATGTCTTGGGTTACACGAATATTCTTGTAAGATAAGACTACAATTGTCCTCCTGTTTTGGCACTTTTTTGCAGGAGACTATTTTTGGAGTTTTTAATATATCTGACAAAATTCAAAAAATGATTGAACAACCTCTATGTAGATAATCATAGTGTTTCCTTTTATTCCTTTCAAAAATTGTGTCATTTGGAATTTGAGCAGTCATCAAATAACTGCCAAAACCTGTCATAACCGTTGCGAAAATGATAAATCAAAAGGAAACCGAATATTTGATTATTAACAACCACAAGCTCGTAAAACTTATGTGAATATGTACTCCGTACCCCCAGATTCACAATATAGTATTCCCAAACTCATCTATCTTTAAAACATAAATCTCGACTATACTAAATGGCCAATGATTTCACTTAAATCATCAATAATTAATCTAGTCTATAGAACACGCAAATTTTAGTTTCAGAAGCACTCTAATGCAATGATAAATATATGAGAAAGAAGATCACGTTTAAAGGACGAAAATAAAGTTGAGAAGTTCTTACTCAAGGATGAGTTTTTTCTTACAACTTTACTGAAAGTTACATCTCCTTTTATAGGTATAAATCAACTAATTCTACCAAGTGTGAAATGAGTAATTATACAAGACATTTGAAAGAAAAATGTGAGAAACATGTTTCTACATGTGAGGTAAATGGATGGTCCACATTAATTACTTTCATAACGCACATTAATTACTTTCATAACAAATAAATATATCTTTTAAAAGTGTTAAAATAATTTTTTTTTACTATTATTATTAATAAAATAGATGTATCCTACATTGATTAGAAGATTTCCACTATTATAATCAATAGAATATATATATATATATATATATATATATATATATATATATATATATATATATATATATATATATATATATATATATATATATAATTGTGTTAGAAAATAATGTTAGATTTATATTCCAACATTTTAATCATAATGGCTAAAATTTTAAAAATTATACTACTACTAATACCAAAATAAGAAATGTATGTTATATTTAAAAATTATAGTAGTATTATTATTAAAAGAACACGTGCGGAGCACGGGCTCTATAACTAATTTAACTCTATTTCCAAGAGAATTTAATCAAATACTGTTTTTCTGTTTTCACACGGTGGTTAAATTACTATCTCTCTCCATTTCATTGCTACTGGTATACGAGATCAATTCAATGAATGGTTGGAATAAACAAAACTCATAATTTACGGGGTAATTCAAACGAAACCCACAACTGAAGGTTTTATATGTAATTGTAGTGGGGTAATTCAAACATAACTTATAACTGAGGGGTTCATTTGTAACTTGTATACTTAGGAATCAATCTGGACCGTCAGTTGTGCTTAGCACAATTCGACCAGAGCCACCAGTTAGACCCTGAGCTCTTTTATGATATAAATTATCTCCTATTTCAAACAATAAATTGTAGTGCATCCGTTCCTCTCAAATAGTTTATCTTTGAATAGTCTAATAATTAAAAGATTTATAATTAACATTAGAGTTGATTATACTTACAAAAATACATAACCATAATTAATGTGCTAATATAAAATATGGATTTTTTTAAAAAAAAGGTTGGAGGATTTTTTTTAAAGATTGGAAGTGGCATTGATCTTACCCCAACCATTAATAATATATTATTATTTGCTTTATTTGTTTTGAAAGACTACAAAATATATAAGATAGTGTTATTTGATTAGAACAATGATGCCTTAGTGAGACTTGAACAACAATACCTCTAGTGGGGTTAGAACACCCGACCATTTCGTTGAAAAAATAAACAATACTAATTGATCTAGAGCTTTTTAATTGAAGAGAAACATTTTAAAATAATATGATGAGTTATTGACGTGGAACGAAGAGTAGTAATTTCAATAGTTTATGTGATTTTTATTAATCAATTTATTCAAGAGGATCAACAAGTTAACAACGTGCTATAAGTATAACATTAAAAAATACTGTAATAAATTATAGTAAGCCCATACAATAAAATGTAAACATAATCAATTAATTTTGACATACGCATCACGTGTGCAACACAGCTAGTCATTAGTACAATTATCACACTCAATAAAAATAAAAATAAATATATGAATAATTTGGCAAAGGCATTGAGTGTATAATATGAATTAATTAAAGTAAAATAAGGACATATTAATCGGAGACATGCTCCCATGAGGGAATAGAATAGGAACTTCCATAGCCCCAACCCTCTGAAGTCTGACCCAATTAACCATGGGAGAGGCAAGTGCGGGTGGCGGGTGCGGGTTGATTGGGGGTGTGGGTGGTGTTGTAATTCAATTACTACTCGTACTAGGATCGTAAATGTTTTGACTTGGTTCAACTTGAAACAAATTATGAACTGAATCGCATATTATCGGTTTAGGAAAAATCAAACCGAGCCAAATCGTTTAAACTTTTGGCCGAACCAAACCGAATCACGATGGTTCGACTTTGTTCGACTCGGTTCCGTGGTTCGGTTTCATGATTTGGTTTCATGGTTCGGTCTGAATACAAAAAGAGTTCTAGTCATTCAAAATTTAAGTAAACCAAGAAAATATTATAAAAACACGTTAAAGAAAATACTAAAAAATTAAATATAATACAATTATATTCATAAACTCACTTTAAAAATTTTTGCACAAACTTTCAAATAAAAGTATTAACATTTTTAATTCTTATAATCAATAAATTGAATCCAATATAATAAAAATACAATAACGCACATGATATTTAAAACGTTTATATAAATTCAAAAAGTTTAAAGACAAATTCCTAAATATTAGCTTTATAGTTTATATAGTATAAAAATATTAATAATATAAAAATACTAAAGTACAAGGTTCTAAAAATTGTTAGGCGGCCGCTAGGCGGCACACTAGCGCCTAGCGCCTAAGGGACTAGTCGGGACGTAATCGGGGCCTAGAATTAAGACATAATTACCATTTTTTTTGATAATTTACATCAAAGATCAAACACATTGACTACAAATTTAATTTTTTTTATGTTTGTCATTTTATCAAATATTTGTCTATATTTGTAAAATAAACAAAAATATACAAATTTACCATTAATTTCAATTCTCAACAATCTCAAAGCAATAAATCAGCCAATTTTAGAACTAAAAACAAAAAATATATTTGTTTATTACTCCACATATCTACTGCTCCTACAACCCACAGTCTAACATATACTCCATAATCTCTTCTCACTTTAAATTCTGAGTCTCGAGACAAGTCCCTTCTTCTTCATCTTTTTTTCTTTTTCTTTCTTCTATCTATCTGGAAGACCGGCAACCTTTTTTTCTTTATTTCTTTTTTCTTCTCTCTCTCTCTCCGGCAGACCGACTCTCCTCATTTTTTCATCCTCCAACCCTTTAATCTATCCCCTCTCTCATCCCACTGAATATCCACAAAATCAAACCCCTTTTCTTTCTACCTCCCTCTCTGCCTCACCATTACCACTCCTCATTCCTTCTCCAGTTCGCCCCCCATTCCTTCTCCGGTCACCGCATACCACAAAATCAAAGCTACAAAAATAAATTAAGGTCAGAAAGGTTTGACGTAGTCACCGACTAGGTCGATTAGGCGGCGACTAAGAAAGTCACGACGGTAGAGAGGGGCCTAGCGCCTAGGTGGAGTTAGGCGGTGAGTTTTAGAACACTGCTAAAATATAAAGGTTAGGAATTCTAAAGAATTTGTTGTTTGACTTGGTGGTTCGACTTGGTGGTTCGACTCAAAATGGTTTGGTTCGATTCAGTTTGACTCGACTCGACATGTCAAGCCGCAAACCAAACCAAACCGTTCGACTTCTCAAAATCTTAAACCGAGCCGAACCATATAACACCCAAAGCCGAACCAAACCGAATGATTCGACTTGGTTCGGCTCGACTTGGTGGTTTGGCGACGCGGATTGACACCCCTAACTCCTACTATATACTCCTTTCGTTTCCAGCAAAGAGTCCCTATTTGAAAGTTAAACTTTTTTAAGAAAATGACATTTTTATGCCTTAATTTTTGAAAATGAACTCTTTAAGTGAAACATACTAAAATGAAATAGTAGATTGTTTGCCCGGAACGAAGAGAGTATAACACATGCTGCTTAATCTTTAATGCAAAAAGGGTAAGAAAATATAAACCATTCGGAAAAATGGTTAATTTTGTCACTGTACTTTGACAAATCTTTACATTTTGTTATTATACTATTTGTCGAGCAAATTTGACATTGCACTTTTAAAGATAGATGCAATTTCGTCATTATTCCTAAGTGTCATCCAATTTTAATGAAATTAATTTCAGTCGTTTCCCCTAAAAAATTTCAAATGTTGAAATATCTTTAATGATCGTTGATGTTAAAAGGTAGATAGTTTTTTTTTTCATAAATTATAAGGGGTCCTTTTTTTTGTTCTTTTTTGTTCTTTTGCTTTTAAGGGTTAAAAAATATACTTGTTTATAAACAAAAAAAATACAAATACAAATAAGAAGAAAAGATATGTTGTTTGAATAAAAAATAAGAAAAATATTTTAATTAATTAATATATATACATTTTGTCTTAATGAATCATATAATAAAAATATAATAATAATAATAAAACATAATAATTTTAAAGGAAATCTAATCGATTAATAATTTTTTAAAAAATTAATTCTTTAAATCTAGTTGTTAACACTTATTCATTGAATATAATTTAATTCATAAAGGGAATTGTCTAAAATTATAAATTATTTTTGTATTAATGTTTTTCAAAATCTTTTATAATTGGGAATTATAAAGATAAAAATTTTAAAAAATAAAAATTTTAATTCAACATATAATAGCCACCATAAAAATTGTAATGTGTTTTTTTAATAATACACTTTTTTGTTATAAGAATAATTTTATTACAATTTTTTAATGTTACTTGATGATTTATGTCTTATATGTTTTATTTAGTAATTATTTATTAATTTAGTAAATATTTTTTAAAAATTCAATAGTTTATTAAATAATTTTTAATTAATATATTTTTAATAATTATTAAGTAAATTTTTTTAAATAATTTAGTAAATAATTTATTAATAAAAAGGATAATAACATATATGCTACGCATGTGATGAATCCTAACCGTTAAATATTTTAAAACAATTTAACCACACCTGATAAATAGCTTTTCTGGTATAAATAAACTATTAAGCGCTATTGTATTATTAATATTATTCTATTAATATATCTTTCCTTCTTATTTGCATTTTTATATTTCATTCATTTATTCCTTCTTTTTTGTTCATAAAATATATTTTTTTAACCTCTAAAGAAAAAAATATTGATAATTTAAAAACTATAAATCATTTAATTTTTAACTTCAAATATCATTAAGTATCTTCCTATATTTTAAAAAATCTTAGGGGAGCCAATTTAAATTAATTTCATTAAAAATTGAATGACAGTTAGTGATAATGACGAAATTGCATCTCCCTTTTCAAATATAATGAGAATTTTGCTCTAAAAATAATACATTAACAAAATGTAACAATTGGTTAAAATACAATAACAAAATCAATAATTTTTCCTAAACCATTATGTAATTGTGCAGCTTTTGGGTTGGCCGCATCAAATAGACCCATAACAACTTTTTATTTTGTATTTTTTATGATGATTCATAATAAGAAAACAAATGTACAAGCTTTATTAACTTCTGTTATTATGTCTTGGTCTTTCCAAAGAAAAAATTATTATTTTTAATTATCTTAAAATAAGAGTCTTTTTTTCTTTCGTATTATGTTATATAAGTTGACGGTATTGGGTGTGTTTTACTTCGTAATTTAAGAACTTAATTTACATTTTGAGTTTTGTTTTTATAATAATTGGAAAGAAAAAAAGTAAGAGAAATTGAGGGAGGCAGAGAAAAAAAAAAAGAGAAAGTCTAAAACAACTAAAACCCGGCCTTAAATCACGATGCAAACGGGTCATATTGGTCTTTCTTAGTCGTGAGAAAAATGGAAATTACTTTGTGCAACCTCTATTTTTCCCAATACAACCAACCCCACGTTCCCAAATGACTATTTGCCCTTCTGAGTGTCAACCTTTTTTTTTTTTTTTGGCAAACCAACTTAAACCACTCAATCCAATTTTTTTAAAAAAATTGTTTTCTTCTTAAACCAACTTTAAATTTATTTATTTTTGTATAAATTGTGTAAAAAAATTACATTTTAAAAAAGACACGAGTGTCATTAGTGTTGCCTCCTAGTGGGGAACACTAGTTTATTTACAAAAAAAATGTTTTTTTTTTCAAACCAACTTAATATATATATATATATATATATATATATATATATATATATATATATATATATATATATATATATATATATATATTTTACACTTATGTAAAAGAAACATACACGAGCGTCGCCCCGAGGGGACAACACTAATTAATTAGGGTTGCCTCGTAGGGGCAAAATTAGTGTATTTAAAAAATATATTTTCTTTTCAAACAAACTTCTTTTTAAAAAAAATATAAATTGTGTAAAATGAAAAACCAAAAAAGAAATTTATTTTTGTTTGAAATACACTATGTTGCCCCTAGGACACAAGACTAAGTATTTTTTTTTTAAAATATCTTTTTTACTCAATTTATTTTTAAAACGGTTTAAGTTTGTTTAAAAAGAAAAAAAAGTTTTGAATTTCAAAAACAAGTTTGAATTTGGTTGATGGATAGAATGGTCATTTTTAGGCAGGGGTGGTTGTATTGAGGAAATAGGGGAGGTTGCACAAATGAGTATTATCGACCGAAAACATTTTACAACACACCATTTAATATATTTTTTAATCATTATGTTTTATTTGCTAGGAACATTTATTAAGAACGAAAGGAGTATGAATGTATAACTTTATCATGGTTATACTCTTTAATTAGGTCACATAATTCAATTCCTATCATTAATAGTACTAATTATTTAGCCCGTGCTTCGTACGAGTACAATGTAAATATATATATTTTTTATAATAATAATATAACTTTTGGACATTATAATTAGATTGTTAATATCTTTCATGGTTATACTTTTTTTTGTTACTAATATTAAACGATTTTTTACCTAAATACTTTTAAAATTAATATAAATTTTTAGCTAACGTGAGATACTTATTTTATATTTTTATTGGTAATGAAAGTTTTAAGTCTTTTATCTAAAGACTTTAAACACAACACCACATTCTAACCATGTGGTATACATATTTTCTATTAGTAATAATAATAGTAGATAAAAGACTTTTTAACCAACATTCATTTCTAAATAATGTGGATACATATTTTCTATTAGTAATAACAAAAGATGTTTTTATCTAATGACTTTTATAACCAATACTCATTTCTAAATAATATGAGATACATTTCTTTGTAACAATGTGAGATACATCATATTAATTTTTTTAAAACCAATATCAGTTTTATAATCAATGTGAAATACTTATTTTCTATTGCTAATAATTGTAGACTTTTAAAATCAACATCACTCTCTAACCAATGTATAATACATATCCTCATTTGGTAATAATAGTAGAAGTCTTTTATTTTAAAAATTTTATAACCAACATCTCTTCCTAAATAACGTGGGATACATATTTTCTATTATATTGATGATAAAAGTAAAAGTCTTTTATCTAAAGATTTTTAAAACCAACATCATTTTTTTTAACAAATGTAGGATATCTCTTATCTAAAATTAAAATCAACATCACTTTCTAACCAATGTGAGATATATATATTCTATTGATAATAATGGTAGAAGTCTTATATCTAAAGACTTTAAAAACAAACATTACCCTCTACCAAATGTATAATACATCTATTATATTGGTAATAATAGTATTTTTAAAACCAACATTAATTTATAACCAATGTGTGATACATATTTTCTATTGATGTTAATAATAGTAGAATACTTTGTAACCAATGTGAAATACATGCATCTATTCATTTGTAACAAAAAGTCTTTAATCTAAATATTTTTAAACCAACATTTATTTTTAAACAATGTGAGATACATAAATTTTATTGGTAATAAGAGTAAAAATATTTATTATAAGACTTTTAAAACTAACATCTTTTTCTAAACAATATAAGATACACTTTTTTCATATTCTAACAATGTGAGATACTTCTTTTCTATTTCTATTGGAAATAAAAGTTTAAGACTTTTATTTGAAGACTTTTAAAACAAACATCTCTTTCTAACCATGTGGTATATATCTTTTCTATTGGTAATAATAGTATTTTTAAAACCAACATTAATTTCTAACAAATGTGAGATACATTATTCTATAGTAATAATAATAGTCTTTTATATAAAAAGTTTTGAAATCAACATCTCTTTCTAAACAATGTGAGATACATCTCTTCTATTGATTATAATATAAAAATAATAATAGTAGTAGTATTCTATCTAAATAGTTTTGAAACCAACATCTCTTTGTAACACAATGTGTAATACATCTCTTGTATTGATAATAACATAAAAATTTGTTTATCTATGAATTTTGTAACCAATATATGTTTCTAAATAATGTGTATCTCTTTGTAACCAATGCGATGTATATTATCTAAAAGTATTTTAAAACAATATCACTTTCCTAACTAATGTGAAATACATATTGTTTCTATTTGTATTAAGTCTTTTATAAAAAGACTTTCAATACATACATCACTCTCTAACCAATGTGTAATACATCTCATCATTTGGTAATAGTAATAGAAGTTTTTTATCTAAAAAAATATCTAAAACCAACATCTATTTTTATATAATGGGATATACCTCTTCTCTTCTCGTCTCTTTTATTAATGATAAAAGTAGAAGTCTTTTTATTTAAAGATTTTTAAAATCAACATCACTTTTTAACCAATGTAAGATTTATCTTTTTTATTGGTAATAATAGTAATTTAAAACCAACATCAATTTATAAAAAAATGTGTGATATATATCTCCTACTGCTAATAATAGTAAGTCTTTCATATAATCTAAAATAATTAAAAATTAACATTATTTTTTAACTAATGTGAGATATACATCTTCTATTGGTAATAATGGTAGAAGTCTTTTATCAGAAAACTTTGAAAATCAACATCACTTTCTAACCAATGTATGATACATCTTTTCAATTAGTAATAAATAATAGTATTTTTAATACAAACATCAATTTCTAATCAATGTGTGATATATCTCTTCTATTGGTAATAATAGTAGAATATTTTGTAACCATGTGAGATACATCTCTTGTAAAAATGAAAGTCTTTAGTCTAAAGACTTTAAAATCGAACATTTTCTTTTTAAACAATATGTTATACATCTCTTTTATTGGTAATAATATAAAATAATTTAAACTAAATATTATTTTCTAATCAATGCGAGATATACATATTCTATTGGTAATAATGGTGAAAGTCTTTATTTAAAGTTAGTGAGGAGCACTATGGTTGTGCCACCTCACTACCTTTGAATAAATCTTCATTCTAAAGCATCCATGTGGAAGTTTTAAAAACTTTTGGTTTTCTAGTGACTTTAAAAATCAACATCACTTTCCAACCAATGCATGATGCATTTCTTCTATTGGTACTTAATAATATTATTTTTAAAACCAACATCAGTTTCTAACCAATGTGGGATACATCTCTTTTATTGTTGAAAAATTAGTGTTTTTAGTGAAAGAAATTGTGCAACATGAGGCACAAATTTCTTTACGTGTCATTTGTTTGTTAGCGAAGACAATTGCGCAAATGTGTTTTGCTCGGTGAGAGCATCAAAATGATATATTTATTAGTCCAAATTGAGTTTTGGATAATAAGATATCAAGATTTAAAGTATAATATTTGTTAAAAAAATTAGTGTTTTTATTGAAAGAAATTGTGCAACTTGAGGCACGATTTTCTTTACGTGTCATTTGTTTGTTGGCGAAGGTAATTGAGCAAATGTGTTCTACTCTGTGAGAGCATCGAAATGATATATTTATTTGTCCAAATCGAGTTTTGGATGAATAAGATATTAAGACTTAAAGTATAATATTTATTAAAAAAAATTAGTGTTTTTAGTTAAATACATTGTGCAATAGGCACAAATTTCTTTACGTGTCATTTATTTGTTGACAAAAGTAATTGTGCAAATGTATTATACTCGGCAAGAACATCGAAATGATATATTTATTTGTCCAAATTAAGTTTTGGAGGAATAAAATATCAAAGCTTAAAGTATGATGTTAAAAGTGAATCATTAGAAGTAATATCTAACATTGAAGAGTTTTATCCCACATTGGTTAGAAGTAAAGTTAGTTGTAAGAGTTTTTAAATATAAGTTTTCTACTATTGACAATAGAAGAAGTTATATATACTAAAATTAATACCCCTTATCATATTGATTATTATTATGTATTATTATGAGCTAATGGTTAGAAAACCAAAAGTTTTTAAAACTTTCACATAGATGCTTTAGAATAAAGATTTATCCAAAGGTAATAAAGTGTCACAATTATAATGCTCTTTACCAATTATATATATATATATATATATATATATATATATATATATATATATATATATATATATATATATATATATATATTTGTTTATGTAATTAACTCTATTTGATATCATGCCATGCCTATGCCTCTGTTTTTTGTCAACTCGACTCACTTTTAGTTTAATTAGTATTCACATCCACTGATCCACATATGATCGATAAAAAGAACAGTACAGAAAGAATATTCGCATCAACACTCACAGGTAGATCTAATCTAAAAGGGAAACAATGAATTGAATAGATCAACAACATGTAGGGGTGGAATCGGGACGGGATTCGTCCCGATTAGTCTTATTCTGATCTTGTTTCGATAAAATTTGAGATTTTAATTTTTTTTTCCGATCCCATTCTTAATAAATGTCGGGATTTGACATGTCGAGAGATAAAAATCTCGTAATCCCAATAAAATAAAATTTAATAAATATCATTAACAAAATAAATATTGTTTGCAAGATAAAATTTAAGTAATTTTAGTAAAATAAAATTTAACAAACATCATTAACAAAATAAAATTTAACAAATATTGTTTAAAAGATATCATTAAATAAAGTTAATAAACATTATTAACAAAATAAACATTGTTTAAAAGATAGTTTTGAATCTTATACACTGAAAGAAGAGATAATTGCAAAAAAACCCTGACCTATTTTGTGTTTTGTAAAATTAACCTTGTGTTTTGATTTTCGACAAATTGAACCTCCACCTATTTTTTTTTTGCAATTCAAACCTTCCGTTAAAGTGGAGTTAATTTTTTTAACGTGATGATGAGTTGTTTGCCGATTGCGGTGACGTGGACGATACACCCTCAAGCGATTTTTCAGCTTTTTTCATTGCAAATTAAACCCTGTACATTTGTTTGTATTGCAAAACCAACCTTGGTCAAACCGTAGTTTATTTCCCGCCATTTCGATTGCAAAATAAACCCTGTACATTTGTTTGTTTTTGCAAGATGAACCTTTTGGCAAGATAATATTAGGCTTCCCCATTCCAAAATTCATCTTCCCCGATGATAATTTCAAAGCTTGTAAGCAACAAAAATGACCATTTGGCAACTCTCGATCATCTTCATTTTCAAGATCATAGTAATATTCAGTACTAATTCCACTCTTTTTCTTATTCTTCTTCTTCGAATTTCTATCATCGCTTTTGTTCTTGGCAATCAAATCCGTGTCGTACGTCTCCCAAAGCGAATCCATTCCTTCTTCCCCACCAACATTTTGCCTCTCCTCGTAAAGTTTGCACGCTAACGTCCTCTTCCACTCTTTCTCCTTTCTCATCGATCCATAGCTCCCAAGATCACTCCGACTCGAATCAAAACTCCGTCTACTATCTAAATTCTCATCCTTGTTGACAATATTTCCACTAATTTTGCAATTTGATGTTACCTTTGGCTTTGAAGTACCCGTGGCCTCGGATCCGCTTACGAGATCTTCTTTTTGTAATTCTCCAACAACAACTTTATTGGACTTTGGGGATTCTGATGCCAGCTCATCAACTTTTTTTTCTTCTACATTGGACTTGCCCATATTTTCAAACTTATCCAATAATTCAAGAAAACTTTCCAATTTTCGCTCCTCGCCTTACAATTGGTCACTCGACCACGAGACTTGTTCTTCATGCGTGCAAAACTTGGTGACGCAATTTCCCTCCGAAGCCTCATTGGAAATTTCTCTTAAATCAAATCTACGTGTATGATCAAACACAATTTTGTAGACTTCAAATTCCTCAAAATTGTAGGGGTCTTGGTCATCGGCTTTTGAGGCAAGTGTTTGTGTGATTGTAAGGAATGTGGAGAGGAGAAAACCCGGATCATTGAATTGGAAGGCGGGCGGGAGAAGGTGAGGAGGAGGGCGGAGGTGGTGAGGAAGAGAGGGGAGAGAAAGAGAGAGAGTTTGAGAAGGTAAGGGGAGAAGAAAATGAAGTAGGAGAAGTAAAGAGGGTGGGAGAGAATGAAGGAAGAAAAGAGGTACAAGTCATTGAGGAGAAGGCGTGGAATTTGGAGGAGTGCAGGTGGTTGACAAGCACAGCTCCGACATTTTCTAATACTGACACTCTGTGTGTGTGTGTGGTGTGTGTGTGTGAATATTCGGAATTGTAAAATGGGAAGATGGAGAGGGAATGGAAAAGAAGATGACCGAGTTATGGTCTTTCTCTTGTTTAAGGAAGATATGTGTGTGTGAGAGAGAGAGAGAGAGTGGAAGTGAACCCGGCGTGAATAAAGGGTGGAAATTGTGTTTCTGTTTCATGTGTGTGTGTGAGAGAAATGAGTATATATATAGCCAAAATCTGGTTTTTTTTTAAGGATGAAATGAGTATATATAGCCAAAATCTGGTTTTTGGCAAGGTTTATGTTGCAAAAAAAAAAAATTATACAAGGTTTACTTTGTAATAAAAAGGGCGGGAATTAACAAGTAATTTGACCAAGGTTCATCTTGCAAATACAAACAAATGTACATGGTTTATTTTGCAATCGAAATGGCGGGAACTAAACTACGGTTTGACCAAGGTTCATCTTGCAAAAACAAACAAATGTACAGGGTTTATTTTGCAATCGAAATGGCGGGAAATAAACTACGGTTTGACCAAGGTTGGTTTTGCAATACAAACAAATGTACAGGGTTTAATTTGCAATGAAAAAAAGCGGGAAAAATCAGTTGGAAGGTGTCTTGTCACGTCGGTATAGCGGGGCACAACTCATCATCACGTTAAAAAAATTAACTCCACTTTAACGGAAGGTTTGAATTGCAAAAAAAAAATAGGTGGAGGTTCAATTTGTCGAAAATCAAAACACGAGGTTAATTTTGCAAAACACAAAATAGGTCAGGGTTTTTTTTGCAATTATCTCCTAAAAGAAAGTATTTTTAACAGTGGGTGCAAATTATAATGTTGTACATGTAAGAAATGTATAGGCTCGACGTCATTATTGCAGGAACAAAAGCATATGCAAAGAAAACTAAAGCTGACCATATTTTCCTTAAGAAGGAAATAAAAATAAGCATGAGCTGAGCTAGGCCTGTCGATGGATTGGATTTTAATCCGAATCCGATCCAAAATTTTAGATATGGATTTGTATAATGGTCCAATAATCAGAATCTGAATCCGATAATTTATTTATTAATAGATCGGAAATGAATTTAGCTATATCTGATCCGTTAAGGATCCGATCCGATCCGAAAATAACATATTTCTTATTATACATATACATAATATACACAATTATATATACATGTTGTCTTTTGATCTTCCTCCCTTTCATATTCTAATCGTTTTTTATTCATATATTTATATTTCGGATCGGATCGAATATTTAATCAGATATGTTAACGGGTAACGGATTCAGATATGAATTGATATACACTTGATCCATCGGATTATCAGATCGAATCGGATCGGTGATATAGGATTTTGGATCGGATTCGAATTTACATATATCCAATACATATTCGATCTATTGACAGGCCTAAGCTGAACATGAGAGATCATGAGTTAAATTTGCCTTTACAAGTAATTAATTACTAACAATTAATCTGTTATACTACTTTCGTATGGTTGTGGCAATTAAATGCTTCCACCATCACCATTTGTTATTTGCATTCTGCTACAGGCTACAACCATCTTTAATTGAAGCAAGTCAGAATTTTCTTAAGCCTGGTTTTGCAAACTGAACCAATCAGTGCATTGAAAGGAACAAAAACAAAGAAGAAACCTGGGGAAAAGGGGAGGATGCCACTCACCCAAATTATAGCTTGGTGTCTATTTCTTTGATTCATTTATTAATTATTTCATTTATTCTGCTACGTTTTTTACTTGATGACTCATGAGATGATGTATCATTCGATACATCATTGGTGCATATTTCAACAAGTATTGTTTATTATCGAATCCTAGTTATAAATAATATTTCATTTGGTATCAGAGCCTACGCTTAACCTTACTAAGTGAATGGTTCTGTTGTAGCATGATGGATTCTCAAAGTGTTTCGATTTTTCAACCTTCTACTCTTGATTTGATTAATTATTCGAAATGGAAGTATAAGATGCCGACCTACATTAAATCCATTGATGAGCAGGCTTGCACCCTAAACCTTGATTATGTTCAATGTCTTGCATGTTCGGGCTATGGCCGTTATGCAAATCAATGTACCAACACGTTAAGCAAAAAAGGTTTGATATTTATCTCCACTATTAGTAATAGTAAAGAAGAAAAAAATGTGAGATATTTGATTACGTTTTCTGTTTTTGAAGAGACAAACGCTCTTCATGAAAATTCTAAACGGATTTTGTTTGATGAGGCTGTCAATGATGCATCATCAGATGCCTCATCGGTTGATAGCTTGTTGGATCTTAGGTGTTTCAACTCCTAAATAGTTGAGAATACTGAAAGTGTTAAATATGGTGAATCTGATTGTGAGGATACTAATTTGGTTAAAGAATACAAGGCTTTATATGCTAATTGGCAAAAAAGGTGTGCCAAAATGAAAATTATATATGGATAAACAAATTGAATTTCTGTTAAATAAGAATGATGAACATAAATTATCCTTGGTTAGATTGGAAACCTTCCTCGCCAAAAAAGGATGATGATATTGAAAAATTAAGATCCGAACTTGAAAAGGCTAATGAGACTTTTTCCAAAAAGAATAGAGGTAAGAGCAAGCTTGATGAAGCTTCGAGTGTTGGTAAAAAAATATACTACTGGATTGAGTTTCAAACCTATAGTTTTTGTTAAAGAAGAAGAGGGACTTTCATGTTCTTCTCAAAAACAAAATGGATTTGTGAAAAATTTAAACATAGGAAAAGGAGGTATGTTTGTCATTACTGCTATGAACCAGGTCATATCGGACCATTTTGTCACAAAAGAAGGGCTGATCTTGCTAAGAATTCGGTTGGAAACCAAAAATGTTTGTTGCCTGAATGAGATGACGTACCCAATGATGCATCATCAGGAACGTCATCAGGAGCCTTATCGGGTAGCACATAAGGAACATCATCCGCCGAAACAAACAAAACCTCATGTGCATAATTTTTCCAGAACCATGTGGGTTCCAAAAACTGATTTGAACTGTCAAGTTTCTTTTACATATTTCAAATCTCATATCCCAAGTACTTGGTACTTCGATAGTGGCTGTTCTCGCCACATGACAAGTACACGAGAGAACTTGACAAACTACACATTGTGCAATGGAGGTATGGTCACCTATGGTGGAGGTGCAAAAGGTAGGATAGTAGGAAAAGGAACATTGGATGTTGATGGCTTACCTAAGCTCAACAACATATATCACGTTGAAGGGCTTCAAGCTAATTTGATTAGCATTAGCCAATTGTGTGATGACAATCTTCAAGTAAAGTTTGACAAGAAGTCTTGTAAGGTTTATGATTTGTCTAACAAGTGTGTTTTTGTAGGTACAAGATCATCAAATAATTGTTACATGGTTAATATTGTCTATTTTTGTCTTAATACTAATATTGATGAAATTGAATTGTGGCATCAAAAGTTAGGACATGTTAGTTATCGTAAACTTGATGAACTAGTGAGATATAAGGCTGTAAACTCTCCCAAGTCATCGGTGATGTAAATGATGGTATACAGACAAGGAGAAAAGAGATAGTAGACTACCGTGAAATAGTGGGATTAACATGCTTATCTGTTCAATACACAAAGGTAAATAACTATTGTTTCGTCTCCAATGTTGAACATAAAATTATGGCTAAGACTTTAAAAGATGAACTGTTGATAAATACCATGCGAAAGTAACGTAATCAATTTTTGCTTATGGAAACATTAGTGAAAAATTATGTGTGGTATTTGATTCCTAGACCCAATTCCGACAATGTTTTTGGAACATATATTTCCAAAAAAAAGTCCTATGAGTTGGGAAATTTAACATGTGACGGGATGTTCACCTCTCAAGCCAAGTATGCTCATTACTTTGTGAAGAAATTCAATCTTGAGAGTGTTTTACATTTGAAAACCCAAATCGGGTCATCCCACATTTTGTGTAGGACTATGATAGGAAGTTTGTTGTACTTACTTGCTAGTCACCCAATTATCATGTATAGTGTGTGCTTGTACGCTATATACATTGTCAAGAAAGCTAATGTCTACTTGGTTATTTTTAGTGTATTTAATTGGGTTGGAAACATTGATGATGGAAAAAGTACAACTAATAGTTGTTTTTATTTAGAGAATTTACTGATTTCCTGGTACAATTGTAAAAAAATATTATGTCTCACTATCAACTGCTGAATCTAATTATGTAGCAGTGGGTAGTTGTTGTACACAACTTTTATGGATAAACCAGATGATTGATGATTTTGGGTTACACAGTGATATGTTGATTGCGTACTGTGACAACTCTAGTGCGATAAATATTTCAAAAAATCCGATTCAGCATTCTCGAACCAAGCATTCTAACATTAGACATCAAATTACCATAGGGAATTATGTGTATAAAACTGATTATGGGAGAAAAGAAATTTGACTCATTAACTCTGATTTTGCGATGAGACTCCAGATGAAGCATCATTGGGTAACTCATTAGTTGTTCCAGTCCATCACGTGTGTGTGCATTTGTCTTTAATTCTTCCTGTATCATTTTAGGCATACACACTAGGGCATGCATATTTGGTGATTATATCATACTTCTGATTCTTATACCCTAAATAATTATGTGCAAACAAGTGCTTCTCTCTCTCCTTGTTCAAAAATGGTTGATGTCGAAGGTTGATTGTTTGGAAAGAGCTTGTTGGATACTCAAATATTTTGTGGAAGCACGCCTAGGATTTGTTATGGTATTCTAGTTAGCATTTAATTATGTTTCCTATTTTATCTTGGTTAAATGTGGAATTCCTAATTCTTTTGGTTTTTGACCAAGAAATCTAGTTTCCTATTTTGTCTTGGCTTCCATCATCTTGTTTCCATGTCAAAAAAGGTTTCTTTTCACGCCTTTGATATATTGGATGGTAAGTAGTTGCATTTATTTTAAACTCTCCTTAATTGCTTATAGACGTTGCTTGCAACCCATCTTATTTTAAATTGTGTTTGCATTATATTGGGTTCATTATAACGGTTTTAGCTAGGCTTAACGGTTGTATATATTGTCAAGAAAATGGCTTTCTTGTTCTACTCATCATCCGCCTCTTCTTGATCTTCTTCACTTCCAAGCCCTAGTTGCTCCTCGTTTTTCATGCTTTAAGAATCCAGCTCCTCTACCATGGAATAAAGGTCGCCAAGTCCCGCATCTGCTCCAGTCAATGATGCACCCAATGATGCGTCATCCACTGCCTCATCAACAACTGTTGATTTTTTTCCAATTCCAAACTCCACCATTAATGTCGCTGATATCTGAAGGAATGGTTGGATGTTCATGATGCTACCTCTTCTGCTCAAAGAAGGGGAGTAGATGAAAGGGGAGATATTGGATGAAGGGGGAGTTTGTGCTCTGGTTGGATATTTGTTTACTTTAAACTGTATTTGATAATTTTAAGTATCTTGGATATTTTGAATTGTCTTATTCAGGGGGAGTTATTCATAGGTGCTCATGGTATTTGCTTTGACCAGAAAGGCAACAACAAAGGGAGAGATTGTTAGGGTGAAAATAATTGTGGGTTTATTTTCTCCCTCCTTTTGTCGTGTCCTAATATTTAGGTCACATGTTGTTATTGCCTTTCTAGGTAATTGTTAGGAAGTTTAGTCATTATCTTCTTTAAGGACTCTAATATGACAATCCCTAACTTGTAAGATTAGATGTTTATTTCCTTAATAACTCTTTCCTAACCCTAACATTGCCTTGTTGAGTTGTTTTCTTGGTGGACAAGTTTCCTAGGAGCTATATAAGAGAAAGGATCAGCCTTGGATGTTGTTGATCCAAGCAGTGAATTTTTTGAGAGAGTTTTGCACGAAGAAGAGTTGTCACGAAACCAAGTTTCCACCCTCTAAATGGTTTGTTTTCATATTGTAAGCAATTGCAATCTTTTAATCTAGTGGAAGTTTTGCCATGAGGCATCGTCTACAAGTGTTTTACTTAAAGACATAAATTATAGCTTGGTGTCTCTTTGTTTGATTCGTTTATTAATTATTTTATTTATTCCGCTACCTTTTTTACTTGATGACTCATGAGATGATGTATCATTGGATACATCATTGGTGACTATTTCAACAAGTATTGTCTATTATCGAATCCTAGCTACAAATAACATTTCACCTTGATATGTTTATTCATTTTTTAAACGAAAATTTAGTTATGTAGCAATGATTTGAATTATTAATAGCTAGAGTATTTATTAACTATTAAGAGAGAAAAAGAAAAAAAAATCACTTTCAAAAATTATGTTTTCAATTCCTATAATCTTTCACCTTTATCGTACACTTGTGATGTATCAAAAAAAAAATGGTTACACTAGATTGTTGGGCCTTCAATAAAGTAGGCTATTTGAGCTTTAGGTAATCTGAGCTTCAAACCTGTCAAAAACAATCCAAAATGTTATGGATTAAAGCATGGGCTTTCTCTCCAAAGGCACTCTGGTGTGAGAATTAGTATACTACATTTAGAGAATGCAATTTTACAGAGTTTTAGCTAGGTAATACTCAACATACCTTTTCCCCAATATTTAGAGGGGTTTATATAGTCCTCGGCCTCAACTACTCGGTAAATGTGTTAACTGCCAAGCCATAGATCGTGTGAATTAACTAGACCACGTCTGGAACGTGGGGGCGGTTTTCACGCCATTAACCCCCCACGTCCAGACGACCGTTATAATAGAGCCGAGGAGAACTTAGCGAGCTCGCTAATGAGGTATTCTACTGCTCGTTAAACACTTGGCCCCCAGTTAACAATGGGGAACCATTCACTTGTCCTGCTCCCAAGGCACTACGATGATCTACCTGCCCCGAGATCCGAAATATTCCAAACGCTATGGGCCCATGATATACTTAAACCCATTGCTAATTATCAACTTCCCAATCCACTGCATGTGACATGGAATCACGCCCAGTACTGTGAATACCACCGTTGTAGTGGTCATCTTACCGATAAGTGCTACTCACTCAGGAACGCTATTCAGGATCTTATCGACAACGAAGTAATTACGGTGGCAGGCACAAGAATCTTTGAAACAAATCAAGCAAAGGAAATCTAAAGGGAAAATAAACCTATTTAGCCAGAATGAAGATGCTATAAATATCCCCATCAATAAAGGGAGTTTCTAATGAATGTCTGGAGGACAGCTTCCTGGGTATGATAGATGGAGGTGCTCATTATGAATAGCTCCCTGTTGAATTTGAGTCTATTACTGACAAGCCCCTGCAAAATTGGTATACTACGACCGGCCCGCTCTTGACGACCGTAGATCTGGTGGACCGCTTCGAATATACTATTCCCCATCATTCTCTTAGCTTTACGGATTGGTCATCTACCGATCTGCTCCCTAAAATTGAGGATCTCAAACCCCAGGTCCTCAATAATGTAAATAACCATGTACAGTTTGCTATTAATGATAATCTTAAAATCTTTGCTTATTCCTTAGTTGCACCTACATTAAAAGACGCATTGAATAATTATAATAATGAGTCATTTGATGAAATGGATCCAAAAGATAAAAATTATTTGCTTGAGCTTGTAAAGTCAGTCGAGCACCAAGAAAGACATCATTCATCAGCAGCAAATGAAGACCTATCTATTATCAATCTGGGGCTGAACAATGAGACAAAAGAGATCAAAATTGGCAGCTACCTACAAGGCTCTGAAATGGTATCACTTATTGATCTCCTCAAAGAGTTCATAGACATCTTCGCCTGGTCCTATGAAGATATGCCTGGGTTGGACCCAGCTATTGTTGAACACCGGATCCCCATATATCCGGATGCTCGGCCAATCAAGCAGAAACTCCGCCGAATTAAACCAGAATGGTCATTGCAAGTAAAATAAGAGATCATGAAGCATCTGCATGTCAAATTCATTCGGGTGGTAGAATACCCGATCTGGCTGTCCAATATAGTAACCGTTCCCAAGCCCAAAGGGAAGGTTTGGATCTGCGTAGACATCCGCGACCTCAACAAAGCATCGCCCAAAGATGACTTCCCTCTACCCAATATTGACATTGTGGTAGACGTCGTCGCTGCTAACAAAATCAGATCTTTCGTCAACGGCATGCTGGGCTATAATCAGATCAAAATGGCAGCAGAAGACCATGAGAAAACATCATTCACTACTCCCTAGGGAACCTACTGCTACAATGTCATGCCATTTGGGCTAAAGAACGTCAGGGCTACATATCAAAGGGCTGCCACCACCCTCTTTCACGACATGATCCATAAAGAGATCAAAGTATATGTCGACGAAATGATCGTGCACTCTAGCAATGCCAACGGTGCTCATATTAAAGACCTTCGAAAATTCTTTGAAAGGTTAAAAAAGCACTAGATGAAGCTTAACCCCACCAAATGCACATTTGGGGTTACCAAAGGCAAGGTCCTGGGATTCATGGTGACAGAGCAAGGCATCGAAATTGAGCCAGCCAAAATTAAAGCCATTATAGAGATGCCGCAGCCAAAGACTCCAACCAAAGTCAAAGGCTTCCTGGGTCGATTGCAGTATATCAGCCGCTTCATCAGACAGCTGACATCCATATGTGAGCCCCTATTCAAACTCTTAAAGAAAAATACTGACCAAATCTGGAACGAGAAATGCCAGCTAGCCTTCGAAAAAATAAAAGCCTACCTTACCAATCCACCTATGCTCGCTCCTCCCCATACACATAAACCTCTCCTCCTATATTTAACTGTCACAGACACGTTAGTAGAGGCTATGCTCGCCCAAGAGAAAGAAAATTCCTACATCGAAAACGCCATATACTTCATAAGTAGGAAGCTGCAAGGAAGCGAGCTAAATTATTCAGCACTAGAGAAAAGCTGCACCGGCCTAATCTGGGCAACGCAAAGGCTCAAGACCTATCTACAAGGACGATCCATCAGGCTCATCTCCAGGATGGATCCTATAAAATACATCTTCGACAAGCCATCACTATCCAGCCGACTGGCTAAGTGGTCATTTCTTCTCAACGAGTTTGACATAACCTATGTCACGCTCAAATCTATCAAAGGCAGCATAATTGCAGACCATTTAGCCGATCTGCCCTTAGAAGCAGAAGATGCAGCCGAGCCTAGCTTCCTAGACGAAGGTGTCCTGGAAATTACTGACCGCGACACCAGCTGGCAAATGTTCTTTGACGGAGCCGCAAATAAAAGAGGCTTTGGCATAAGGATCTTGCTAATCGACCCAGCAGATTCCCACACTCCGTTGGCCATAAGGTTGGAGTTCGAGTGCTCGAACAATACCGCCGAGTACGAAGCCTGTATCGCTGGCCTAGAAGAAGCTCTCCAAAAGAGAGCCAAAGACTTGGAAGTCTACGGTGACTCTGCCCTGATCATAAATCAAGTCGAAGGGAAGTGGAAGACCCAAGATCCCCAACTGCAGCTCTACCATTCCAAATTGACTGCACTCGCCACCAAATTTGATTCTATCTCGTTTCACTACTTGCTGCGAGATAGAAATCAATTTGTCGATGCCTTGGCTACTCTGGCATCGTTGGTCCAAATCCCCACGGAAACCAATATCCAGCCATTTATAGTTGGGAAAAAGGTCACTCCGGCATACTGCTTCAAAATTAATGTTACTCCTGAAACAGATCACGAGCCGTGGTATTCTGACATCTTAAATCTGCTTTAGAAATGAGTCTACCCTTCCATCCTAGACAAAAGAAGGAAAGTCTCCCTACGGAGATGGGCATCGCAATTCGTGTTTAGCGGTGGCACCCTGTACAAAAGGCATTATCAGGGCATGAATCTATTATGCGTCGACCTTACAAAAGCCGAGCAAATCATGGACCAGCTTCATGGTGGTACCTGCGGGCCCCATATGAATGGCCATATGTTATCCAAAAAAGTTATCCGGCAGGGGTACTATTGGAGCACACTAGAAACCGACTGCATTCGGTGGGTGTGTCATTGCGACAAATGCCAGCGTTTTGCAAACCTGCAGCACGTGCCCCCGCACATCTTATATAACTCCACAGCCCCTGGCCCTTCTCAACTTGGGGAATCGACGTCATAGGCCAAATCCACCCTAAGGGATCCAATGGCCACGAGTACGTTCTGGTAGCCGTCGATTATTTCACAAAATGGGTGGAAGCCTCTTCCTATAAAGTTCTAAATACTCAAAAGGTGTACGTCCGAATTCATCCGGACCAACATCACATGTCGATATGGAGTACCTTTCGAGATCATCTCCGACAATGGCACACATTTCGAAGGGGACGTGAATCGTCTGCTCGACGAATTCAAAATCCAAAGGCATAAATCTTCCCCCTACCGACCGCAAGCTATTGGTGTCGTTGAAGCAGCCAATAAAACGCTGGAAAACATTATCAGAAAAATGACTGACACAGGAAGAGACTGGCCAGAAAAATTTTCACTAGCCCTCTGGGGCTACCGCACTTCAGTTCGCACACCCACTGGGGCTACTTCTTACTCTCTAGCCTACGGCATGGAGGCAGTGCTGCCCATCGAAGTTGAAATCCCATCATTAAGGATATGATGGAATCAAGCATATCAGAGATTGACTGGGTCAAAGGGCGATATGAAGAATTAGCCCTAATTGACGAACGGCGGCTGCTAGCCCTAGAGCACACCCGAGCATATCAAAGGCGAATAGCCCGAGCCTTCAATAAAAAAGTCAAAGGCCACGACATCCAAGTCAGAGACTTGGTACTTCGAGAAAAACCCCCTAGTTATGTTGACACTAGAGGAAAATGGAAATCTCCTTGGATGGGACCTTATGTTGTCAAAGAAATCCGGTCAGGAGGTGCAGTACTCCTTACGAACCAAGAAGGGGAGGATCTTGTTCAGCCCTTCAACCTTGACAAGCTCAAAAGTTACTATGCTTGAGCCGATATATCTGGCAGTTGCTTCCCTCTCCAGCTCGCTAGGTTGAAAACCCGAAAGGGCGGCCTAGGCAAAAATTAGAGCATATAAAAAAAAAAGAAAAATGAGAAATAAGGGCTCGCTAGGCTGAAAACCCGAAAGGGAGGCCTAGGCAAAAATTAGAGCATAAAAAAAAGAAGAAAAAAAGGGGAGAAATAAGGGCTTGCTAGACTGAAAACCCGAAAGGGCGGCCTAGGCAAAAATTAGAGCATAATAAAAAAATGAATCATGAGAGAAGGAGAGGGAATGCCCTATCTGAATCCTCAGCATCCAACCTCCAGTCTTCAGCATGCAGGGTCTTGACTGACAAAGAAAAGAGAAAAACCACGACAAGAGCTCGCATAAAAATACAAAAAATAATAATAATAATATAAAGTCCTACGGTGCAACTTAGGAATAACTGCTTAAGATATTTAGATTATGCATTTATTGCATGTACATTCCATATACTATCTTGCTGCCTCTACCCCCTTGTTTGCCCCCAAAAAACTATCATTTATTTGCAGCTCAGCCCTGAAGCGGTCTATCAATGCCTGCGGCGTCTGCCTAGCTGTGCCTATATACTTCTTCTGCGAGGCACAGAAGAGGCTCGAGTCTCACTAGCGTGAGAACCTCCAGAAGTATTCTCATCTTCATCATCCGCGTCCTCATTATCCTGGATAACCGTATTGCTCAGGCCAGCACCATCATCCCTGAGGGCAGTGCCCCATCTGCCAGCTAAAGGGGGAAGGACAACCTCATTTGGTTCCCAAGGATTATTCCGCCGGCTTGCGTTGCTCAGTCGAGGAGGTGCATTGCTGGGACCTGCCTCATTTAGACCGGGAGTCGTCCGGGCATCAAGGCCATGAACACGCCTAAAGTCCTCCTGCAAGGCCTGAGGGACCACCAGTCCCGAACTCTCTATGTCCTCGCCTATTTCCATTAGGCGAGCATCCAGACCACTAGTTATTCGACGGCCCAGCATCCGCCTCAGTGCTCGCCTAATCAGGTGGGAAGGCCCCTCAGCGGCCACCATAATCCATGACAAGTATTCGTGGGAGAGGAGCATGTAATCAGAATAGAGGTAAGCCACCTCCAGCGAGTCAAAGTCCAGCTGCCATATATTGCTGATAAGGGTGCCCAAGTCCCTACTTATCTCCAGCTCCACAGCTACAGGATGGATCGCATCAGGGATGAGCTGCTCCCTGCCAAATTGGCGCAAGACCCTGTCCGCCCGATAAAAGGAGGTATGCTCAATACCCAGCAGAATGACCTAGGCATAGACCTAGGTATACTGAAGAAAGCGACGGATCTGCCAGTGACTGATGACCCATATTATGTCCATGGAGCCTTTGCGCAAGAAATTCTCAACCCAATCGGACTCCGAAAAATTGGTCTGGGTATAATGACCCCGAGAGCCATAGAGCCCCGGATCATACCTTGATCATGTCGGCACTGGACCCATCACCCAGTTAAAATGCTCCTCTAACCACATATGGATCAAAAGAGGGCTACCAGAGGGGAATAGCTCGTCGCCACTCGCAAAGGCGTCCATGCCCGCGAGGGTCTCTGCCAAGATCACCGGAATAATATTCACCCGGCGATCCCGAGCCTGCAATGCTAGGTACACGACCCGCACATCAATATATCCGGGTTGGCCCACCAGCAGATACCACCCCGCAAGGCAAAGAAAAATAGACGACAACCGGCATCTGAAATAATCAAGGTCATCATCCCTATACTCCGTAAAAGCCCCAGGAAGGACGGCCAGATCAAAATTTACTCCATTATAAAAGCCTGGAGTAGCTGCGCGAGTTGTGCCAAAGAGCTCCCTTATTGCCATATATGGACGCCTTCGTGGAGAAGGCACGTCAATAGGTCCAGCAGCGGTCATCCCCACCATGGCACATAATTCTTCAAAAGTGGGGCACATCTCATTCATGCCAAAATTAAAAAGGTGGTCCTGAGTTGACCAGAACCGGGAGGCTCCCCGCATCATATCCCAATTAATGATAAGGGTCCGCCACGCCAGCAGACACCTGTACCCATATATATGCTCGAACCAGTCCCGCTCGTCTGATCGCAAGAAGAGGACCCAAAAGTCCAAGGCATTCTCATAAATCTCCATTTCCAAAGCTGTGTGGGTTGGTACAGCCATTTTTGGAGGAAAAACAAAGTTTATCTGATAAAAAAGGGCAAATTAAGCAAAAGAGAGATCAAAGGACTGAGTAAGAAAAGGAAAAGGCAAGCAGGCTGATGAAAATTGAGCACTGCCTCATTCGCCATTTATACTGAAAATTCGAAGAAGCGGACGATTTCTGAGCATAGTGCACGAACAGTGCATGAATAGGGATTGCACAGGAAAGGCTCCTGGCGCTGCCAACACCCCTCCCTGGCACGTCGCCCATATTCCTTATGGGTGGTGCCAGGATTCTCTCTCCTGCTCCCTCAAACTGCCTTGTATCCTGGTATTTCGGCTCCGACCATTCCCTGCTGCTTTGTATGATCGCAAAGAAAAATGCAGAAGCTATAAGAATATAGCCTTG
This sequence comes from Codonopsis lanceolata, assembly GCA_013146195.2. Classification (NCBI taxonomy): domain Eukaryota; kingdom Viridiplantae; phylum Streptophyta; class Magnoliopsida; order Asterales; family Campanulaceae; genus Codonopsis; species Codonopsis lanceolata. The sequence continues at coordinate 84,707,881 of CM028377.1, read as the reverse complement.
CGGCAATTATAAAAGATCAGGCACAGGAAGAGGCGGCTGCCTCTTCCTCCCCGCAGATTATCAGAAAAGCCCGCTCAAACTCAAAGGTGTATTTTTCTAAAATCCGTTTCTGAGCTACAGTGTGCCATTACCCCTAGATATTGATCTAGCTTTATTTTGTGCATGAAGTATTGAGTCTGCATTTTAATTTCTTGCATCATATAAAATTATATTGCATTGCATAAAATATATATGTACAGAATTTGGTACAAGAAAAAAAAAAGAAAGAGCTAATAAGTGCAGGAAACTAAAGCTAATGAGCACGGGAAGACTGGCTCTTGTCAAGATTGCCTCCCATAACTCGAGGGCCATGTCCGCCACCAGGCCTATATGCTCGTCCTCTCGCCCGAGAACGACTCGATCCGGCAGCTGCTTCATCATCATCATCATCATTCCGGCACCTGGTCTGCCGCACCGCATCATTCCCTCGGCAAGAGAACTCATCCACAAGCTTCTGATAAAGTTTGTTGATGCTGAAGAAACCCCGCAGCAGCTTCTTGTACGTAGACACGTTTACCTTTAAAAAAAGTGAGACAACAAAAAAAGAAAAGATATATCAGTCTCCAAAAAATGTATAAGAAATGAAATTTAAAAAATGAACTCGATGATATCGAAAGGTGGAGAAAGCATCATCAGGTCCAGTAAACTCCAGATGATCATCAAGAGCTGGAAAAGAAGGCCTCGGCCTAGCAGAAGCATCTGAAGCATGCCTGGCTGCCGCAAGAACAGGAGGGGGAGGATGTAGCATAGTCATTAGAAAATCCTCGTATGCCATAGCCGGGAAGTCACTCAAAGGCATAAGAAATCTTGATAGGTACTGATACTTGTTTGGCAAGAAATCTGGCGTAACTACCCAAATAGGAGGCATAGGAGGTACCACTGGGGGCGTCAAAAGTGGAGAGTGCTGGCGGTTGACCCGCTCGCCCATATATAACGAGTCAACCATAATGGATACCATCAGTATCCGACATCGGCTCATCTCCAGTGTCACAGCATAATGCCCCACCAGGCCCCTCCAAGGGACGAAGTGCACCATGCCTGCACTTAAGCTGGCAATACGCTCCCACACCCTCTCTATGTCCAAGCAGCCGTCGTCCCGGTCCGGCCTGACTCTGTTCTCATTCACAAACTCAGCCAAGTATGGTGGCTCGTGAAGACACTGATGCAACCGACCTGGCGTGAAATGGAAAAATGAATAGGCCCAAACCTGCAAAAAAAAAAATCATCAGCAAAAAGAAAAAATATGCTGCAATTAAAAAAAAGAAAAAAAAGGGGGCAGAAAAAAAAAGATACCTCCCACGCCGGAGCAAGTCCATTAAGGGTCGGCGAGTCATTGCGGATGGTTTTATCCATCGAGGCGCATAGGCCAGCTCCGCCGCCTCAACCATAATCGAATGTGATCAAAACTCGTGCATGCCAAGATAGAAACCCTGAGAGTAGTGGACGAGTTGGCAAAGAGAGATGTCCCAAGAAAAAAGAATAAAAATGCTCTAACGACGTGAGCTACGGCCTCGCTATCATTCTCTGGAACCCTCCCGGCATTCTCTAGAAGCCATTTTCGCACGCTGCCAATGTAGATCTCATCAGCGGATTTATATTCAGGCTCAAAGCCCAAGAGATCTTCTACCACGTCATGGTGGTGGCGAGGGGTATAATCAGGCTCCAAAATCCTACCAATGCTGGTAGGAATGTCTGTGATCGCAGCGAAGTCGTATGGAGTCATGGTCGCCTCCCCTCAGCTGAAGTGAAAAGTATGGGTAGTATCCCACCAATAGTTCCTCAGAACTTCGAAGATGGGAAAGAAGCTGCGTAAGGGACCAAAAGCATGCAAAAACGTGCTAAAACCCGATCGCTCTACTAAAACCTATGCCGCCTCGGGCATTAAGCTATAAATGTCGGAAACGTTGGCACAACTTGCTCGAATCCGGATCATGGGCTTGCGCATCTGAAAAAAGAAATAAAAAGAAAAGGCAAAGGTAAGTTTACTATCTTTTTTATTTTTCCTTCGCACCTTATTAAATATAAGTATATTGCATGCATCGCATTTTGCAAGTCATCATAAAATTTTATATAATAATTTCTATATTGCACCTTTTATTTTCAAAAACAAAAACAAAAAAAATTAGCATCCCTGCATAAAATAAAGAAAAGTGCATCTTTTGTTAAAAAAAAATAAAAACAATCATAAAAAAGGGGTGTGTGTTTATCCTAAAAAAATAAAATGTGTGTTTTGCATTTGAAAATATATAACATATCTTTTTTTCATTTCCTTGCACATAAAAAATGCCCATCCATAATATTAGCAAGCATCCCATAAATTTTCTATATCGCATTTGCATCCAATAAAATGATATATGCATGTATTAGCCATTTATCATTTGCATTTATTTTCCCAAACAACTGCATTTTAGCATTCGCAAAAATAAAGATAAAATGGTGCAAATCCTAAAAAAGAAAAATATTTTCATGGCATTTATCATGTCTCTGTAGCATAGGCATTCATAAAAATGAATATTATTGCATAAAATATTTTTGTTATACTTTGCATGCATCCAAAAATGTGTCCAAAAATATACCCGAAAAAAAATACATCATGTTTCCAAAAGTCTATTTCATAGGCATGCATTGCATTAAAATATTTTTTCAGTCTAAACATGCATCATATAGCCAAATTGCATTAATAATATAAAACATGCATCGCAGAGTCAAATAGTGCCAACTGGTTAAATTATGCATCGCAAAAATAAATTGCATAAGTTTCATGGATAATTACCAAATTGCATCATTCTAGCATATATATTGCATGCATAAGTATTATGAGCAGGGTCAGGAATACTCCAAGAGCCCAAAGCAGCAGGAAAGTCTAGCAGATCTGAGAAATCATCCAAATGGGTTTAGAAAAAAGAAACTTACAGCGGGATTTGGAAGATTTGATACATGCGTGTTACAATCGCGGTGGAGGTTGCTCCAATCATCCTTTGAATAATGGTATCTGACGTAATTCCGGATCAAAGGAGGAAGTTCTTTCTTCCTTTCGCCTGATTCTGGATACATTGGAGCCTTTCCCTTTTGAGATCGCGAAGAAGAAGACATCTGCTAAGAAAAACACGCAAATTGGCGGAAGAAAATTGAAAAAATGAGAAGAAATGAGCAAAGCAGCAACAATGGCCACAAGCAAGTCGCAGAAGAAACGAAGAAAGAAGAAGAAGTGAAGCAGTAGCTTCACTCTTCCTGCTCCCCGTCGCCTATAAGGGAGGAAAAATGAATTTTTCCTTTTTCACCCCTCCAAAGTTTGAAGGTTCGGCACTTAAGTCCTCAAGTTTCCAAAGTTGCAACATGACCCCTGAAGCATAACGGAAAGTTAACAAAGTTAACTGTTAACAAAATTTGACGGTCATCCATCCAAAAGCAAAGTAAAGCTCATATCCCCAATAGATCAGTAGCCAAATGAGCAGAAAAGCTAGAAAAATCGGCAGCAAAGGTAAGATTCTGCATAAAAAATGCGAAAAAGAAAAAAGCATGAAAGAGAATAAATGCAAAGCATGCATAAAAAAATATATATATGCAAAGCATGAAATAGAAAAAAGCATGAAAGAGAAAAAATGGCAGCAAAAATGCAAGCATGAAAAGAAAAGAAATGTGGGAATAAAAAAATATATATGTATGCAAGAAGCAGAAAGAAAAGAAGCAATGAGCAGCATGGAAAATATATGTGCAAGCAGAAAAAAGAATAATTTTCCGACAAGAGCCGAAAATGCAAAGAAAAAAGAAAATCCCGGCATGAGTCGGCAATAACGACAAATGCATAAATGCGAAAAAGCAACAAAAGCGACAAATGCGATAAATGCACGACAAATGCGGCGACAAAAAACAAAGCAATGATAAGAAAAGGTAAAGTATTTTACCTTTTGCATGCATGATCCGTTCCACCATCGAATTCAACGAAAGACTGAGTTCCTAAGGATGCAATGCTTTCTTGCTTTATAGGAGTAGCATAGGATCATCTCCTCGCGGGGCGTAACCCCGAGAGGAATGATCAACCAATGTTGTGTTCCACCATCGCATTCAACGAAGGACTGAGTTCCTAAGAATGCGATGATTTCCTGCTTTATAGGAGTAGCATAGGATCATCTCCTCGCGGGGCGTAACCCCAAGGGGAATGATCAACCCATGATGTGTTCCACCTGGTTGTCGGATCTTTCCCTGAAGGGGCTGCAACCCCGGGTCAGAGGGAAAGGCTATCGTGCTCTGATGAAGGACTGAGTTCCTGAGGATGAGATGCATTCCACCGTCGTGTTCGGCAAAGGGTTTCGGCCCTTTAGGAATACGAGATGCATTTGTTGTGATTTGTGTTTGGATCTTTCCCTGAAGGGGCTGCAACCCCGGGTCAGAGGGAAAGGCTATCGTGATCTGACGAAGGACTGAGTTCCTGAGGAGGCGATGCATTCTGCCGTCGTGTTCGGCAAAGGGTTTCAACCCTTTGAGGATGCGACATGCATATGATTTGTGTTTGGATCTTTCCCTGAAGGGGCTACAACCCCGGATCAGAGGGAAAGGCTATCGTTCTTTGACGAAGGACTGAGTTCCTGAGGAGGTGATGTTTGACCTTGGCATCCCACCCAACACTATTTGTTTGCATTTAGGGGGAACTACGTTTGGTCTGATTCCTTTGATAGGGATACGTAGGCAGCCTACTTCGGTAGGTCTGACCATCAGAGCATTTATTTTCATATCAGCTTAAGGACAATCAAGGCACGACCATCGCAGCATGCTTGTTTCGGCTTTTGGCCGAACTACGTTTGGTCTGATTCCCTTTATTAAGGGATACGTGGGCAGCCTATTTCGGTAGGTCCGACCATCAGAGCATTTATTTGCATATCTGCTTAAAAACTACGATAACCTCCTATAACCGACTAAATATGTCTAGGATATATGAGGTTTGGTTGGCCTTATAAACTATTGCATTATAACTGCTACCTGTTGCATTTCTCCCCATTATAATTACACGAAATTGGAGAGTCTATTTCTTATCAACGATGTCCGTCTACTTAGTAAGTTGCGGGTTACCCGTAGACTCCATCGTTGAGGGGCTCTGTAGACACCCCAATTTCGTACCCCCGGTACGTAATATTGACATGCGATACCAAGACCTGTTAAAAAAACTTAACAAATGCCAAGTTACAAAGTTTAAAATGCAAAAGACAAAGCAGGATGCGCAAAACAGTAAAATGTAGGGGCCAAAAGTGGCAAAAAGAGGCAAAGAAAGAAGCACAGGCGCGGCGCCCAAGATGCATGGTTCCAGCGCCAGGCTCTGCTATAGTGCCCTCAAAGTTAACGCATTGCACAAATTCTCAAGCACACAGTACAAGCTGGTGAAGCACATGATGAAATTCATAAATCCCAGCGGTGTCCCTCTCTCAGCCTATAAATTAGAGGCCCCAGGTTCGCTTTCAGCACACAGAAAAATGCCCAAAGCTTTCAGCGTTGTTGTTATGCTGTGAAAACAGTGAGCGATCGTGAAATAGTGAGCGCCCCCTCCTATAAAGCCTCGAAGCTCTGCCAAAACTCCTCCAAACTCAAAACCAACCGGTCAAATTGAACCTTAGTCCCCCAGCTAGGTTTCCACCCTATTTCCCCGGTCCAAAAATCTCGAAAATAATAGTTGCTCTGCCCGAGTAAAAAGACCAAATCCGCTAGAAGCAAGCAGTTGTTCAGTCCGATTTCCGCCAGCAGCAAGCACGCAGCAGCAAAAACTCAAGCAGTTGTTCCGCCCATTTGAGGGTGCCCAGAAGCAACCTTCGGAAGCAGTTACCCTGCTCGAACCGCAGCAGCAGCAAAAAAGACTCCCTCTCCCGGAATGACAGAGCGAGCACACCACGCTCTAAAATGTGAGCCTTTAAGAGAGTTATATTATAAAAAAGTTATTTTCCATCCGGCCCAATGTAAAAACATAAGCCGTTGTGCTACCCGGTTTTATTTAGAAAATAGCATTAAAAAAAGTCATTATTATGGCCAAATATTTTTAAATATATTTGTAATTATTGGAAGGAGTCGGCTGCAAATCCGTAAATAATGTAGACATGGATATATTTGTTTTCTTTTAATGCTTTATTTATTTGTCAGATAAATATAACAAAAAACATACTTTAGCCAAAAATTGTTTTTGAGACCGAAAAGGCGAGTTGGGTGCCTAACACCTTCCCAACTCGTAACTTAGCCTCCGAACCCGTTCTTTTTTTATCTCTAGTTTTATTTTTGGTTTTTTCTTTATTTTCTCCTTGAAATAAAGATGGAGACTCTGTCAAAACATTTTGGATCACAGTGGGGCATCGCAACATCTTTTCTTGCACTTTTCTGTTTTCCCCTACACAAGGGAGAATGGGAATGAAAGGTGATGTATTCATGCATCCTGGTATCCCCTAAACAAGGGATAACTTGATATATAAAACCCAAAGCGCTCATAGTGATCCGAAATAGGCCTTAAGGAAATTTTTATAAAGTCCATAGTGGGGCTCCGCAACATCCTTTCTTGCACTTTTCTGTTTTTCCCTACACAAGGGAGAATGAGAATGAAAGGGTGATCTATTCCTGCATCCTGTTATCCCCTAAAAAAGGGATAACCTGATACAAAAAACCCAAAGCTCCCATAACGGACCAAAAAATCACTGAAGTGACCGAGGTGTATTCAATTCGCTTCTTGACATCACCATTTTCGCATTTTTAATTTCGTCTTCCCCTAAACAAGGGAGGATGGAATGGGAAGCGTGGTGTATGCACCGCACGTCGCGCACCCCTATCCAAGGGTCCACGGGGCGCGGGCGCGATCCGGGGCACCCACACGGGCATAATATTATACTCATTTCATCTTGGTCGTTTGACTGAGACGGGTGACATGCTTATGTGTTGAGCATGTGATCTGCTCGTGAGCTTCCCACGTGGCCTTGGGCTCATGCACGCAGCACGTGATCACTACTTGGGCCATTTGGGCTGACAGCTCAATGGCCCCCTACTCCTTGTTTGGCGAGCACAATTGCTTGGAGCAAGGAGCATACTTAACCGTGACCTCAGAAGAGGCTCGTCGTTTGATCGCTCAGGACTTGTCACCAATTCCCCCTAGTGCATGAACCTATCTCTTTTGGCGATTGGTGACATGGGCTAGGTGCGTGATGAAGTGACAGCCACGCCCTTAGCCGTTGTTTAAGGAGAATGTCGCATGGGGGCGCATCTTCCCAATGCAGCATTAAATGTGACACTTCAGACATATGGGAATAAACCCATGTGTCCGTTTTTCGAATCCATGAGCCCACATTTCGGCTATAAAAACCAAGCCCTTCCCTATATTTCCTCTTTTACCAACTTTCACAAACCCTAGAGCTTTCGTCCCTCCGAGCAATCGTCGTTGTTAGAAGCCAAGTTCCGATAGCAGAGCTTCGAATATCAATAATCACTTTGACCAGGCACATCGTTTAAGAAAATAGTAATTAAATGTATTATAAATATTGGGATAATGTGTGGTTTCCTTTAATGCCTTGAACATGTGACCATAATTAAAATAGGTAGAAAAAGTAAGGGTAAAGTGTTTTTGAAAGAGAAAAAAATATTTTGGAACCAAAAAAAAAAACAAAATGATGACAATTATATAGAAACCGATGGAGTAATTTTTTTCGTTAAGTGCCAACACGCGCGTGTCATGTTCATTTGTCTAGGGGTACAATAGCCATTTCAAAATATTATAAGAAGCAAAGGGTAAATAATCATTTTTCTTCCAAATTTATAATATGGTAGAGCTATCCACAACCCAAAGTTTGCTCTCCACACCCCATTTACAACATAAGGTACAACACCTCAATGCAGAAAATGAGGTGTGGAGAGCAAACATTGGGGTATGGATAGCCCCACCCTTGATAATAGTTTTCTCTCTTTTCCAGTTTTATCTCCATGTCTTCCTCTCTCCGTTTCTTATCATGATAATGGCGATGACCGATGAATTTTCAGCTTTTAAAGCTCATCATTCAACACCTTCTTGACTAAATCTCTCCTAGGGCTGGACTAACCACACCTCAAAACCCTCTCTTTACACTCATTACTCTTCGCACCCCACCCATTTTACACACTACTCTTCCCATCATACCCTAACTCCCCATTTTACCCCTTCCTTATTCTATCTATTGTATACCCCTCCTGTCTCCTCTCTTCTCTCGCGTACTCCTCATCTTCCTCTTCCTCTTCCTCTTCATCTTCTATGGTCGTCGCCTCTCTGCAGTCGTTTTCATCTTAATCTTTTGTTACCTTCCTTTTCGAAACCCTAATTCCCAATTGCCCAGATTGAGCAAACAACCAAGGGAGCTGCAAAAATTGAGAGCAAGCTTCATCTTCATTATCAGACAAATAACGTCCGTCTCCCTCTATTTGATCGTAAGGTTTGTCCTTTTGTTTCATCACAAGAAATCGAGCAAACAATCAAGTCGAGCTCTCTTTCGCAATCGCATCTCTGTTTTATATCCCTATCTTCATCGTCGGCCGAACAAACGACCCTGTTCAGACCTGGTTATGCGCGTGTTTCGGGTGGAGTTTGGCTGGGAGTGGCAGAACATCTTGGGTGGAGTTCGATTGAGAGTCGTCGTACATAATGGGGTGTGTGCAACTGAGCTTGTTCACGGAGCTGTATTGGCATTTCACACGATGACATTTTTGCAACTTCTTTTTGTGGGGTGTGAGGCAGGGTCTTGGGTATGGTTAGCTCACCCCTCTCTCCTATTGAAATCATCTTCAACGAATTAATTAGTTTCCTCTATTCAAATTCCAGCACAAAAGTAGTCCTGCTTTATCAACCTAATCAAGCACTAAAACCAAATTAAAACCCAAAATCCAATTTCAATTCTAATTTTGAAAAACACACACCCACACGCACACGTAATGGGGAGATAGTGACCTTGGAATATGTGTATCTTTCGAGCTCCAATTGTTGTTTTTCAGGTAATGGCTTTAGCCTTTCGAATTGGTGTTAAAAAGGAGAAATTCAGCATTCTTTTGCTCAAATGGATGTTCAGTTTTGTGCTCTTTGCTATGGGTCGAATTTTGTGTCTAAGTAAACAACATTTATTTCTTCGATTCTACATTAGATTAATTCAATTTTAAAGAAAATGAAATTGATTTAGCCGAAATTGAAAGCGGGCCAGAATAATTGATCTCTCGCCTCGAAAAGGAACTGGTTTGAGCGCTAAGAGGTCAAGATTTAGATTTTTATTTGGCTCCTGCAACGAAAATTGGTGATGTGAGTTTGGTGAGTCGGCTCAGTCGTTCCGAATCGGGGCAGATAATAGGATGGAGGAGAAGAAACATTATAGAAACGTACGAGAGAGACCGTTGGGAAAGTATGTGGCAAAGACACAAGATCCGAGCCAGGGGAGTAGAGTTTTGAATTATGTGTTCCCTAACAATGGTTGCGGTGTGACGGTCATGGTGGAATGGAAGGGAGGGGGTGTCAGGAATGGAGAAGAAAAGTGTTAAAAAAGTGATAATTTTGCGGGTTAATTATTTTTTTCACTGTATAAATTGGAGTAACCGATTTCATCGACCAACTACTTAGAACCAAAACGTGACTAACTAACTTTCAATTTTGGTGCGACGTGGTCCCTCCTGTTAACTCTTCATCCAATTTTGTAACGAAACTATTGATCTTGGGGCTATTTTTGTCCATTCAATAAATTATTTTTCCAGACTCACTGTTCACCTTTTCAATTTCTTCTTCATCGCCGATCAAGCCATCTTCCATGCAGCAAATCCCCCCTCCCCACCCCTATTCTTTCTATCTTTCTATCTTAGCCCCAGTGAAAGGAGACTCAATCAAGTTGTTGAAAAGTAAGGGATGAAAGATCCCAAAGCCTCCATCGTCGCCTCCCCTCTCCAAAAATAAGTCTACTGGATCCGAAATATCCATCAAAGTCCTTCGCCATCGAGTGTTCTCTACCACTGTTCTCGTACAATCGTTCTCAAGAAACTTTGTCGAACGCCACCGTGATTCCCTTGTATATCACCGGAATATTTAAAATTGGTCGGTCTTATTTTGGATATTGAAAATTGGTTGGACAAATTGGTTACCCCCAATTTGTATGATGGTCCAACAAAATAATTACCCTAATTTTGCTAATTATATCAATACCTTTATATCATGTTTAAAAACTAAATAATATGGGTATTTTTGTCTATTCCTTATAAAAGAATGTTTTGACTATTTACCTTTGGATTAATATAAAATTTGGTCCCTGAACTTGGAATTTTCCATTTATATGGTACATGATGTTGAACATTCCCTATGGTGGTACTTCAACTTAACTTTTGGCGTTACGTTAGTCCTTCATGGTGTTATCTTTGAAAGAGACGTTAATTTTTTCGTAAAAGGACAAAATTGCCCCCACTTAATTCTAGTAAATATTCACGTGGCCAATTTATTGCTAAGATGGAAATGCAGTACATAAAGTAAAATATAAAAAGAGAAAATAACTCAATAATTGTGGCGACCCGACCCGGATCCCAAGACGAGATCCCCGAGGTCGCAGCTTTCAAAACACATAACAAAATCAAATAGCAAATAGTGGGTAAGGCCATAACTATCGCCAAAACTTTAACACATGCGGAAGCGTAATATAATTAAACAGTGGCGCCCGAGCTAACAAGCTCAAACTAACACAACCTTAGAGATAATGAATCTCTTGGTCCAAAAATAAAATCATGTGATAATAATTTATAGCAGTTATATACCAAGTCATCGGCGACGTTACGGCCGGAACCCAACATTAAACTAAGTCTACAACTCTAGTCTAACATGCTCAACGGTTAAAAACATGCCGGATAACCAACATAATAAACTAACCAATACATGGTTAAAACAACTAAAGCATGATCATCAAAAATACACAAGGCACGACTAACACATGTCGGCTCTCAAAACATTAAGTACTAATTAACATAAGTACTAATAATCAAACACACAAAGTCTTGCTACCCCACATAAAGTTTATATAACTTTATGTTCCCATCGTCCTTGCCAAAAGAAAACATACTAAAATTACAAGAGCATAGCAACCTCGTCAAAGCTTCACCAAGCGTAACTTGATAAATACTTGAACCACTCGCACGGCTGGGATCTAGGAAAACAATCAAAACAAATAGGAGTAAGTCATAAAGACTTAGCAAGTTACTAACATAACTTCTGTCATGGCATCATGCTCAACAATAATTCATGCTATTGGCATAATATACATTTCATAAATAATCATGTCAAGGCATTCATACTTAACAATCTTGAATATCATGTTATCAACAAGTATAACATTTCATTAATTCAATCAACCATCATTTCATATCATATCATATTCACGTAGCACATTATTCACATATAAGCACTCGTGAGTCAATTCATACAAAAGGGATGTGATATCGTTACCCTTTTTCCTTCATGTCGCTCCGCAAAACATGTGCAAAACCTTTATGTGTCCTCGATATCCCTTCGTGGATATCGACGTCCGAGACAGACATTTCCCGCTCGAGTTCCGATAGTTATCAAAGTCATGTTTCCATACTACAACGAGATCAACTACTTCCCCTAGTGGCCATCGATAGAGGGTGTGTGCAATCCGCGCGGCGATCCATCAAAATCACGAATCTCACGAATTCGTGAAGATGATCTCATCGTCCCGCCCCAAAAGCTCAACAAACCGACTCATTTGGACTCAAACTTCAAGCACGTAATACATTTACCATGCTCAAATAAGTAGGCATGTACTCTACAATCATCTAGTCATGATTTTACTTCAAACTACAAGCATAATCACATTAGAGATAAAATCAA